>CM046881.1:306235004-306873319 GCA_025667525.1 Glebionis coronaria | reverse complement strand
TCATCAATATTTGACTCTTTAAACAATGACTACAGCTCTTTAAATAGAAAACGGGTCATCGTTTAAGGGGGAGAAAATATTAAATCATCTTCGTCATCAAAACGATTTCAAAAGTGTTTGTGGAAAATTAATTGGCTAAATGGTTTATGAGTGGTCTTGCTTTAGAATATGACTTGTGCTTTCTCAATGAGATAGGACTTGCTTAGATTTTGGAGATTTGCTAATAGGATGCGATGCTTAAGTTGTGTGATGGTTAAAATACTTATTACAATGAGATAGACTAACGAGTGTTAAGTACTTTAACGTGTGTTAGCCTAAAAAGAGTTATAAACAAAAAAGGAAAAGAATAGAAAAGTATAAGGATTTAAAATGACTAAGGGAGAAAGTTGAATTTTGACCTAAGTCAAACCAAACCCCCCCCCCCCCCCCCCCCCCGTTTTTTTCATCTTCACTGTTTCTGTTTCATCTTTTCTTTCCGCCATTGATACACACATTCAAGCTTTCACAAACTCTCGATTCAATCATCCAATCCGTTTCATTCGATCAAACAAGGTACTAACATCATATCTTTGATTTCTAATTCGCCTAACTCATTTAAATCCACTTAGTTAATTCGTTTGAATTAAGGTTAATCTAATTAGGGTTCGTTTGCCTTAATTTAGGGTTAATTAATTAGGGGTTTTAGTTGGGTTCTATGCGGATTAGCATTAGAAAGTGTATGGTTGCCTTAGAATGCCTTAAAACTCACAATCGCGCCTAGAATAATCATTAATAGAGTGCGTTTATGACTTCCGGATGAACAAGGATTATGAACTTCCGAATGAAGGAAGTTCCGGATGAACTTCTGAATGAAAGAAGTTCCGGATGAACTTCCGAATGAAAGAAGTTCCGGATGAACTTCCGAATGAAGAAGTTCCGGATGAACTTCCGAATGAAGAAGTTCCGAGTGAACTTCCGAATGAAGAAGTTCCGGATGAACTTCCGAATGAAGAAGTTCCGAGTGAACTTCCGAATGAAGAAGCTCCGAATGAACTTTCGAATGAAGAAGTTCCGAATGAACTTCCGAATGAAGAAGTTCCGAATGAACTTCCGAATGAAGAAGTTCCGGATGAACTTTCGAATGAAGAAGTTCCGGATGAACTTCCGAATGAAGAAGTTCCGAACGAACTTCCGAATGAAGAAGTTCCGAACGAACTTCCGAATGAAGAGTTCCGAATGAACTTCCGAATGAAGAGTTCCGAATGAACTTCCGAATGAAGAGTTCTGAATGAACTTCCGAATGAAGGACTTCCGGATGAAGAGTTCCAAGGACTTCCGGATGAAGAGTTCCGAATGAAGGACTTCCGGATGAAGAGTTTCGAATGAAGGACTTCCGGATGTAGAGTTCCGAATGAAGGAAAGTTCCGGATGAAGAGTTGTTGGATTGATAGTTGTTTGCCTATTATAATTACTTGTTGAAATGTGTTATGCTTAGAAGTCATAAAGATATATATCTATATATTGTTTGTGCATCAACCTTTTATGTCTTATCTTAAGCAGATACGATGACTAATCCAACAGTACAAGCACTCCAAGATGCTAGAACAGCCGCAATTGCCGAAGCAAGAGCTCTCAAGTTCATACCAAACAATTACCGGCTGAAGCAAGTTTCAAAATCCACTCACCATGGATTTAAAGTCGCCATAGCAATTCTTGATCACTCTCACTTCAAGAATGCTTTAAGGAGTACTGCCTCGGTGCCATATGATTACATGTATGAGTTCTGGGCTACCAAGGAAAGTACTTCAAACAAGATCACCTTCACTCTCGACAACAAGCAACAGACACTTACAGTTTCAGATTTCCGCAAGATTTTTGGAATACGGGATACACCCAAAGGTATGTCATTTTCTAGGGATCCTACCAAAGACGAACTCATGGAGATGTTCGATGCTCTTGGATGTCCTGACATACGAGTAGTGTCTGAGTTTACCACCGCTAAAGTAGGTCAACCTTGGAGAGAAATCTTGGGTATTCTCAGTAGATGTCTTACACCTAAGACAAGTGGGCATGATGCTTTGCGTGGTCCAATTATGAACATCTTCTATGGAATGTACAAAGGCCCCAAATGCAGATTATGCATTATTGATGTGGGAAGAATTTAACTTTCAACTCTTCCAAAACAAGAAGCTGAAGACTAATTTCTTTCCTTACCCTCGGTTTATCAAGCTTATTATTAATTATTTTATGAAGAATGATGTCTCTATTGATAAGCGTGCAGCAAGTCGTCATCACACTGAAGAGGTTGATCACACTGTGGATCTAAGGCATGAAGGACCATCTAGTGGTGTTATTCCTGGTCCTATTCCCGATTATCTTCTGACGGATAAAATTAAAGCTTCTGCTGATTACAAACTACTGCTACTAGAAATCAAGAAGCTAAAAGCAAGCCTTCAGACAGGAGAAGACTCGTCTACTACGGTCAAGAATAAAGGTAAACGCAAGCAAACAGTTGCTTTATCTGAACCCGAAACCAAGAAGAAGAAGACTGAGGCTAAGAAGGGAAAAAGCACTGCTGATGAGTTTGTTCTACATGACGAAGAAGATATTGATGATCCTACTCTTGACAAGGCTGAGAGAAAATTAATGAAGATAGCTATTGAAAAGAGTAGGAAAGACACGGGAGGTAGTGGTTCGGGTGCACAGATAAATATTGAAGAAGAGTACGAGGAGCCAGAGGATATTGATGAGTTTGGATCACCTGAACGGTATTCTACTTCGAAGAAGACATCCATCCCCGTTTCAGCAAGTGTTGAAAAGGAGTCCGGTGCTCCTACAATCATGGTACCTACTCAACCTTTAGTAACTCAACCTCCACCAATACAGTCCTTACCAACCCGACCGGTTCCAACACCATTCCTTCCACCTCCAATAACTTCCATCCTCAGTACTGTAGTCACAACCGAGCCTCTTCAACCAACCCAGAGTAGCTCTGCATCATCTTCAATGGCTGCATTTGTAATGGCAGAACTGTTGGATAAACATACGGATAATCAAAGAAGAGAGATGAATGAACTTCGCCAAGAGCTACTTAGACGAGTTCAAAGTGAAGAAGCATCTAAGAAAGCCCAAGAAGAGATGCTAGCTAAGTTCGTTGCAGAGATGGAGTTGACACGTAAAGCTCATGCAGAAGAACTAGCTCAGGTAAAACAGGCTGAAGCTGATTAGTATGAAGCACGAATCACGAGACTTCGAGCTATGAAGGATAAATACAAGGAGCAGAAAGTCACACTTGAAGCTTCTATTGAAGAGAGAGTGAAAGAATCCGTTGAGTCCCTTATGCCAAAACTGCGTGATGAGTTGAAGACACTCGCGGCTGATAACTTGATGATTAAGTCATCCAATCCTTCTGAATCCGCTTACAAAATCGCATATGATTTAACGGATTTTGATTTAAAGAAGATCCTCAAAGCTCGTATGAGGGAAGTTGGATCTTTTGATAAGTCTAAAGTTCAACGGACTCTCTACAAATCACTCAATGACGCTATCATGGAGGATGATCGGTTGTTCAAGATGTTTGGAAGTGTGGTACCTTACCACATTCTGCCTGAGGAGGAAAAGGATGATAGTGAACAAGAAGAGGGTGACGGTGAAGAAGAAGAAGAAGAAGAAGAAGAAGAAGAAGATGATGGTGACGATGATGGTGATGATGATGAGGATGATGATGATGATGATGGTGGTGATGGTGGTGATCGAAATGAGGAAAGTGCTAAGGGAAGCAACGAGGATGACGAGGAGGATGATGATGGTAAATAGCCTGAAAAGGGGGATAAGGTTGCCAGCACAAAGAAACCATCTAAGTCTGGTACCAAGTCTCAGAAAGATGCTGCACAAAAAGAAAAATCCACCTCAACGGAATCAAGACGGTCCAAGTGGCGCCATGATGTGAATGCTACTACGGAATCATCGATTCCTGGTACATCTATTGCTGTGTCTATACCTGTTACCACTAACCCTGTTAGTTCTTTTGTTGCTCCTGTGATTGCAGAATCAGTAACTGAACCTGAAGCTGCACAACACTCCCTTGTTCATGACACCGCCGAGATGCCTGAATCAGAACCAACAGATGTTCACGTCTCTACTCCTCTACAACAAGAACCACAATCTACTGTTCCCGAGTCAAGCACACGGGACTGGGCGGATACATTGGAGATTGATGAAACTGCACCGCCACAAGCTTGGATCACGGCAGCTGCTAAATATGATCCAATCACAGACGTTGACAGAGATGTTCTATATCTCCGTATCCGTAGTCCGATTGACTTGTGTGCATTTCTGGCTCATGAGTATAAGTTTTCGGTCACTCCGTCTTTGGTGAAGAGAGCGCTAAAAGATAAGAGAATTTGCGCCAAAACCAGGTTAACCTGAATGGAGTACGAGTATTATGCTGACGAGGTCTTGAAAGCTCTTAACACCGTTCAAAGGCCAGGCCTCCATGAATCAGAAAGAGCTCCACCTATACTTGATCCTTCTCAATATAATCAAATTGCTCTCGACTTCTTCGTCACCAATGATCTTGATTATCTTCTCAAGGGTTCATCAAAGTACGCAACCTCGCTGACCTTGCTGAAAGCTGCTAACTGGGGGACAATACCCTGGATCGAGGAAAAGGTAAACCGACTCTGGGTCCCAAAGGTAACTCGTAATTATGATATGTATGATGTTATAGGTGCATCTCATTGGGACGAACGAGTCCGAAGGGCGTACAGGGGTTGCTGCTTAGCCAAATCAGGAAGTAACGTTAGATCCGATATTCGCATCTCCAGCATTTTGGGACTGAAAAATGAAGCCAAGAATGGCTATTATCATGTGACGAAGATTCGTCTAAAAAGGGAGGATGACAGAGAATACACAATCCAGCAGGGAGATTTTTCTATCATTCGCCTTGAGGATATCGAAGACATGTTGCTTATGATGACCCGGGATCAACTCACCCATATTGCTCGTGAAGACATCATTGCCTTGAATACAGCACTTCGTATGTTCACACGAAGCGTTGTTATCAAGAAACGAGTTGAAGATCTTCAATTGGGAGTCGAAAGCTACCAAAGGAAGCTTAACCTCACCCGTCCAATGAACCAAGTTCTACCTCAACATGTCACAAGATGTCCCTATACCGGCATTTCTGTTCCGAGTTACGGGATTTTCTACTTGAACAGTCGTGGGATAATGAAGTTTATGAGGGTAGGTGAGCTTTATAAGTACAGTGATGGGACTCTCATATACGTCAGAGGAAAGTTGGAGCATCTTAATTCGGGTGGGTCTTTACCAGAGATGACTGAGGATTGGCATCAGGGTAATTGGCAAATGGCGAAGTATGTGATCAAGAAGATTGATCAAAAGCTCCGGGAACGTAGATTGATGAGGAGCTTAGAAAGATTCGTTGGTGGTAGACCATATGGAGTGCACCACAAATTACTGCAACGATCCATCTAATGGATCGTACATCTCAGGTCTACTCTATATTGGTTTTTAATTGTGAATATGTAAATTTGTGAATATTGTGCTTTTACGGCTTGATGTAGTGTTAAGGTATGATAATTTTTCAAGAATTTCTCACGAGATTCTAAATCTTTCAAAATATATCATACTAAAGCACTACAACTATCCCTTATTAATTTAAGGGGGAGCATTAACATGTTCTATGGCCAAACATCGATTTCATTTTTACCCAAAGACCAGTTAATCCATTCAATATCCCAAATATTAATGGTTAACATTTTGGATAAGGGGAGAAAAATGGGATTAAGGATACTTAAATGATACTTGGCTAAAAGATGAAAAAGACTTAACGATAATCCAACTTAATATGTGTAAAGCACGTGTTAAGGGGAAGCGTTTTTTATGAACAAAACACCTAAGGTACAAAACTTTTGATTTCAATATCACAAGTACCTTAAGTGATTTTCAAGGATTTTTCATGGTGGCTATACCTTCCCAAAACACGCTTTATTCACGACGAATGTGGTGACAAAAGGGTGGTAGGAATAGGTTTAGTCCAATGATTCATCAGAGCTGATGCAATCTTCCCAAGGACAATTCCCTAGATAGATTTAGAAGTCATAGGAAAGTTGGAGAAAGATTGTGAACGTAGCTGAATGCCGACCAAGTACTTAAGCTAGCACTGGAACAATCACAACAAGGTGCTAGTTATGACGTATTGGTAAGCATTGAAGGGGTTGAAGAATGAAAAAGAATTGTAAAGATAAAGGGTGTAAAGAAAGAAGCCCTCCTTACAACTTTAGGCAGAAACCGGGTCAATACATATGCTATTGAGATCATTTTTGTTAATGATTCTCGATATTGAAGAAAGACATCATGGACCCAGTGATGCAATGCACAACCCTTTCCAGCTAACTCAAATATCTCTCAAAAGGTATTTGTTTTAATCACACGGAGATCAACACGTTATCTATTGGTTTATTCACTCCGAATAGACTGATATTGAAAAGGTGGCACTCCTCTCCAGCCATCGCTCACTAAATCAAAACGCACTATCGAGTCTAGAGCCACGAGATCATCAAAAGTCTCATTAGGACACTTTCCATTTATTCCTTGCTTTCTCACACACTGTGAAAAGTAAGAGATTTTTATGAGTCCTACGCAGTATTCTTGTAATATTGCCAGAACATCCGAGTAATACGCAAGTATTACAATGAAGATGGAAATCCTGCTTGAGCCAACATCAAACAAGCTCATGGTAGGTTACACGTGCGGTTCTTTAAGAACCAATCTTGTGAAAAACTGGAAAGAAACAGTAGTTTAATTCTTAATTGAACTTAAACTCGTTCCAGGCCTCTACGCATTATCATATGATCTTGCCAGAACACTCAGAGTGACACTCTTTAGTGTTCACAGTGACGAGTGGAAATCCTTCTAGTGTTAACATCAAACAGCACTTGGTAGGTAACAAGCAAGATTCAATTTGAATCAAGTTTGTGACAACTGGAAAGCAACGATGGTGAATATCTTAATTGAAATTCACTTGTTCCAGGTTTCATGAATTGACGGCTTCAATCATAAGGATTCTTAATCCAAATGATTCACTCTTTATGTTCGCAGTCAGCTTTGGACGGTCGAATAAAGAGAACGGGTTTACCCGCGAAATCCTGTCAAGAAGTTACTTAATTGAAACTATCCGTCACGGGTACGATATCTAATATCGTCCAACAGTCTTCACCGACCGGAGGTAAAATGCTACCGAATTAGAATAAAATGTCAAAGCCATTTTATTCGTGTCGTTGCTGTGTACCTGTTAAAGACGGTGGCGTTGATGTGTACCTGTTGAAAACGGTGGCGTTGCTGTGTACCAGTTGAAGACGGTGGCGTTGCGGTGTACCTGCTGAAGTCGTTCCCACATGCTTATGTTTTTCTGCATCAAAGTTTAGCAGAATTCAAGAAAGTGCAAAATGAAGTCTTCCGTTGTACCAAACTCTGAAGCTTTCGAGAATTCAACAAAAAGACATAAGTGTGTGGAACATGGAGTCACGAGAGGTAAGATTTACAAGAAGGCAAAGATCGCACGTGAAAGGCCAAAAGAACAATGCTCTCAAGCCAAAGCCTAAAAGATCAAACCAACATATTCACAACAAAAAGAAAGAAGAAAAGACTATGAGCTGAAGAACGAAGACATAGTATAGTATGCTAGGTTTAGAACTTTGTAACGTGGAGTGACCTCCCTTAGGGGGAGATTGTTAGAAATACGTTTTAACGTATATTAGAAGTATCGGTCACTCCACAATATTATTAATGTTGTAATAGCTCGTAGTTAATGAGTACTTATTTAGTTAAGTAAGAAACCGACCGATGGGCTTGTCATGGGTCGGCCCAAGCCCAAATAATGGCCTTGGATATAAATACCCCTTTCCACCATGGAAAGGGGTTGGTTGTTGACATTCCATTTTCATCATTTAATGAAAAACACATAAGTTCTCTCTCATTTTCTCTCACTAGTTTCTCTCTCTAGGAATCTTCAACCCACTTCATAGATTAACAAGATTATCAATATTCTACAAGAAATTTACATATGACCTACCGCAGTGTTGTTTGATGTTAACACTGGAAGTATTTCCACTCATCATTGTGAATATAAGTAGTATCGCTCTGAGTGTTCTAACAATATCGTAAGGATATAGTGTAGGACTCTCTAGTTCGTCATTCGTGTGTCCTAACGAGATTTGATTGATCTCTTGGCTCTAGACTCGATTTGTGCACTTTTAGTGGTCGGAGGCTGGAGCAGATGCCACCTATTCAATATCAACTATCTCGGAGTGAGAAAGTTGATAGAATTCATGTTGTTCTTCGTGAAAATAAAACAAAATTCTTTTGAGAGAAGCCTGTGTAGCTAGGAAAGGGTTATGCACTTCATCACTAGGTCCATGATGAGTTTTTCTTCATGATGTGTTGACCCGGTTTCTGTCTAAGTTGTATGGAGGGCTTCTTTCTTTACACCATTTATCCTAACATTTCTTTTTCATTCTTCAACCTCTTCAATGCTTACCAAGACATCATTAATAGCACCTTGTTGTGATTGTTTCAGTACTATCATCAGTACTTAGTCGGCATTCAGCTACGTTCACATTCTACTCCATCTTTCCTAAGGACTTCTAATAATCTATTGGATTGTCCTTGGGAAGATCCCTCCGGTTCTGGTTGGATCATAGGACTTAAACCTAACCACCCTTTTGACACCAATAACGTCGTGGATTAAAGATGTTGTGGGTATTTGATCATAACCATAAAAAACCACTTCAAATGACTAACAAAGTATTTGAAAAACATTTAACATCTTGATAGTTTTGTCGTTTCAGAAATGCTCCCCCTTCACATGTGCATCGATAATTGAAAGTGTTTTGCACATGTAGGTAAGAGCTAAAGTGCTTGAGTCTTATATAAGATCACATTTTAATCGCATTTTCTCCCCTATCTCTTATATATAAAATATTTTGAAATTAGAGATACCAAATTTGATTAAAATATATTTTGAAAAATAGTCTTGAAAATCTCCAGGAGAAAGATGTGTCAATCTTTACATGAAGTTGAAATGCTCCCCCTCAAAAATTGATTCAATTGAATTGTCATAGTGAGGATGTGATCCACATTTCGCTTTTTGAGGATGGGAGTTGTTGAATACACAATTTTTGAAAGATTTTGAATAATCATTGTAAAATTCTTGAAAAAATTGTGTTCAACGCTTTTTGAAAAATCCTATTTCTTGTTGGCGAAGAGGTTTTCTAAAGCATAAACTTGAGTTCATAGACTTTGAATGTCTTGACAAATACACACAAGTGTAAGAAGACTTTTCTTCTTTTGCTGAGGGTAAGCGCACTAAATCGTACACTCCCCCGTGAATATCGCTCCGAGTTGCAATCTGAAAGTGATTACAAGACATTGTGTTGAGCTCAAAACGTTGAATGTTTTGTGACATGCTCAACCCAAAATAGATTTCTCTACCCGTTATGTGGAAATATTGTCCAAAATAGACATTTCCTTTATTAAAAGTCGAAATGACATGTTTTGAAAAATATTTACAACTTTCATTCGAGCTTTATGTACACACCCGTTTCGTTATTGAGTGACATTTCTAGGCACGTCCATATTATCGATACTGAAAGACATGTCGAGAAGAATATTTTTGGATTTTGAAAGATTTTTATTTTGTGTTTTGCTTTTATATGTTTTATATTTTTGTGTCTTGCTTTTTCAATGATATTTACAAGTAAATGTTTGATAGATAAATCAAGCAGGCACCTTTGCTAGAATCTCCAAGTCTGTTGGAGTCAAACATCTCATACCAATTTGCCTAACAAGGTACTCAAACCTATCTTTCGACAGAGCTTTCGTAAACAAGTCGGCTAATTGGTAATCCGTTCCAACAAAGTATAGTTTAACGATACCTTGTTCAACTTGTTCCTTTATGAAGTGGTATCTGACATCAATGTGCTTCATGCGGGAATGTTGTACCGGATTGTAGGAGATGGCTACGGCCAACTTTGAGTCACAGTACATAGGTACTTTATCAAAGTGGAAGCCATAATCTGTGAGTTGTGTTCTCATCCATAGAACTTGAGCACAACACGCAGATAGAGACACATACTCCGCTTCGGCTGATGAAAGTGACGTGCAATCCTGCTTCTTGGAAGACCATCCTACGAGCTTATCTTGACCTAGGAATTGTGCACCACCAGAAGTACTTTTACGTGTATTAAGACACCAAGCATGATTAGAATCTGAATAGGCCGTTCGAAAGAAACCGGTTTCCCTCGGATACCAAAGTCCCAAATGAATGATATTCTTGAGGTACCAAAAGATCCGTTTAACCACCTTGAGGTGCTTTTCAGTGGGTCGTGCTTGATATCGTGCACAATAACACGTAGCATGTGATATATTGGGTCTGCTTGCTGTCAAGTACATGAGGGAGCCGATCATGGAACGATATCTCATTTGATCTATGGCATTTCCCTCCAAGTCAGCATCTAGCGATGTGGTTGATAAAGGTGTCCCAACGGGGTCACATGAAGTCATACCATGCTTTTTAAGTATCTCTTGACCATACTTAGCTTGGTTTATAAAGATACGACTTGGGAATTGGTGAACTTGAATTCCAAGAAAGAATTTTAGTTCGCCCATCATTGACATTTCAAATTTGCTATGCATTACTTTTTCAAACCATTTTGAAAGTTTTGGGTTTGTAGACCCGAAAATAATGTCATCAACATAAATCTACACAAGCAAAATGTCATCCCTATATTTATAAGTGAACACAGTTAGATCAATGGAACCTTTTGAGAAACCTTTGGATACCATAAATTTTGAGAGCTCATCGTACCACGCCCTAGGAGCTTGCTTGAGTCTATATTGTGCCTTGTGGAGACGATACACCTTGTCAGGATAATGAGGATTAACGAATCCTTTCGGCTGCGTGACATAGACTTCTTCCTTCAAAGGACCGTGAATCCCTTATGTGCAGCATAAGCAAGGAAAATCCTAACCTCTTCCATACGAGCAACTGGTGCAAATGATTCGTCAAAATCAATTCCCTCTTTCTTGCCATACCCCTTAGCCACTAGCCTAGCTTTGTTCTTGATGATCGTGTTTTCTTCATCCATCTTGTTTTTCAGATCCAACGAAGATTTAATGGAATCACATCGTATGGTCTGTCAACAAGTTCCCAGACATTAAGTCTTTCAAATTGTTGAAGTTCATCCGTCATCGATTCAATCTAAGCATGATCATCCATGGCTTCTTTGATGTTTTTCGGTTCAGTTGTACTCACGGCGAGTGCGAACATACAAACATCGCCATCGGTTTCTAGTTGTCGTCTTGTACGAACAGGCTGTGAAAGGTTTCCAATTACTTGAACCAAAGGATGATCTCGGGTCCAATGATGTGTTGAAAGATGTCGTTGGTAGAACGTATGCATATTTGACGGGTCAACATGGCGAGTAGAGGACTCTCCAGTTTCGTATACCGGTGTACCGAATGGGTTATGAAAATCGTCATCGTCATATAATGGATCGTCTACTTGATTTGTGTTCTCTGGAGCAATGACAGTAGTTTTGGATGTTGTAGGATCGATTGTTAAAGTGATATTCTGAGGAAGTAAATCTGCAGAAACCCGTGTTGTAGTAAATGAAGTTGTATCCTTTTGTTGATGATGATCAGTATCATCATTCGTATCAAGAGTGACAGCGGAAGACTTTGATACAACATTTTTCTCCCCCGTGAAATATTCATCAAACATTGGTCCATATAACATTTCTAACTCTTCCAATGTCGTGTCCACTATCATATCTGCTCTAGGAACATGTTCAAGAACCAACTTTGAACTTGACGATTCATTGTTGTGGTCTTGAGTTCCGAGTTCCGTGCAGTTGTGCACAGAAGTCTTTTGTCTTTGTGGATCGGGACTTAAACTGCTTTGTTCAAGTGCCATTTCTTGCAATTCATCGAATCTGATATGAATAGTTTCGACTATCAATTTTGTTCTCTTGTTGTACACTTTGTATCCCTTAGACTGATTTACATATCCCACTAGAATGCATGCAGCACCTTTCTCTTTCATCTTGTCCAGATTTTCACCATCTCTATTAATGTAACACGTACATCTAAAAACATGAAGGTGTTTGAGTGAAGGTTTGCGATCATTAATTATGTGATATGGTGTCTTTTCGTGTCTTGGGATAATTAAGGAACGGTATTGTGTGTAACATGCGGTTGATACGGCTTCGGCCCAAAAGAATAATGGTAGTTTTGAAGCGGATAATAATGTTCGAGCAGCCTCAACAAAAGTACTATTTCTCTTTCAACAACTCCGTTTTTTTAGGTGTTCGAGCAATAGATGTTTCATGTTCAATCCCTTCAGCTTCAAAATAATTCTTTAGAGTTGAATTCAAGAATTCTATGACTCTGTCAGTACGTACCACTTTTACTTGAGCTTGAAGACCACGTTGTATCAGCTTAAGGAAGTTAATGAGAACCTCAGGTGTTTCATCCTTTGACCTCCATAAGTGGGTCCACGTGTACCTTGAGTAGTCGAAAATTACCATAACATATTTCTTCCCATTGATGCTTTGAACAGGCATGGGGCCACACAAATCTATATGAAGAAGATCTAAACATCCTTTAGAGCTTGGTGTAGTCTTTGTCTTGAAACTAATCCGTTTAGATTTACAAAGCTCACAAGAAGAACAAAGATGATCTTTTATGAATTTCAAGTTAGGAAGGCCTCTCACAATATCTTTCTTGGAAAGCAAGTTGATGGTATCAAAGTTAAGATGAGATAAACATTGGTGCCATAACCAAGCTTGAGTCGTTGAAGCTTTACCCATGAAACAGATTGGAGTTGAAGATGTGGAGTCTTGTAGTGACATAGTGTAGAGATCAGTACCCCGTGAACCGGTAAGTAAGTCATTCCCATCATAATCACGAACAAAACATGTCTTCTTTCTAAAAGCAACCTCCAAATCCGCATCATAGAATTGACCAACCGAGAAAAGATTGTGATTGAGCCCTTCGATTAGTAAACCCTTTTGATTGTGATATTCCCTTAAATCAAATCTCCATAGCCTAGGATCGGTGCAAATTGATCATTTCCGAATTGGACCGTACCTAGGAACTTCTCCACGAAGTTAATTAGGAGCTTGAGATTCCCCGTCATGTGCTTCGTGCATCCGGACTCCAGTATGAAAAGAATGATTTCGATCACATGTAGAAGAATTAGAACACGATGGAGCATTTTCTAAATTGGATAGCATGTTAGTTGTGATTTCCAATTCATTAGTTTCCCTAGTTTCATCACTTAAAGGCACACTAGCGCTCGTTGACACATTTTCTGTCCTAACCTTAGGCATCCATTTATATCCTGTAGGAAATTGATTAGCAAACCACCATTTCTAATACTTGCTTGCAGACTCATATAATTCCCTAATTCTGCTTCTAGGGTTCTTAGTGGTGGATTCTGATGCAATATTTTTCTTAGGGGGGTTGCACCAGAATGGTTCACTTTGCGTTTGGGTTTTCTAGCACTAATAGGCATCGCAGTTTGCTTCTTAGTTCTAGTATCTATGCCTTTGACATTATTCGAAACACACATAGCATGATTAGCATTAGCACACTTTCCAAATTTCACACAAACAAACTTAAAATTCAAAGCATTCAAAGTCGAATCATTCAAATCGTCATTACATGCGATTACAGACGTTTTATTCTTAGAAACATTAAAAATCCTAGGGTGGTCTTCTACGTTCTTCATCTTCCCTTGACTTTTGTTTTGCCAAACCTTTTCATTCATGCGAGTGCTCTTAACGTGAGGCCGGCTAACACTAGCAGTGGGGACTAATCCTGTAGTAAAAGACACACGTCTATTAATGTTTCTAGAAGTCTGAGGTGATGGACTTTATTTGTTGTGTGTGGGTTTAGTGGCCAATCTATACATCCCTGGTTTAATCACATTTGTATTCTTAATGCTTTGTGATCGAATATGTGTTTTGGGAGTATTATGTGGTAACCTATCCTTCCCATCCGTCTTGGGGCAAACCCAGGTTTTGCAAATGCAGAATTAGAGAAAACAGATGGTTTTCCCAAGACAGGGTGTCTAGTCACTTTGTGCGCATTGGGTTGTCTTACTACAGGTTTCTTAACACTAGGTTCCACAATTTTTCCACCCATCTTAGCAACGAGTTTATTCAACTCTGCTATCGCTATTTCTTTGTCTTGTAACTGAGCTTTCAACTCTTTAATTTCCAAACTCTTTTTCATTCATTTCTCGACACACTTGGGAAAGTTTTTCTTGCAACTTATTATCATGTGGAAAACTTCCGATGTCTTTTTGCAAAGCAAGTTCAAGAGAATGACAATGTTTTTGAAGGAAATTAGTTTTGTGTTGAAGTAACTCAAAAGCCTTTTTAGCAACATTTTCTTTACGTTTCGAAAGCTCAAGTTCAAGATGCTCACATTCTTTGATCTTATCCAGATATTTGCATGCCACATCAGAATATTCATCGATATCAGCACAAGATTGAAGAGTAACACACAAAATATCTTTGGAGATACATTCTTATAAGAGTAGATCATATTCGTTTGAAAAATCCGATTTGTCATTTGGAAGTTCATCAATTTATTTTTCAAGAGACTCAACATATTTCAAATCATCAAACATTTCAGACCAAATTAATTTTTCAAACTCAAGAACATTTTCTTTGATTATCTTCGTATTTGGTATTAAAAGTTCTTTCACAAGCACAGTTATGTCGTGAGGAATCTCTGTTTTCCACTTATCCTTTTGACGTTTTTCCCAATCGCTTTCAACAATTGATTGAACATTATCAATGTACTGTTTAAGAATACCAAGTGTTTTTCGACTTTTGCTTTTAGAGGCATCAAGAGGCAACTAGTTAATATATTTAAAAACATTTGATTTGTTAATGGCAAAAAATTTCTTCCATTGAATTCTTCGTTGTTTGCATTCAAGAAACAATTCCTCACGAGACTTCTGTTTTTGTGGAGTGAAAAGACCATAAAGACTGTTTTCATTAGCATAATTATATGGTGTCACAAAATCTTTATTGACCGGTGATCTACTCTCCTCATCCCAAAGGGACGTCTCTTCACTATCGAGGCTAGCTACTGGGCAATCATGATCGGTCCATTCGGACTCATCAAGATATAAGTGAGGGTTAGTAGCTTGAGCTTGTTTGAGGTACTTGGGGATTGAAAAACTAGGTTGACCCTTGAAAAACGTACGAGGTGCTATTATTCTAACAGTTTGAATAGAGTCATGCATTTTATAAACAACTTTTTTCAAAAAATCGACTTGTTCTTCGAGATCCTTTACTTTTTCAGTATCTTTGCCTTGTCTATTTTTGAAATCTTGTTTTAATTTTTCAACCTCTTGTTTCTTTTCGTCAAGAATTTTATAAGAATCGGTGGTATTCATAGAAAGCCTCTGTTCAAGTTCATTAACTTTTGTTGTGGCAACGTACATTTTTTTACGTTCATCACTTAATAAGACATTAAATTGACGTTTTTATTTAGTTAACAAAGCAAGAGCTTCGTTGTATTTATTTTCAAAATCGTCCTTTTTAACGTTGATAACACGAATTTTGTACCCCTCAAGCTCTTTGGTCTTTTGAAGAAGCTCAGCCCTATAACTATCAATTGTCTCACTAGATTGAGCGGCTTTGCTTTCTTCAAAGTTTTGAGTGAGCGATTCGTTTTCCTTCTTTAATTGCTTTTGACTCTTTCTATTTTCATTGACATCTTTTTGTAAACTAGCAATTAAATTAGCAAGCGTGACACGCTCCTCGTCATCATACTCATTTGCATGTTGATCATCCTCAAACTCATTATTGCACATGTCAGATGAATCGGGTGTGGTATTACTATCAACCGTTTCCATCCTACACGTGTCAGTAATTGTTGTTGGTAGATCACTATGCTCATGTGTATCACAAAACATATTATATTCATCATCATGTTGTACCTTATCAATTGGCTCGGTATCAAAGATAGGACCATTGTCATCTTCAGTGACGTTAAGGACCTCATGAATCTTTGCCATGTATGAATAATGTGCCTCGAGTTCTTGGTCGGAGAGTTCATCATTTGTGTCATTAAGCATTTCTCCTTCATCAGCTTATAACTTGATCCCAGCTTCCATTTTCTTGCACAGCAGCATCTTTTCCTTATGATAACCATAATATTTGACCCTCTTCGACTGTCTGCATTCCCTAGCCAAATGCCCATAACCTTGACAAATAAAACACTGAATCCCACTTTGTTGCACAACTTGTGTACCAACAGTTTCCCTATTTCCAACTGTAAAACCCCAAAATTTGGGCTTTTGACACGTCACCAGTTTTACTCTTGTTACCACTCATCATATAATATTTTAACGGATCACCTTTACCATATATCATCACAAGACTTATTACATACAAAAAAATCATGATTTTAGTAGTGAAGTATTTTAACTTAATATTGTATAAACACTTTAACCTTAACGAATATCGTCATATTAAAATACAACTTATAACTAGAATCATAATTAAATTTATATTTAATTATTCAGAAGTATTTGATAAAATGATTAATTTAATTGTTTATCATTTCATCGTAAAAAAAAGAACGTAGATATTTAATGGGAAGCCATTGTTATTAAAACGATACGTCTTTAGGACAAAATCGGTATACATTTAGAAAAAGGAGACTTGCAAAATTTTTGCCAACTAAGGCATGGTACCATGCAATATTCATAAGATATTTACATATTTCCTATAATCTCCCAAGATATCCATAATATCTTTCATATCTTGTATATCTAGCCTTGGATCCTCCTTGATCTCCAAATATCTTCACAAATCCTATATTTGTATCCTTGGCCGAGTAGTCTACACGCACACAAAACACAACATCACAAATCTCTCTATCTCTCTCTCATTTCATCATAGTCACGGCTAGAAACCCTCCAACATTTCAAAATCACCATCAAATTTAACTAGTACTTACTCATAGATTTGGTAATCTTACTAAATCTCCTCCTAGTACACTTGAAATCTTAAGTATCTAAACAATCTTATCTTATCCCGTTCTCTTCCTTATAAATCGAATGATGGTGGCCACTGCCCAACTCAAACACGATGACCAAATGCTTCATCCTTCATTTTTGGTTATACTCCCAAGTCACTTCTACCCATATGAACACAAACAAAATCACTTACTTATACCATCCGTAACACGTACAAAAAGCACCAGGGTGAATGAACGGGATAAGGGTTTTATCAAGTCGGGGTTTTCTCATGGGTTTGAGCTTAGGAGAGCTTGGTCTCGGGTTTAGTTTGGATCGGGGTTCGAGTTAAGAACGAGCAAGGGTTTTTCAAACGACACAAACGAATCCTTGAACTCGAATCATATGCTCGCTGCCTCCAGATCTTTGTGAGTCGTCATTCTTATTTTCTTTCACTACTTATGCATATTTGTATCCTTTAGTGTGCTTGAGATGATTTAAAACCAAAAAGTCATAGCTTATAACCTTACTGCTTTCTTTTGTTACGATTGATTTAAAACATATACTGAGATAAACGAGTCTATATATATGTTTATATAAATGTGACAAGCTAGACTTAGGATGTATGGAAGCAGGAAGTGGTTTGACCTTAACTAAAAATCTAGTAATAAAAACCACCTTATAAACGTAGCCCCATAAGGCCTGTTCGTCCCTTTATTCGACCCACAAAAACATCCTCGAAAAACCAACTTTTGATAAGTCTTATAGAAAACATATTAAAGATTATTTTGCCTTTTGAAATGTGTAATTTCATGAATGAACGGTAAATTTGTTGCTCCTTAAAATGTTAAGAATTAGATGCCTTATATAGCTTTCAATAAACGGTCGTGACATGCAGTTTTTAGCCACGTTTTTCTATAGTCAAACGACTTCAGAAAGAGAAAGTTATAAAACCAAAGTTGTAGACGGCCATGCCGTCTACACGACCATACTTTTGGTTCGATGCATCGAAAACCGTAGATGAGATCAAAAGTAACTCGACAAAACACTTTTTCTTAAGATAGGTTCACGACACCTACTTCGAATGCGATTTCAACCCATTAAACGAACTCGGTTTATAAAACTTAAAACAACGGCTTATAGATGACCCGGCTAGCTACCCAACGATACTTTTAGTTTACTCCGCGAGCCATTATTGAGCCCACTGTTCATGCCGAAAATTGTCGATATCACAAGTAAAACTACCGAGAACACCCTTTATTCAAAAGCCTAAGAACGAGGTACAACATTAGCTGTTGTTTTCTTTTGCCATTTCACTTGGTCTCCTGTATCCCGACATCCAACATATGGAATGTTGTATAGAATTTACCTTTTCCTATAATTAATGTATTGATTAATTTAATCCAAATTATTATTTAAATTAAAAATATAATATATTTAGGATATTTAACCTGTTAAATGACCCAACTAAATAAATTGTCCCGACCATAAAATATTTAATATTGTTAAATATATTCCGATTAAATAACTACACTTTTACTATAACGCTAAACTTCGCAATTGTTAAAAACCACCAATTTATTTAATAAACTCAAGCACATACTAGGAGGATTAAATGCTACCTTTATTATCATTATTCTTGTATAGTGATACGTATCTTATTTTAACATAGACTGCGGATTATTTCGAGCTATTATTTCTCCATGTCTACATTATGCCATTATACCGTTGCTAATTAATCAGGTGAGTTTATAGCCTCGCCTTTCACAACTATTTATGTTTTTACTAACCCGCAAGGGGGAGACATGCTATAACTTGTTTTGACTATATGATTTTAATATCATGAGATCATGGCCCGATACTTATATTTAATAAACTGTTGATTAAATACTGTGGAAGAAAACTGGTAATATATTTTATAGGACGCAAACTGAACTGTCACCCTTGATTATATTTACCTATTGTAGATGAACCTGCAAGACCCGTACATCTGAAACTGTTATAATTTTTGAATTGCATGAATGTTATAAATAGATCTATTTGGGATTGACCATCCCCATCTGGGTGAGTCATGCTCACTGTGCCTCGGCTAGGACAACAGATGTTTCACATGTCAGAACTTATTATTATTGGGTGCCTTTTAATAAGGCGAAGGGTCCTCACTTGTCGAGGACTTAACTGTCAAGTCTCAGTTTCGGGCAATATGGGAATGTAATTACCTTATAGTATTTGGATTTGTGCGATACTAGTTTTGTGATGTTTGTGGTTCTAAAACTTGACTTTATATTATTTGGCACATTAATACATGGAACATACTTATATTTCTGAACTTGATTTTTATCAAACCTTATGAAATACTATATGGGATATTTGAGATCCTACACTTGATTTTTATATCAAACTATGTGCAACACTACGTAGGACAATTTACAGTCCTGAACTATGATTTTACAAAACTCTATAAATTCACCAACTTTATGTTGAATGTTTTAAGCATGTTTTTATCAGGAAATTAAGCTGGATTATTTGATCATGGACTGAGCATCATTTAGGAGCATCATAATAATTGGGGGATCTGTTTTCACTGGGATATTTGTAACAACTGATATTTAACATTTCAACTGATTGTACTAAAACCATATTTGTATCAATTGTATTTCAAATCATGTAATTATGATCAGTGCTTTGTATGCCATTTGTTCTGTGATCCGCAACGTGACACCCAATTACTATTCCGCTGCAAACCTGATTTAGGGGTGTCACAGAATGGTATCAGAGCAATGGTTATAGAGAATCAGATCAATAATAAAATTGTTTTTCTATTTTATTAACTGAACTATAACCGAACAAAATTTTCAAAAACTTAGAATCAAAAACTGGGTTTTTGACGGGGATATACTTAGAGAGCATTTAGCATGGAGAGCATGCATAATTATATGATTTAAATTCAATTCATTATCTTATGCATTCATAATTTATGATAGTACTAGATGCTAACCCTTTACGTGCTTTACATATTACGATTGTGTAATATCCTTATGAAGGTATTAAAATACTTAAGGTATTTAATGAAACCCTATTTGGAATACAAACATGCCATGTTAGTAGGGAGCTTTATAATAAAGATGTTCCATCTCGATATTACGTTTTGACTGGGTGGTTGGATTTACGATTTAAAGTGCCCTCGCTCCTCAAATGTTTATATAATGGCTTCTGAAGTATGATGGCCTGAACAATGCATTGTAACCACAAACGACTTTGTACATAACAACCCTTAAAATGTCTAAATACAATCTAACCAAATATTTTGGAATCTTAGAAAAATCAAAAATAGATTTTGGAAAATCTTAGAAAAATCTAAAAGAGATTTTGGAAAATCTTGAAAAATCAAAAATAAATTTTGGAAAATCTTAGAAAAATCTAAAATAGATTTTGTAAAATATTGAAAAATCTAAAATAGATTTTGGAAAATCTTGAAAAATTTAGAATAGATAAAAAGGATTTTGGAAATCTTTTCTTGAATAATTGTATTTTGGAAGAACTTAATTAAATTTTGGAAAAATTTAAATTAGATTTTTTTTATCTTTAGAAATCTTAATGTATCTTTGAAAATCCTTACCATGTCTTTGGTAAATTTAACTAGACTTTTATATATCTTGGAAAAATCTAAAATTAGATTTTTTTTGAAATCTTGATTAAATCCTGTTGAACTTATAACAAACTTGTAAAAACCTAGATCTTATGTATGGACTTTAAAATTTACTTTTAAAGTAATAAACCTAGATTTCATAATGAAAACACATGGAAAAGAAATATAGCTTGGGCTATCTGATTCATTTTAGAACTTATAATAAACTTGTGAACTTATAATAAACCCTAAATCTAAATTTTTGGGACCACGTAAATTAAATGTAAACATAAAACAAGATTGGACTTTATCTTGAAATTCTGTAAATAATATTTGCCAGGGGTTATAAGCTCCTCTTAAAGCTTATAATTAATATACAAACTTGTAACCAACTTAGATTTCATTTAAAACCCGGAAATAAAACATACCTTAGGTTTTTACTCTCTATTTAGAGATCTAGACTTGATCTTTACAAACCAGTAATAAGCTTGTAAGGTTTCATAAACTTCACACCTAGATAAATGGTTAAGTATTATTAATGGACTAGTTAAGTCCATGCAACAATAGCCCAAAACTGGAATAGGCCCTATAGGCCCAATGCAATATAGTCGAACCATTAACTAAGCCCATTAGGCCATCTAGTGCCTAGTAAGTCCACTAGCCAAATCTTGAATTATTAATTGACTAAAATATGTTTAGGCCCATTAGGAAGCCTATTAGGCCCATTTATTGTCCTATGGACCCATGTAGTAAAACTTGTAATATTAATGGATCTAAAAATATAAATAGGCCCATTAAGAAATCCTTAGCTCACAAAAATTGTTAATGGATCTTGTAAGCTCAATAAGGGTTTGGGAAGCCCATTAGCTCTTTTGGCATATTTAATAAGCCCACTTAGTGATATTATACTTAAACAAAGTTTTTATACCAAAAATATATCTTATAAAAACTTTTGGACTAAAAATGTTAATTCATTAAACTCATGGATTAAAGCCGTGACATTGAAACTTGTCTTGATAAAACATTAATTACAAGGACTAATATTGTAAATATTTTAAAGTCTAGGGAGTAATAAATGCCATTCGTGACTTATTAAACCCTAAGGGCCACTTTAAATTCTTGAAGGTTAAATGTCATTTTATGACTCTAAGGACTAATCGTGTAATTAGCCGAAGCATTTAGAAGCCCTAGGGACAATTCTCACCACTTAATCGAAGTTATAAAACCTAATTTTAACTAGAGGGACTACACTTGCTGTATTCCAAAAATGCTAGAAGCCCTAAGGACTAAAACTATTAAGAACCAGAAAGTGTACATCTAGTAAAACATAGAGGGACTTGTTTTGCTAATAATTGAAACTTAAGAAAACCCTAGACCCCTTATTTCATTTAATGTATTAAAACTTGAGCGAATCCTAAACTAAATGGTCTAGAACCATCATTTTCTGAAACTTGTAAACAAAGGGTTATTATTTAACTTGCGAAAACTTTGGGGACATTATATTAAATGTAATAAAGTGTTATTACTTTTATAACTGTTCATAAAAATTATGAAATTTAATGTACGTAGATTATAAAAGTAAAATACAACAATGGTAAGTAAAATACTTTTACTTAAATGATATTATTAATAACAAATTTAAATGGAAGTTATTAATACTTGTACAACGATGTATTTAACTAAAATACAGTAACATAAATGAATTGCCAAAAAACGAGTTGGTATTATAATGAAATTCAAATAAATCCTGAAAATCTTATACTAAGATTTTTAAAATCCTCCATGGTTGCTTGTGTATCAAGCTTAAGCTTATACGCTAATCATTTCATATAGCTAATTATTGCTTATAATTAATTGATAACTATAAACCGATTAGTCTATTTTGACTACTTGGAAAACTGACTGGCCACATAATAGGAACGAATTTACAACAACCGTACATACTGGAATATTTAAAAACAGACTAGGGAGCATTATCCCGTGTACTATATTTTATTAGATGTTTGAACTTGCTATTATGTGTATATAGGTATATATACCTTACTAGAAGGAACTATATGATACAATGCCTATACTTATGATTGTAATATATCATTATATTGTATATATGAGTTCCTTGTTTGATACGTATTCTTGCGCACGTAATCGCGCGTCAAGATTTATTTTCTCTCGCTTATAATTTTGTACGTATATCTACGGAACACGACTTATACACGTTTGCTTTTAGTATTTTCACGTGGTATTATTTGGATAAGTTTTCATCTTTAAATGATGCGGTGGAACCCAAAATCAAGGTACTTATGATCCTATATTTTACATATGGGACCTGAGTCTCTTGATACTAAGTTAATGATGATTTCCTCTCAAGATGTTATGAGACGTCTAAGAGTGAAATCTAAGCCACCGGACCAGAAATTTATTTATAATTTCGTATTAAGATGTTATGGGACGTCTGAAGACGAAGGTTATAAGCAAACGGGCTGTAAAGTATCTTAATAATATCTATTATCTTCAATATTATATTTATTCTAAATAAGCCTTGCCGGAAATATTTAGGTAAGGTGGGCCATGAAATCCATACTGAAACGAATTGGGACGCTTTTTCGTTTGAATAAAGAAATCATAGGTCACCAAATGGAGTTATAAAATTTACCTTACATGGATGAGGACGCTTATCGATGTAAAAAGAAATTTATAATCACATGAGCTTAAATATATTCGACATGACTCATAATTGATATTATTTTATTTATCCAGTTATGGAATGAAATCCTTTTTGACTCGCGATTTCCTCCAGTAATATCTTATCATTAAGATAACTTATATTTGATGTCATTACATCCTCACCAAGAGACATAGGAAGATTCGCGTTCATCTCTTTTAGATCAAAGCATTGTGCTCTTGACTTTTGGCTTATCCTTAACCCAAATACCACTTCCGCTGCATTCGACCCCATTTGGGGGTGTCCACTTCTGTTTCATTTGACCCCGTGGGGGTGTCACAGAAAATAAAGCTGGTGCATCTGCCATGAGGAAATGAAACCTCGATCATTCGAGGTGACGGTAACACAGACTTTATCGAAACTAGACTTCATGTCATTTCTTGTATCGAAGCCCAGAAATACTTGGTAAGAGGATGCCTTATCTTCTAAGCTCGCATTTCTCAAATCGACGAGGAAAACAAACCCAAGCATAAAATACATGCCTAACTCACAATGGATGTATTTTGTAAGGTTATGTTTGTCACCCTCCAGAAGGAGATAATTGATGTCCCATACTTTTGGACAATCTTCTTCCTCTTCGGATCAAATTAGTTCGACAATACCATTGTCTAACAAGCCTTGAAATGAATGACTTCCTCCTTTTAGAAGACGAAATTTGTGCAAATTTTGAACCACCAACAGTAGATGCATGACCCTTTCAGCATCTCACCAGGGATGCACACTTCTTTATTCTTGGTCTCTTCTTTGATTTCCATCATTTGAAGTACTTCTTCTCTACGCAACTTATGCTCGAGCTCAGCCACAAATGAAGCATATTCTTTGCAACTTCCTACCCAATCACTATCAACAATAATCTTAGCCATTTCGCTGAGTGAAGCTTTGGTGTCAAACTAATGTTTGCTTTCCACAGGATAGAAGTATATCGGGAAGCCCTTCGCGTAAAAATTGTTGACGCAAGAGTGGTACCAGCCAAAACTATATTTCTAACTCGTCATCGCATAAGCTTATTGAAGCTTAATAGACTTAAAAATCTCTTAAAGAATTATTAAAAACGTTATTGAACCTTATCTATGCATATCGAGGCCCAATAAGGCCCATGAAGCACAACAAAATAAAACCAAGACTTAAAACAAGCTTGTCTTATTTTATCCAACCTTGTACACTTATTCGAACTCGAATATGATTTAATGAACCTTTTATTAA
Source organism: Glebionis coronaria (assembly GCA_025667525.1). Taxonomy (NCBI): domain Eukaryota; kingdom Viridiplantae; phylum Streptophyta; class Magnoliopsida; order Asterales; family Asteraceae; genus Glebionis; species Glebionis coronaria. The sequence goes on along the minus strand of CM046881.1, from coordinate 306,848,722 downwards.
ATCTTTTGGGCTAAACATGAATTTTAGAGCTATCGGGGACTTGTCTTGCCATTTGTCAAACATATTATAAGCCCTAGAATATTGAGACGAGAGTTGTAAAACTCTAAGGACTAAAACATGGATTTCAATAAACATAAAATAAGCCCTAGTTAATCTAACACGAGTTAAAAACATAAGTGTTGATTTTTCTACTTTTGAAACTCAATTTGAGCCCTAAGTCATTTCCATTGGAAACTATTCATGCCCTAAGAGCCACATTACAAAATAGAAGGACCAAATGTGTAAACTATCAAAACAAAAAAGACAAGTTACCTTGTGCATTAAAATGTACTCATCGGAAGCATACGATCAATAATTGTATTTTAAATAACACCTATGAGTCTAAACTTGAGTTCACAAGGTTACACGTCCAAGAAAAAGTGTCATTACTTGTTCCCTGGACGAGTAACTTCATCTTAAGCTTTGAGGACAAAGCTAAAATTACGGGTAAGTGCTGTAAAACCCCAAAATTTAGGCTTTTGACACGTCACCGGTTTTACTCTTGTTACCACTCATCATATAATATTTTAACGGATCACCTTACGATATATCATCACAAGACTTATTACATACAAAAAAATCATGATTTTAGTAGTGAAGTATTTTAACTTAATATTGTATAAACACTTTTACCTTAACGAATATCGTCATATTAAAATACAAATTATAACTAGAATCATAATTAAATTTATATTTAATTATTCAGAAGTATTTGATAAAATGATTAATTTAATTGTTTATCATTCCATCGTAAAAAAATGAACGTAGATATTTAATGGGAAGCCATTGTTATTAAAACGATACGTCTTTAGGACAAAATCGGTATACATTTAGAAAAACGAGACTTGCAAAATTTTTGCCAACTAAGGCATGGTACCATGCAATCTTCATAAGATATTTACATATTTCCTATAATCTCCCAAGATATCCATAATATCTTTCATATCTTATATATCTAGCCTTGGATCCTCCTTGATCTCCAAAGATCTTCACAAATCCTATATTTGTATCCTTGGCCGAGTAGTCTACACGCACACAAAACACAACATCACAAATCTCTCTATCTCTCTCTCATTTCATCATAGTCACGGCTAGAAACCCTCCAACATTTCAAAATCACCACCAAATTTAACTAGTACTTACTCATAGATTTGGTAATCTTACTAAATCTCCTCCTAGTACACTTGAAATCTTAAGTATCTAAACAATCTTATCTTATCCCATTCTCTTCCTTATAAATCGAATGATGGTGGCCACTGCCCAACTCAAAGACGATGAACAAATGCTTCATCCTTTATTTTTGGTTATACTCCCAAGTCACTTCTACCCATATGAACACAAACAAAATCACTTACTTATACCATTCGTAACACGTACAAAAGGCACTAGGGTGAATGAACGCGATAAGGGTTTTATTAAGTCAGGGTTTTCTCGTGGGTTTGAGCTTAGGAGAGCTTGGTCTCGGGTTTAGTTTTGATCGGGGTTCGAGTTAAGAACGAGCAAGGGTTTTTCAAACGACACCAACGAGTCCTTGAACTCGAATCATATGCTCGCTGCCTCCAAATCTTTGTGAGTCGTCATTCTTATTTTCTTTCACTACTTATGCATATGCGTCTCCTTTAGTGTGCTTGAGATGATTTAAAACCAAAAAGTCATAGCTTATAACCTTACTGTTTTCTTTTGTTGCGATTGATTTAAAACATATACTGAGATAAACGAGTCCATATATCTGTTTATATAAATGTGACAAGCTAGACTTGGGATGTATGGAAGCAGGAAGTGGTTTAACCTTAACTAAAAAGCTAGTAATAAAAACCACCTTATAAACGTAGCCCCATAAGGCATGTTCGTCCCTTTATTCGACCCACAAAAACATCATATCCTCTAAAAACCAACTTTTGATAAGTCTTATAGAAAACATATTAAATATTATTTTGCCCTTTGAAATGTGTAATTTCATGAATGAACGATAAAGTTGTTGCTCCTTAAAATGCTAAGAATTAGATGCCTTATATAGCTTTCAATAAACGGTCGTGACATGCAGTTTTTAGCCACGTTTTTCTATAGTCAAACGACTTCAGAAAGAGAAAGTTATAAAACCAAAGTTGTAGACGGCCATACCATCTACACGACCATACTTTTGGTTCGATGCCAAAGTCGTTATCGAAAACCGTAGACGAGATCGAAAGTAACTCGACAAAACACTTTCCTTAAGATAGGTTCACGACACCTACTTCGAACGCGATTTCAACCCATTAAACGAACTTGGTTTATTAAACTTAAAACAACGGCTTATAGATGACCCGGCTAGCTATCCAACGATACTTTAAGTTTACTCCGCGAGCCATTATTGAGCCCGCTATTCATGCCGAAAAATTGTCGATATCACAAGTAAAACTACCGAGAACACCCTTTCTTCAAAAGCCTAAGAACGAGGTACAACATTAGCTGTTGTTTTCTTTTACCATTTCACTTGGTCTCCTGTATCCCGACATCCAACATATGGAATGTTTTATAGAATTTACCTTTTCCAATAATTAATGTATTGATTAATTTAATCCAAATTTGCTTGAAATACGTTTTTACGTATTTATGAAGGATCGGTCGCTCCAACGATAATTATGTAATGGGCTCGTGATCTATTTAATTATTGTATAGTCCATATAGCCCACATGTAGGGTGGGCTATATATAACCCCTCCTAGCAATGTTTTAAAACCCGGGTTTTGAATCGACCCGGTCGAGCCACCGGGTCACCGGGTCACCGGTTCAACCGGTTGGACCGCCGGGTCGACCCGGTTTTAATTAAAAAATTTATTTATATATTTTCAATATTACTATATATATATATAAATATAAATCGTGAATATTTCATATATTTGGCCTAAACACCATTTACTAACAAATATAACACGTAAAAACATAGTTACCTTACAAGTACGTATAATTATATCGCGAAAAATCGAAAAAAAAAAACAAAAAAATCGAAAAAAATCAAAACCCGGCCGGGTCGCACGAACCGGGTCAACCCGGGTCGCTTCAAACCCGGCGGGTCACACCGGGTTTCCAAAATGTAAGACCCGGGTCAATTTGACCCGTTTTTTCGACCGGAACCGGTCCAACCGGTTGAACCGGCCGGGTCGACCCGGGTTTCAAAACATTGCCTCCTAGCATGTTAGGAGGGGGTTGTTGATTCCATTTTTCACTTAATCATTATTCATCTTTCACTTTCTCTCTCTAACTCTCTCCCTTTTCTCTCCTTTCTCTCTCTAATCCTTCATCTCTTTCCTTCATTTCCTTATGATTATCATCTAAATCAACCAACCAAATCCACCTAATCCATGACATAGAATAGGCCATTAATTACGTAGACCTTCAATTGGTATCAAGAGCCATGGTTAGTTTGGTTTATTCTTCTTTTATTTCTTTTTGATTTTGGTGGGTTTTGATTTAATCATGCTTAAATCATAAAAAGTTTGTATTTTTTTTTATAAAAAGTTTGTGTTTTTATGTGTTAAATCATATCAAATCTTCAAATTTATTTACTTTTTAGATAAAAAAAATCACAAATTTTTATATATAAAAATCAAAAATTTCTTTCTCAAATCTTAAAAAGTTGTGTTTTTATAAAAAAGTTGGTGTTTTTTATAAAAGTTTTTGTTTTTCTCTTTTTAATTTTGTAGTTTTTTTTTTATAAAAAGTTTGTATCAATTTTATCAATTTTATAAATCTCTAAATTTTTATCAAGTTTATCAATTTCTAAATTTTTTTTTTTTTTTTTTTTTTTTTTAGTTTTAGTTTTATCAATTTTATTTTTTCTTTTTTTAATCAGTTTTTTATATAAATTTTTTTTAATCAGTCCTTCAGTCCTGCTGTCCAAAATCAAGGTTTTTGTCCAGTTGTCCAGTTGTCCAGTTGTCCTACAGTCCTACAGTCCTTCAATATCCAGGTTTTTCGTTTTCAAGGTTTTTGGGTCTCAGTTTCAGTCAGTCTGTTATTGTCCAGTTCCGGGTGAAGCCTTTTTTCGAGTGAACCAAAAGTTCCGAATCAAACCCAAAAACATCCGAATGAACAAACATCCGAATGAACAAAAAACATCCGAATGAACAAACATCCGAATGAACAAAAAACATCCGAATGAACAAAAAACATCCGAATGAACAAACATCCGAATGAACAAAAATCTTCCGAATGAACAACATCCGAATGAACAACATCCGAATCAAAACATCCGAATCAAGACTCTTCCGAATGAAGAACTCTTCCGAATGAAGCCCATTCAAACACAACGGGAACATTTGTTTTTGACTCGACTCCAATTTTAAAACACTCAGAGACTCTCACCCTAACCAGACTCGGACACCAGACTCGCAAGACTCGACTCACCACTCGATCTCTCGATTCCTCACCCTCGACACAAAAACAAAACCCTCGTCTCACCCAACACCCTCACACACAAATCTTTACACATCTCTCGAACTCACACACTATCAACACAACCAGACACCCTCACGGTTTCAAAACTTTCCCTCGTCACAAGTCCCTCAGCAACCATCTCACACAGACCCCAAATACACACCAGACAACAACACTCTCACCTTCGCACCCTCTCGACCCTCACACCCCTCACACTAGACTCGACATCATCCTCCCTCACTCCCTTACACCCTCTCGACAACAACTGACGTTACACCCCTCGACTCTAACACCACACCCACATCCGACAACCTCGTCACTCTCACACCTTTCACATCACCCTCACCCTCGTAACAAACTCAACCCAATCATTTACCCACCCTCGACTCACCCACACCCCCTTACACCCTCTCGACACAAAAGACCACCGTTTTGAAAAACAAACCACAACCTCTCGACTCTCATCTCTCAAACAACCCTAAACCGTCCCCAAACACCCCCCTCAAACTCGAACACCAACACAGAAAGACTCGTACAGTAGAGAGAGACTCAAACAGAAAACATTAAAATAAACCTTACCCGAGACCTTATATTGAAGATCTTGAAGCAATAACTTTTCATCTTTTTGATGGTGTTATCTTTTGGAGAAGAGAGATAAAAATTATCAGATTGTTTTTTGGATTGACTGTGTGTGAGTTTAAGAAAGAGGGGGACGGAGTAACCAAGGGCATTTAAGGAGTTGGGGGACACGTGGGTTGACTGGCGGAAATAACAAGGAAAGGTGTGGGGCGGTGGATCTTTTCTGTTTGGCCCACGTGTTGTGGTTAGGCGGACAAAACAAGAACAGTTTTTTTTATTAATTTAATTTCTAAATTAGGTAATTTGTTTTAGTTAACGCAATTGTCAAATTCATTTTACAAAAATATATCCGATTTTTTTTTTTTATATATATATTTTCAAACATAAATCAGTTTTTTCTATTTCTATATTTTAGAAAGTTTTTTTTTTTTTTTTTTTTTTAAGTTGCGTTATTTCTTTTATTATTTTGTACCTTTTTTATTTTGAAAATTTTAATTTCTATTTTGGATATTATATTTTTTAATTTTGATTATCAATTCATATTTTTTATTCAAATTTTTTTTGAAAAATTTTATAATATTACGTTATAGTCGGGACAAAGTGACGTGATATAGTGACAAGGAGTATTTAGCCGACGGATTGTTGAGGCGGTTATTATAAAAGTTAACGTGGAAAAATATTTGTTGGATTTCACGTTTATTGTGGCCGGATTTAAAGTCAACAGTGACGAGTCAAAGTGCCGGGATTTATTTTTAGTGGCTACGGATTTTTCATCAATCAGTAACGTAATTGTTCATCGATTTTCAATGGATTTCTTGAATTCGACATCCAACACGGGAGAATTGCATCAAGTGCAAGCCAACGCTAGAGAAAGTGGTATAACTTCATTTCAAATGCTTCAGTATCACCTAGTTACTCTTTCACGGATTCAAGGAGGGAGCGAATTCGTGACAATCTTTGGTCAAGATCGTCACATATTCATGGAATCGATGTTCACCATCTTGACACAACTAGCAGAGCAAATCCACAATAAAGACTCTAATCACTCTGCATCGGCACTTGCATATAAGGCTCTTGTGACACAACTCACGCCTTTCCTCCGATTCAATATCATCCAACCTGAAAGTTCAGTGATTTGCCAATCATTTCTTCGAGATACACATACCGAGCTTCGCGTTTTCCGTGATACGATTTTGAAACTCATGTCATCGGTCTCGTCTTCGATTTATGAAAGATCTCGACTTCAGCAAGGGTATGATAATGGAGTGCAAGACTCTTCGATGCAAGAGGAAATTGGTCATACGATTGACAACTTGGAGCCTAACGATGCCAAGAGCACAGAATCAGGAGGACAACATGATGCCAGTGGCACGTCGGGGAATGTTCACGAGATTTCTCTTGATGACACCTTACCCATTTATGACGAAGAGCCTGCAAACATGGTACAATGTGATGTTGGTAATGATGTATATGCTGCTGACATGCCGCATATTGAGCATTCTAAACCTAATTATGACAAACATGGGATGGAAAAGAGTGATAGAAATACCACTTCTGATTCATCCGATGTAAGTCATAATGGGGGAGAGATTGTTCAGAATGCTATAGTACATCATGAAAATTGTATTATAACTGCTTCATTGTCTGCTTCTGATTCCAAGATTAAAGAGCTCGAAACGATCGTAGCTCGGCAATCAAAAGATCTTGAGGATGCCAAACTTGAATTTTCTAAGAAAACGGTCAAATTTGAAACATACTTTGAAAAACTTGAAAAATCAAACGTTGTTCTTGAAAGAAAATTGGATCAAACTGTTCTAGATTCTAAAGCTGAAAAGGATAATCTTTTGAAACAAATTCAACTGCTTGAATCTAAGTTGGCATCCCAAGATAACTTGCTCAAAGAGAATGCGACTTTAAAGGCCCAAGTACAGGAAAAGGTTTTTGCTATAGCTGCGTTGAAAAACGAGTTAAGGAAAAGTAAAGGACCTAGTGTGGACACTAAGCTTGAAAAACCATCAATCTTGGGGAAACCGCCTACAAATCAGTTCGTCAGACAACCGACTGTCAGACAACCTACTGCATTTGGATCCGAGCGATCACAATCCTCGAGACCGCGGTTTGCCTCCCAAGTTGATTTGGGTCATATTTCTAGAACTGTTACTCCAGCAACTAGGCCCAATGTGATCACTCCAGCTTTAGCAAGACCAAATCATATGATTGCCTCTAGTTTCCCTAAAAATACCAAGACCACGTCTAGAACTAGTTCAAATGACGTTTGCCATGAATCTGATCTTAGGGAAGCTAAGCAAAAGACACATGTAAGAGATAGGAATTCCAAACCTAGTCAGATGCCTTCTAGTTTACCCAACACTGCTAACCGTAGCATGTCCAATCCTAGGAGCATCATTCAATCGTCTAGGGATTCTAGATCTTACTCGGACATTAAATATGCTACTTGTAAAACATGTAGAAAATGTGTCTTTACGGCAAATCATGATGCTTGTATCAAAAAATTGCTTAATGAGGTGAACTCCCGTGCTAGACTTAAATCCCAGTGGGTCGCTAAAATCAAACCCGTTGGTAAAATGTGGCGCCCCACTGGTAGATCTTTCACTCTTGTAGGAAACGAGTGCCCTTTAACTAGGATAGTCTCCGATTCTACAAAGACTACTAGGGAGGAAATTGCAAAGGATGATACATCACTTAAGCCTGAACTTAAGATTTTCTATAAAAGGAAACGATTACCAACTAAGACAAGTGAATCATCCCTTCAGGCCACCTCTGACACAAGAACAGAAAACCGTGAACCCCTACGTGCTTCTAAAATAGATATCGCTAATCCATGCAAAAGTATACAAACTCCTAATGAGAATGCAGGTACCAAAGTTGATGTTCCAAAAGAACGAAGCGGTCCAATTGTTGTATACCGTTCAACTAAGGACACTCTCAGAGTTTGGTTGCTGAAGAAGCAGATATCAGAGAAACAAATGTCTCAGGGGATTCATGGTTAAGCTGCACAAGGACTTATAGTCACATCACAGACTATAACTCGCTCTTCAAAGAAAGGAAAGTTTATCGCCGATGATAAACTTATCCTAACAACGAGAAATTAAGTTTTCTCGGGCATGAGCTAAAATTAAAAACATTCAAGGTTTTTAAGCTCATGCACAATGGTTTATCATTAAATATCAGATGATAACCCGTGCATCAAAGAAAGGAAAGTTTATCGCCGATGATAAACTTATCCTAACAACGAGAAATTAAGTTTTCTCGGGCATGAGCTACAATTAAAAACATTCGAGGTTTTTAAGCTCATGCACTATGACTTACAGTTAAATGTCAGACTGTAACTCGAACTTAAAATAAAGGAAAGATTATCTTTTATGATAACTTATCCTCTTAACGAGAAATTCACCGTTCTCGGTCATGAGCTTGTATTAAAACATTCGAAGTTTTAAGCTCAGAAAGGAAAGTGTATCTTTTAAATAAGAGAACTTTTCCTCGTAACGAGAAATTAACCTTTCTCGGTCATGAGCTTTCCGTTAAAACAATCAAAGTTTTCCAGCTCATGAAAAACGACTTCTAAGTAAATGTCAGCTTAGGACTCGTCCTTCAGATAAAAGGAAAGTTTATCGCCGATGGTAACTTATCCTTAACAACGGGAAGTTCACAACTTCTCGGACTTGAGCTCGCTTTTAAGATATTCAACATCTTAAGCTCAAGTAATTGTTTTTCAAAACTTTGAACACAATTTTTCGAGAATTTCTCAAAAGGTTTTTCTAAATCTTTCAAAATTGTGTGTTCAAAAACGTTTTGATAAAACGAGCATGTCTTCTGGAATCGATAATATTTACGAACCTAGAAATGTCATTCAATAATGACACGGGGTTGTAAATAAAGTTCGAGCAGAAGTTTAAAAGATTTAAAACATGCTCCATATGGTTTGCTATTATTTCAGATAGTAACCCGTTTTTCATAATCAAGTCAAGCATTTCACCGGAAAGCTTTGACTCAACAACGGGAATTAATTTTCTCGGGGACGTGACGAGGTGACCAACATTCGTGAACAAGAACCATGTGAATCTTTCATATGATGTTCTCCATCATTCAGGTCCTACCTCGTAAATTGTTAATCCTGTGAATTCATTATTATATATGATCTTTGCACGTAATAAATACCTTACACTTGTGTTCAAAAGGTATTTAATTTACGTTTCAGCACACCCTCATTAATTTGAGGGGGAGCTTGTGTAACTCATGAAGATAATTGGATTTGCATTTTTCTTCCCAAATTTTCTTAAAATGCTATTAAATCAATTGATATTAAAAACATCGATTGGGTTAATATTTTTAATATGGGGGAGAAAATGTGATTTAATATGGGATATGATCAATCATAAATGGTTTGACTTAACGTGTTAGCTCATCCCGACATGTGCGAAATGTTTTCGAATATCGTAGCATATGTTAAGGGGGAGCAAAATGGATTTGCACTTCAAAATGGATTTCATGGTGACATACACTTACCCAAAACATCTCTATTCACGACGGTGAAGATTGTAGTGACATAAGGATGGTAGGATAGGTTAAAGTCCAATGATTTCTCTAGAACCGGAGGAATCTTCCCAAGGACATTCCATAGCTAGAAATAGTAGTCCTTAGGAAAGATGGAGAAAGATTGTGAACGTAGCTGAATGCCGACCAAGTACTTAAGTTAGCACTGGAACAATCACAACAAGGTGCTAGTGATGACGTATTGGTAAGCATTGAAGGGGTTGAAGAATGAAAAAGAAATGTAAAGATAAAGGGTGTAAAGAAAGAAGCCCTCCTTACAACTTTAGGCAGAAACCGGGTCAATACATATGCTATTGAGATCATTTTTGTTAATGATTCTCGATATTGAAGAAAGACGTCATGGACCCAGTGATGCAATGCACAACCCTTTCCAGCTAACTCAAATATCTCTCAAAAGGTATTTGTTTTAATCACACGGAGATCAACACATTATCTATTGATTTATTCACTCCGAATAAATTGGTATTGAAAAGGTGGCACTCCTCTCCAGCCTCCGATCACTAAAAATCCAAAATGCACGATCGAGTCTAGAGCCATTTGAGATCATCAAATATCTCATTAGGACACACTTTCATTATTCCTTGCTTCTTCACACACTGTGAAAAGTAAGAAAGATCTTAAGAGTCCTACGCAAAATCTTCATGATCTTGCCTGAAAATCCGAGTAATACGAAAGTATTTACAATGAAGATGGAAATCCTTCTTGAGCGAATATCAAAAAGCTCATGGTAGGTGACTTGTGCGGTTCTTTATGAATCAAACTTGTGATAACTGGAAAGCAACAGTGGTTTAATTCTTAAATGAATTTAAACACGTTCCAGGTCTCTACGCATTATCATATGATCTTGCCAGAACACTCAGAGTGACTCTTTATTGATCACAGTGACGAGTGGAAATCCTTCTAGTGTTAACATCAAACAGCACTTGGTAGGTAACTTGCAAGATTCTATATGAATCAAGCTAGTGACAACTGGAAAGCAACGATGGTGCGGTTCTTAATTGAACTTCACTTGTTCCAGGAACATGAATTGACGGCTTCAAATCATGCGGATAATATTATCCAAATGATCCACTCTTTACGTTCGCAGTCAGCTTTGGACGGTCGAGTAAAGAGAACGGGTTTACCCGCGAAATCTTGTCAAGGAGGTTCTTTATTGAAACTACCTGCCACAAGTACGATATTTAATATCGTCCAACGGTCTTCACCGACCGGAGGTAAATTGCTACCGAATTAGAATGAAATGTTCAAGGCCATTTCATCCGTGTATATTGTTTGTTGCTAACTGTCTTATGCAGCGTAACAAGAAGGTGGCATTGCGGTGTACAATCCAGAAGAAGTCGTCACCACATGCTTATACTACATACAATTAGTACTTCAACAAATTCAAGAAAGCCTGAAGGTCAAGTCTTCCGCTGTATCAAACTCTGAAGCTTTCAAGAATTTAAAAGTATAAGTATGTGGAACATGAAGTCACAAAGAGGCAAATATCACAAGTGAAGAATGCACAAGGTCAAGGCAAGGAAACATGCTCAAGACTAAAGTCAAAGATCACATCAAGCATATTCACAAGAACAAGATCGAAGACTCAAGCATAGATGCTAGGTTTAAGATTTTGTAAAAAGATGTGACCTCCCTTAGGGGGAGATTGTTGGAAATACGTTTTTCCCAATAAAGTCTCGGTCACATCTTAGTTAGCATAGATCACGAGTTATAGACTATTTAGAACTTTGTTTCTTGGAGCGACCTCCCTTAGGGGGAGATTGTTAGAAATACGTTTTTACGTATTTATGAAGGATCGGTCGCTCCAACGATAATTATGTAATGGGCTCGTGATCTATTTAATTATTGTATAGTCCATATAGCCCACATGTAGGGTGGGCTATATATAACCCCTCCTAGCATGTTAGGAGGGGGTTGTTGATTCCATTTTTCACTTAATCATTATTCATCTTTCACTTTCTCTCTCTAACTCTCTCCCTTTTCTCTCCTTTCTCTCTCTAATCCTTCATCTCTTTCCTTCATTTCCTTATGATTATCATCTAAATCAACCAACCAAATCCACCTAATCCATGACATAGAATAGGCCATTAATCTCGTAGACCTTCAATATTTATTATTTAAATTAAAAATATAATATATTTAGGATATTTAACCTGTTAAATGACCCAACTAAATAAATTGTCCAAGCCATAAAATATTTAATATAGTTAAATATATTCCAATTAAATAACTACACTTTTACTATAACGCTAAACTTCGCAATTGTTAAAGACCACCAATTTATTTAATAAACTCAAGCACATACTAGGGGGATTAAATGCTACTTTTATTGTCATTATTCTTGTATAGTGATACGTAACTTATTTTAATATAGTCTGCGGATTATTTCGAGCTATTATTTCTCCATGTCTACATTGTGCCATTATATCGTTGCTAATCAATCAGGTGAGTTCATAGCCTCGCCTTTCACAACTATTTATGTTTTTACTAACCCGCGAGGGGGAGACATGCTATAACTTGTTTTGAATATATGATTTTAATATCATGAGATCATGGCCCGATACTTATATTTAATAAACTGTTGATTAAATATTGTGGAAGAAAATTGGTAATATATTTTATAGGACGCAAACTGAACTGTCACCCTTGATTACATTTGCCTATTGTAGATGAACCCACCTGACCCGTGCATCTGAAACTGTTAGAATTTTTGAATTGCCTGAATGTTATAAATAGATCTATTTGGGATTGATCACCCCCATCTGGGTGAGTCATGCTCACTGTACCTCGGCCAGGACAACAGATGTTTCACATGTCAGAACTTATTATTATTGGGTGCCTTTTAATAAGGCGAAGGGTCCTCATTTGTCGAGGACTTAACTCTCAAGTCTCAGTTTCGGGCAATATGGGAATGTAATTACCTTATAGTATTTGACTTTGTGCGATACTAGTTTTGTGAAGTTTGCGGTTCTAAAACTTGACTTTATATTATTTGGCACATTAATACATGGAACATACTGATATTTCTGAACTTGATTTTTATCAAACCTTATGAAATACTATATGGGATATTTGAGATCCTACACTTGATTTTTATATCATACTATGTGCAACACTATGTAGGATAATTTACAGTCCTGACTATGATTTTACAAAACTCTATGAATTCACCAACTTTATGTTGACTATTTTAAGCATGTTTTTCTCAGGAAATTAAGCTGGATTATTTGAGCATGGACTGAGCATCATTTAGGAGCATCATAATAATTAGGGGATCTGTTTGCACTAGGATATTTGTAACAACTGATATTTAACATTTCAACTGATTGTACTAAAACCATATTTGTATCAATTGTATTTCAAATCATGTAATTATTATCAATGCTTTGTATGCCATTTGTTTTGTGATCCGCAACGTGACACCCAATTACTATTCCGCTACAAACCTGATTTAGGGGTGTCACACCAACAACAGTAGCCACCCTCTGATTATCATACTTCGCGGGTTGTCGATCATAGTTTGGAGGGCTCTCAGCATGCCTTCGTGAATTATTCCTTGGAGGACTCTGAGCATAGTTGTTACTCGTGTTAGATGATGTTCTAAGGTTGTTGTTGGTGGGTTTATAGATTTTCCTGTATTGTTTCATAATGAAAGCCATTTGTTGCTTGAATTCCCTATCCTTTTGAGCTTGTTCTTCATCACTGTCTTCTTCGGATGATTGCTCAGGTGTGGGTGATGGTTCTCTTGCAACTTATTTGCCTCGGGATCTTGTTGGATCATGTGACTTAGAAACAGTGGATGATCGTGGTGATGATGATTGAGTAGAGTAAGTCTTTAGAGCACGAGAATGATAATCTGGGTAATGTTGAGTGGTAGACACTAAAGCAAGTGGATTTGAAACCTTTGCAGCACATTCAACTCGAAGTTCATTTGCCTCATTTTGAAATTGTTTCAAAATATCAAAGAGCGTGTGATATGAAACTTCGTCTAACTTTTGTTGTTGTTTCACCAAGGTGACAAACCGTGTCCACTCTGGTTGAAGTTGCTGTAGAAATTAGACATTGACTTGCATGGTGGAAATATGCAAGTTGTTTCGGGTCATGTCATTCATCATTTTGTAGAATCAGGAGTAATAAGAATCAATTGATTCCCCATCCTTTGATGTAAACTTGCCAAAGTTCCAAAACATCTTAGTTTTCATGTCATGTTTGTTAAGTGATTCACCTTGTTGCAATCTGTCAATAGCCGTCCACATTTCTTTAGTAGTAGGGAATGCATCAACCGTGCAATAAATATCATCTCCAATGATACTGCGAATTAAGTAAATTGCTTCCTTCTCTGCATCATACCAAGCACGGTTCTCAGGTGGGAGGTCGTTTCTCTTTTCATCACGTTCATATGCGAGTTGTGCGTCAGTTGTGTCTATGGCTGGTACTGCGAGAACTTGAATCCTTGAGAGTTTATAGGGTCCATCAAAAATACATTGCTTTAAAGAATCACTGTTAGGTTTTGTGTCAAGATAACGTAGAAAACGGGATTGTCATTGATCATATCGACCCGACACAAGCATAAGTGGTCCCTCTTTGCTACCCGCCACCATTATGTTGTTGTTCGTCACACGATATTCTGCAGTAGAATCCATCTCAATATTCTCTGAAATGATGAAGTGAATATAGATCTTAAGTAGATGTCATAGTGATTGTTGTTGAAGAGAAAAAGTGTTGAAATCCCTTAAAAAATGTTCTTTAAAGAAAAAAAAAATTCTCCAAGACCAAAAAAACACACGACATGTTTTTGAAAAAATCTTTAATCCATCGGAATACCCATCAGAATACCCGTCGGAATATGGTATCTGAATGCTGTCGGAATATTATATCGGAATATTATATCGGAATGTTGTCGGAATATCAGAATGCTGTAGAAATGTACTATCGGAATGCTGTCAGAATGTACTATCGGAATGTTGTCGGAATGTTGTATCGGAATGCTGTTGGAATACACAATCGGAATATCATATCGGAATACTCAATAGGAATAACCGTCGGAATGCTAAAACCCTTTTCCGGTGGAATTCTGTCAGAATAACTGTCGGAATATTAAAGCCCTTTTCCGATGGAATTCTGTCGGAATACTTGTGCAGTTCCGAAACTTTAGGTAAAAAAAATGAGATTTTTGACAAGAAATCCGTGATTTTAACCAACCGAAAGCAACCAAATCCTTACCAAAACTATGTAGGAGATGTATATCAAGATTCAGAGCATGGAAAACACAAAAAATTTGAATTCGAGATGAAATATGGATCAAATCATTCGAATCAAATAAAAACACAACAACCAATCACAAATCTACACCATGGCGATTGATACCAATTGTTGTCCCATATATTTGTGATGTTTAAACAAGAAAGGTAGATAGAAGATAGATAAATTCTAGAGAGAGAAATCAGAGAGAGAAAAGAGAGAGAAGTGTGAGAAACTTGGTGACTATTAGATTAGAGAAGAATGTGAAAAATGAACCAACCAACCTCTCCTTACATGCAAGGAGAGGTATATATAGCCTTGCCTACATGTGGCATAATGGGTTATATGATAATGGGTCGGGCTTATCTTTTGGGCTTTGGTTACTTATGAATGAACTTTAGCTTAAAGTTAAGCCCTTAAAACAGGACTAATCTATAACCTATTACAACGTTCTAAAATACGATTCATAATAAACATATGACCGAGCATTCTTGTTTGACTCAATATTTTGAGGCTAACAGAGGAAGCCAACAAATTTAAGAAAAATTTCCTCCAATGTAAATTCTGCCCATGTTCAGCAGAATGTGCCTTAGAGCATTATATTATGAAGACTAGAGAAGGCCCTATATTGTTTGTATTTCTTTTCTGGATCAAAAAAATCCTCCCCTCTGAAACAAAAGATGTAGTTGGAATAAAGAATAGGGCATTTTGCTTCTTTGCTAAGCAAGGAGAACTTTACATGAAGGGCTATAATGGCCATCCTCACCATCCCGCGAGAGGATGTGCAGCAGGTTCTCGAGGAAGCCCACGCCCCAGGACATATTGGCGGCGCAAAGATATATGATCACTTGATGACCTGTGGGTACTATTGGCCAACTATAGAGATAGATTCAGAAACATTTGTTAAGAGGTGCAAGGTTTGTTAACTACATGGCAACCTCATACATGCTACAGCCGTGGAACCCCCTACCCATATCAAACCTATGCCCTCGATTTCATCGGGAAAATCACCACTCCCTCGAAGGGAAAATGTTTCATTTTACTAGCAACATAGTTATTCACCAAATGTGCAGAAGCAGTTTCACTACGTCGAGACAACTCTCCTTCAAGTTGAGCCAATGCACTTGTAGCTTTCTCGAACGCTGCTGAAGTCTGGGCATACTCCTTGAGATGATGGGTATCAAATCTTGCCTTGGCCACTGCACCCAGCCTAGCATGAATCCATCTCAGATCAAACCTAAGCACAGGCCATAAACTTTCTCAGGCAGCGTATATTGACTTCTTCCTTTGCCGTCACTTTCCTTATCAGACTTCGAGCCACTCCGTCTATGCCATCAAACTCTTCAAAATCAGCCTCTTTGACTACTTGTCTTTCTTCTACTAGTTCGGATGGAAACCCTGATCAGGCGGGTGGCCTAGCTAACCCCTTTCTTCGTACGTTTACGACAGATCGCTTCGCTTGCCATTGAATGGATTACAGGAAAGAACCCAGCAGATAGAATCCGGAAAGAGCCAAGACAAAGATACTGCAGCAGCATTGCACACATTAAGACACCTACGGTTTAGAGAATGACCAAGTCTTACACACCTAAACAAGAAAGACATAAAAGAAATGCCCAACATGGCACCCCCGTGGCAGCTCTGAGAAAGATAGGAGTGAGAGTGTCTCTTTAGTAGAGTAGACTTCCCCTCAGCCTCTAAACTCATGCACAAAAGAGAGTTGATCGCCTTTAAAGTAACAGTTTTTATCATTTCTTTAAGATAAGTAAGTTAGAAAGCTGATTCCTGCCCTTTTCTTATATTAGCGAAAATCTTTCCTAAAATATTTCTGTTTCTTTATAGTTTGAAATTCTTATCCAGGAAAACGGCTTTTTTGGTAGAATACGCAATATGGGGGTCAAAACTAGCGATTTCAGCATTATTAACGACAAAATGCAAGAAAAAACTAATGCTTACGCCCCGCTCTCGCTACTCTTATGTTGATTACCGAGATAAGGAAGAAAGATATGTTAGAATCAGATAACTATCAACAATAAAGAAATGATTCCACTTTTGCAGCCTTTCCAGTTTTTATCCTTCACATTTATTTACGGCTCGAGGTGAGAGAATAGAAGCAAGCATTTCCCGTTCAGTCGGTAATGAATCAATACGCGGGGCTATTCTCTTCCATGGGAAAGGAAAGTATTGGCTCATATTGGTTGGGTTTGCTCTTTCCGTAGGCGACTTTCTAGAAGATCCTCAAGGTATATATGCTTTTCTTCTCAGAAAAGACCATCCTTTTTGGGGCTATTAGGTTACAAAGATGTCTGTCGAATTTTATCTAGCTGAGATGGTAGGCTCGTAAAGGCATGAAGTGAGCCTCTATAGGGGCTGCTAAGCAGGCTTTCATTAAGATGATAAGGGACGAAGTGACTTGACCAACGAGAGAGGGGATGAATAGGGCGATTCGAGCAATCTTACCTTTCGTCGTAGCGCGTAACACTTGCTGGGGCGGCGCTTTCCTACAACCCAGATTCTTCGTCGATAGAATAGATTGATTCGAGGAGTACTGCTGATATTCTTGAAGTCATCTCACCCTTTGAGGAAGGAGGGAAAGGTTATACTAGAAGGGCTTACGATACCGATAAAAGTAAGACAATAGCGACTTATTTTTCGTTCATTGGTCTAGTTCCAGCAGGGGTAGGACAGTAGTATCAATAAGCAAAATAACTTCTTTGGGAACTCCATTGACATGCTTACACTACCAGGAGTTTCTTGCGCTTGAAGGCGAAAGGGATTTCGGGGCTATCCCCTTCTAATTCATGATACATTCAGCCCTCTATCCATTGGGATGCTCATAAGAACCTCCGTTTTACCTTCACATATTCCTATTCTATTCGCTAGAAAGTGAAAGTTTAGCATTCCGAGTGATTTCAAAAGACTTTGCTTTATTAGAAAGAACTTATAGTAAGATATCCGTAAACCACTAGTATGCCTCACTTTCAAAGCGGAAACTCTTGTAATGAAGTCTGTTGCAGTAACTAAAACATCTTTTACTTCTTTTGTTAGGAAGACTTAGCATATTATTGAAATGAAAGTACCACTATTTGGCTCAGGGTTTATAGAATAGCCAGCCAGCCAACCTGTAAGCTAGTAGTTTGGTTGATAAAGAGAAGGAAACTGGCCTATAAACTAGTCAAAGACTACCAGTTTAGTTATAAATTAGACATGGAAGTACGCTTGCTGCTTCATTAAAGAGAGGTGTCAGCTTAATCCCATGCCGGAAATCCTTCCTACTGTCTGCGCTTTCCACTGTAATCTAACCCATCTTTATTCCTACTTACTTTGTAGGAAGTCTCATAGAATCATAGTTGAAAGTACTGATACAACATAGTAATGATCTTTGTCCTAAAGGGAGACATCAGTTAGGTTCTTAGTAGCAGTAGGTATTGGTACTTCCAACAAAGTCAACTTAGATAAGGTTTTAGCTATGGTATCCTCTATTTAAAGTGAAATCGTGATGTATTTATTATTTCTATTTGAGTTGCCCCTTTCCTCTCTTTCCCTTTGATCACCGACCCTGACTTTCAATCTTGGCCTTGTGATCCTTCCCCCTCCCCCCTTTCCGTGGTTGAGAACCCTTGACTTTCTTACTAGATTTCCTGTTGATGGGGAAGGCTTGGCAAAGAAGCTTGTGTCGGAAGAGAAGTGAAAACTAAGCAGTTCGGGCTTAACTTGAACCTGATTTTCCTAGTAGGAGTCAGAATAAGGTTGAGGCTTGTCTTCAAGAACTAACATCTCGGATCTTGCCATTGCCAGGAGCATGGATGCCGAGAATGTTCTTAGTCTATGTCTGTCTATATAGATAGGCTTTAAGAAAAAAAAGGAAAGCTTGCCTTTATTCCCTCCTTGTCTAGGTACCGAAATGGAAGGCTGGTAGGATTGAAGGAATTCGAACGAGATGTCCACGGACTGGTGTTGGAGGGAGAGACACAATTCATCTCAGCGCATGGGAGAAGTCTCTCTGAAGCTTCGATTTGGAGGGTTGGGCTGGAGCTCTAACTAGTTGGACTAGAAGCTAGTTATTCCGGTCTACTTGTTAGGCAGGCCGGCCCTCCTTCATCCCTTCGTTCTAATCCATCCAGACAACTATGGCAACCCGTACTAATTTCCCTTGCACTGATAGCAGTAAGGGGAGCGTCGGCCAGAAGATAAGGGGAAAAATCGCACAGACTTATATACAGGGGAAGGACCTTCGAATCTTGTATAAGAAAGGAAAGATTTCAAAAAGCAGATTAGGTACTTCCAACAAGAGAATAAGAAAGGAAGAAATCATATTGGAGAAAAAGGGAAACAGAGTTCTTCACAAAGGGAGGGAACACAAGGGGGGCAGCACTAAGAAATCGGAAAAGGGGTCAAAGGAAGTGACACATCTTGATAGGGCAACAACCAGGGATAGGATATGGAAAGAGATCAACATGTTTTCTCGAACGAATAGATTTACACCGTCAATGACAGCGCACGAAGGGAACAACGGACAATCATGGCAAAGGCAAGCACGGATGCTGCTGCCTACGAGACCCATCCAGTGGAATCTTACACTAGGCGCAGAGAAACCCTCTCACTTTAGACAGAGAGGGAATAACGATGGGTAGCCAAACCGTGAGGCGAAGAACTCAACTGCTATACACGAGGGAGCAAGTGGAAAGAGTAGAGCAACACCTTGCTGTAGAGAGGGTCCTAGAAAGGTTAAGAGTTCTACACCAGTTGGAGTGGAATAGGAATCTAAAACAGAATTCGATCAATTGGCGTTAATGAACCTATTTCATTAGAATGATCGAAGAACCCACTTATCCACAGAAAGAGGGAGAGAGAATGAGAAATCACTCGACTGTTAAGGAGAGGGGGGGAGAGTTCGACCGCCCTAAGCTAACTAGAACGACAAAGAAGAGTTCTATTTAGCGACCGGTAGGGAGAGGATAGGAGGAGAGAACGTCGACCATAAGGGAGACAACAGTTACTTCGATGTGAGCAGAGTGCCCATTTCCTTACTTAGACTAACCTTTGCTTAGAAAGGCTCTCCCTCGCTCTGACTCTTCCCATACTAAGACTTTTGTTTATCTACCTTTGACTTACTTCCTATCTCTACCCTTGATCCAAGGTAGCCGAAGGACGGATTTTAAGCTTTGCTGAAAAAGTTGCAAACTTCAGTTCTGAAACATTAGTCTTAACTTCGTTTAGTCAGAAGAAATTAGAACGGCGGTAGCAGGGCGAAAGACAAGGTCACATCCTACCGTCATAGCTTGCCTCCCATTGCTTCGTACGAGACAGAGAAAAAAAAGAGTTATGCATCTCTTTAGGGCTGGGTAACAAATAGGCGTGTGGAAGAGGCAGAGAGGGGGGCCACGAGCCCTCTCCCGTTGTTGTTCCCGGACTACCCATCCATCCACTTCCCCTTTTCCGTGTGACCAAAAGCCCGCTCGCCCGGTTTATGAGCCCATTTCCGATTCCCTTACCCAATCTCATGAGAAGCAAGCCCAGCAGGCCCTACCTTAAAATTTCCCCAGACAGCCAGCCCTCACCAGGCTGCTAGCGTGCTAAATGCTCCTCCACGAAGCAAGCTCTCCCGAATACGAAAAATGCAGAAGTAGGGAAGCTGGAAGTGGCTAAAGAAGTCGGAGGAAGAAAGTAGTTGGACAAATGTATACACGAGGGTACATTAGTCTTCTGGAAATTGGCAATATTTACAGAAAGGGGAAAGGATAGGAAAACACTTTTTTAGGTGTAGCTATACTCAAGTAGTTGGCCTAACCTTCGGTTCCCGTAACAAAGTTTTTGCTTTCTCATTCCTTATATACTTTTTCTTACTTCATCCATACTTTTTGACTTTTTCTGAAGTGTAGGGCAAATGGCGCCCTCTACTTCTACTTCTAACTAAAGGCGAAGAGCCGGCATTGCAAGCAAATAGAGAGCCTCCGCCCGTTTGATCAGTTGCGAGCCGGAAGGCGTACCGGCAGTTTGAGTCGCGAAAGGGCCGCTTGTTTCACTTCATTTTTCTATAGAATCTTGCTTCACTTCATTTTTCTATAAAATCAAATAATATATATAATTTCATTCTATATCTATCTATAAACTAAAAAGATATATATAATCTTTTGATTTTTCCAATTGTTCATTCCTGGGGAGAGGAAGAAGCAAATAGAGCATAGGCCTCTTCTTTCCATTTACTCTTCCCGAAGTGAGCGAATTACATGTAGAGATCCGTAGGGGCTTATAGTTTAATTGGTTGAAACATACCGCTTATAACGGTGATATTGTAGGTTCGAGCCCTACTAAGCCTACAACCCCCTGCTCTTCTCTTTCAGCCCTTGCTGGTGAAAGACTTAGAATGAATTTTGGTCTAGATAGAGGAATCAAAACTAGCTCGACGGAAGGGAGGGGATAGGCGAATCAGTAACTGAAATGAAAGATGGAGTAATTCAGTCAGTTGGAGAGCTAGCATGAAGAAGTAGGAAGGGATATTCGAAAGGCAGAAGGGTAAGAGCTAGAAGGCTGTCTTTGAGGATAGGATGGTCGGACAAGGAATCCAACCTCTTTCTATAGATAAGATAAGTATGTAACTTCAGGTCGAATCACTAGAAGGTATACTATTCTGAAGGTAGGCATTCGTCATCCCTCAATCGCTTACTGATATGCTTTATCTCATCTAGCATCACTCTTAGAGCCTCTTTCCACCCTACTGGCTTTAGGTAAGGGTCTCAGATCGTATGCCTTCTAGCCTGCCTCTTTATTGAGCTAGCCATGGGATAAAAAGTCGATCTCTATCTGATCTGTGAAGTGAAAGACTAGTCCTGATCTTATTGAATTATTTCCATCTAAGAAGTAGAAGTGGGTTCGGTGAAGCCCATCTATTCAATAAGATCAGTTAAACTGGTTGTTAGGGCCACTCGACTTATAAGTAGTAGTATCACTTTGATCCTATATGAGCATCCACTTTTTCAAACAATTGAGCCTTCATCATGGGAATAAATAGGATAACAGGATTCCAGTTGTATTTTATTGGCCGTTAGGTAGGTCAAACTATCCATGTAACTAAAGTCAAGCCAATTGTTCGAGTTCACGTTCTCGTTCAGGACAAGACAGTATGGGACCTCTTGCTTAGGGCTTTGGAAGCAAGCAACCAACCCGGCAGAAGTCGATCGGAAGTTGACTATTTGACAAAGGGGCGCGTTAGCGGCATAAGAGTAAGTAAACAGATCAGGTGTAGCGATAGGGCAGTTTACATATCAATTCAAACAGGCTATTGCGCCTAAGTCAATCCTTAGCCTAGGGCTTTCCATACCAGTGAGTCTGAGGCGAATCTCTCTACCAAAGTCGCACGTGATGCTAAGTAAGGATGAACCCCCTACCATTGTGAAATAGCGCCCTCTTATCTTACTATAGTAAGCTGGCGGGCTTCTCCCAAGAGAATGCCTTCACTCCACTCCGCCTTTAGATGCCTATGGAGAACTCATGTACCTTTAGGAGATGAAGGCAAAGGGGACTCGAAAACAACAAACGCCACTATTTCACTTAACTGTTTAGGTGAAACTCCACGCACAACTCGCATTGAAGACGCTCCACTCGTTCATAAACATAATAGACTCGCTGTGAGTATGGAAGAAGCATAGGGTCAGCATGCCTTTCTATCTCTTGTATTCATCTTCTTGTTGTACTCTTTTTGAAGTGTAGGGTGAACGGTGACCTCCGTTTGCAGGAAGGAAAGCAGAAACCGCCCTCAAGTAAAGACTTTTTTGAAGGTGGGGCCAGACTCTATTCCTTCACCCGTGAGACATCTACTTAGTTGTACATCGGTACTCGGACACCCAATCTCATCCCCCTATTCCGTATAGATGTTGGTTTTTGATGTAGTTTCTTTTACTTCTCTTTTTTGTCGAGTCAACGTTTTCGTTTGAGGACCCCGTTTGTAAAACCCGCATGCTTTTACCATGAATAGTACCCTTAAGATTGTACGTACTAGATTAAAACTTTCCTTTTATAGCATGTTTACGTTCACGTATAAGAATTTTAAGTATTACGTATGTGTTAGAACAGGATAACTATTTATTACGTATGAACACACAATAATTATTCAAATAATAATTTTAATCACGAACTTGCGATCATGAAATCATGAACGTAATTTAATCACGAGCTAATATTAATTACGTATATATATTTATTACGAACACGAATAAATATATTAAGTCACGATCAATAGATTAATTAGAACACATAAAACACGAACACGATAAAACACGAACACACTATAAATAATTAGACTCAGAAAAAGGTACGGGTTACCCCATGTGAGGCCCCCTACCCGCGGCTACACCAAGAAGGAATGGGCCAAGCCCATTTAATTTTTACTAAAACAAGGAATTAGGAGAAACATGTTTTATTTTTTACAGAACTAGAAAAATAGTTAAAACCCTAAAATCTTTTTCCTTCTTCCTTCTCTTCCTTGGCCGCCGGATATACAACACAAAAAGGGGTGTTCGGTTGATTTTTGATCTTGAATATTGTGCAAGCATTCGTATGTGTTCATCCTTGATCGATCTACGCATTCAGTATAACCTTTTTAACCCTTTTCTTTTATGTTTTGATTTAATAAATCACATAAAATCATGATGTTTTTAAAAACTAATTACAAAAAACTATTAAAACATGTAAATGATCATGGGTAAATCAAACAAGGGTTTTTAGGGGTGTTTTGATGTTGGCCGATGCCTAACCGAGACCAAGGGAGGTCTCGGCTAGGCTTATTAACCACCACTGAGACCTCATGGTCTCGGTATGTGGTGGTGGCCCACGGCAGAAGCAAACAGGGGGGAACCCCGACTTGGTTCGGGGTATGGTGTTGATTATGGATCCGATTCATGGTTTATAGTCACGGGTCCGGTTCATAGATAATCTTAAAGTTATGATTTTAATAGTTATGTGTTAAAAATTAAATTAATAAAACTTGACATGATTAATTTAATTAACATGACTTAGGTTATAAATTTAATTATTAGATCATGAATTTTAACCTAAGTATTTATATTTAACTAGACTTTATAATTAATTAATTATTAAAAACCATGACTATAATTAATTAATTAACATGACTTAGGTTATATTATTAATACTTAATAATACAAGTTTTAACCTAAGTATTTTACCTTATTTAATTAAAAACATGATATATTTAATTAAATACTTTTAACCTATAGTTTATTTAAATTACATGTAATAATTAATAAACTATACTTTATAACAACATGACTTAGGATAATAATTAGAAAACACTTAAGCTTATATAATTAGCTTATTTAACCAGCTTATATCTAATTTTGGAAACTTTCTATTTTAGGAAATCTGCTATTTTTAGAAAGTTACTTATTATTACACAACAAGTATAATAATGCATGAAATAACAAGAAATACTTAAACAGAATAGACAGAATATAAGATAAACACAGTATAAAGCTTAAAACAGTAAAACATGACATAAACGTATAAAATAAGCTAAGACATGACATTAAACCAGTTACGTATTTAGTAAACAGATACTTATACACGTATGTATTTATGTAGCATTAGTGATACCGAAGTAGGACTCTCTTCCGTTCGTCTTCTTCGTTCACTGGACATAAGGTACGGATTCCCGTCCTTTCAGTATGGACATTCTTTCCTTATTAGGATTCCCCGTATGCAGCCAACTGTTTTCCCGTAGTATAAGTTTATATGTTTGATTGCTTATGTTTAAATTAGAATACCTGAAGCCATACACATGCATGACCAGTTTCACCTAGTTATGGAGGTACCATAACCATAATACTAGAGGCACTAGTGTTATGACTTCCCCACGGCGGAGTGATTGCTCGTGGCGTCCCTTCAGCTTTTGGCCATATTATTATATTTATCATGTGGGGCGTATGGGTGCATCCTAGTTACATGTTTTCAGCAGATTAATCAGTGTGAATGTCGTGTGTACCTTGCATCCTTCACAAGGAGCTGATCCCTCCTACCCACACCAGTATATTAAATTAGAGGCAGCCCCTCTAATTTGCATGATGAGGTCACCCCTCCAATTATTCATGCACGATGGATTTTCATGACCTATATTGGCTAATGGTAAAACATGTTAAACAAATTTTATAAGATAAACATAAGGCTTTTCAAACTATAAAACCAGTTTTACTAAGACTTAACCAGGTTATTCGGGACTTAGTTTCTTCCGCTGTTATATGCTTATATGCTTATATTATTCATGCTTTATTGTACATCCGTGCACTGAGCGTATTGCTCATCCGTTTTCCTTTTCATGTTCCCAAAACGGCAGGTACTCAGGGACGCTCGTAGACTTTAAGCGTACGTGCATATGGAATGGAAGCTTTCTATCCTTTCTTTACTTTATGTATTATCTATACCTTTGATACTCTTTCCATGGACATTGTTTAGTCCTTTCATTTACAGTACTTATGTTTGTGTGTGATGAGCTTTACTTTTGGACTACCGATGTTTGATTCCGGTATTTCCTTTTTATGGTCATGTAATGTTTTAGACATTTATCCTTGTATGCCTTGATAACACGCCATAATTACGCGTGACATTCCATTATCAAAATGGGGTGTTACAATTATGGTATCAGAGCCAAGGCTTCGACCTGTAGGCTCTCAAAACATGACCTGTGATTAGTGGGTAGTCACTATGTTCTTCCTAGAACTGACAGTCAGTTTTCACACCTTTATCATTTTCATGCATACATGTATATGTCATTGTCGCAGGTTTATGACTAAGTAATGGTTGGTAAAGGACTGACCCTATTTAGTCGCATGTGTTTTATCGAAACTTTTAAATTTGGGACCAACCCATAGGCGTCTCCTCGCCATGTATTTTATTTTGAGTGAACTGACCATAGGCGTTCACTCTCGAGCATACAAAACTTTTCATAAAACTGCATCATGCATTCATATACAAATTTTCTTGCATAAAATTTTTCTCTTGATTTATTGTTATAAATTTTTTTTTCATGTATATATATATATTTTATGTTTTGATCTGTTTAGTCATATGTTTTATGTTATACTGTCAGATAGTTCTCACACGCGAGCAGGAACAACTCAATGCAGCAATCCAAGCTGCAATGCAAGCTTTGCTTCCTCAACTGAGGAATGACATCAGGGCTGAGGTTCAGGCTTCCAACAATCAGCAGCAAAACCAAGCACCTCCTCCTCCTCCTCCTCCTCCTCCTCCGGTGACATTGGCAATATGGCTGGAGAGATTCAACAAGCTCCGTCCTCGAGCTTTCGAGAGAACAGATAGCCCCAATGAAGCTGAAAGCTGGTTGGCTCACATCAAGAATATCTTCGATGCTATGGGTTGTGACCCCGTGTTCAAGGCGAGGTTGGCATGCTACCGGTTCGAAGGCGATGTGTTAAATTGGTGGTTGGCATTGAAGCAGTCTGAGGGAGGTGATAATTGGGTGGCTGGTTTGACATGGGCTTAGTTTAGAGATAGGGTGATGGAGCAGTTCTGTCCCAAGGATGAGCAAGACAAACTTAAGAGGGAGTACCATGGGATCCGACAGAGAGCTGGGGAGAATAGCAATTAGTTTATGCATCGCTTTCTTCGCTTAGCTGGTTATCTTGGTGCAGCGGTAGGTACTCCTGAAGAGCAGGCACACCACTTTAGGTGGGCTCTTCGCACATCGGTCAGAAACAACTTGGTGTGTGCTACGTTCAACACAGTAGCACAAGTGGCCGATGCGGCACGTAAGCTGGAGATGCTGCATGAGAGAGATGAGTTCGGGGAAGCTGAGAAACCTGACAAGAGGTAAACATTCGTATTCAAGCGGTGACCAATTCGTATTCTTTCCATATATGTCAATTATTCATCTCTTTAAATTGTATCTTCCAGGCAGAAAACTGGGGACCGGTATCAGACGGCTACTCAGCAGCAGCCTAATCAGCCCAAGGGAAACGGTCAGACTAACGACCGTTCTGCTACGGATAGGCGTGGCGGTAATGATAATTACCGTAACAACGCTGGACACTCCTACGGCAGCAGGTCCTAATACTTACGCATTTTCTTATTATTTTATGTTATAACTCATAATTCTGACACTCTAGCAAATCTTCTACCAGGAACCATAGAAACGGTAGGGACCAGAACCAGAGAGGTTCACAGCCTAGCCGTCCAGCTATCACTGGTATTCAATCTTACGATTATTCGCATTGTCCTTTGTACCCTATTATCATGTCTCATGTAAAATGTTTTATCAGGTCCACAGCCAGCCAGAGCACCTGCTGGAGGATATACTCATCCTCTTTTCTCTACTTGCCACCGTAGGCACCCAGGGCCATGTCGTCGTAACACCGACGCATGCTTCAAGTGTGGTCTTCCTGGCCATATCATGAAGGACTGCCGTAAGGGCGAGTAATACAAGGAATTTGTGTGCAAACTCTTTTTATCTCTATTTTTCGTTTCCTCGACTCACTCGAAATTGATTTCCGATTTAACGTAAAACTTAATTTGTTTTTGGTGAAATATATTTTTGGACTTTTAAACTAAAAACTATTCAAAAATAAAACTATTTTAAAAATCTATTTTAACCTTAAACCTAATTCAATTAACTAAAAAGCTTTAAAATATTGAAAATCTAGGAAAAATTGATTAAACAAATCTAATTTAAATTTAAACTAATTTTAAACAAATTTAAATGAAAACTATTTTTAAAATTTAAACTAAATTGAAAACTAATTTAAAATTATAAAAGTAATAAAATAAAATATATTTTTTGTCTTTTTTTATTTTTTTAAAACTGAATTAAAGAAAAATAATATAAAACTTTTAATTAAAATAAACTTAAAAACATGTATTTAAACTAGATTAAATAAACTTCCAGCTAAATTCTAATATCCTATATTAATAAACTGATGAGTAACAAACACAAAAAGAACACTAGATGAGATGGAAGGGCGTAAGGCTGATGAGCGAGAGGTCAGGGGTTCGAATCCCTGGCCAGACAAAATTTTTGCTATATATTTTATGACTTATTTTCTTTTTGAAATTTGGAATAATCAGATCAAGTGGATCTGTTACTTTAAAACATCATTCAACAAACCAAAATAAGCTGATAGACCAAATAAAATAAGCTAACAATTCAAAATAAGCAAAATAAGCACGAGAAACAGTTACTGAAAATAAGCTAACAATTTCAAAAAAAAAAGAAATCCTAAGAAATAACAATTCAGCAGACTAAGCAAAAAAACAAATTCTAAATAAGCTAAACAACTTAAACCAAAACAAACAGATATGCAGATAAAATTTAAACCGAAAATCAAACAGTAGTACTAAACTTAAACAATAAAATAAACTACCAAATAAGAATAAGCAGATTAATAAATTTAAACATATCGAAACAAAAGCATATAACAATAAGCATATCCAATGACCTCAAAAATCCAACAATATACGCAGATCCAAACACAACTAAATGAGCAGTTCTAAACATACTCGAAATCTTAAACAGTAATATAACTAAACAAACTTAAACAAATAAAAACTAGACAAATTCAAATAACTTCAAACACAAATAGATATATATCAAATAAACTATTAAGCTAAGCAGATTAAAACGCAAACATAAACGAATCTAAATAAACTAAAAATTACAAAAAATTAAAAAGAGTGTGAGAAACTTTTGACGAATCCGTTGGGTCGAAGGTTGGCGCTGAGCCACCTTGTGAACCGAAACAAACAAACACTACCTTCGAATCAAACCGAAAACATCAACACAAAGCCTCGAACAATCCTTCGAACCATCAACAGTTACCTCTTATAATTTTCCAGTGGGGAAAATACTTTTCCACTCTCTTTTATTTTTTATTTTTTTTATTTAATATATTTTATATTAGTAATAAGAGAACGAACAGTAACAAAAAAACAGGATTTAAAGATTGATAATTAAATTTGCGAGAAATTAAAGGGAGACGAAATAATTAAAATTACTTTTCATTGATAATCAAAAATTACAAATACTGAAAATTAAAGAAATACATTAAACCTAACTAATTTGCAGAAAATTAAAATAAAGAAAAGTGCAATATTACACAATGATTTTTGGGGGTTTTTATAGGAGAAACCCTGAAACCCTCTTCTTAGCTTCATAAGTAAGCAATAAATCCAGGCCCTTCATTCATCTTCTCTCTCTCTTCTCTTCGATCCAACGGATGATAATTGATCTTGAGCCACGGATTGCCAAGCTGGCATGGATTTGTGCTTCTTGTGTTTGTTTAAAGGTGATGTGGCAGGCTCTAAATGGTGGGATTGGTATTGGAGGTGTGTTTTAACCAATCAAAAACAAGGGTGAAAAGGCCACGTGAGATGGATAGAGGACCACTCCCTTGGTGATTGCTCCGAAAAAGATGGGGATTTATTTCCCATCCGTGTGAATTACACAGATTTAACAAAAGCCCTAATTTTTCTTTGGTAATTTTTGATATAGGAATTTTAGGGTTTGTGAGATTGGTAAAAAATGGTGGCTGTTTAGTTTTGTGAGAGAGGTAAATGTTCTTGTTATTAACTAAGGGTGTGGCTGGAGTAATAAAAAACGTTTGATAATAATGAGTGTGTGGGGAAAGTAAATGTTTTGTTTATTTGTTTGTGATGTGGGGTGAGTCGGTTGGGGTAAAATGAATAAATGAAAACACGTATGAGGGGGAGGGGGTGAATAAGTTGACTGTGGAGTGGAGATGTTGACTAGGTTTAAACAAGTAAACCGTTCCTTTCATTTAGCAAATGGGCTTGTGGCCCAAACAATTTCTTTCTTCATCCGTCCCATAAATTATAGGGTTTGGGCCATGTTGGGCTTTTATATCCACAAGTAAATAATCCTTGCTCCTTAATGGTCTTTTGAGCCCATTTATCTAATGTGGGACCCACAAGACCCGAATTCTTCGTAAATGACTAAAACGAGCTCGATTTTGGCTTTCTCGATCTTTTCTTCAATCCCGTGTTGATTTTGACGGTTTTCGTGAATTTCGGCACACTTTTGGCCTTTTGACTTTGTCTTCGTCTCTTCTTGGACTTTTCTTCAACATTTGACCGTGAAATCCCGTGTTTTCTCTTCTTTTGATCATTTGTACCTATTTAACATAAAAGCACAAAACCACGTGTAATTCCGACTTTTACGATATAAAACACATGATTAGGTCTTGTTTTTCCTTGATTTTAGTGGCAAAAGGATAAGTGTTTACACACTTAATAAATCCCCTACACTTGACCATTTCAATGACCCCATGCAATGCTTTATTTTAAAGCATAAGTTAAATTTTTCTCATAATTAATCCATCTCGGCCTTTATTATTATATACTGTTATTACTACGATGGAAAGATAAAAAATTAAAAGGAGACAAAAGTTTTAACAATTTATTTAACTTGGAAATTATTTGATGGAAGAAACTCGTAAAGAAATCTAAGACTTGAATTAGGGCTTTGGTGTCATGAATATTAATCATCCTCAAGTTTCACGTTCCCCAAACCAAGTCAAAGCCACTTATATAAGACAATTGTGTAATACTCTTTCTCCAATTCCTACTTTGTATCTCTAGATTTTATTGATTGTCATTCACCCGTAGGCTCATATGACTTATTTGATAATTATTAGTCCAAAAATGAAGGCCAAACGGTGGAAACCCGACACTCAAAACCTAACCTCGTCCTAAAAAACGTTGTCACTAAAGTAAGCCCACATCAAGGATTATTTAACACGATTTGGGGAATAAATTCCCGGACCCAAAATTTGGCCAATAGTACTACTTATTAATTTATTCCTCCAAAGTCATGTTGACTTTATGTGGAGTTTAGCAAGTTCACATCATATACCCTTAGGCTCTTTAAGATGTAAAAATGCTCCACGTTCATTGTCCACACCCTAAGGCTCCTTGAATGATAAACGAGAGAATTGATTTTTGAATCAATTTTTATTCAACACTTACCATGTCATACACCCTAAGGCTCTAATGACAAGGTTCGTGCTACATGCCCCACACCCTAAGGCTCCTTGAGGTCATGTTTTAATCTTATTCTTTTTTTATTATGATATATATAGTAGGCCAAATT
This sequence comes from Glebionis coronaria, assembly GCA_025667525.1. Lineage (NCBI taxonomy): Eukaryota > Viridiplantae > Streptophyta > Magnoliopsida > Asterales > Asteraceae > Glebionis > Glebionis coronaria. The sequence goes on along the minus strand of CM046881.1, from coordinate 306,817,744 downwards.
CCGCGGTCCCATGGTGTGAATACCTCCTACTTAGTGGTTATGAGCCACCTTAGTCGGAAGTCCACAACGCTGGCACCCTCAATGTGTTCATGCTTTAATTACAAAGAGAATAAAGATTTGGCTAAGAGTTAAGATATCGAATCGACATCGCAAAAATCCTTATTTATTAAGCAATTTAAATATACAAGCGGGAAGAAAGAGCCACAAAAACCATATAAGCAAAAATTAACCCTTAAACTTATTATCAACTCTATCATCTCTCGTTCTCCACAATTTAAAATCTCAAGGAATGAGACTCGTGGATGCTTAGCCTAATAAACCAATTAAGGTCCATATGGATAAGGATACTAGCTAGAGTAAACTTGGATAAGTAAACTAGGGTTGAGTCAAAATATTCACGACGGGCCTAATATATCAAAGATATCTAAACTTGTTAAAACCATTTTATTCATTTATTTATTTTTATCTTTATTCTTGAAATGAAAAATAATACGATGCGATGACAAAAGGAAAATAAATAAAACAAAATACTACTAGACCAAAATAGATCAAAAATTTGAAAAACGTTGAAAAATTTTGAATTTTCCGGTTACATGGGGTCAAATTCATGGAAAAGCCCACTAAAATTTCGATAGAATTCCCCCTACACTTAATATAAACATTGTCCTCACTGTTTAAGCATGTGGGAGAATAAACTCCCCTACACTTAGGACATTGAGTACGTTTAATAACTGACTTTTGGTTGGTTAATAAAAGGTTTTTCTTGCAAGATCTTTCTTTGCGTTGCTCGTACCCAATTGATATATGTCATTGTTTCATTCTCGGTATCTTCTCGAATTGATCACGGTCAAAAGTGGAATAGTTGTAATTGGTGACTAAAAGGGGGGAGCTTTGGTCTAAATCTACTAAAATAATAAATGCTAGAAATAATAAAATTAAACTAAAAGCAATTACTGAAAATAAAGATAGAATGTAAAACTGGAAACGGGAAATTTACCTTATTCTAAATAACGGCTATCCGGAATATTTGCTCTTATTCGGAATGTTCATGGCCATGCGGAATAATTTGTGTTATGTGGAATAGTTTTGATCAGGAACCCTATGCGGAATAAATGGAAAAGAACCCTATGCGGAATATTTGGGAAGAAGCTCTATTCGGAATGTTTTAAAGAAGACACTATGCGGAATAATTTGGAAAAGAACCCCTATGCGGAATATTTTGAAAAGAAAGCTATGCGGAATGTTTGGAGCAAAAACCCTATGCGGAATAAAAGACTCCTACTCGGAATAATTGGAAAGAAATCCTTATGCGGAAAAACAGCTCTACTTGGAATATTTTAAATATTCCGAATAACCAACAAAATCCCACCTTGATCCGGAATACTTGGGTATTCCGAACCAACACCAAAATCTCAAACTCTATCCGGAATATTTTGATATTCCGAATAATCAACAAAATCAAAGAATGCTCTATGCGGAATATAATCCCTACTCGGAATAATTAGATATTCCGAGTAAACAACAAATTCTCTACCTTGATCCGGAATATGGAAAAATTCTGAATCAACCAGTAAGTCATAAACCACTATACGGAATCTGGGAAGAACAGTAAAAAATAGCGAAGAACAGGGAAATATTTTACATACGATTTTAACCCAAAATTTACCAAGTTTTCAATCAAAACTTAAACCAATTTTTACCACTAATCATTTACCTAAGGTAAACATCAATTCAAAACAACAAAAACATAAAACCCACTTACTTTTTATGATCAAACCAATAAAATAAAACTTAAGAACTTAGAATCAAAAAGAGATGAAGAACAAGATGATGGAAAGATTAAAAGTAGACTTGTATTAATGATTGAGGATTCAACAAACAAAGTGGAAAGATCAAACTTACAAGATTGGAAGAAATCACACAAAGATGAAAACCACTCCTTAAGGGAGATGGTTTTCTTCCTACAAAATAGGAAAAACTGTAACAGAAGGAAAAAACTAGTGGAAAGTCTTGAATGGGAGGAGTATTTATAGGCTTCTCCCTTGGTAGGTGAGTGGGCTCTCTTCCTTTCTTTTTGTCTTCTCGTCTTTTCAGAAAAGTTGACGTTTTCGATTTCGATTCGGTATTTGTCGACGAATAATTTCAACTCGTCTTTTAATTTCTTCATTTAATAGACTTGAGTTTCTTCGACATAGGTAAATCTTTCGTCTTTGGTCCTTTTCTTCGATAAATATTCAAATAGGCCCATTGACTTCAAATCTTTTGCATCTCTTGGACTATAGACTTCATCTTTTCGTCTTTTTCCTCGATAAAACTCGTGCAATCCCATGTTTTCTCCAATATTTATCCGGTTGGCTCTGAAAACACAACAAACACACAAACCACGCATAATTCCAAACAAATGACATTAAATACGCGTTTTGGTCTTGTTTTAGCAAGAAATAAGTGGTAAAAGGATGGGTGTTTTCACACCTATCAAATCCCCTACACTTAACCATTGCCATGCCCTCATGTAATGCTTAGTGATAAAGCAAATTTACATTTTTCTCATAATCAATCAACCTTGGCCTTATTAACATACTTCTTAAACAAAAATTAAGTACTAAGAGAAATTAAAACTTTAAAATAAACTAAATGATAGAAAACCATTTTCACTTGAAAATAGCTACATGGAGATAACTTGCAAAGAGATCAAGGAATTACATTAGGGCTTTGGTGCTGCGAAGATTTATCACCCTCAAGTTTCACGTTCCCCAAACTAAGCTTAAAGACGAGATCGTTGTTATTATAAGTTAGCATATCAAACACTTACACACATGGCTTAATTAAATGCTTAAACTCCCTTATTCCTAAGTGTATCTCTTATATTTTATTTTTGTCTTAGAATGATCATGAAGATGCATTTTTGGACTTATTTCGATAGTTTATTTAGGCAGAAAGCAAAGTAGGACGATTTGATCAATAGTTAGCTAAAGGACAAAATCTCTTAAAACTGCTTCTCGGGATATCAAAAAGTTCATATCTTGGCATAACTCGGTTCACGATTTGAGACCTTTCTCGGGCCGATATTTGGCATGTACTTCATACTTCATATCTTCGAGAGACGTTCTTGAGATAATGGTCTTCTCTTCGTTAATAGAGTTTCTTCACTTGGAGACTTTTGAGGGGTACTCCAACTTTGTTGACCACGACTTCATGATTATTTCTTCAATCTCTAATTGGGATTTTGAGATACAACGATCTGCCACCTTTTCGGACTTGGATCTATTTATCCTCATACCTTGTTAGGGTCTTTTCGGATAGACTTCTCCATGATCTTTATGGGAGTTGATATGAGCTTAAACTCATATCCTTTTATCAACAAATAACCCTAAAACATGAAGCAAAATACCCATTTATCTTGTAAAAAGTAGTGTTATGTGGTATGTTGTGTTTTTGTGATCTTATGTAGGTAAAAGGATACAATTTCAAGCAAACAAGGAAAAACCAAGCTCAAATGGATGAAAAAGACAAAAGAGGATCAAAAGTGACAAGACTTTGAAGTTCAAGGACCTATCTTGACAAGTGATGAAAGTTGAAGGACTTAAAGTGCAAATAATTAAAAGTCAAGATTCAAGTCAAACCTGGTCAAACTATCAAGTCAACTCAGTCAAAGGGCCATTTTGTACAAATTATGGAAGTTAAAGGACCAAAAATGACAAAGGAATGAAGATCCTAGCTTGAAATGGGAATCTGCCAAGTACAAGGGCTTGTTTTGCCAACATTGGAAAGTTATGCAATGTTTAATCCAAGTGAAAAGAGTTTAACCAATGAGAAGAGAGAAAAGACATGACCTGGATTGCCACTTCACCCTCATTATTACCCACTACCGCCGCTTTTCATTTATTATAAAATCACAACAGTACAATCCGCAACACACCCTCACAACAAATCAAAGGCCGCCACGTGTCCATCTTCTTCAAAGAAAATATTGCCAGGATCGGGTTTGAGATTTAAGCCGTTTCATGAGAAGATCAAAATACCAATATTGCTCGTTTTGAAGAGAGGAATTCAATGGTGTAATCCAATTAACAAATTATCCACTAAATCAAAAACACCCAAATTAGTTCATCACCTTCAAAGAGCAAATACAGAATTCTTCCACGTGTCAAGCTATGATTGGATCTGCCACGTCACAAACCCCAACAGAATCTCTTCTCATGCCTATAAATAGCTAGGATGTACCTCATTTCTGATAGTAGTTCAATTTTGTAAAACACATAGTTAAATTTTCCCTTTCCCTTTTTCCCTCACTTTTCCTCTAACTACTCAAGAGTCTGACAAACTCTTGAGTCAGTTAGTTAGTTAGTAGCTTGTAACCACTTTTGTAACTGAATTCACTCAATAAAATTCAAATTTCCTTTTCCCGCCAAATTCTGTTATTCAAATTCCTGTTGATTCTTGTTGCTGTTAAGAGTTCTTGTTGATGTTTGATGTATGTTATGATCAACCATTGATCATAGCTTACATTGGTGAAGAATTGTAGCTGTTTGTTCATAATTCAGTCCATACCATTGTTCTTGAAGGTTTCATGGCAGTTGATGATTTGCAGTTGATTGTTGAATGATTTGAGTTGATTACTAGTGATAGGTGGTGGTATCACTAGTGCAAGAGAGCTCAGCGCTCCTCTTCTTCCCAAAGGATCTCTACAATAGGTTTCATAGCTCTTGCTTTATGTTCCTCTAAACAAGTCCTTGCATGTTCAATTTCCTAGTTAATCTTGATGGCTGCCTGATTTACTTGATAGTAGTTGATGTTTGAGTGATCTTGGTTCTTTTGAAGCTTATCTTGCCTTCTTGTTTACTGAATTGATAGCTTTAGTAGTTTCTGCCTTATTTCAGTCACATTTTAGCTTTGCACCTCAATTGAGTTCTAGTTGAGATAATTGCCTGTTTTCAGTTTCAATAGTTTTCATATTGTCTACTAAAACTAGTCTGTTAAAGCTTTTGAATCAGTTTAAACCAATACTCAATAAGTCTTTGTAAAAGTTTGATCAAAACAGATAAAGGAGTGTTTGGTAGTAGCTATTAAGTGGTTTTCAAGTGTTAAGAATTTGTGTTTTAGTGTTCATAATCAGTCATTAGGTGTTAACAATTTGTTCTAAGTCATTTACAAGTCATAATAATAGTCAAACAGGCAATTAGTATAAAAATTGTTTGGGTTAGCCTTATTTCAGCTTTGATAGCCAAAACTTGTCAATTTCATTTGCCTAGTTCTCCTTTAATCCTTGATGAAATTTCTTCAAACTTGTTTCTATTTCTAGCTTACATCATTAACTTTCAGTCTCTAAGAGGAAAATCTACAGTTTTAGGTAATAAGCTAGAAATAAGCTTTTTAGTCCATGATTGAGCATTTGTCATTCTCTGATGTAAAAAGCTTACTGTTTTCTCATATCTCTTAATCCACTTCACAAAAGTAGCTGTTTTCTTTCACCAATCCATTTAGTTAGTATTGAATATGAAGTTTTGAAGTTTTGAGCTTTTTCATAAAAATTGGTCAAACTTGGTCAACATAAGCTCAAAAGAGCTTATTTCAGATTTCTCCTTCATTATTGGATGAAAATGGTTCTAGTTTGATTTCCCGTTCTTGTAATCAAGTACTTAATCAGTTTAATCACAAAAATCAGGTTGTGACTGATTGAAATAAGCTGTAGCTTATTTTGTGCTTATTAATAAGCACTCAATTGCTTATTTTGGACTTTTAGCTTAATTCCTCAGACACACATAGCTTAAATTGAATTTTAAGAGTTTTGCAAGTGGTTTCAGCTTATTTGGTTGAGTATTAAGCTCAAACGAGCTTATTCATTCTTGTTGCCCGTTTTTAGTTAAAACTTTGGTTTAATTGCATTTTAGTCCCTAGAAGTTTAATCAGTTTCTAAACCTAGCTAAACTTCCTAATTTTGTGGTAATTGCATAATTCAGTCCTTTACATTTGGAGTTTGTTAAATTTCAGTTATCAAGTTTGTTAGTTTGTTACTATTTGGTTAGTTTGTTATAGTTTTTACAAGTTTGGTCCTTTTAGTTAACTGTTTTACATTTTTAGTCCCTATAGTTGATAGAACTTACATTTCAAGCATTTTATTTTCCTAGAATTTACATTTTCAGTCCTCTTAGTTTTATATTTTGCAATTTTAATTTTGTTTGAATAAAAATTTGGTATTTGCAACTTGTTTTACGTATAAGTAGGTTTATATTTTTCATTTTTACATAGTGTTGTTTGAATTAGCAATAGATTACCAAGCAAGCTTGAACAACCAAGAACAATTATAAATCCGATATTGGTTGGACTTTCTATTAGTTAAGAACTGAGAAAACGAACTTGCATTATACACATTTCAAATGGCGCCGCTGCCGGTTCTTTGACTACACGAGAGACTATCGATTGACGGTTTTCATTGGCTTTTGGGATCCGTTCATTTGGTGAACGTTATTTTTACGTATCATAAATCAAAAACAAATAAAAAATCAAAAATATAAAAATATATAAAAACTAAAAAATTAACAAAACAATTCTTTTCCTAAAGAATTGACCAAAAAAATTAAAAAATCCAAAAAGCAATCTTTTTCCTAAGAGATTGCACCCAAAAATATATATTATTGGATTCTCTCGGTTTTTATGTACATATAGTATTTTCCAATAAAAACTCATAAATACAAAAATATTTTCCATATATTATTATAAGTAAATACGTATACGTATAAGAACAATCAATCTACATATCTTCCATAAGTATTGCCGAGGCAATACACCGTGTTGAGGGGCGTTCCGGTCCTTGACACGCGTATCGATCAAACAAAATAAAGCAAGAATAGATAAATACTCTCAATAAGCAATAATTCAAAGAATACGAACATTTAAGTGAATAGAAAGGCGATGTGCTATAAAATGCCATCTAAGGGTCAATAGGTACTTAAGTGCTTCGCGCCACCTAACCCCCCGTTCACTTGGGAGTATTCTAAGAAGGAAAGCTTCATTGAGGGTCTTGCATCCAAAGTAGTAATACATATATTGTTATTTTCTTGTGGATATTTAATATCGAAACTCGAAGAGGATAATCTTATTCTTTTCAAAGTCACACGAGAGCTTCTCTCTCATTCCTCGTATTGAGTTGCATGCTCACTCGCGGGCGTGCACAAATACCGATTGGTGTACAACCTCTTCCTCCGAAAAGGAAGAAAAAGAGAAAGAGTAAGACCACCACCGTCCACCAAGCCGATCACGAGAATCGTGCTTTGTCACCACCACAAGGAGCCATGGCTATTGATAATCGTACTTTGTATGAACGTATGCAATCCAACATTCATGGATATGTTAGTGCCATTAAGATTCCCGACTTTCCCGCTAACACATTTGAGCTACATACATCTATGATCAATATGGTTTCTGCATCACCTTTCTTTGGGAAACAAAATGAGGATCCCCATGCTCACCTTAAGAGATTCCTTTCACTTTGCAACACCATTAAGCATAATGGGGTTCCACATGAGGTCATTAGATTGATGTTAGTGTCATTTTCCTTAGATGGGAGTGCTAAGCATTGGTTAGACACCCAACCACCCGATAGTATCACCACATGGGATGATTTTACCACTAAGTTTTTGAACAAATTCTTTCCTCCACAAAAGACTATGGCTTTGAGAAATTTGATTATGGGCTTTACACAAAAACCTAGTCAATCCTTTGGTGATGCTTGGGAAGAGTATAGTGAGTTGTTGAGGCGATGCCCTAACCATGGAATGGATGATCTAGGCCAAATCAATACTTTCTACAATGGCCTTAAACCTCACCACCAAGATTCACTAAATGCTTCTGCGGGAGGGAGTATTCATTGCAAGACATACCATGAGGCTTTGAACATTATTGAGACTAAGGCAATGGTTCAAACAAACGATCCATTTGAAGAAAGAGTTCATGTTATCCAAAACACTTCTCAAACACCTTGTGATAACCAATTCCTTAAATATCACCAAGAGATCCTTCAACAAGTCAAACAAGGACAACAAGAAATGACTCAAGAGTTAGTTCAAGCCTTTAAGAGCATGACATTGAACAATTCCTCAAACAATGTGAATGCCATCACCATTTCTTGTGTTACTTGTGGAGGCCCCCACTCTTATGAACAATGTGATAAGGTGCAAGGGTATCAAGGGGAATGTTATGCTTATCAAGAGGAACACCGTGAACACTTTAAGCCTAACATCAATCCAAACAACCTTTCTTACAAATCCCAAAATTACCTTACTCCACCCGGCTTTCCACCCCAACCACCCACCCAAATTCCACAAAATCCTCCTCAAATTTTAGCAAGGAATCAAGGGCAAAGACAACCATACCAAGGAAATAACTACAAGGCACCCAATCAATTTCAACCTCAAGCAAATACCTTTTATCCACCAAATCAAGGATTTAACTCCCACCCTTTACCTTTCCAATCTCAAGGTTTTCAAGGTTATGTGCCACAAGAGTTAAACACAATGGATCTTTTGCAAAAGATGAATCAAGAGAATGAAAAGAAATTCCAAGCTATAGACAAGAAAATGAATGACCAATTCAATAAGCTTTTGATGGCATTAAATCAAAGACCACAAGGGGCTTTACCTTCCAACACACAAACAAACCCTAGGGCTAATGTCAATGCTATTACAACAAGGAGTGGTACAACAACAAAGGATCCTTCACCTCCTACACCTACTATTGTTCAATCCACTTGTGCTCCTACTTGTGATAAGCCTTCTACTTCTACTCCACTTCCTCAAAGTGCTCCTATTCACTCAAACACACCTTCTCAACCACCTCATACTTCTCCTTTACCTTCCACACTTCCCAATGAAGAGGCTAACAAAGACAAATCTTCCACTACAACACCTATTTCACCTACACCCAAACCTACTCTTCCATACCCTTCAAGGTTGAAAAAGGACAAGTTAAAGAACAAAGATGACATACAACTCTCCAATTTCTTAAGGATGTTCAAGCAACTCAATATCAACATATCCTTTGCGGAAGCTCTTGCTTATATGCCAAAGTTTGCTAAGATGTTCAAGGATTTGCTCTCAAACAAAGAAAAATTGATTGATTTGCCCAACACATCACTTAATGAAAATTGTTCCGCGGTGTTACTTAAAACCTTACCAACAAAACTTGGAGATCCGGGGCGCTTCTTGATACCTTGTAATTTTCCCGGTGTTGAAAATTGCATGGCTTTGGCGGATTTAGGGGCAAGCATAAATCTCATGCCTTTATCGGTTTGGAAACAACTCTCTCTTCCCGAGCTCACCCCCACTAGGATGACTCTTGAACTAGCCAACCAAACCATAGCTCACCCCGTAGGTATAGCGGAAGATGTGTTTGTAGGTGTGGATAAGTTTACCTTTCCGGCCGACTTTGTAGTGGTCGATTATGACATGGATCCTAGAGTACCTTTGATTGTTGGTAGACCGTTTTTGAGAACGGGTCGTACCTTGATAGATGTGGCGGAAGGGGAATTAATTATGAGAGTAGAGGATGAGAAAGTGGTGTTTAAGTTAGGGAAAGTTTGTGATAGAAAAGAGGTTAAGGAGTCTAGACCTTGTGAGACTATTAACATTGTGGATGTGCTAGATGAAGTGTGTAATGAACACTTTCATGATGCTTGTAAGAATGCTAGTGATGAGATTCCACATGTTGAAACCGTGGCCTCAATTGCTCCCTCTTTAACACCTTTTGGAGAGAGTGATTTCCTCTTGGAGGAATTTGAGTCCAACTTTCTTGGTGATGATGATTCTCCCATTAATTGGGAAGAAGATATTCTTACAATCCAAAAGTTGCTCAATGAGGACCCTATTCCTTCTCCTATTCCACAAGAGATTATCATTGAGGAACCTTCCATAGTAAAACCTTCCATAGAAAGTCCACCTCCCATTGAACTTAAGGAACTTCCATCCCACTTAGAATATGCTTTCTTAGAAGGAAAAGACCAATTACCGGTGATTATTGCTAAGGAATTGAAAGAGGATGAGAAGGAGCAACTTATTGAAGTCCTTAAGAAACATAAGAAAGCTTTAGCATGGAAAATATCCGACATAAGGGGAATTGATCCACATTTTTGTACTCACAAAATCCTTATGGAGGATGATTATAAACCCGCCATTCAAAACCAAAGGAGAGTTAACCCAAAAATTCATGAGGTTATTAAGAAGGAAGTGATTAAACTCTTAGATGCGGGCATGATTTACCCCATTTCCGACTCTCCATGGGTTAGCCCGGTTCATTGTGTTCCAAAGAAGGGTGGAATCACCGTGGTGCCTAATGAGAACAATGAGCTTATTCCCACGAGACTTGTAACCGGTTGGAGAGTTTGCATTGACTATAGAAAACTCAATGAGGCAACTAGGAAAGACCATTTCCCGCTTCCTTTTATGGATCAAATGCTTGAACGCTTAGCGGGAAATGAGTACTATTGTTTTCTTGATGGCTTTTCGGGTTATTTTCAAATACCCATTGACCCTAAGGATCAAGAAAAGACCACATTCACTTGTCCATACGGTACCTTTGCTTATAAGCGGATGCCTTTTGGCCTATGTAATGCACCGGGGACGTTTCAAAGGTGCATGATGGCGATTTTCCATGATATGATAGAGCAAACCATGGAGGTTTTTATGGATGATTTTTCCGTATTTGGGAACTCCTTTAGCTCTTGTCTCACCAATCTTGAGAGAATGCTTAAGCGTTGTGAGGAAACACGTTTGGTGCTTAATTGGGAGAAATGTCACTTTATGGTGAAAGAGGGGATTGTTTTAGGACACAAGATATCCAATAAGGGATTAGAAGTTGATCGAGCCAAAATTGATGTGATTGCTAAGCTTCCCCCACCCACCTCGGTTAAAGGTGTGAGGAGTTTCTTAGGTCATGCGGGATTTTATAGGCGCTTTATACAAGATTTCTCTAAGATAGCTAGACCGATGACTCATCTCTTGGAGAAAGAGGCTCCTTTCATTTTTGATCAAGCTTGTTTAGACTCTTTTGAGACACTTAAGGAAAAATTGACAAAGGCTCCCGTTTTGGTTTCTCCAAATTGGGAATTACCTTTTGAGCTTATGTGTGACGCTAGTGATTATGCGGTGGGGGCCGTCTTAGGACAAAGAGTTAATAAGCATTTTCAACCTATACACTATGCGAGTAAAACCATGACCGGTGCACAACTTCATTACACTACCAAGGAAAAAGAGTTGCTTGCTATAGTATATGCTTTTGAGAAGTTTAGACCATACCTTGTGCTTTCTAAGACCATAGTGTATACGGATCATTCCGCTCTCAAGTATCTTATGACGAAACAAGATGCTAAGCCTAGGCTTTTGAGATGGGTTTTGTTGCTTCAAGAGTTTAAGATAGAGATTCGTGATAAAAAAAGGAGCCGAGAATTTAGCGGCGGATCATTTGAGTAGACTTGAGCATCCTTTTCAAGGAGATTTCCCACATCAAGAAATCAATGAATCCTTTCCACTAGAGGAGCTCATGTCTATCTCTTCCCAAGAGGATGCCACACCTTGGTTTGCGGATATTGCAAACTATCTTGTGGGCAATGTGCTTATTGAGGGTCTTACTTACCAACAAAAGAAAAAGTTTCTTAAGGAAGTGAAGTATTACTTTTGGGATGATCCATATCTTTTTAGGCAATGTGCGAACCAAATCATTAGACGGTGTGTAGATGGGCCCGAGGCATTTAAAATTTTAGAGGCATGTCATAAAGGACCTACGGGTGGACATTTTGGGCCTAACTACACCGCCAAGAAAGTCTTTGATTCGGGTTATTATTGGCCTTCCATTTACAAGGATGCTCAAGAGATGGTGAAATTTTGTGATGTTTGTCAAAGCAAGGAAAAATTACACAACGTGATGAGATGCCACAAAATTTTATCCAAGAGTGTGAGATATTTGATGTATGGGGAATAGATTTCATGGGACCTTTTCCATCCTCTAAGGGAAACAAGTATATACTTGTGGCGGTGGATTATGTGTCCAAGTGGGTGGAGGCTAAAGCCTTACCTACTAATGATGCTAGAGTGGTTGTAAAGTTCTTGAAACAATTGTTTGCTAGATTTGGTGTACCTCGGGCCATCATAAGTGATCGTGGTACGCACTTTTGTAATGATCAATTCACGAGAGTTATGAAGAAATATGGAGTGAATCATAGACTTTCTACCGCGTATCACCCTCAAACAAATGGTCAAACCGAGGTCACAAATCGTGGTTTAAAGAGGATTTTAGAGAAAACGGTGGGAGAGCATAGAGCTTCTTGGTCGGATAAGCTTGATGATGCTTTGTGGGCGTTTAGGACGGCTTTTAAGACACCAATTGGTTGTACTCCTTATAGGCTTGTCTATGGAAAAGCGTGCCACCTCCCATTTGAGTTAGAACATAAGGCATCTTGGGCTCTCAAGTGGGCTAACTTTGATTTAAACCAAGCCGGTTCACATAGGAAAGATCAAATCAATGAGATGGATGAGTTGAGAGCCAATGCCTATGAGAATTCTTTGCTATACAAGGAAAAGACTAAGAAATTGCATGATGCTAAGATCAAGAATCGCGAGTTCAAAGTTGGAGAGCCGGTTCTCCTCTTTAACTCAAGATTGAAGCTTTTTGCGGGCAAGCTTAAGTCGAGATGGTCCGGTCCATTCACTATTGCTCAAGTGTTTCCATATGGAACTCTTGAGTTGTCCCAACCCGATGGTCCAAATTTTAAAGTGAATGGTCACCGTGTTAAGCATTACTTTGGGGAGGACATTTCCGTTGAAATGGTCCAAGAGGTCCCCATTTTCCCCATGAATTAATTCATTGAGGGACGAGTCGAGCTAGAGACTCATTAACTCAAGCATCGTATAACTAGGTTTAGAGTGTTGTAGGTTAGAAATAAAGGCATAGATTTGGAGATAAGTGTAGGGGCGACCTTCTTTTGTCTTCATGCTTGTTTGTAGGGTTGCTCACTCATCTCATGCTTTGGAGCTTATGGAGGAGGCCCTTGTATCCGGTTCACTTCGTTACTTTAGTGATTTTTCATTGACACCTTGTGCTTAAACATGATTTCACTAATAGTAGTCCTTTCCTTAACTTGGGTTAAGCAAAGTCTATTCATTGTCATAAGTGTAGGGGAAGTTTTTATACTTCCATGCTCTTAAACATTGAGGACAATGTTTAGCTTAAGTGTAGGGGGGTCTTCTATCGAAGTGACCTTACCTAGAACTTGTCATTGTCTTGCATGATAACATGGAAAATTGAATTTTCAACATTTTTCAAATTTTTGATCTACTTTGGCCACCAAAAATATGCATTCATGATTTTTGCATCAATCATTTTTCATTTGCATAACACATTTGCATTGTATATATTTCTTCTTTTATTTTTCATCAAAAATATATAAAAAGAAAAAAAAAATATAATAAAACATGGTTTTAACAAATTTAGACTTCTTTGACATATTAGGCCCGCCATGGATATTTTGACTCAACCCGAGTTTGCTTATTTTAGCATTCTCTAGCTAGTATCCTTAACCATGTAGTCCTTCATTGGTCTATTAGGCTAAGCTTCCACCAATTTCATTCCTTGAAATTTTAAATTTGTGGAGAATGGGAAATGATAGAGTTGAAGCAAGTGTAAAAGGGCTAGATAGACTTCATGGCAATTACTTGTGGCTAAACCCTTCTCTTCTTTGCCTCTATTTTCTTCGCTTGTATATAATTGTTAATAAATAATCAAGTACGGTTTTAATTGGTTCGTAATCTCTTATGCATTTTTGGCTAATCATTCATGGTTGATATGAGTACGTCTTAAGATTCTAAGTTAGCACGTTTTATGTGTACTAGACTTATGTCATGCTCCATATTTAGCGGGTGTTTTTCCTTTTCTTCTTTGCAAATTTCTTGGTGAGGAATAAAGAAAAATAAGAGCGGCTTATGAAAAAAATGAGTGGCTAGAAAAAAAAAAAAAAAAGAAAAAAAAAATAATAATGCAAGACTCCCAAGAGGGGCAGTGTGGTGTTAATTATAGTGACTATTGAGTTCCAATATTACCTTGACGGGTTGCGGGGATTCAATAGATTGCTCCAATCCAATATTACCTTGACGGGTTGCGGGGTTGAAGATCCAAAATCTCAAAAAGACGCGGATGTAAATTATTGCGTGAGTTTTATTTTTCTTTCCTTAGCGAGTGAGTAGTTACTTATGAAAGCATGACATAAGGATTTTACACATAAGGCGAATGACTTATTACTCTTAATACGGACTTGTATTAATTGTGAGCGGTTTTTCAAGTAATGGATGAGAAGATTACTTAGGATTAAAACCGTGCTTCCTTATTTTTGGATTTTACACTTCTTATATTTCACACATGAATAATGACAAATTTGCCCACAAGCAATTTGCTCAATTAATAACCGGTTCCACATTTAATTGTCATGAATAAGTTGATGCACTTTTTACTTGTGAATGCAATGATCCCATTTATTAGCTTGGTATGGGGAAAGTGAAACTTGAGGGTGATAAATGTTCATGGTACCCAAGCCCTAATCCAAGTCATTGAGTTCTTTATGAGTTATTTCCATCAAAACCATTTCAAGAAAAATCAAAAAGATATAGATAGAAGTGTATTTTGATTCATTGCATTATTAAAAGTCAAAATCATGCATCATCTAGTTTAGAGTAGTGTAGATGCATTTCATATGGCCAATGTGGATTAATTATGAGGGAAATGTAAATTTTTAAGCCTTGAAATATAATATTGCATGAGGACATGGCAATGCTCAAGTGTAGGGGAATTTGATATGAGCTTAAACTCATATCCTTTTATCAACAAATAACCCTAAAACATGAAGCAAAATACCCATTTATCTTGTAAAAAGCAGTGTTATGTGGTATGTTGTGTTTTTGTGATCTTATGTAGGTAAAAGGATACAATTTCAAGCAAACAAGGAAAAACCAAGCTCAAATGGATGAAAAAGACAAAAGAGGATCAAAAGTGACAAGACTTTGAAGTTCAAGGACCTATCTTGACAAGTGATGAAAGTTGAAGGACTTAAAGTGCAAATAATTAAAAGTCAAGATTCAAGTGAAACCTGGTCAAACTATCAAGTCAACTCAGTCAAAGGGCCATTTTGTACAAATTATGGAAGTTAAAGGACCAAAAATGACAAAGGAATGAAGATCCTAGCTTGAAATGGGAATCTGCCAAGTACAAGGGCTTGTTTTGCCAACATTGGAAAGTTATGCAATGTTTAATCCAAGTGAAAAGAGTTTAACCAATGAGAAGAGAGAAAAGACATGACCTGGATTGCCACTTCACCCTCATTATTACCCACTACCGCCGCTTTTCATTTATTATAAAATCACAACAGTACAATCCGCAACACACCCTCACAACAAATCAAAGGCCGCCACGTGTCCATCTTCTTCAAAGAAAATATTGCCAGGATCGGGTTTGAGATTTAAGCCGTTTCATGAGAAGATCAAAATACCAATATTGCTCGTTTTGAAGAGAGGAATTCAATGGTGTAATCCAATTAACAAATTATCCACTAAATCAAAAACACCCAAATTAGTTCATCACCTTCAAAGAGCAAATACAGAATTCTTCCACGTGTCAAGCTATGATTGGATCTGCCACGTCACAAACCCCAACAGAATCTCTTCTCATGCCTATAAATAGCTAGGATGTACCTCATTTCTGATAGTAGTTCAATTTTGTAAAACACATAGTTAAATTTTCCCTTTCCCTTTTTCCCTCACTTTTCCTCTAACTACTCAAGAGTCTGACAAACTCTTGAGTCAGTTAGTTAGTTAGTAGCTTGTAACCACTTTTGTAACTGAATTCACTCAATAAAATTCAAATTTCCTTTTCCCGCCAAATTCTGTTATTCAAATTCCTGTTGATTCTTGTTGCTGTTAAGAGTTCTTGTTGCTGTTTGATGTATGTTATGATCAACCATTGATCATAGCTTACATTGGTGAAGAATTGTAGCTGTTTGTTCATAATTCAGTCCATACCATTGTTCTTGAAGGTTTCATGGCAGTTGATGATTTGCAGTTGATTGTTGAATGATTTGAGTTGATTACTAGTGATAGGTGGTGGTATCACTAGTGCAAGAGAGCTCAGCGCTCCTCTTCTTCCCAAAGGATCTCTACAATAGGTTTCATAGCTCTTGCTTTATGTTCCTCTAAACAAGTCCTTGCATGTTCAATTTCCTAGTTAATCTTGATGGCTGCCTGATTTACTTGATAGTAGTTGATGTTTGAGTGATCTTGGTTCTTTTGAAGCTTATCTTGCCTTCTTGTTTACTGAATTGATAGCTTTAGTAGTTTCTGCCTTATTTCAGTCACATTTTAGCTTTGCACCTCAATTGAGTTCTAGTTGAGATAATTGCCTGTTTTCAGTTTCAATAGTTTTCATATTGTCTACTAAAACTAGTCTGTTAAAGCTTTTGAATCAGTTTAAACCAATACTCAATAAGTCTTTGTAAAAGTTTGATCAAAACAGATAAAGGAGTGTTTGGTAGTAGCTATTAAGTGGTTTTCAAGTGTTAAGAATTTGTGTTTTAGTGTTCATAATCAGTCATTAGGTGTTAACAATTTGTTCTAAGTCATTTACAAGTCATAATAATAGTCAAACAGGCAATTAGTATAAAAATTGTTTGGGTTAGCCTTATTTCAGCTTTGATAGCCAAAACTTGTCAATTTCATTTGCCTAGTTCTCCTTTAATCCTTGATGAAATTTCTTCAAACTTGTTTCTATTTCTAGCTTACATCATTAACTTTCAGTCTCTAAGAGGAAAATCTACAGTTTTAGGTAATAAGCTAGAAATAAGCTTTTTAGTCCATGATTGAGCATTTGTCATTCTCTGATGTAAAAAGCTTACTGTTTTCTCATATCTCTTAATCCACTTCACAAAAGTAGCTGTTTTCTTTCACCAATCCATTTAGTTAGTATTGAATATGAAGTTTTGAAGTTTTGAGCTTTTTCATAAAAATTGGTCAAACTTGGTCAACATAAGCTCAAAAGAGCTTATTTCAGATTTCTCCTTCATTATTGGATGAAAATGGTTCTAGTTTGATTTCCCGTTCTTGTAATCAAGTACTTAATCAGTTTAATCACAAAAATCAGGTTGTGACTGATTGAAATAAGCTGTAGCTTATTTTGTGCTTATTAATAAGCACTCAATTGCTTATTTTGGACTTTTAGCTTAATTCCTCAGACACACATAGCTTAAATTGAATTTTAAGAGTTTTGCAAGTGGTTTCAGCTTATTTGGTTGAGTATTAAGCTCAAACGAGCTTATTCATTCTTGTTGCCCGTTTTTAGTTAAAACTTTGGTTTAATTGCATTTTAGTCCCTAGAAGTTTAATCAGTTTCTAAACCTAGCTAAACTTCCTAATTTTGTGGTAATTGCATAATTCAGTCCTTTACATTTGGAGTTTGTTAAATTTCAGTTATCAAGTTTGTTAGTTTGTTACTATTTGGTTAGTTTGTTATAGTTTTTACAAGTTTGGTCCTTTTAGTTAACTGTTTTACATTTTTAGTCCCTATAGTTGATAGAACTTACATTTCAAGCATTTTATTTTCCTAGAATTTACATTTTCAGTCCTCTTAGTTTTATATTTTGCAATTTTAATTTTGTTTGAATAAAAATTTGGTATTTGCAACTTGTTTTACGTATAAGTAGGTTTATATTTTTCATTTTTACATAGTGTTGTTTGAATTAGCAATAGATTACCAAGCAAGCTTGAACAACCAAGAACAATTATAAATCCGATATTGGTTGGACTTTCTATTAGTTAAGAACTGAGAAAACGAACTTGCATTATACACATTTCAGGAGTTGATTGCTTTTCGTCGTGAATCTTGATCCTTCTTATCGATTTTAGGAATAATGCTTTTCACATCATCTTGGATCTTTAGCAATAAAATGGAATCCTCATGCCTTGTTAGGGCCTTTTTGGACTCGCCAATCTTCGCGCCCCGCTTCATAAGTTATGCCTTGGCTATGAACTCTTATCATTACCAAGCAACTTTTAAACGATCTTGGGCTAGAAGCTAAGTAACCTTTCAAATCGTACGACTTTACTTATTACAGATAAATTATTAGCAAGTGATGGGAGAATAGGCAGATAATCACACCAAGTGAGCTTGTGCAAGAATACCGACTTATAATTGACTCTATCATTTCTCGTCCTCCATAATTAAAATCTCAAATAATGAGACTCGTGGATGCTTAGCCTAATAAACCAATTAAGGTCTACATGGTTAAGGATACTAGCTAGAATAAACTTGGATAAGTCTATTCGGGTCGAGTCAAAATAATCGCAACGAGCCTAATATGTCAAAGATTTCAAAACTAGCTACACCACTTTATTAATATTTTTGACTTTATTGCGGGATATATACATATGAAAGCAACGATAAAAATTTAAAAATTACGACAAAATGGCCAAAGTTAATTAAAAATTTGAAAAATGCTGAAAAACATGATTTTCCGGTTAATGAAGGCATTTTCATGGAAAAGTCCACTTAAAACTTCGATAGAAGTCTCCCCTACACTGAAGATAAACATTGTCCTCAATGTTTAAGCATGTGGGAAAAATCTCCCCTACACTTATGACATTGTGCACGTTGGTTAAATCAAGCTAAGGAAGAGACGACTAAAGTGATCAATTTCAAATGTGAGTATGAAGACAATTGAATCACGATAGTTGAGAGATAGAACCGGTATTGCGGATAACATGGGAGCACGGTTCTTCGAAGATTCCAAGAATGCACGTATCCCTGTAATCACATCACCATCCAAATACAAGCAACCTATATAGCTCCCCCTACACTTAGTATGAAAAACGGGAAAGGGGGATAGATACTCGGGTTGCCTCCCGAGGAGCGCTTATCTTTGTTTACCGAGTCGCGAGCCTGACTCGGTCCCGAATTAATTTAAGGGAAACGTGGTGAGGGATGGAATCATCTCTTGAGAGATGTCCTTACCAAAGTACAATTTCAAACGCTGGCCATTCACCTTAAAGTTGGGCCCATTTGGCTGAGAAAGCTCAATGGTGCCATAGGGAAAAACATTGGCGATGGTGAATGGACCAGACCAGCGGCTCTTCAACTTGCCTGAGAAGATCTTCAACCGAGAGTTAAAGAGTAAGACTTGATCACCAACGTGGAACTCTCGGTTCTTGATTTTAGCATCGTGGATAATCTTGGTCTTCTCCTTGTAGATCAATGAGTTCTCGTAAGCTTGATTCCTCAATTCTTGTAGCTCGTTGAGTTGAATCTTGCGAAAATCACCGGCTTTGTTGATGTCGAAGTTAGCCCACTTCAAGGCCCAGTATGCCTTATGTTCCAGCTCGATAGGGAGGTGGCAAGCTTTCCCGTACACAAGACGATAAGGTGTACAACCAATCGGTGTCTTATAGGCGGTACGGAAAGCCCACAGAGCATCATCATGTTTATCGGCCCACGAGGCACGATGCTCCCCCACAGTACGTTCCAAAATTCTCTTCAATTCACTGTTGGATATCTCGGCTTGACCGTTGGTTTGAGGATGATAAGCGGTGGAAAGACGGTGATTGACACCATACTTAGCCATGACTCTTGCAAATTGATCGTTGCAAAAATGAGTCCCGCGGTCACTGATAATAGCACGAGGAACACCGAATCAAGCAAACAGTTGTTTCAAGAAATTACAAACCACCCTCGCGTCGTTAGTGGGTAAATCCTTGGCTTCAACCCATTTGGAAACGTAGTCAACAGCGACAAGGATGTATTTGTTGCCTTTAGAAGAAGGGAATGGCCCCATAAAGTCGATGCCCCATACATCGAAGATTTCACATTCTTGTATGAAATTTTGAGGCATCTCATCTTTATGTGTGATCTTGCCTTGTTTTTGGCAAGCATCACAATGTTTAACCATCTCGTGAGCATCACGATAAATGGTTGGCCAATAGAATCCCGAATCAAACACTTTTTTGGCGGTGTAGTTGGGACCAAAGTGACCACCGGTGGGTCCTTTGTGGCAAGCCTGGAGAATGTCCAAAGCGGTCGGTCCGTCAACACATCAACAAATAATCAAGTCAGCGCATTGTTTGAATAGAAAAGGGTCATCCCAAAAGTAAGTCTTAACATCGTTCAAGAACTTCTTCTTTTGTTGGGATGTTAACCCTTTGATGAGAACATCACCCGCTAAGTAGTTTGCAATATCGGCAAACCACGGGGTTCCATCAACATTGAGATTTATAGACATTAAGTCTCAAGGGGGAAAGAGTCATTAATCTCTTTGTTCGGATGATCCCCTTGATATGGATCCTCAAGTCTGCTCAGATGATCCGCGGCTAGGTTTTCAGCACCCTTCTTGTCACAAATTTCAATGTGGAATTCTTGAAGGAGTAAAACCCAGCGGAGAAGTCTCGGCTTAGAGTCGTGTTTAGTCATCAAGTACTTCAACGCGGAATGGTCCGTGTATACGATTGTGGTGGATAAAACAAGATAGGGGCGGAATTTTTCAAAAGCATAGACAACAGCTAAAAGCTCTTTTTCGATTGTCGTATAATGCAATTGAGCCCCCGTCATTGTTTTGCTAGCATAGTGGATGGGTTGGAAATGGTTGTTGATCCTTTGTCCCAAAACAGCTCCAATAGCAAAGTCGCTAGCATCGCACATCAATTCAAAGGGTAGCTCCCAATTAGGGGTAACCAAGACCGGTGCCTTAGTTAGTTTATCCTTAAGAAGATTGAAGGCTTCAATACACTCTTTAGAAAAGATAAAAGGAGTATCTTTTTCCAAGAGGTGGGTCATCGGGCGAGCGATTTTAGAGAAATCATGAATGAATCGACGATAGAAGCCCGCATGACCCAGAAAACTTCTCACACCCTTCACGGTTGAAGGTGGAGGTAATTTGGCTATGACATCTACTTTAGCACGGTCGACTTCAAGACCGGCATTAGAGATTTTGTGTCCTAGCACAATGCCTTCTTTTACCATAAAATGGCATTTTTCCCAATTTAGAACAAGGCGAGTGTCTTCGCACCGCTTAAGCATACATTCCAAATTGGCAAGGCAAGAAGAGAAGGAATCCCCGAAGACCGAGAAATCATCCATGAAGACTTCCATGGTTTGCTCAACCATGTCATAGAAGATAGCTAACATGCACCTTTAGAAAGTCCCGGGGGCATTGCATAAGCCAAAAGGCATTCTTTTGTAAGCAAATTTGCCATAGGGACAAGTGAATGTTGTCTTCTCTTGATCTTGGGGATCGATGGGTATTTGGAAATAACCCGAGAAACCATCAAGAAAGCAGTAATATTCATTACCCGCTAAACGTTCAAGCATTTGGTCCATAAAAGGTAAAGGGAAATGATCCTTTCTCGTGGCATCATTGAGTTTGCGGTAGTCTATACAAACTCTCTACCCAGTAACGAGACGGGTAGGAATCAACTCGTTGTTAGCATTGGGCACAACGGTAATTCCGCCTTTCTTAGGCACACAATGGACTGGACTAACCCATGGTGAATCCGAAATAGGGTAAATCATACCAGCATCAAGAAGTTTGATAACCTCTTTTTTGATGACTTCATGGATTTTAGGATTCACCCTTCGTTGGCTTTGAATTGTGGGCTTGAAGTCGTCCTCCATGAGAATTTTATGTGTGCAGAAGTGAGGATCAATTCCACGGATGTCGGAGATTTTCCAAGCGATAGCTCTTTTATTCTTCTTCAACACGGCGACAAGTCGGGCTTTTTCTTCTTCTTTCAGGTCCTTCGCGATGATGACCGGTAACTTCTCGTTGTCTTCAAGGAAAACGTATTCAAGATGAGGAGGTAGGTCCTTAAGCTTAAGAGTAGGAGGATGCTCAATAGATGGTGTAACTAACGATGGATCATCATTAGTCACCTCTTTAGGAGAGGGAGGAGGAAACGGGTCTTCATTGAGAAGTCACTCAATAGTACGAATGTCTACATCCCAATTAGTGGAAGAATCATCATACTTAATATCGAGAGGACCCAAGCTAGCTTCGAAATCATCCAAGTCACTTTCTCCAAAAGGAGTCAATGCCGGAGCAATTGAGGCAACGGTCTCAACATTGGGTAGAGAAGAGAGAGTACTTTTGCAAGCATCATGAAAATGTTCTTCACAAGCCTCATCGAGAACATCAATAGCATTAACACTCTCATATGAATAAGGTTGCTTAGAAATCTTACCCATGTTGAAGACAATTTTATCGTCACCAACTCTCATGATTATTTCGCCCGCGGCTACATCAATGAGAGTGCGATCGGTCCTCAAGAAGGGACGTCCAACGATTAATGGAACACGAGGATCCATCTCGTAGTCAACGACGACAAAATCCGCCGGGAAGGTGAATTTGTCAACGCCAACAAAGACATCTTCAGCTATCCCCACTGGATAAGCAACCGTACGGTTAGCTAATTCCAAAGTCATTTTGGTGGGGACTAGCTCGGGGAGAGATAATTCCATCCCTCACCACGTTTCCCTTGCATTAGTTCGGGACCGAGTCAGGCTCGCGACTCGGTAAACAAAAACAAGCCCTCCTCGGGAGGCAACCCGAGTATCTATCCCCCTTTTCCCGTTTTTCATCCTAAGTGTAGGGGGAGCTATATAGGTTGCTTGTATTTGGATGGTGATGTGATTACAGGGATAAGTGCACTCTTGGAATCTTTGAAGAACCATGCTCCCATGTTATCCGCAATACCGGTTCTATCTATCAACTATCGTGATTCAATCTTCTTCATGCTCACATTCGAAATTGATCACTTTAGTTGTCTCTTCCTTAGCTTGATTTAACCAACGTGCACAATGTCATAAGTGTAGGGGAGAATTTTCCCACATGCTTATACATTGAGGACAATGTTTATCTTAAGTGTAGGGGAGACTTCTATCGAAGTTTTAAGTGGACTTTTCCATTAAAATGCCTTCATTTAACCGGAAAATCATTTTTTTCAGCATTTTTCAAATTTTTAATTAACTTTGGCCATTTAGTTGTAATTTTTAAATTTTTATTGTTGCTTTCATATGTATATATCCCGCAATAAAGTCAAAAATATTAATAAAGTTTGTAGCTGGTTTTGAAATCTTTGACATATTAGGCCCGTTGCGATTATTTTGACTCAACCCGAATAGACTTGTCTAAGTTTATTCTAGCTAGTATCCTTAACCATGTAGACCTTAATTGGTTTATTAGGCTAAGCATCCACGAGTCTCATTACTTGAGATTTTAAATTGTGGAGGATGAGAAATGATAGAGTCAATTATAAGTCGGTATTCTTGCACAAGCTCACTTGGTGTAATTATCTGCCTATTCTCCCATCACTTGCTAATAATTTATCTGCAATAAGTAAGGTCGTACGATTTGAAAGGTTACTTAGCTTCTAGCCCAAGATCGTTTAAAATTTGCTCAGTAATGGTAAGAGTTCATAGCCAAGGCATAACTTATGAAGCGGGGCGCGAAGATTGGCGAGTCCAAAAAGGCCCTAATAAGGCATGAGGATTCCATTTTATTGCTAAAGATCCAAGGTGATGTGAAAAGCATTATTCCCAAAATCGATATGAAGGATCAAGATTCACGACGAAAAGCAATCAACTCCCATAAAGATCATGGAGAAGTCTATCCGAAAAGACCCTAACAAGGTATGAGGATAAATAGATCCAAGTCCGAAAAGGAGGCGGATCGTTGTATCTCAAAATCCCAATTAGAGATTGAAGAAATAATCATGAAGTCGTGGTCAACAAAGTTGGAGTACCCCTCAAAAGTCTCCAAGTGAAGAAACTCTATTAACGAAGAGAAGACCATTATCTCAAGAACGTCTCTCGAAGATATGAAGTATGAAGTACATGCCAAATATCGGCCCGAGAAAGGTCTCAAATCGTGAACCGAGTTATCGCCAAGATATGAACTTTTTGATATCCCGAGAAGCAGTTTTAAGAGATTTTGTCCTTTAGCTAACTATCAATCAAATCGTCATACTTTGCTTTCAGCCTAAATAAACTATCGAAATAAGTCCAAAAATGCATCTTCATGATCATTCTAAGACAAAAATAAAATATAAGAGATACACCTAGGAATAAGGGAGTTTAAGTATATAATTAAGCCATGTGTGTAAGTGCTTGAATTGCTAACTTATAATAACAATGATCTCGTTTTTGAGCTTAGTTTGGGGAACGTGAAACTTGAGGGTGATAAATCTTCGCAACACCAAAGCCCTAATGTAAGTCCTTGATCTCTTTGCAAGTTATTTCCATACAGCTATTTTCAAGTGAAAATGATTTCTATCCTTTTGTCTCCTTTAAAGTTTTTAATTTCTCTTAGTATTTAAATTTTTGTTTAGTTAAATGTTAATAAGCCCAAGGTTGATTGATTATGAGAAAAGTGTATAATTTCTTTATCACTAAGCATTGCATAAGGGCATGGCAATGGTTAAGTGTAGGGGATTTGATAGGTGCGAAAACACCCATCCTTTTACCACTTATTTCTTACTAAAACAAGACCAAAACGCGTATTTAATGTCATTTGTTTGGAATTATGCGTGGTTTGTGTGTTTGTTGTGTTTTCAGAGCCAACCGGAAAATATTGGACAAAACATGGAATTGCACGGGTTTTATCAAGGAAAAAGACGAAAAGATGAAGTCTATAGTCCAAGAGATACAAAAGATTTGAAGTCAATGGGCCTATTTGAAGATTTATCGAAGAAAAGGACCAAAGACGGAAGATTTACCTATGTTGAAGAAACTCAAGTCTATTAAATGAAGAAATTAAAAGACGAGTTGAAATTATTCGTCGACAAATCCCGAATCGAAATCGAAAACGTCAACTTTTCTGAAAAGACGAGAAGACAAAAAGAAAGGAAGAGAGCCCACTCACCAACCAAGGGAGAAGCCTATAAATACTCCTCCCATTCAAGACTTTCCACTAGTTTTTTCCTTCTGTTACAGTTTTTCCTATTTCGTAGGAAGAAAACCATCTCCCTTAAGGAGTGGTTTTCATCTTTGTTTGATTTCTTCCAATCTTGTAAGTTTGATCTTTCCACTTTGTTTGTTGAATCCTCAATCATTAATACAAGTCTACTTTTAATCTTTCCATCATCTTGTTCTTCATCTTTTTTTTATTCTAAGTTCTTAAGTTTTATTTTATTGGTTTGATTATAAAAAGTAAGTGGGTTTTATGTTTTTGTTGTTTTGAATTGATGTTTACCTTAGGTAAATGATTAGTGGTAAAAATTGGTTTAAGTTTTGATTGAAAACTTGGTAAATTTTGGGTTAAAATCGTATGTAAAATATTTCCCTGTTCTTCGCTATTTTTGACTGTTCTTCCCAGATTCCGTATAGTGGTTTATGACTTACTGATTGATTCGGAATTTTTCCATATTCCGGGTCAAGGTAGAGAATTTGTTGTTTACTCGGAATATCTAATTATTCCGAGTAGGGATTATATTCCGCATAGAGCATTCTTTGATTTTGTTGATTATTCGGAATATCAAAATATTCTGGATAGAGTTTGAGATTTTGGTGTTGGTTCGGAATACCCAAGTATTCCGGATCAAGGTGGGATTTTGTTGGTTATTCGGAATATTTAAAATATTCCGAGTAGAGCTGTTTTTCCGCATAAGGATTTCTTTCCAATTATTCCGAGTAGGAGTCTTTTATTCCGCATAGGGTTTTTGCTCCAAACATTCCGCATAGCTTTCTTTTCAAAATATTCCGCATAGGGGTTCTTTTCCAAATTATTCCGCATAGTGTCTTCTTTAAAACATTCCGAATAGAGCTTCTTCCCAAATATTCCGCATAGGGTTCTTTTCCATTTATTCCGCATAGGGTTCCTGATCAAAACTATTCCGCATAACACAAATTATTCCGCATGGCCATGAACATTCCGACTAAGAGCAAATATTCCGGATAGCCGTTATTTAGAATAAGGTAAATTTCTCGTTTCCAGTTTTACATTCTATCTTTATTTTCAGTAATTGCTTTTAGTTTAATTTTATTATTTCTAGCATTTATTATTTTAGTAGATTTAGACCAAAGCTCCCCCTTTTTAGTCACCAATTACAACTATTCCACTTTTGACCGTGATCAATTCGAGAAGATACCGAGAATGAAACAACGACATATATCAATTGGGTACGAGCAACGCAAAGAAAGATCTTGCAAGCAAAACCTTTTATTAACCAACCAAAAGTCAGTTATTAAAATAAAGATAGAATGCAAAACTGGAAACGGTTTAATAACTGACTTTTGGTTGGTTAATAACTGACTTTTGGTTGGTTAATAAAAGGTTTTGCTTGCAAGATCTTTCTTTGCGTTGCTCGTACCCAATTGATATATGTCGTTGTTTCATTCTCGGTATCTTCTCAAATTGATCACGGTCAAAAGTGGAATAGTTGTAATTGGTGACTAAAAAGGGGGAGCTTTGGTCTAAATCTACTAAAATAATAAATGCTAGAAATAATAAAATTAAACTAAAAGCAATTACTGAAAATAAAGATAGAATGTAAAACTGGAAACGGGAAATTTACCTTATTCTAAATAACGGCTATCCGGAATATTTGCTCTTATTCGGAATGTTCATGGTCATGCGGAATAATTTGTGTTATGCGGAATAGTTTGATCAGGAACCCTATGCGGAATAAATGGAAAAGAACCCTATGCGGAATATTTGGGAAGAAGCTCTATTCGGAATGTTTTAAAGAAGACACTATGCGGAATAATTTGGAAAAGAACCCCTATGCGGAATATTTTGAAAAGAAAGTTATGCGGAATGTTTGGAGCAAAAACCCTATGCGGAATAAAAGACTCCTACTCGGAATAATTGGAAAGAAATCCTTATGCGAAAAACAGCTCTACTCGGAATATTTTAAATATTCCGAATAACCAACAAAATCCCACCTTGATCCGGAATTTGGGTATTTCGAACCAACACCAAAATCTCAAACTCTATCCGGAATATTTTGATATTCCGAATAATCAACAAAATCAAAGAATGCTCTATGCGGAATATAATCCCTACTCGGAATAATTAGATATTCCGAGTAAACAACAAATTCTCTACCTTGACCCGGAATATGGAAAAATTCCGAATCAATCAGTAAGTCATAAACACTATACGGAATCTGGGAAGAACAGTCAAAAATAGCGAAGAACAGGGAAATATTTTACATACGATTTTAACCCAAAATTTGCCAAGTTTTCAATCAAAACTTAAACCAATTTTTACCACTAATCATTTACCTAAGGTAAACATCAATTCAAAACAACAAAAACATAAAACCCACTTACTTTTTATGATCAACCCAATAAAATAAAACTTAAGAACTTAGAATCAAAAAGAGATGAAGAACAAGATGATGGAAAGATTAAAAGTAGACTTGTATTAATGATTGAGGATTCAACAAACAAAGTGGAAAGATCAAACTTACAAGATTGGAAGAAATCAAACAAAGATGAAAACCACACCTTAAGGGAGATGGTTTTCTTCCTACGAAATAGGAAAAACTGTAACAGAAGGAAAAAACTAGTGGAAAGTCTTGAATGGGAGGAGTATTTATAGGCTTCTCCCTTGGTTGGTGAGTGGGCTCTCTTCCTTTCTTTTTGTCTTCTCGTCTTTTCAGAAAAGTTGACGTTTTCGATTTTGATTCGGGATTTGTCGACGAATAATTTCAACTCGTCTTTTAATTTCTTCATTTAATAGACTTGAGTTTCTTCGACACAGGTAAATCTTCCGTCTTTGGTCCTTTTCTTCGATAAATCTTCAAATAGGCCCATTGACTTCAAATCTTTTGCATCTCTTGGACTATAGACTTCATCTTTTCGTCTTATTCCTCGATAAAACTCGTGCAATCCCATGTTTTCTCCAATATTTATCCGGTTGCCTCTGAAAACACAACAAACACACAAACCACGCATAATTCCAAACAAATGACATTAAATACGCGTTTTGGTCTTGTTTTAGCAAGAAATAAGTGGTAAAAGGATGGGTGTTTTCACACCTATCAACGTTGTTTAAAATCGAGCTAAGGAAAGGACAACTAAAGTGATTACATTTATTTGTTTTATTTATATACATGATTGAACCACAATAGCAAAAACTTATCAAAGGAACCGGGTACATGGGAAACACGGGAACACGGGTCTCGTCAAAAGTACCAAAAGTGGATCATTAAGACTCATGTCCCTACACACCATCACAACACACAAAACAAACAACCTACACGGCTCCCCCTACACTTATTGTAGAAAATAGATAAAAGATAGATAATCGGGTTGCCTCCCAAGAAGCGCTTGTTTTTGTTAACCGAGTCACGAGCCTGACTCGACCCCGAATTAAATGGTCCATGGGGAGGCCTCGAATGTAATACCGGGATCAAAAATCCTATCCTCGGTCCCGGAGGAACATAATAAATTAGAGGCAGGAGGATAAGTCATGAAAGGTAGAAAAGTCCTCTCAACATACGAAAAGTATGTGAGGTCGTGATCCACGGGAGGTGGGATGGGTAAAGGAGACAAATTTTCATCCCCCAAAGACAATGGATGGTCACTATTCGGCAAAGCCGTAAAGGTATCAATCATAGAATGGTCAATGTCACCTCCCGGGTCAAAGCACTCATCCTCATTTCCCGGTATGAAATGAGGAGAGTAATAGTGATACATCACCTGCTTGGGTGTGCACGCGGTAGGACAGGGTGGCAACATAATATGAGAAATATCAGAAGACATATCTACCACCCGCGTCACCTCACCAGACCGAATCAAACGGAAGGTAGGTTCAAATCTCTCCACCTCCTCTACGATGGGAGGTGGCATGGCTAACAAAGAATGCTCATCAATAACAAGAGAGTCGGAGCTATCAATGTCCTCAATCCCCTCTTCAAAGAGAGGATTCACCTCACTAGAGATGTAGGCGTCATCAAAATCAAATAAAGGGTTTGAATAAATTTTGAAATTTTCCTTCTGAACGTCTTCATCGGATAGTGACTCGTCATCACTAGAAGTAAAATCATCATGGAGATCAAAAAGGGGATTAGAGAAAGCCAAAGAATCGTCTCCCAAGATGTCCGTGGGAGGTAATGAATCATCACGAGAAAGAGATTCACACTCAACGTTACTATCGGAAGCAACCGTAGGCTCACTTTGGATTGGAATAAGAATCTCATCACAAGGAATAGTGAGAAGACCCTCATCCCCCATGATGAGAGAGGCATCGGTCTCCGTAGTGGAAGAATCGAGAATAGGAGTGGTAGTCTCACATGATGGATTGAGATTGTAAATATTATCCTCGTCATCATCGTAATAAAAAGAACGCACAAGAGGCGGAGTATAATCACTTAGATTAGATACTTGCTCTTGTTGTTGTCGTTGTCGTTGTCGCTCCTTCAATGCATCTCTCAGTTGAATTAAGCCGTCATGAAGTTGCAAAAGAAGGGCTTGTCTTTCGTCATTCAGATTCAAAGAAGGTTGATGATCGAGGGTGTTGTGAGGGGGCTCAAAATTTTGAAAACCGGAATTATAGCATGGATGTGGCTCATAGTAATTCATCGGTTGAGAAAAATTAGAACACGGATTTGGTTCATAATAATCCATCGGTGAAGAAAAATGAGGACACGGATTTGGCTCATAATAATTCATTGGTTGACAATAAGAAGTATCGTGAGGGCCCCCACAATGATTGCAACACGGGTATTGAGAAAAATCTGGTGCTTGTGGAGGATAGGGATTGTCATAGACGGGAGGGGGGAAGAAATTTGTGTAAGAGGAGAAGTACGAATTTCTTAAATTTCACAATGGACAAAATCTAAATTTTGTATTGTCGATATCAGAACCACACTTCGCACAAGTACACCATGGACATATTGGAAAACCAAGCCATGGTCTCCCACACCGAACGCAAGACGAGTCCATGTAGAATTATAAATAAGAGGGGTAGAGAAAAGAATTAAACACAATAGAGGATAAAGAAGAATATTTTTGGTGTAATACTTTAGGAAAAGTATTACTTTTATTTTTTTAATTTTTTTGGTGCAAATCTTAGGAAAGAATTTGCTTTAGATGATTTTTTAATTTCTGTATTTTTATGTTTTTGATTTTTTAACAAGAAAAATAACGTTCAAAATCGAACGGATCCCAAAATCCAAATCGTCAATCGTAACGAGCGAAGCGGCAGCGGCGACATTTTAATACAAGGAATTTGTGTGCAAACTCTTTTTATCTCTATTTTTCGTTTCCTCGACTCACTCGAAATTGATTTCCGATTTAACGTAAAACTTAATTTGTTTTTGGTGAAATATATTTTTGGACTTTTAAACTAAAAACTATTTAAAAATAAAACTATTTTAAAAATCTATTTTAACCTTAAATCTAATTTAATTAAGTAAAAAGCTTTAAAATATTGAAAATCTAGGAAAAATTGATTAAACAAATCTAATTTAAATTTAAACTAATTTTAAACTAATTTAAATGAAAACTATTTTTAAAATTTAAATTAAATTGAAAACTAATTTAAAATTATAAAAGTAATAAAATAAAATATATTTTTGTCTTTTTGTATTTTTTTTAAATCTGAATTAAAGAAAAATAATATAAAACTTTTTTAATTAAAATAAACTTAAAAACATGTATTTAAACTAGATTAAATAAACTGCCAGCTAAATTCTAATATCCTATATTAATAAACTGATGAGTAACAAACACAAAAAGAACACTAGATGAGATTGAAGGGCGTAAGGCTGATGAGCGAGAGGTCAGGGGTTCGGATCCCTGGCCAGACAAAAATTTTGCTGTATATTTTATGACATATTTTTTTTTGGAATTTGGAATAATCAGATCAAGTGGATCTGTTACTTTAAAACATCATTCAGCAAACCAAAATAAGATGATAGACCAAATAAAATAAGCTAACAATTCAAAATAAGCAAAATAAGCACGAGAAACAGTTACTGAAAATAAGCTAACAATTTCAAAAAAAAATCCTAAGAAATAACAATTCAGTAGACTAAGCAAAAAAAAACAAATTCTAAATAAGCTAAATAACTTAAACCAAAACAAATAGATATGCAGATAAAATTTAAACCGAAAATCAAACAGTAGTACTAAACTTAAAGAATAAAATAAACTACCAAATAAGAATAAGCAGATTAATAAATTTAAACATATAGAAACAAAAGCATATAACAATAAGCATATCCAATGAACTCAAAAATCCAACAATATACGCAGATCCAAACACAACTAAATGAGCAGTTCTAAACATACTCGAAATCTTAAACAATAATTTAACTAAACAAACTTAAACAAATAAAAACTAGACAAATTCAAATAACTTCAAACACAAATAGATATATATCAAATAAACTATTAAGCTAAGCAGATTAAAACGCAAACATAAACGAATCTAAATAAACTAAAAATTACAAAAAATTAAAAAGAGTGTGAGAACCTTTTGACGAATCCGTTGGGTCGAAGGTTGGCGCTGAGCCACCTTGTGAACCGAAACAAACAAACACTACCTTCGAATCAAACCGAAAACATCAACACAAAGCCTCGAACAATCCTTCAAACCATCAACAGTTTCCTCTTATAATTTTCTAGTGGGGAAAATACTTTTCCACTCTCTTTTATATTTTATTTTTTTTATATTGATAATAAGAGAACGAACACTAACAAAAAAACAGGATTTAAAGATTGATAATTAAATTTGCGAGAAATTAAAGGGAGACGAAATAATTAAAATTACTTTTGATTGATAATCAAAAATTACAAATACTGAAAATTAAAGAAATACATTAAACCTAACTAATTTGCAGAAAATTAAAATAAAGAAAAGTGCTATATTACACAATGATTTTTGGGGGTTTTTATAGGAGAAACCATGAAACCCTCTTCTTAGCTTCATAAGTAAGCAATAAATCCAGGCCCTTCATTCATCTTCTCTCTCTCTCTCTCTTCTCTTCGATCCAACGGATGATAATTGATCTTGAGCCACGGATTGCCAAGCTGGCTTGGATTTATGCTTCTTGTGTTTGTTTAAAGGTGATGTGGCAGGCTCTAAATGGTGGGATTGGTATTGGAGGTGTGTTTTAACCAATAAAAAACAAGGGTGAAAAGGACACGTGAGATGGATAGAGGATCACTTCCTTGGTGATTGCTCCGAAAAAGATGGGGATTTATTTCCCATCCGTGTGAATTACACGGATTTAACAAAAGCCCTAATTTTTCTTTGGTAATTTTTGATATAGGAATTTTAGGGTTTGTGAGATTGGTAAAAGATGGTAGCTGTTTAGTTTTGGGAGAGAGAGGTAAATGTTCTTGTTATTAACGAAGGGTGTGGGTGGAGTAATAAAAAACGTTTGATAATAATGAGTGAGTGGGGAAAGTAAATGTTTTGTTTATTTGTTTGTGATGTGGGTGAGTCGGTTGGGGTAAAATGAATAAATGAAAACACGTGTGAGGGGGAGGGGTGAATAAGTTGACTGTGGAGTGGAGATGTTGACTAGGTTTAAACAAGTAAACCGTTCCTTTCATTTAGCAAATGGGCTTGTGGCCCAAACAATTTCTTTCTTTGTCCGTCCCATAAATTATAGGGTTTGGGCCATGTTGGGCTTTTATATCCACAAGTAAATAATCCTGGCTCCTTAATGGGATTTTGAGCCCATTTATCTAATGTGGGACCCACAAGACCCGAATTCTTCGTAAATGACTAAAACGAGCTCGATTTTGGCTTTCTCGATCTTTTCTTCAATCCCGTGTTGATTTTGACGGTTTCCGTGAATTTTGGCACACTTTTGGTCTTTTGACTTTGTCTTCGTCTCTTCTTGGACTTTTCTTCAACATTTGACCGTGAAATCCCGTGTTTTCTATTCTTTTGATCATTTGTACCTATTTAACACAAAACCACAAAACCACGTGTAATTCCGACTTTTACGATATAAAAAACATGATTAGGTCTTGTTTTTCCTTTATTTTAGTGGCAAAAGGGCACATCGGGACATGCTGATACCAAGCCGCCTCCTACCACTGGACGTGTCTACACGACATCTCGAGACCAGGCCAACAAGTCTACAGGTACCATCACTGGAATCTTGTATATGTATGGTCAGGCTGCGTGTGTTCTATTTGGTACGGGTGCTACTCACTCGATCATTTCTACTGCTTATGCCAAGAACATTAGGATGCTCCCCATGTCACTAGATAATAGACTTACTATTTCCACGCCTTTGAGGGACTCTGTATTAATCACCCATGTATACAAGAGTCTTCCCCTAGAATTTGACGATAAGGTTCATCCTGTTGACGCACTTCCGCTGGACATGAATGACTTTTACATGATTTTGGGCATGGATTGGCTACCCAAGTATCATGCTACCATAGACTGCCATTCACATCGAGTCATCTTCGGTGATGTTAATGCACCAGAGTACATTCACAACGGGTTCGTACCCGGAAGGTCTGCACAAATCATATCTATCTTGCAAGCGCGTGCACTATTGTCACATGGCTGCGAGGGTTATCTAGCTACGGTTCACGACATGGATGCTGAATCTCCATCAATTCAAGATCAACCAATAGTGTTGGAATTCCAAGATGTATTTCCAGAAGAACTTCCGAGCATACCACCTGCACGAGAAGTGGAATTTAATATCGAGCTCATCCCAGGAGCTGAACCGATCTCTAAAGCTCCTTATCGCATGGCTCCCATAGAGTTATAGGAGCTGAAGGATCAACTGCAAGAACTTCTAGAACGAGGTTTCAATCGACCGAGCGCATCTCCATGGGGCGCACCGGTCTTGTTTGTTAAGAAGAAGGACGGCATCATGCGTCTTTACATAGACTATCGCGAGCTCAACAAGATTACTATCCGGAATAGGTATCCATTGCCGCGTATAGACGATCTGTTTGACCAACTTCAAGGGGCTAAACACTTCTCCAAGATTGATCTTAGGTCAGGCTACCATCAACTACGGGTTAAGGAGCAGGATATCACCAAGACTGCTTTTCGTACCCGTTATGGCCACTACGAATTTGTAGTCATGCCATTCGGCCTGACCAATTGTCCAGCAGTGTTCATGGATTTGATGAACAAAATCTTCCATGAATTTCTGGACAAGTTCGTCATTGTCTTCATCGATGACATCCTGATTTTCTCAAAGTCCAAGGAGGAACACGAAGACCATCTTCGTACAGTACTACAGATTCTTCGCCAGAAGCAGTTGTATGCTAAATTCTCCAAGTGTGAGTTCTGGTTAGACAAGGTGGCATTCTTAGGTCACATTGTATCAGCAGAAGGAATCACTATGGATCCAGTGAAGGTTGAGGCTATTACTAAGTGCCCGAGGCCGACATCAGCGACTGAAGTCCGTAGTTTCTTAGGACTAGGTGGCTATTACCGTAGGTTCGTGGAGAACTTTTCCCGCTTAGCACTACCATTGACCAAACTGATGCGGAAAGGGGAGAAATTTGTCTGGACTAAAGAACGAGAGAAGAGCTTTGAAGACCTGAAGCAGAAGCTAGTATCTGTACCTATTCTTACTCTCCCATCTGGTACGGGTGGATTTCAAATCTACAGTGATGCATCCGGGAAGGGACTTGGCTGTGTTCTCATGCAACATGGGAAAGTGATCGCGTACGCTTTACGGCAGCTTAAGCCTTCTAAAGAAAATTACCCTACGCATGACTTGGAACTTGCTGCAGTCGTGTTTGCATTGAAGATATGGAGGCACTACTTATATAGAGAATCGTGTGACATTTTCACGGACCACAAGAGATTGAAGTATATCTTCACTCAACGTGAATTGAACATGAGGCAGAGGAGATGGTTAGAGTTGTTGAAGGATTATGACTTTAATCTACAGTATCATCCTGGAAAGGCGAATGTAGTAGCAGATGCACTTAGCAGGAAGTCCGGAATGATCAACGACATTAAAATTAAGGAGGAAATCATCAGAGACTTGGAACGACTAGACATCGAGATCATGATACGTGGACAGCACGGTTACTGGGCTAATCTTAGAGTAGAACCCGAGTTACTCTCTAAGATCAAGGAAGCTCAGAAAGATGATGGAGAAATTTGGGCGATAGTTCAGAATTTGGAGAAACAGACAGAATTCAGAGTAGACGCAGATGGTATCGTATGGCAGGGCACGAGACTTTGTGTTCCTGATGATCAAGAACTCCGGGAAGCCTTGTTAGCTGAAGCTCATAGCTCCCCATTCTATATACATCCTGGTTCGACTAAGATGTACCATGACATCAAGCAGTACTTTTGGTGGAGTGGTATGAAACAGGATGTGGCCACTTACGTCTCCAAATGTCTTACCTGCCAGCAGGTTAAGATCGAGCATCAACGATCTGGCGGTCTCCTTCAACCGTTAGATATCCCAGAGTGGAAGTGGGACAAAATCACCATGAATTTTGTTACTGGTCTTCCGCCTACAAAGAGGAAGCACGATGCAATTTGGGTTATCGTAGATCGACTTACCAAATCAACTCATTTCTTACCGATCCACAAGGAAGATTCGGTAAGTAAACTCGCCGATACGTATAGAAGAGAAATCATGAGACTCCATGGTGCTCCATCCAGCATCGTCTCAGACAGAGATCCTCGATTCACTTTGTGATTTTGGAAGAGTCTGCAGAAAGCTTGGGGTACACAACTTAAGCTTAGCACGGCTTTTCATCCTCAAACAGACGGGCAGTCGGAGCGAACGATTCAGACATTGGAGGACATGTTGAGGTCATGTGCGTTGGAATGGACGGGTGATTGGGACGATTATATCTGTTTGGTGGAGTTTGCATACAACAACAGTTGGCACGCAAGTATCAAGTGTGCTCCTTTCGAGATGTTGTATGGTAGAAAGCGTCGCGCCCCAATCTGTTGGGATCAGGTTGGCGAGCGAACACTTGAAGGACCAGAGATCATAGAGATGACTAATGGGAGTGTAACACCCCCAAATTTATACAATTCAATACAGCGGAAGACTCGTTGGTGTTACGGGATAGCACATTACTCACATCATAGACAACGCTTAAGAAAATCGCGTCATTTAATAATAAAGCATTTCCATTCATAAATATCAGATTTACATAGGTCCCAAGTCATATTATTTCATACAAATTTTACAAAGCATTTGAATGGAAATTTGTTATTTAAGTGCGGGCCATGAATTCTTGTCGTCTTCCCGAGAATTACCTTCAAGTACCTGAGATAAAACATGTTAAAAGAAAAGGTCAGCGATAACGCCGAGTGAATTCATAGAGTTTTATGAAAACCATTAATATATCATCGGTATATATTTATTACCGAAAATCATTTTGTACAAATCTTTGTAATAGGCCATAAAATAGCCAAAGTCATTTTATATAAATCTTTATCAAAAATCATAATATAGGCTTTTGCCTTCAAGATCATTACACGAGCTTAAGTCGTAAAAACATCATACAATACGTTTGATAACGTTCTATAAAGTTAAATAAAAACCGTTATATGAATATGGTTATGTAAAACCAAAACACGAACATAATATCAATAGTAAGACCCCGTATTGCTAGTCAGGCAATATATCGTAATTTAGTGCGTATAGCAGTATTTCGTTATCTGGATTATTATAAGCCGCATGAAATTGTTACCTTACTACAACAAACAACGGGTAGCTAGCCCGAAACTTAATTTGCCCATCTAAGTTAGCGTGTCGTCATAATAATCACGCTATGGAAATCTTCTCATACATAAATTCGCTTACCAATCAATGTGGCACGACGGGGATCAACCGTCAAGGCGCGAACTGGGGTGATCGTCCCCAAATAGTACTATTATGTGCATAAGCGTCTACCAAATCCCGGTAGTTCACAATTCATGCTAATGAGACTTTTAGTGACATAACCTAACTTTAATAATCCATTTTATTTCACACATCGGGTCATATAATCATTCATCGGGTCATACAATCATTCGGGTCCAAATCAATAAACAAACAATCGGGACAACTTGTGTCCTATTTTATCAAAACTAACATGTTATCTCCCTCGCGGGTTTATAAAACATTTCATAAAAACATTTAAAAGAGTGCAAGGCTATGAACTCACGTTGATGTGGGAAAGCGGGTTATCGGCAATTCGGATGTACGATACGTGCTTCAATCGCGGAAACCTAGACAAATAATACTCGTCTTAGACTTTTGTCCAATGACTTTATCAAAATAAAAATTATGTATATATATGATGACTTTATATATATGATGATGATCAAGTGGGTTTATACATTTTTACTCATTTTAGTGTTTATGTGTTGGTAACTTCTTACTAGTTATACTAGTTCAAGTTAATTACATTTTGAGGCCCAATGGGCCCATTACAAGCCCAATATATTATATTAGCCCAATTATACTTTTATTATCAGTATAATATTTTACATGTTGGGCCCAAGTGGGTTAAGCCCAATGAGTAAGTTTATAAGTGTTTAGCCCATTTTGTTGTATTATTAGTTCAATAACGCTAACTTAGCCCGTTAATGTCCGTATGTTATATAGTTCGGGTTTTACCGGTTTTTACTTGTATTAAGTACTTATATATCATTATATGACTTTTAAAAACTTTACATTAGACGGGTTTGATCGTCTAAGTTTTAATTGGCGAAAAACGTTAATTTTACGGTAATAGCCGAAAAAGTCGTAAAAATCATGTTTATAGTTTTTATAACTTATAAATCTTATTCAACTACCATTTTTATAAAGTGTCCATTTATTTAACCTTATGAATTTTTATATAAATGAAATATATAAGTTAGTGGGTTTTAATTCACATTATATACTATATTTATTTGAGTGCTTATATAATAATATTAAACTTTAATTTCACAAAATCAGTCCTAAAAATCTAGTTTACTAAAATGATCATATCTAGCGTTCTACATGGAGATAGAACCCCAAATTTTTATCACAGAAACTACATGATATGTGCTTCATTTTATTCCTATTATAGCTACTGATGAATCAACATACAAATATTTTAATAAATTCGTCCAAAACAGTGTAGGCAGATTTGCACTCTAAACTTGTTTTGATCATATCTCATTCATTTTTATGATTCCATTGTATGGCCAACTCTCACATGTGTACAAGTCTCAATATTCACTCTATATCAATTACTATATACCATTTTATCAGTTCATCGTATGGTTATTTACTGTTTTTATACAGCCTACTAAATTAAGCAAGATTAACCACTTTTACATATAGTTTTTCATCTTTTTACCCATGTTTGTCAACACTTGATCCCCACACAACATTTTTATCATCATATATTCATCATATACATATACAATAAGAAAGAAAATACATGATTAAATAATCAAAATAACAAGAGGATGGGAAGAACAATCTTTATACCACCAGGATGATGTAGGTTGTGATTAAGACATGGATTTTGATGGAAGAACTTTTGGTAGATCAACACCAATCTTCATGACCACCAATACTTGTAAACTCCATGTAGAAATCAGCCCTTGGACATCACCAAATCACCTCCTTGGATGTTAGAATCACCTCCAATCTTCAAGACTTCAAAGGAGCATCATCATGTGTATGAATAACACATGAATTTATGGTTAAAATAGATCAAATGAGGGTTGTTTTTGAGGATTGTGGGACGAAAATGAGAGAGAGAGGAAGGGAGGATTAGTGGTTTTGCATGTACAAATGAAGAAATGGTTAGTGTTAGATGTTTTTGTTTGTTGGATAGCTTACTTGTTAAGCTTAGGCTAACAAGTGTAGCTAGTAAGCTTACAAACTTGACACCTCATGGTGTTGAGTCAATGCTTTGTCCGTCCCATGGTAGTAGGGTGGGGCAAAACTTGTTTTGTCTCATCCCACTAATTTACGGGTATTCCTCGATTCTAGTTTCCTCGATTTGCGTGCCCTCGGGTCATTTTACGAAAAATGTTTTTATAAATTATGAATCAACGGCACAAAACGAATCTAAGAAAAATTGTCTCATCAAAAACGGAGTTCGAAAACGTAAATACGTAATCCTAAGGTTTCCGGTTTAATCGTAAAGGACGTTAAATTAAAATCGTAAGTCCTAATCTCTTCTCGTAAATTTGTGAGTTTATGAACCAACACAAATTTAAAATCTCAAAATATTATTCACGGATAAATTTATTTTCTGAAATGTCGGACTGTCACCAAAATGGTGTATGTAAACGTGAGCACGTAACGTAGAATCTTCCGGTTTTAGACGTAGTCGATGCTATTTCAAGACGTAAATCCAAATTTCTTCCCAAAAATAAGTGAGTTCATAATATAACATTACAATAATGTTTTCAAATAAATATTGAGCATAAAATTTAAACCATAAATTGACGGATTGTCACAGCATTTACCCCTAAACAGGATCTTTGTCCTCAAAGATCATCTTATCTTACTACTCGCTTCTTATAGAGTTAAAGCCATGTGGGTATTTCCTCCACATTCGATCTTTTCTCATAAGTGTAATCCACTACGATATGCGAGTTTCATCAACCATAACTACGGGAATAAGATCAGGCTTAATGTTGACTTACTTTCTCTATCCATGAAGTTCACGGGTTTTTGATGAATGCAACTTTTCGCCGATCTAAACTTCATTAAGGAATATTTAGACTTTCACTTGATATACATTTTATCAAGTTAGATATACGAATCATAATTCACGCAGCCCTTGAAGTCCTAGGGTAGATCCAGCTTATATGCCTTTCAAACCAATCTTTTACATCATCTCAATGGTCCCATACAACGGGGACTTATATCCCATGATCTTTCAGATCATCAATTCATTTTTCCATGGTTAAAACTTTTGGCATAACTTCGCTACCCATCAGGCACTTCAAGATCCACATTTCATATTAACATAACCTCCTGCCCACTACCGACAGTCAATAATCAGATCCTAATTTCAACAATCATTTCAGGTCTCGCGGGTCGAGTGTTTTGTAAGGTTAGATTCGCCATCATAGGAAACCTTAAACCTAAAAGACATGTCCAACTCACAATGGGTGTATGTCGGGTGTCTTCATCCCAACTCATGCTTACAGATGCTCTAATATATATCCTCACAAAATTCGATCTTGATCCTAATACGATAATTATCAAGGATAATCTCTCCAAAGGAAAACGATTTTACAGTTTATTACCAAAGGTCAATCATTCAAATCATAAAACAACACTTATAGTATTTTGTATCGTTACTTTACCTCGTCCTTCGATTGGGGTGGTACAGTACTCTCATCAAGATTCGTTCTCAATGACTTCTGAGCAAATCTCTAGAAATTCGATGTGAAGCGAGGATCTTGATAGAGATGATCGATACAGGCACACCATGTTTACACAACTCCTTTAAATACAAAGAGTAGATTTCTTCATCAAGAATTTATCATTAACGGGAATGATATTAGTATATTTGGTCAGTCTGTCGATGATGACCCATATCGAATCAAATTCAGATGATGACCTTTGCAATAGTCAGACGTGTACTAATGTATGAGGCGATTTCTGCCTTCATAATTTGCCATCAGTACAACGTCTTCAGATAAAGATACATTAAATCAGAAATGACAGGAATAGAATACTTATACTTACAAGATTCCAGTATAACTATATCTCACAATCCTTCATATTTAGGCAACCATAAACGGCCTTTTAAAACATTTAACGCCATTGGCTTCTCAATTCTAATAGTTCACATTAGCCGCGAACCCCTTTTTATTATCTATATTATCCTTTTTATAAGTATCAGTTATTTTTATATTGTTCGGCAATTTATTTTGCACAGTCATTATTAAGAAACACATCCTAATTGGTTCTTTATCCTTTCTACATAATGCTTCGGTATCTACATTCATCTTCCCTGATGAAATAATTATCATGTCCGTATTTATTCAGAAATTATTTCTTCACATTTTCTGAGTTTTAGTTTCTTCTCAACTATCATTTTTATCCGTTTTACTCAATCCGACGTCTAAAGCGTCGATAACTATTGCTAGTAATTAAATAATAGATATTTAATTTTATGAAACGTAAACGTAAAAAGTTTTAAATTCCTTAGCTCGACCAATTATATAAAGATATTCGAAATAAATTTGAATTTTAGTTAACACGATTTTCGGTTGATTTATTGAAAATAATTAATAAGATTTGTAAATGTTCGAAAAATCTTTGGTTGTACTTTGGTCAAAATTTTCTTAGTTGAAAAGCAAAAATTATCGTTTCAAATTTCAAGTCATGGTTTAAAAGGTTTCCTCAATCCCTCTTAGGTTGTCTTGAGGTATACACAAACATTTACCCCTAAATAGAAGTTTAGTTAAATGATTTGTGTATAAGGGAATAATCCCTTAAAAATTTCTTTGATAAAATATCTGTCAAAACATATTTGCACCTCCTTTTTGGTATAACCCTAAGCCTTAATGGCTCCAATTTTTGAAAAGTCATTATAGATTCCATTATCTATTAATCACACGATCAAATGGTGTAAAAGATTAAGCCTTAAATCTCATGTTAAATACTCAAGGTACAAGTTTTCATTGTTCGGCCAATTTAGGGCAGTCTATAACTAATTATTAACTCATTCTTATTCTTATAAACAAACAAATGGTTCTTAATGATCACAAGCATGAATTTATCAAATTACAGCCTACACACGTGATTCGCCCAATTTATGAATGCTACATGTGTATTAGTCAATCCAAACGTCATCACGTGAAACTTATAATGTTCATTACAAGTTCTGGATGTAGTGATTGGAATAGATAATCTTTTTCGCGGACGCGAAATTGATGATAACCATGTCGTGGATCAAATTCCTGAATATACGCTAGAACCTTGTAAATGATCGAACAATCTATCATCTTGGGTAGTGGATATAGATTTTAATCGTCAATTTACTTAGTTCACGATAATTAATAAATACAAGGAATGAAAATACCATAGCTCTTCATAATGACGAGCTTGGTAGAATAAAATCTTTCTCCGACAACTCTCTCAGTTGTACGGTAATTCTTTTAATTCAGATGGTGCTGACGTACAGTGCACACGCCACAGGTGCAGCACCGGGAATATGATCAATACCAAATTCATCCTACCTTAATGGCAAAAG
Source organism: Glebionis coronaria (assembly GCA_025667525.1). NCBI lineage: Eukaryota > Viridiplantae > Streptophyta > Magnoliopsida > Asterales > Asteraceae > Glebionis > Glebionis coronaria. Next base: position 306,775,573 of record CM046881.1, on the reverse strand, counting down.
TCTAGGTAATTCACCAGCAAATACCTCCTAAAGTTTCAGATAACAAAAACATCTTTTAATAAATCCACCTTAGGTTGTTTCTAGATTACAAGATCTATGACTAATTCATAACCATTCATGGTATAATTTCAAGCCTAAATGTAGGATATGGTCATCCATCAAGAATTATTTAGATCACTCTTGATAATAAGCATCTTATCTTTTTAGGGGATTTCTACTCGAGTTCCCATCAATTAAGACAATGTCGTCATGTCATAATCAATCAATCCATTCTACTGGCACTATCAACTTTCCAGTTTCATTACCGTTAATAAGATGTGAACTTCTCAAAAGACTAATAATAACTCATAATCCTTCACAAATTCAAGGATATATGGAGACACAACTACCATTAAAAGAGTAAGGTCAACGCATAATCTACGCGAGAGAATATCAATTCAGATACAGACGAAAACATTTAATGAATATGAATATATCCCATGTTTTCATAATTTGAGTACGCATTCGAAAGCTCCTCGGATCGTTACCCAGGTCATTCAAATGAAATCTTAATCAAAAGAAATGATAGGAACGTCGATACATCCAGTCGGGTATCAACTCTCGGTAATCAGATACTTTTCCTAAGAATCTCACTACAGGAGGATTGGACAAGAAAGAATTGTCAATTATCAAATAAGACAAATTCCACAGATAAGTAAATTCGACTCAAAAGAATAAATAGTACGGGCACATATGTAGGTGTCCCTATCAATATGTCCCTATTTTTCACTTCTTGCAGATCTCATAAAATTTAATCTTTCACAATCTTCAAAGAAAATTTAGTGTTTATTAATAATTTCTTGGTGACTACTAATCAGCCTTGCATGGTCACTTCCAAATTGTATGTAGGCGCGCAACTATATACAATTTCAAGATTAACGATGCAATACTCAGTTCATCAAAATTTTATCATCATGTTTATAACAAAAACATTTTCATGCTTAATTCTTAAATAAGAATCAAAAATAAATTTACAAAGATTTCCTTTGTTATGAAAACAATTCAGTTTTCCAAGGTATTTTATAAACAACTTCATTTCGATAACAATCACTTATAAATCTTACTTTGAATAATCCTTATCGTGGTGAAAATTCAATTTTCTCAAAGGATACGGTTTTAACTTTATAAAAACAATGTGTGATCTGCAAATGAGTGATGAAGAGTTGTTCACCAAGAACTAACCACAATATAATAGGAAATGAGCTTAGCCAATTAATCATGAGGTGCATGACCTCAATGGCACTCAAAAAGAATAATCCACAACGTAACTCAATTCGAGATGAGTACTTGTTCAATGGTTGCATCACTAATGCGAGCATTAGGAAGAAGCAAGAAAAGATAGATAACATCGATACATGTAGAATTTTGCAATCAAAGGTAGTCTTCTCATTAATCACAAACAAGTCAGAATTGTACCGTAACACATTGTGTGTCACTATGTCATACAATTCCAAGAACACATCCTACCAATTGATGTCTCAGTTAAGTTAGGGATTTTTAAAAGATATCTCAATGAATACTAATTTACAAGAGTCATTAGGTGTTCCACCTGTCCCGAGAGATCCATCGGTCCCAATTCAGAAGAAGATTTCTTCAATTTATTTCTTGGACACTGGGCATCCTCATTAGTGGACAATGGCCTAGGAACAACCCTTAACATGATCTAACAATCATTTAAAACCGTATAATTCAATCACAGGACTTAACGACTTCCTCTTAACAATCTCATATTCTATACGGGTTAAATTTTATTTTATTCAAGTTTCAATCAACTTATACTCAATGCGACATCCTACCTCATTCTCCAATTCTTTCAATCTTATTCTTATACCTTTATAGGGCAATAAAAGCTCAATATGATCAACACTGAATTTCCAATCCTATAGCTCCTTTATCAATAGTTATCAAATGAGTCACTAGCATGAGATGACTCACACATTCAATATTTCTTGGAAAGGTACTAGTGGCATGAGGCTTTTGGGTAATGGTTCCAATGACAGCCTCAAGTGCAACATTCACCCTTTCGATTTCAATTTAAGAATTGGATGACAACAAATCAGATGACATCTTTCTAGGTGGTAACGTTTTGTCAAACTCCACTCTATAAGGAAAGATCGTCATGACATCGATATCAGTTTTAATCTCGCCAATTCTTCTTCAATATCACAATCAACTAATATTTACATTTCTACGAATATCAACCATTTTGTTGGGATCATAAATATCCACAACTTGGTTTAGATCTGGAATAGCTAGATTTCCTACAGGAATAGCTTAGATTAATTTACTAGAGGATTTAGGGTTCCTTGTGACAATCTACGTCGTATAAATACCTCGTATAAATATTTAAAATAATCATCAAAAAATCATTTAATCAAATTACATCATATATATATATATATATAATCCAAGTTATATATATATTAAAAATAACACTTCTCAGTCTGGCCTTGTCGGTAACTCGGGAATTCTTCGGCACCGTTATAGTCAAAAAAAATTTAGACATTTTGAGAAAAATGTTTATAGTTAAAAGATTTTGAAATGTTTTGTTCAAAACCTTTGATTTTAAAAATCTTTCGTTCTCTATAACGAGAGCTCTGGTACCAAACTGTAACACCCCCAAATTTATACAATTCAATACAGCGGAAGACTCGTTGGTGTTACGGGATAGAACATTACTCACATCATAGACAACGCTTAAGAAAATCGCGTCGTTTAATAATAAAGCATTTCCATTCATAAATATCAGATTTACATAGGTCCCAAGTCATATTATTTCATACAAATTTTACAAAGCATTTGAATGGAAATTTGTTATTTAAGTGCGGGCCATGAATTCTTGTCGTCTTCCCGAGAATTACCTTCAAGTACCTGAGATAAAACATGTTAAAAGAAAAGGTCAGCGATAACGCCGAGTGAATTCATAGAGTTTAATGAAAACCATTAATATATCATCAGTATATATTTATTACCGAAAATCATTTTGTACAAATCTTTGTAATAGGCCATAAAATAGCCAAAGTCATTTTATATAAATCTTTATCAAAAATCATAATATAGTCTTTTGCCTTCAAGATCATTACACGAGCCAAAGTCGTAAAAACATCATACAATACGTTTGATAACGTTGTATAAAGTTAAATAAAAACCGTTATATGAATATGGTTATGTAAAACCAAAACACGAAAATAATATCAATAGTAAGACCCCGTATTGCTAGTCAGGCAATATATCGTAATTTAGTGCGTATAGCAGTATTTTGTTATCTGGATTATTATAAGCCGCATGACATTGTTACCTTACTAAAACAAACAACAGGTAGCTAGCCCGAAACTCAATTTGCCCATCTAAGTTAGCGTGTCGTCACAATAATCACGCTATGGAAATCTTCTCATACATAAATTCGCTTACCAATCAATGTGGCATGACGGGGATCAACCGTCAAGGCGCGAACTGGGGTGATCGTCCCCAAATAGTACTATTATATGCATAAGCGTCTACCAAATCCCGGTAGTTTACAATTCATGCTAATGGGACTTTTAGTGACATAACCTAACTTTAATAATCCATTTTATTTCACACATCGGGTCATATAATCATTCATCGGGTCATACAATCATTCGGGTCCAAATCAATAAACAAACAATCGGGACAACTTGTGTCCTATTTTATCAAAACTAACATGTTATCTCCCTCGCGGGTTTATAAAACATTTCATAAAAACATTTAAAAGAGTGCAAGGCTATGAACTCACGTTGATGTGGGAAAGCGGGTTATCGGCAATTCAGATGTACGGTACGTGCTTCAATCGCGGAAACCTAGACAAATAATACTCGTCTTAGACTTTTGTCCAATGACTTTATCAAAATAACAATTATGTATATATATGATGACTTTATATATATGATGATGATCAGTGGGTTTATACATTTTTACTCATTTTAGTGTGTATGTGTTGGTAACTTCTTACTAGTTATACTAGTTCAAGTTAATTACATTTTGAGGCCCAATGGGCCCATTACAAGCCCAATATATTATATTAGCCCAATTATACATTTATTATCAGTATTATATTTTACATGTTGGGCCCAAGTGGGTTAAGCCCAATGAGTAAGTTTATAAGTGTTTAACCCATTTTGTTGTATTATTAGTCCAATAACGCTAACTTGGCCCGTTAATGTCCGTATGTTATCTAGTTCGGGTTTTATCGGTTTTTATTTGTATTAAGTACTTATATATCAGTATATGACTTTTAAAAACTTTACATTAGACGGGTTTGATCGTCTAAGTTTTAATTGACGAAAAACGTTAATTTTACGGTAATAGCCGAAAAAGTCGTAAAAATCATGTTTATAGTTTTTATAACTTATAAATCTTATTCAACTACCATTTTTATAAAGTGTCCATTTATTTAACCTTATGCATTTTTATATAAATGAAATATATAAGTTAGTGGGTTTTAATTCATATTTTATCCTATATTTATTTGAGTGCTTATATAATAATATTAAACTTTAATTTCACAAAATCAGTCCTAAAAATCTAGTTTACTAAAATGATCACATCTAGAGTTCTACATGGAGATAGAACCCCAAATTTTTATCACAGAAACTACATGATATGTGATTCATTTTATTCCGGTATAGCTACTGATGAATCAACCTCTAAATATTTTAATAAATTCGTCCAAAACAGTGTAGGCAGATTTGCACTCTAAACTTGTTTTGATCATATCTCATTCATTTTTATGATTCCATTGTATGGCCAACTCTCACATGTGTAAAAGTCTCAATACTCACTGTATATCAATTCCTATATACAATTTTATCAGTTCATCATATGGTTATTTACTGTTTTTATACAGCCTACTAAATTAAGCAAGATTAACCACTTTTACATATAGTTTTTCATATTTTTACCCATGTTTATCAACACTTGATCCCCACACAACATTTTTATCATCATATATTCATCATATACATATATAATAAGAAAGAAATTACATGATTACATAATAAAAATAACAATAGGATGGAAAGAACAATCTTTATACCACCAAGATGATGTAGGTTGTGATTAAGACATGGATTTTGATGGAAGAACTTGTGGTAGATCAACATCAATCTTCATGGCCACCAATACTTGTAAACTCCATGTAGAAATCAGCCCTTGGACATCATCAAATCACCTCCTTGGATGTTAGAATCACCTCCAATCTTCAAGACTTCAAAGGAGCATCATCATGTGTATGAATAACACATGAATTTATGGTTAAAATAGATCAAATGAGGGTTGTTTTTTAGGATTGTGGGACGAAAATGAGAGACATAGGAAGGGAGGATTAGCGGTTTTGCATGTACAAATGAAGAAATAGTTAGTGTTAGATGGTTTTGTTTGTTGGATAGCTTACTTGTTAAGCTTAGGCTAACAAGTGTAGCTAGTAAGCTTACAAACTTGACACCTCATGGTGTTGAGTCAATGTTTTGGCCGTCCCATGTTAGTGGGGTGGGGCAAAACTTGTTTTGTCTCATCCCACTAATTTACGGGTATTCCTCGATTCTAGTTTCCTCGATTTGCATGCCCTCGGGTCGTTTTACGAAAAATGTTTTTATAAATTATGAATCAACGACACAAAACGAATCTAATAAAAATTGTCTCATAAAAAACGGAGTTCGAAAACGTAAATATGTAATCCTAAGGTTTCCGGTTTAGTCGTAAATGACGTTAAATTAAAATCGTAAGTCCTAATCTCTTCTCGTAAATTTGTGAGTTTATGAACCAACACAAATTTAAAATCTCAAAATATTATTCACGAATAAATTTATTTTCTGAAATGTCGGACTGTCACCAAAACGGTGTATGTAAACGTGAGCACGTAACGTAGAATCCTCCGGTTTTAGACGTAGTCGATGCTACTTCGAGACGTAAATCCAAATTTCTTCCCAAAAATAAGTGAGTTCATAATATAACATTATAATAATGTTTTCAAATAATATTGAGAATAAAATATAAACCATAAATTGACGGATTGTCAAAGAGAGGGTCGCAGTAGCTAAGCAGAAACTTCAGGAAGCACGGTCACGTCAGAAGAGTTACGCCGATAAGCATCGTAGGGACATACATTTTAACATAGGAGATCACGTCTTTCTTAAGGTTTCGTCGGCACGTGGTGTTAGACGCTTCGGGATTAAAGGGAAGCTCAGTCCTCGTTTCATCGGACTGTTTGATATCATTGAACGAGTCGGTGAAGTATCTTACCGGTTAGCGTTACCTCCGCAGCTTTCGCATGTACACAATGTGTTTCATGTGTCCTTACTCAGAGGGTACCATTATCATCCCCTTCACATGGTTCAGTATCCACTGGAACAGATACGTGAAGATCTCACTTTCATAGAAGAACCCGAACGAGTTCTTGACAGACAAGAACGAGTCATGAGAAGGAAGACGATTCCATTCGTCAAAATCCTTTAGAGGGATCATACCGAGCGGGAAGCCACTTGGGAAACAGAGGAGTCTATCCGGGCTTCTTACCCTCATTTCATATTTTGAATTCGGGTATGATCTTCTTTTCTAGTTTACTTTATCTATAATTCGGGGCCGAATTATTCTTTTTAGGGGGGAAGAGTTGTAAAACCCGCATGCTTTTACCATGAATAGTACCCTTAAGATCGTACGTACTAGATTAAAACTTTTCTTTTATAGTATGTTTACGTTCACGTATAAGAATTTTAAGTATAACGTACGTGTTAGAACACGATAAGTATTTATTACGTATGAACACACAATAATTATTAAAATAATTATTTTAATCACGAACATGCGATCATGAAATCATGAACGTAATTTATTCACGAGCTAATATTAATTACGTATATATATTTATTACGAACACGAATAAATATATATTAAGTCACGATCAATAATTAATTAGAACACATAAAACACGAAGACGATAAAACACGAACACACTATAAATAATTAGACTCGGAAAAAGGTACAGGTTACCCCATGTGGGGCCCCCTACCCGCGGCTACACCAAGAAGGAATGGGTCAAGCCCATTTAATTTTTACTAAAACAAGGAATTAGGAAAAACATGTTTTATTTTTTACAAAACTAGAAAAATAGTTAAAACCCTAAAATATTTTTCCTTCTTCCTTCTCTTCCTTGGCCGCCGGATATACAACACAAAAAGGGGTGTTCGGTTGATTTTTGATCTTGAATATTGTGCAAGCATTCGTGTGTTCATCCTTGATCGATCTACGCATTCGGTATAACCTTTTTAACCCTTTTCTTTTATGTTTTGATGTAATAAATCACATAAAATCATGATGTTTTTAAAAACTAATTAAAAACAACTATTAAAACATGTAAATGATCATGGGTAAATCAAACAAGGGTTTTTAGGGGTGTTTTGATGTTGGTCGACGCCTAACCGAGACCAAGGGAGGTCTCGGCTTGGCTTATTAACCACCACCGAGACCTCATGTTCTCAGTATGGTGGTGGTGGTCCCACGGCATCAGCAAATAGGGAGGAACCCCGACTTGGTTCGGGGTATGGTGTTGATTACGGATCCGGTTTATGGTTTCTAGTCACGGGTCCGGTTCATAGATAATCTTAAAGTTATGATTTTAATAGTTATGTGTTAAAAATTAAATTAATAAAACTTGACATGATTAATTTAATTAACATGACTTAGGTTATAAATTTAATTATTAGATCATGAATTTTAACTTAAGTATTTATATTTAACTAGACTTTATAATTAATTAATTATTAAAAACCATGACTATAATTAATTAACTAACATGACTTAGGTTATATTATTAATAATTAATAATACAAGTTTTAACCTAAGTATTTTACCTTATTTAATTAAAAACATGATATATTTAATTAAATACTTTTAACCTATAGTTTATTTAAATTACATGTAATAATTAATAAAGTATACTTTATAACAACATGACTTAGGATAATAATCAGAAAACACTTAAGCTTATATAATTAGCTTATTTAACCAGCTTATATCTAATTTTGGAAACTTTCTATTTTAGGAAACCTGCTATTTTTAGAAAGTTACTTATTATTACACAACAAGTATAATAATGCATGAAATAACAAGAAATACTTAAACAGAATAGACATAATATAAGATAAACACGGTATAAAGATTAAAACAGTAAAACATGACATAAACGTATAAAATAAGCTAAGACATGACATAAAACCAGTTACGTATTTAGTAAAAAGATACTTATACACGTATGTATTTATGTAGCATTAGTGATACCGAAGTAGGACTCTCTTCCGTTCGTCTTCTTCGTTCACTGGACATAAGGTACAGATTCCCGTCCTTTCAGTATGGACATTCGTTCCTTATTAGGATTCCTCGTATGCAGCCAACTGTTTTCTCGTAGTATAAGTTTAAATGTTTGATTGCTTATGTTTAAATTATAATACTTGAAGCCATATACATGCATGACCAGTTTCACCTAGTTATGGAGGTACCATAACCATAACACTAGAGGCACTGGTGTTATGACTTCCCCACGGCGGAGTGGTTGCTCGTGGCGTCCCTTCAACTTTTGGCCATATTATTATATTTATCATGTGGGGCGTATGGGTGCATCCTAGTTACATGTTTTTCAGCAGATTACTCAGTGTGAATGTGGTGTGTGCCTTGCATCCTTCACAAGGAGCTGATCCCTCCTACCCAAACTAGTATATGAAATTAGAGGCAACCCCTCTAATTTGCATGATGAGGTCACCCCTCCAATTATTCATGCATGATGGATTTTCATGACCTATATTGGCTAATGGTAAAATATGTTAAAAAGTTTTTATAAGATAAACATAAGGCTTTTCAAACTATAAAACCAGTTTTACTAAGACTTAACCGGGTTATTCGGGACATAGTTTCTTCCGCTGTTATATGCTTATATTATTCATGATTTATTGAAAGAAGGGGAGTTCTTCTACTGCATGTTCAGAGAAAGACTTCCCCCATGGCATAGCTCAGTCATTCAATCATGGGAGGGTCACATGATTCTTCTCCTAAGCGCAGGTGTAGCTCCCCAGGGTGATTTAAGTTCTCATACATCCCGCTACGATTTGTATTGGTAAAAAATTATTTATCTTTCGCCCAAGGGAACGCGACAATCAGAGAAGAGAGAAGGGTAATGTTACAATGAATGAGGATAGGTGTTGAAAGAGGACTTACTCTCCTTATTGAGAGAGCGCTAAAAGTCAACTAGAGGACTCCATACTACTGGTCTAAAAGCGGATAGAGGAATTCCACTAAGCCATATGATCAATGTTAATAACATTTCTCGATGCTTCTCTACACAGACCTTTCTTCTGGTTGATTCGAACCAATCAAGCGACTTGCCTTTTAGTATACAGTAAGAAAAAATATGTTGTACCATTCATATCAAAAGAAAATACTAAACTAGAAAAAAAAGTTTGATAGGCGGTCATCAATGAGGGCCTTCATACTATCTGCTACAAAATTAGTCACTTTTTCCTCGTAATTCTCAATTGTCAGATTATGCCCTTGCGACTATAAATAAACTAAATCCATTGAGAAACCAAAAATCATTATAAGAGAGACGCTCATAAAAAAAATATGGAGACATTCTGGATTGAGAATCAAACTATTCCCTCCAGACAGAAAGTGACTTTTACCTGTACGAGTAGTGAAGAACTAAACGAGAACTTTTGTTGGTTGTTGACCAACGGAAAGAAATGGGATTGTGTCAACTTCGTTCCTTCATATTTCTCTTTTTTTATTTTATATTGTGTAACCTAAAGCGCATTCCTTTAAGAATGTATCTGGTTCCATTTTTCTTTCGTTAGTTAAGCCAAAGGGATTGTAGTAATTCTGTTTTTATACTCTTTAAAATGGCACTCTCATATTGAGAAATTATGTCTAGTGGCATTCGATCACATTATCCATTGACAGCTGCATAAATGACAAAAATTTGTTTTTCAATTGGAAGGGGTGCATATTGTGGTTGTTTCGATACTTCTGTAAGCCTTGCACCTCTATTGAGTAATGCCTGAGTCGCAGCATCCAGGTCTGGCCCAAATTGAGCAAGGGCGGCCACTTCGCGATATTGTGCCAATTCCAGTTTTGAACTACCGCAGACTTGTTTCATAGTTTTCAACTGAGCGGCAGACCCAACACGACAGACAGATAAGCCGACGTTAATAGCGGGTCTAATTCCACGATAAAAGAGCTCTGTTTCCGAACAGTTTTGTCCATCAGTAATGGGGATCATATTAGTAGGAATATAGGCTGATACGTCTCCAGCTTGTGTTTTAATGACGGGTAAGGCGGTCAAGCTACCTGCGCCTGTCTGGTCCGATCGTTTAGCGGCACTTTCTAAGAGACGGGAATGTAAATAGAAAACATCCCTAGGGAAAGCCTCACGGCCTGGTGGTCGGCGTAACAATAATGACATTTGTCGATATGCCACTGCCTGTTTACTAAAATCATCATAGATTATTAATGTGTGCATTCCATTATCGCGGAAATATTCCCCCATGGCACAGCCAAAATATGGGGTAATAAATTGCAGAGGAGTAGCATCCGAAGCGGTGGCTGCTACAAGAATGGAATATTCCATAACATTCTCTTCTAAAAGAATTTGAACTAATTGTGCCACAGTTGAGCGTTTCTGTCCAATCGATACATAGACACAATACAATGTCTCACTCTCAGAGGTACTCCTTGAGTTCATTTGCTTTTGGTTTAATATGGTATTGATAGCAATAGCAGTTTTTCTAGTTTCTCGATCCCTGATTATAAGTTCTCGTTGACCACGGCCTATAGGAACCAGGCTATCTACCGCTTTTAACCTAGTTTGCATAGGCTCGTGCACAGATTTACGTTCAATAATCCCAGGGGCTTTCACTTCGACACGTCTTTACTCGTGATCGCTTAGAGCCCCTCTTCCATCAATAGGTACTCCCAAGGCGTCGACCACACGCCCTAGCATAGCCTTTCCCGCAGGGACATCCACAATAGAGCCGGTGCGCTTGACAAGATCTCATTCTTTAATAGCAGTATCACTACTAAAGACAACAATCCCTACATTATCATTCTCAAGATTCAATGCTATTCCTTTCACACCGCTGGCAAATTCAACCATTTCCCCAGCTTGAATCTCGTTCAACCCAAAAACACGTGTAATCCCATCTCCAACTGAGACCACTCGACCAATCTCATCCACTTGAAAATTCGTGTAAAAGTTGCTAATTCTACTTTCTAATAGATTCATTAGTTCAGCAGCTCTCGGAGAGAGTTCCATGATTCTGTTTCTTTTGGGCTATATATAAGGGGGAATACCGCTTTCAATTTCAAAGAGCTCTATTTCCGCTACTCTGACATATGTGCCAGAGCCTTCTGAGGGGGGGGGGGTCTCCCTCCGGAAACCCTTACCCCTTAATTTGATGAACTCCACAGATCCTTTTCTGCCTTGATCCAGATCAGAAAAAGGGAAAGTAGCCTTTCTAAGGACTCTTCCCCCGTGGTGGTCCTCGGATTATTGAGGGCTCGAGCCCCTCGTCCTTCCCAATCTCCCGTCGGGTCAAGTTCTACCATTCATTGGAGAATCTTCACCTTAGCCTCGAACAGGTCTTCGGCGTCGATTGGCGCTAGATATATATCTAGCGGCGAAGGCGTGGTTTGGCCCGACAAAAGTTGGTGCTCGATAGAGAGGACCGAATCCCCTCCTATCACTTGCTCCGGATGATAGGGGTAGGGAACCCCTTGTGGTGGCTGATTCGATGGACCTGCCTTGTCCCCTCGGGGAGCAACATGAGTCGCAGGCGGCACGCGTCCAGATTCTGGCCGATTAACCGACGTGCCCGTTTCTGCTGACTCGCTGCCCGCTGTTGTTGGCCATTCTTCCAACAACACATCGATCTCGAAGGAAGAATCCCAATTCTCAGAGCCTGATGGGCCGGGAGAAGGGTTCGGAAGAGAAAGACTTCCTTCTTGGTTATCAAAAAACAAAAAAAGGAGATCAAAGAAAACAAAAAAGATCCAAAACAAGCAGCCAACATGACAATTAGAAAAGGAATCAAAAATAAAATAATATCCAAATTTTACCCTTTGAAATCCTTATTTGATAAATCAGGATTAAAGTGATTAAAGAAAAGAAAAAGAAAATCAAAGAAGGGCCTTGACTGAGCCCCTCTGCCCCTATAAAATGCCAAAATAAATTGTTACCACTGTACTGAGACACCTTCTTAGTTTCATTTCAAACTTTCCTTTAGACTTCCCCCCGATTGATTTTTGCCCTATCACTAGTGGTTACTCCTGATCTGAAGCACCCCTTTTCCATTCATAGAGAGATCCACGAATAAAAAAAAACACTTTTCTCTTTTCTACGATAATTTTTGTTTCGTTTTCTACTTGGCTGTACGACATGAGTTTCAGTATCCCGTCAACCCCCGTTGAAGCACAGGAAAAATGTTGACCATGATTTTGAACTTCAAAAACCATTTGCTTGCAATGCGTGGACATCTCAAATAGTACGCCCACTAGGTAAAAAAGTACGCCCACTAGAGCTTTCATACATACTATTATACTATTCCTAAAGTACATTGAACACTCACCCAATCTTGAAAGTGGAGTGGAATGAAAAAAGATTCTCCGCTCTGCTCCTACTCCTTCTTCTCCTTTAGGTTAGGGTCGTCGTTGGTCCTTTTTTGCACTAAAAAACTAGTCAGAGCAACTAACTGTCTACGTACGAAAACCGAACAGGAATCAGAAACCAGGCGGGATAAAAGAAGGCGAAGGCTGCGTGAGAGACTAGGCCAACTTACTGCTTACTGGTATGCCATGGTTGAATCTTTAGGCTCCATATACGGACCTATGTGTTATGTATTAGGGAGGGGAGGACACCACTCAGCACCCCAAGGAGCGATGGGGTTCAATGCCTAATAAAAAAGGGGGGGAAGATGACTCTATGACTAAGGGGAGGAGAGAAAGAACGTATGCATGGATATTCTGTCTGTCGGAGGTTCCTGAATCTATTAAAGGAAATCTAAAGCTAAGGTTACGAAGTATAAAGGAAGTCTAAGAGAAGTGGTGATCTCATCTTGCTTGCTGGGAGAGAGTAGGCTTTCGGACCTCCTTTTCCAGCCAGATATTGGGCGAGCACTCAGCGATAAACACTAACTGAAAGCGGACGGGAATGAGTACCTATTCCTTACGGGAATCGAACCCGTGTCTTCGACATGAAAAGACAATGTCCTAACCACTGGACGAAAGGGACCAAAAAGCCATTCTTCATATACCGCTCTGTGGGCTCCGAGATTAGAAGTGGTTCGTTTTCTTTCTATACGAAATTCAAGATTTCTTTTGTGTTCATGTTGGCGATTTCAGATGTCAATTCAGCGGTTCATCCCCCCTTCCTATGGGTTCCCCCACCCCCTTAATAAGTAAGACCCCACTCTTTCTAATAAAAAAATAGGGGCGAAGCGCCCGTTTGAACTGGCGAAGGCCTATGCTACAGTAAGAAAAAAAGTCGGTTTCCGTTACGAAGTCACTTATTCGAACTATAAAGAAAAGGAGGCTAAGGTTACGAAGTAAGGTCAACTTGTTAAGGAAAGCTCAGGTTATGAAAAAGTTTAGCCGTTAATTAAATAATTAAGTAGTAGTGACTAGTGAGACGTTGGTACGGAGTTGCGTCAGTTGTGGATATAGACTAGGCTAAGGGGCGGACTTCGTCTCTTCTATTCTCTTCACTTACACCTTACACTTCGGATGAGTCTAACGAGGCTCAAGTGCGGAGCCTTCCACTGTCACTGTGGACTGAGACAACGCAAAAGTAGAACATCATAGAAACTTCGCTGACGTTCTCATAAACCTTGATTTCGCTACGCTCAATAAGAAGCCGGAATAACTTAAATTGGTTCGTGTTCCGTTTCCAAAGTCAGTCGTCTTTACCCAAGTGTGAACTTTAGAAGAACTCTCGAGCGGTTCCATTCCTTTTTACTGTACTTCTTAATAAACCCAACCCGAATGGGAGGAAGGGGGTCAGCCAAACAGCGGTCCAGTTTGTACGTTTGCTGAGCAGACCAATCAGTCATTTTTTTTGAGAAAAAGAAAAAGGAAGGGAACTTCTCACCGATGGTGGCAGTAGGAATGAAGGAGGCGGGAAGCTACCGCTTCTAGAATAGTTGCTTATCCTTCACTTTTTTAGAGCGTATCGCTAAAAAAAGGTTTATGTAATCGTAAAAATAGTTATGGTTGCGGAAACCAGAGAAAGTCGGGAACCACCGATTACCTTTTGAATCAAACTAGCGACAATCCGAGTATTACGACTACAGGGGGAGAAGCAAAGCTTCGTAGAAAGCTTCCCTTCCTCGTCACTTCTTTCTAGCGACCAGCTTCTCAAGTGGCTGGCTTGATAAGCATGTTACCTTCAGCATCGGTAAAATCCCTATCAATAATAGGCCGGATGTCGGGGAAGGAAGCCCTCCCTACCTGAATGCAAAGGGGGGAAGAGCCCTTTTTCACAGCCGCTCCTCTACAACTACCTTTCGCCCAACATGATCACGAACGAAGACAGAGAATTGCGTAGATAGGAGGATGAAACGAACCAACCCACTTGTGCTGATCGGAACGATTGAAGAAAGAAAGAGTATGGTGTCCCCTTTCACCCAGGGGACATCGTCAGAGAACAATGTCGGGGACACGGTGAGAACCTTCCGTTGCTTACACCCTTTAAGTGTTGGTTCTTCCGGGGATAGGTATGGTTTCAAGATATATGAACAAGAGAGATCCCTAAATCTCCATTTAAAAAAAGAGATTAATAGATAAGGTGAAGCCAGCTGAAGGAAGGGCGCTAACGAGCAAGAAAACGGATGCGCTAATGCGCAGCGGCTTTCCTTTCTCTAATAGAGGCTCGCTTATTCAATTCAAGTTCAGCTTGCTGCTTTTCATTATGATTGGAGTAGGTGCTTGATGCTCGCTCGCTGTCTACTAAATGATCCTTTACTGCCCGCCCCGTCCCTCTCTTTAATCTTAAATAAAGTAAAGTCAAATCAATGAAGTGAACAGCCCAACCTCTTTGTCTGAAGCTTTATTTCACCTAATTCAAAAAGAGAAAAATAGACTTGCAACTATAGTATAGAAAAAGCTTCTATTTGATAGCGGTCATAGGGGAGTTCAAAAAGGGTCTGATCGTAGATAGATACTGAAACCTATGATGGGGTAGGGGCGGATGTAGCCAAGTGGATCAAGGCAGTGGATTGCGAATCCACCACGCGCGGTTTCAATCCTCGTCGTTCTCCCATCAATAAATGGACCATTTATTACGGAGACAAAAGAGAAACCTAGAAAGCTTTTTTTCTGCAAGTCATCTCGAGGATTCAAACGTATCCAAGCAATTGGTATCCAATTGAAGCATAGAAATAGATTCATGTCGCCTACTTGCTGAAAGCACAAATGAAATGGCCGATCCTAAATTCTATGATGTTTTTAAGACTTTTTTGAGTTCATAATGAATGAAATGAACCCCCAGATGAAGAGAAAATCTCCCCTCCCTTTTACTAATTCATGGGGAGCCCCTAGTAGTTTACCAGACAAATTGAGTTGTCGTGGAGAAGGGGACTCATTGTACTAAAAAAGCTATTGCTAGTGTTGTACTGACTTATTTGATACCGGTCTTAGTGGACTAACAGAGTGAGCTGGAAAGGGGATTTTCCGTCTTCCTGGGGAAATCTAATCAAGAGAGCTAGCTTCGGTCTTACGTAGCTCATATAAGAAAGGACAGAGCTGTCGAGTGAGGATTGGCTGAGGGGAGGTCATGATGTACCTGGGTACAAATCCACCAATAAAAAAAAGACAAGTAAAAGCCAATGCAAGAGGAGTAGGCATGGCTAAATAGTGCCAGTAGGGTACGTAAACGAGGATAGATCACATGGTTTTGTACTGGTCAGCTTTGAGCTGTCGAGTAAGGAGTGCTCTATCTCTTAAGAAAGGGGCTTTGGAAACCTAACTTATTAGACGAGAAAGGGCAGTACTCTCTGATGTGCGTTCTATTATTGCCTCCAATTCCTCTATTATTGCCTCCTATTCCTGAGGGAGTGATCGGAATTAAGCCGCGTGGAGATACCTGAAAAAAACAAAGGACTATTTGATTCTATTTTTGGACAGGGCCTTTCATACTCCAATCCGTACGAAGAGAATTATTCAGCACACTAAAATCGAGTGGATATGCTTACATATTCATGAAAAGCCGGGGTTGAATCATGTTATGAAACTAAGACAACAATTATTACTAATAATAAGAAAGAGTTAAGCGCCTCCAAGGCCTATAAATAGAAGCTTCTTTCAGTCTATATTTTCAAAGAGAGAGGTACAAGTCAGAAAGAAAGACTTTCAGTAAGACTTAATGGATATCACTGCCAAAAGACTCGCAACAATTCAGGCTGAAATCCGTCAAGTGGAACAGTGGAAGCTCTAATGTGAGCAAATGCTTGGTCTGTTCTGGGAGCATCCGCCTGCTCTCGATCCTGAGGACGTAGGCAGAAGGATGCAATTTTTACGGGACCGAATTCAAAGTCTCGAAAACCGAAAGAGGGCCCTCCTCGAGGAAGAAAAAGACTTAATTGTTTAGGTCGCCACCCTCGGCGCCGGGGGAGACTAGAATAGAAGAGTCCGCTGACTCTTTCTAGAAGATTGAAATAAGTGTCTGTAAACGCAAAGTATTGTGTTTTAATGCATTAATTTATCTTTCTTTGTTTGGTGGAGATCTACTCCTATGCTTACTGGAGATAGACTACTATTCTAAGTGTCTTTGTTATGTTTGTGCTAAGTGTCTTTGTTGTGTTTGGCATAATTTTCTGTTCACAACACTTTTAATTGTTACCTTTAATGTTGTTCTATGTCTTTTGTTAACTTAATATGTTGTTAGTTCACTTTGTAATGTTGTGTTGAGTTGTGTGTTTGTTGTCCTTTCTAGTCTAGTGCAATCTATAACCATAAAATCCTTTAGATCAACTAATAGCAAAAGAAGGAAACGATTTATCCTCTCCCTAGTAACTTACGTCAACAAACTCATAAAAAAATGAAAAAGCGGTTCGATGAATTAGGACCTTGGATTATTCTGATTGGATCTCTAACCGTCCCCGTACCGAAAAAGGATGGGAAGGACTTTTCTTTTAGAAAGCTAAACTAAATAAATCATGTCTCAAGGACGATTTCCCACTCCCAAACTGAGATGTCGGGGTACAAAACGCTATCATTTATGGACGGTTTATCAGGATACAACCAAAGACGGTTGGCCGAGAAAGACCAAAAGAAGACTTCCTTCATCACGGGGCGGGAAACCTTCTATGCAAAGCTCATGCCATTTGGCTCGGCCAAAAGAATGCCAGAGCCAACCTACCAGAGGGCTATGACGGCCATCTTCCATGAGATGATGTATAGACTTTGTGGATGACATAGTAGTCAAATCCGAGACAAGGGTCAATCACATAGAAGTCCCCCCGATTAGTCTTCGAGAGGCTTCAAAAATCAAAGAACATGGAGCGGTAAAATCAAAATCATGGGTTGGTTAAGCTGAGTGAACTGCCTAGGCGGTTGTCTAGGCCTTTGCCTTGGCATATAGCCATGTTGGACTTGATTTGGTGGAGACGGGCGAAGCTGCTGAGACTGTGGTAAGGTTGCTTAAGGTGGTGGAGCAAAAGATACCTGCATACCTTGAGTTGATTGGGGAAGAGCTGGTTGTTGCAACATTGGTACGTAGGATTCCGAGAAGAAAGAGGCGGGGTGCATCGAAGTTAGAGAAAGGGATCTCACATACCCCTTCATCCAATAAAAAGATATGGGATATGGCAGTCTATTGTCCTTACAAGCTAAAATAACGAGTTCTTATTGCAGCAGGATTGTAGCGGTTGGCGCAGGTAGCTATAGCTTGAAGACGAGGGGCGGTGTGGTGTAAGGGTTATGGCGAGTCAAGCAATGATCGGAGAGGGAAGCTTATAGGCTAGCTAGGTTTTATTTTTCACTGGCTGATGGTCTAAGGGTACCCCTTTCCGCCTAACCATTGTTTAGAAAGTCAAAACAATAATTCTGAAATTGTTTAGACTACACTTTTCTCTTCGACTTCACTTTGTCTTCATTTAGTCCAGTTCAAAGTTTAGTGCAACCATAGGACAATGGCATTTTCTGATCTACCTTTAGCTAAGAAAATGAAAACTTTTACAAAAGCCGGTATTTCGAGACTGTAAAAAATGCTTATCCGGTGCAAATCATTTATCCTAAGCACGACATCAACAAAACGAGGCATGAGAACCAAAGCACGGGCAGGGAGAGTCGGGGCAACTACTAATTATTAACCGTTCTTTCAGTTAGGACTTTTGAGCAAGCCTTGTGAAGGCAGCACCCTTTCTCGCGCATCAAAGACTTCATTTCCCGTAAGTGACCAACCGAAGCCATGCAATTTATTTTATTATAAAAGAAGTAGTAGAATGTCTTTTCAATTGTAGGGGCGCGTTAGCGCTAATATAAAGCAAAGGGATTTTTCAGCTGGATCCAGTACGAATAGGAGATATATTAGTACGTCATCCACGGGACACCTTTCGTAGTGAGGGAAGTCCTCTGTTTTTAGGTTGACGAGCTACTTTTGTTTCATTTCCAAAAAAGCATAAAGCCCGGTATTTTCGTAAACGTAAAAGAGGGACGCGTGACAAGGGACTTGAAAGTCCCTTAATATGACAATTGTTGATAACTATAACTCTTATAACCACGAAAAACACAATGAAATACTTTTTAAACGCGTAATGCTTTATTAACTGTTATAAACAAAGTCTTACAAAGTGATATGAATACACTCGTTGAATGACAACAAGAAATGAACCCTAGAACAAGTAAACTAGATTCGAGACTCAAGTTTACAAGGGAACCAATGAGACGCTGGTAGACAGTTGAGGGCTCAGCGATTCCAAGGTGAGAAAGAACTTAGATAAATTATCCAAGCACAAGGGTTGATTTAATTCTCCTTTCTCACTCCTATTTATAGTGTACGGGGTTGCTTTCTTAGTAGGAGTAGTTGATACGTGTCACCTTCTGAAAGGAAGAGTACAACATATTAAATGCATGTCCAAATCGAGACATACCTTTAAACAACTTTAGGTGAACAGTTCTGCCAACTGTTCACATTTTGTTCCACTAGGTCGTACTAGGCTTTATCTTGAATCTCTTGTTTTGTCTCGCTCAAAACACTTGGTAGATTGTCCCGCCTAAACTATAAAGGATTGGACAAGCTTTGCTTGTCCCAGACTTATAGGGTTCTTAAGTAATCTCTGAGCGTTGTCAACTCAGAGATCCTTGAACACCAGCACATTCCTTCTACATCCCAGCTATCCATAATCGCTGGTGAGTATGACTTCAGATTGTCTTCGACTTCTCTGACGTTGTCTTTGACTTGAATGTTCCTGGTGTGCCAGTTGAGGCTTTGCCTTCCACAGGTCTGGTCTCTGTCGCTGGTCCTCTCAGTGATCAGTAACACTTAGTCTAATTAAACAAATCTAGACTAGGCCATAGTTAAAACTTTCATTGGCCTAACAATCTCCCCCTATTTGTTTATAAATTATACTAAGTCTAAAATTATTGTAAGTGAGTACACAGATTCTTCTTACACATAATTTAACAAACATACCTCAGAGTTTTGTTAAACATAAAGAACCTAGTATATTACAAGAACACCCAGTGGTGTAAACATAAACAAAAATAAAAGGTTCTTCAGCAATCAAGGCCTTGATCATAGATTCTCTGGGCTTCAACTTTGTCACTTCTAGAGTTGATGACTAGATGAACTTCAAACTCAAAATCCTCAGCTAATTTGCAATTCCTTAGGATGCCCTGTTTGAGTCTGATGAGCTGGATGGTTGATGCCAGATGTAGTTCATTCATCCACTGAAAGCAATACTCACAATTACCATTCATGAAGACCATACCTGTCTCTAGTTCTGAGTATACTTGGCCCCTACTGGTTTAGTGATATCTTTTGGCAGTACCAAGTTTCTGTGCATCCCATCTACAACAATATTCTCAGTGTCCAACTTCTCCACCAGAGGCCACATTTGGGTTTTTCTTTTCCTTTGTCCTTGAGAAGGTTTTTGTTGTTAAAGTTGAGGAGGCAGATGTACCTTCAGCTTCTTTGCCATGTCTCTTACCCAATTCAGCTTTGCTTGAATGTTTTTCATCATTTGGGCAGCACCAGGCCCAGTCTTTTTTTGTGCAAGAGACAGCATTTCTAGCCATTCAGAGAGACCCAGATCTCTGAGTTTAAAGTCACTGAAGACTGTGTAGTTGGTTAGTTGGTTTTCTCTGTAAAGGGTCATCACCACTCTTTTGTCTTTGTTAGTGTAACATGCATACTTGGTGATTTGACCGGGTTCAGCTCTTTGGTCCATAATTCTTTCATATTCCTTTTGAAGGTTGCTCCTTTTAACTTCCAGTTCTTTGAGCTTAACCAACTGAGCTTCCTTTACAGCAGGAGAGAGTTTGTTCAGAGCTTCTTTTCTCTTGAGTTTAGTTGCTCTAATGTTTGCAAGCGTTTTGTGTTCCAAGATTTGAGCCTTTGTCTGCTCTGGGGTAAGTGGTGGTTCATCAGCGCTCTTAAATTTGTTCAGGTCAGAGTGTTTGGAGAGCTTGGCTGTGGATCCGCCTTCTTCTTGGAGGGAGTGAAGGTTTATTTCAGGTTCTTCAATGGTAATTCCTTTTCCCTTGTCCTTTGCTGTTTTAGTGATGGGGTTGAAGGATCTGAGAGGTTTTGGTGTTGGAATCCCTGTTGAAGGTGTTGGTTGTTTAAGTGATTTCTCCCCCTTAGGTGGAGCGGTGTCTGCTTCTTCTTCAAAGGTGGAGGTTGCTGAATTCTCCCCCTCAGGCATAGCGCTGGTAGTAGCTGTGCCTGATCCAGGTTTGAGGAACTTAACAAATTCTTGATGGACAAATAAGCAGATTTCTTTAAGTTCCTCTTGTAAGAGCTCCTAAAGAAGTTTTCTTGAAGGCTCAAACGCCTTGGCAATAGCTGCAACATTTGCTTTGACAGCTATTGTGAGGACTGATGGTATGTATTGCTGAAGGCTCTGGTCTAGAACAGCTGGGAGGTGAGTTTGCAAGGCATTTCCCAATAGTTACGGAAGTAGTGCAGTCATAGAGGACTCCACAGATGAAGTTAGTGAAGTCTCTAGGGTGGTGGTGAGTTCCTCAGCAGCATGGGTGAGTGTTTGCAATTCAGAGAGGATGACATCATTTGTGACTTTGGGCTTGGTTTTACTGATGTCACCCCTCTTGACCCAGAGATCCTCAGCGGCGAGTTCCTGAACATCTTTCATTCGAGGAACATGGACAGGCTTGAGGTTTTGTAAAT
The DNA here is from genome assembly GCA_025667525.1 of Glebionis coronaria. Taxonomy (NCBI): domain Eukaryota; kingdom Viridiplantae; phylum Streptophyta; class Magnoliopsida; order Asterales; family Asteraceae; genus Glebionis; species Glebionis coronaria. The sequence goes on along the minus strand of CM046881.1, from coordinate 306,754,134 downwards.
GTTCTAAGTGTTGCTTCGCCCCCAATTCCATGACATTTGGTAAAGTTGGGAAGGGAACTGGGTTTGGTGTATAGAGCCTCTGGTCCAATAGCTGCTTTGTAGTCAGTTCTTACACATTTTTCATTGATGGGAAGGAGATGGGTTTTAACTCTGATGTAACTTGGTCATCATCAGCATCCATATCAGCATAGTCTGAAATGGTCAAGTCATCTTCAATAATGATGACCTCATCCTCTGGCATGGAATCAATGTTTGACATGGCATCGAGATCTATGTGGGGGGGGGGGCTTCAGCATTTTCATCACCAACAATGGAATAGGCATCATCATTCTACTGTTCTTCATGAAGATTATGAGCCTGTTATGACATTTGTTAGTAACCAATGTGAAAAAATATGAAGTTATAGATCGCCATTCGCTGCCCCTAGGAAAGCTGGATGTGATTATCCAGCCCCCCCCCTAAGGATTTCTCCTTGGGACTCTTTTAAGTGTGAAACAGTTATGTTGAAGGGTCTCCATTCGCTGCCCCTAGGATAGCTGGGTGTGATTATCCAGCTCCCCCATAAGGATTACTCCTTGGGACTCTTTTGATTTGTGAAAATTATGTGGTGAATGGTCACCGTTCACTGCCCCTAGGATAGCTGGGTGTGATTATCCAGCTCCCCCTGAAGGATTGCTCCTTGGGACTCTTTTAATTGTGAATTCATGGAAGTTAAAGGTCGCCATTTATCGCTGCCCCTAGGAAGACTGAGTGTGATTATTCAGTCCCCCCAAAAGAATAAATTCTTTGGTACTCTTTTAGTTGTGACATATTTGAAGGTAAAGGTCGCCTTTTATCGCTGCCCCTAGGAAGACTGAGGGTGATTATTCAGTCCCCCCAAAAGAATAAATTCTTTGGGACTCTTTTCATATGAGGGGACCCAGCGACTACGTGAAGTACAGAGACTCTGGGTCGGGACCTATAGCATGCTCAAGTTGTTATGGACAAGAGCACAGTCCAGAGGGTGAAGGATCATCGGGGTGCGTTATGAGCACAAATGAATCATATCCTTGTGTTAAGACAGAGTGTACAGATAATCCTAAGAGTTTTAGGTGCTGGCACAGACACTCTATGGGTTGAGGCAAACCCTAAGACTTCATCACTCTCTCCTACAGAATGTTGAGAGTGATTGTATGTGAACCTCCAAGAGAATAAAATGGCAAACTAATACCTGAGAGATAGCAGCGTTGAGAAGGTTCTTAGTCGTCTCTGCTGACTGGGAGACAATAGACTCAGGTTGTTTGTCAACGGTGGGCTCTTCAACCACATCCTCCAGAGAAGGGGATGGGTTCTTCTTAGTCTTCTTAGTCTTGGAAGGGTTAACAGAAGAGGTTTCAGAGGAAAGGGGGATGTCTTTCCTCTTCTTCTTCTTTTCCTTGGGCACCTTGGGCTGAGAAAAGACTACACAGAGGTCTTCAATAGAGACTTGTCAGTTAGTCTTTCAGCATTCACCTCATTGTGAGGGATCAAGGGCTCTCCATCAGCAACCAGTAGCCCAGCGACCTGCATCATGTGCCTGTTGAGAGGCACTTCATCTTCCAAGGGAGTCTTTAGTGAAGCAGCAGTGATGTGATAAGGAGAGAAGGAGAGAAGTTCATCAATTGTGAGCCAACATATCTTCTAAGAGAAGAGAGAGATATCTTGTGTAGTAGATGGTGGCTAGTCTATTCTTCTTCCCTTTGTTTTCCAGCTTAGCAATGAGGTCAGAGTAAAGTATGTGAGCGATCCCTATATCTTGCCCCCAGATTAAGTTGTAAGCAATTTCTTGCTGGGCTCAATTAAGTTGATCATGAGACCCCTGGTTTCCACCCAGACATTTCACAATGTATAGCATCAGCGTCCTCCAGATGGGTGAAAAGTAGTTCACTTTGATCAGTGATTTGTTATGGAAACCTTGGGTGGTGAAAGGTTTATCATTGTCTGCATGAGGACGAAGGGTAGCCAGAGCCTTCTTTACCGTGGTGCTGGCAGGCACAACGGACATGCCTTCATTGACTGGAAGTCCAATGACTTTGGCAAAGGTGTGAAGATCAAAAGTGAGAGGTTGGGGATGTGTGGAAAGGTTGAAGGTGATGTGTGAAGAGGTTTGATAAACTTCGGCGCTATACCAGAACTCCTTCAAGTATTGGTGGTAGCATGTGGAAGGTACTCTGGTAATGGCTTCAAAAATGGTGTAGTTCTTGAGGAAGGAGAACAATGGTTGGTAGAGGGATTTGTTGTGTTCCAAGAGAGCTACACAGTTGTTCAAGGCAATCTTACCATCGCGTATCCCAAAATCTACGTTCGAGGCGGCCAGGACGGTGAAAGCTGTGTTTGTTGATGAAGACGCCATTGTTGATGTGTGGAAGAAATTGAGGTTTTGGAGAAGATGAATAGTATGTGTGTGTGAAAGTAATGAGTAATGTGAAGTTTGAAAAATGAGTCAAGGGTTTTGATAAAAGGTTTAGCCGTTTTTCAATTAAAGTATTTAATGCAAAAAATTACCTTTTAAGAAAAGTGGGACCCCTTGACTCTTCATGTGATTTTTATGTCCCTTGGAAAGCGGGAAAGTTGTTGACAATAAAGGATAATCATTTGAATTAAATATGGGAATATATTAACTCCCATTGGAATGTAACTACCTCGTTACATTCAATTCCCTTTAATTCCCAGAGACAGAGATCATTTATCAGATTTGTTTACCAATATTGAGCATACCCAGCTCAGCAACCAACCTAGTAAAACTTGGCTCAGCCAGAGGCTTGGTGAATAAATCAGCGAGCTGGTATTCAGTGGGTATATAATGAAGCTCAATATCACCTTTTAAAATATGGTCTCTGATAAAGTGATACCTGATGTCAATATGCTTAGTTCTGGAATGAAGTACCGGATTATTGGAAATGGCTATAGCACTTGTGTTGTCACAGAATATGGGAACCTTTTCATAAATGATCCCATAATCAGCCAGCTGACTTTTCATCCAGAGAACTTGAGCACAACAACCAGCGGCCGCTACGTATTCAGCTTCAGCTGATGACATGGTCATAGAGTTTTGTTTCTTGACACTCCAGCATACTAACTTTCCTCCAAGGATTTGACAACTCCCAGAGGTGCTCTTTCTATCAAGACAACACCCAGCGTAGTCAGAGTCTGAGTAGGCTTTGAGGTTGAAGCCTGATCCATTAGGATACCAGAGACCCAATGTGGGAGATCCTTTTAAGTACCTAAAAATTCTTTTGACAGCTACAAGGTGGGATTCCTTGGGGTTAGCTTGGTACCTAGCACAGAGATATGTGGAAAACTGTATGTCTGGTCTACTTGTTGTGAGATACATCAGTGACCCAATCATGCCTCTATATAAGGTCTCATTAACAGAGACCCCTGAGTCATCAGCTCCCAAGTTGTTGGGAGGAAGCATGGGGTATTTCACTTATGCACAATCAGACAGTTCATAATTCTTGAGCAAATCCTTAACATATTTTTCTTGACAAATGGAAATTCTTTTTGAATTTTGTTTAATTTGAAAACCCAAGAAAAAAGTTAATTCCCCCATCATGCTCATTTCATATTTTTTGGTCATTAGTTTGGCAAACTGTTTGCTCAATGTAATATTTGTTGAACCAAAAATTATATCATCCACATAAATCTGTACTAAAATGACATCACCCTTGCACCTATAAGTGAACACGGTTTGATCAACGGTACCTCTGACAAATTTTTTTCAAGTAAGAATTTTGATAGGATTTCATACCTGGCTCTAGGCGCTTGTTTCAGCCCATAGAGTGCTTTGTGAATTCTACAGACGTGATCTGGATACTCACTGCTTTCAAACCCTGGGGTTGATAGACATATACTTCCTCTGCAAGCTTTCCATTTAGGAAAGCACTCTTCACATCCATCTAGTATATAGTAAACCCCATATAAGCTGCAAAGGCTAGGAAGATTCTGATAGCTTCTAATCTGGCTACTAGTGCGAACGTTTCATCATAGTCAATCCCCTCAGATTAATTATATCCTAGCACCACAAGCCTAGCCTTGTTTTTGACAATCATGCCAGCTTCATCCCTCTTGTTTCGGTAGACCCATTTAGTTCCAACCACTTGCTTCCCAGCTGGAGCTTTTACCAGAGTCCACACCTTGATCCTCTTGATCTGATTCAACTCATCTTGCATGGCAACAAACCCACCCTTCATCTAGAAGCGCAGCAGCCACATTCTTAGGTTCATCCTCAGAGAGAAAATCAGCGAAAAGGCATTTATTCGCTGAGGCGGTTTCCAGAGATCTCAATTTGCCTCTGGTGGTGACTCCCTCAGAGGGTTCACCAAGAATATTCACCAGAATAATATCTTGGTTCCTACTCCATTTGGATTGAGGAGCAGGGGTCTATGTGGGTTCAGGAGTCACAGCAGGTTCAATGAATGTTGGGGGATCTTCACATATTATTTCTTCATCCATAATCTCTTCATCAAGAGGAGAGATTGGTTCGATGAGATCAGCATTCACTGTAGTGGGTGGAGTGATTGGTTCAGCATTTTCAACCTCTGGAGTGATGTCAGAGATTGAATGAGGATCAAATGCATGAACATAAGGTAAGTCCTTTTAACAGGCCTTAGATGATTCCTTGGGATTTGAGAAATCATCCTCTGGATATGATTTAACTTCATTAAAGTCAATGTCACATTCTTCTGTGTTGGTGTGATTGATGACAGCATCTGCTTCATTGAAGGTGACATGGAAAGATTCTTCTAGTTCTTTTCTGTGGATGTTGAATACTCTATAAGCTCTGGAGGTGGGAGAGTAGCCAACGAAGAATCCATCATCAGACTTTTCATCAAATTTTCCCAGGTGATCTCTGTAGTTGTGAATGAAAACAGGGCAACCAAAGACATGGAAGTAGCTTACATCAGGGGCTATCTTCCTCTACACATCATAAGAGGTCTTGTCGTGTCTCTTCACTATAATAGATCTGTTTTGTGTATGACAGGCTGTGTTCACAGCTTCACCCCAAAATTGTTTAGGAAGTCTTGATTCGCTAAGCATGGTTCTAGCAGCCTCTATGAGGGTTCTGTTTCTTCTTTCAACGTCACCATTTTGTTCAGGGGTTCCTGGGTTAGAAAAGTTCTATGATATTTCCTTTTCATCACAAAAGGCTTCTATGGCATGATTCTTGAATTCAGTGCCATTGTTACTTCTGATAGCCTTAACTCTACAGTCATTGAGGTTCTCTATTTCTCTGATGAAGGACATTATTCTTTCAGCAGCATCACTCTTTATTTTAAGAAAGAATACCCATGTGAATCTAGAGAATTCATCTACAATGACTAGTGTATACTTGTTGTGATTAAGGGATTGAGGTTTTACTGGTCCAAATAAGTCCATTTGAAGAAGATGGAGGCACTTATTTATGGAGAATGATTATTTTGTCTTGAATGAGGCTCTGTGGTGCTTCCATTTCTCACAGGCTGAGCAGGGTCTGTCTTTGGTGAAGGTCAGAGAGGGAAGCCCAGCCACTAAATCATTCTTGGCCAGTTTGTTAATGTTTTTGAAGTTGAGATGGGAGAGTCTCTTATGCCATAGCCAATTTTTACTATCAGATGCTTTGGCATAGAGACAAGTGTTTGTCCCTTCTGGACAAGATGTCATGTCGATGACATACACATCCCTTCTTCTGGGTGCAATTAGAACAACATCATCATTTTGTTTGAAGATTGTTCCTTGGGTCTTAGTGAACAGAACTTTGAAGCCAACATCGTAGAGTTGACTAATACTGATTAAGTTGTGCTTCAGTCCATTGACATAAGTGACCCTTTTGAAGGTTATTCCATTACAATCCACTGAGCCATAACCCTCAGTAGCCCCTGAGGAGTCATCTCCAAAGACTAATTTTGGACCAAACTCCTTTTTATATCTATGCAGATATTGTTTAACCCCTGTCATATATCTGGAGCACCCACTATCCAAATACCAAATAGATTTCTTCAGATATTCCTGCATAGATATAACAAAGCCAGATTAGTTTCTATGATGAACCCACTTTCCAGTGGGTCCATGCTGTCACTGACCAACGACATTGGTCCTTCTCTGGTTTCCTCTCCCTCTTTGGTTGCAGTCTCTGGGTTCATGACGCATACTTCCACATATGTCACATCCGGGATAATGCTCGCACTCATCAGAGTGATGGTCAAATAAGCAGCAGTACTTGCAGGGGGATTTGGTCGGTAACCTTGAGAGTTGTCTATGGGTTTAGGCTCAGCTCTTCTTGAGGGCCTGTGAGGAGTTTTTTTATCTCATTTCAGTTCTGGTTCTTTGAACCGCAATGACCTCCTCATGCTCTCTAGAAGTGTGTTCAGTAGACTCAATGTAATACATTTTGGTTTCTTAGAGCAATCCTCAGAGGAATGATTCTTGAAACCGCAATGCTTACAAGGTCTGAACAAAGCTCTCCCCTTAGAGCTACTAGATCCTTCACCAAGAGAGTTAACAGATGGACTATTAACTCTGGGGTTGATTTGTTCTTTCAACTCCTTTACTTCTTCCATCAAGGTGAGGAGAAGTTGCTTGGTGGGTGAAAGCTCTTCAGGGGGAGGAGTGGGTTTGTTGGAGTCCTTGGCCACAAAAAACTTTTTGTTCGCTTTATCAACAACTTTGAGAATTGAGTTCCCAGAGGTTTTGGTTGGAGGTTTTGGGCCAAGCAAGGAATCAGATGGGTTAGCACCAGCGAGTCTTAATGGGGCTGGTATCTCTGATTTCTTGTCAGAGTTTTTCTCATCCACAGAGGTGGAAGAAGGAGAAGAAACATTTGAAGGGACAAATTTAACACTAGGAACAGGTATATGGTTTTTGTATCTACCCTTTCCCCCAATAGCCTGATCCACATCACCAGGTATGGATTCAGTGACTATTTCTTCCACTGTGGATTGAGCCAAATTCCATTTTTCAATGGTTTTTCTGAGTTCTGAGTTTTCATCAGATAAAGACTCATTTTCAATGGATAATTTGCTTACTTCATTTTGAAGTTGATTAGCAAGATTCACAAATGGTTTAAGATTTGTTAATTCAGATTGGCAAAGATTTAACTCTGTTTTAAGACAATGAAATTTGTTTAACAGGTTTTTTCTTTGCTCTTTCACAAAGTGGAGGTCAACCAAGGTATAGTCACTGACATGGTCTCTATCAGGACCTTCAGGCATAAATAGAATTCTTTGTACCTTTTTCATGGTGATGTCCACCCATTGACCAGATCTTGCTTCACTTTTACCCACAACGGGTTCTTCATCAGCGACAGCCATAAAGGCTCTGACGGTAGTGGTACCTTCATCTTCAGATGTTAGGGGTTCATCATCCCTGTCGAATGAGGCAGCAATCATACCTTTTTCAGTCTTCATACCATCTTTTTTCTTGGCTGCATCATCAGCTTTCTGGTTGAGTTTTAACAGCTCAGCTTTCAAGGCTTTGTATTTAACTTTGTAGTCCTTCTTCCCCTCTGAGTCAGAGTGAGAAGTTTGCTTGAAAGGTGAGGTGGAAAACTTCTTCTTGCTGTTGTTGTTGTTGGATGAAGGAAAGCTTGGAGAGGAGGTTTTGTTTGACCAGCAATCCTTCTGAAAGTGACCAGTCTTTCCACAAGTGTAGCATGAGACCTTGGATTTATCAACCTTTGCAGCTCCAACTCTACCAGATCTCTTGTAGTACCTCTTTTGGTCAGCTAGAAGAGCTCTGTCATGGAACTCAGCATGTAATTCATCAAGAAATTCTTGACTACTTCTGGTGTCCTCTTCTATGTCAGAGTCGCTGTCCTGAAAGGAATGGTTAGCAGCAAGAGCTTTTGAACCAGTGATATTGGTGGTAAACCTGTCAGTCTCTGATTTGTAAATGGAGTCAATTAGCCCTTCTTCATAGTTATATCTACCAAACAGTTGGGCTAAAGTATCATTTTTTATAGCATTGTTTGCTCTTAAGGTCTGATTTAGGCTAAGCCATTTTCTAGGTAAACTATTGACAAATGTAGCATTAACCTCAACCTTAGGTAGAACAACTCCATTGTTTCCCAAATCATTCAACAAAATCTTAAGCCTAGTATATGTTTGTGCAACAGTTTCTGTTTCCAAAGCTTTAAAAGCATTAAACTTAAGTCTAAGGGCTTGGATTTTGGTTTCTTTTGTTTCCTCTGGACCTTCATATCCTAGAACTAACTCAGTACACATCTCTTTAGTAGAGTTTCATTTAATGATGGACTTCATAATGTTCTTGGGTAGGCAAGAGACTATGATACTTTTGAGTCTCTTGTCCTGGTTAGCCAGACGTCTATCCGCTGGAGACCATTGCTTAACAGGCTTCTTAATGGGTCTCTCAGGGGTAGAGGAAACGGCCAGTGGTACATAGGGACCATTTTCTAAGATTTCTATCAAGAAGGTTTGTAAGCCATCTAAATATATAAGGAATTCACTTTTCCAACTTGAAAAATCTTCTTCATCGAATGCTGGAACATTGGACACATGTGACCCCCCTCGAACATCAAGTAGTTGGGGAAGGTCATCATCATTATTACCAGTGCTTATAACTAGTGTAGGCATGGTAGTAGATGTGGTGGCCGGTGCGGTGGTCGAAGTGGTACCTTGACTAGTTTGACCAAAGGGTGGAGGAGGTATAGTATCAGCCATATTAAGATCTTGATTTTAAAAACAAGAACGGTTTATGAAAAGTTTTATAAATCAAACCGCTCTGATACCAATTGAAAGTCCCTTAATATGACAATTGTTGATAACTATAACTCTTATAACCACGAAAACCACAATGAAATACTTTTCAAACGCGTAATGCTCTATTAACTGTTATAAACGAAGTATTACAAAGTGCTATGAATACACTCGTTGAATGACAACAAGAAATGAACCCTAGAACAAGTAAACTAGATTTGAGACTCAAGTTTACAAGGGAACCAATGAGACGCTGGTAGACAGATGAGGGCTCAGCGGTTCCAAGGTGAGAAAGAACTTAGATAAATTATCCAAGCACAAGGGTTGATTTAATTCTCCTTTCTCACTCCTATTTATAGTGTACGAGGTTTCTTCCTTAGTGGGAGTAGTTGATACGTGTCACCTTCTGAATGGAAGAGTAAAACGTATTAAATGCATGTCCAAATCAAGACATACCTTTAAACAACTTTAGGAGAACAGTTCTGCCAACTGTTCACTTTTTGTCCCACAAGGCCGTACTAGGCTTTATCTTGAATCTCTTGTTTTGTCCTGCTCAAAACAGTTGGTAGATTCTCCCGCCTAAACTATATAGGATTGGACAAGCTTTGCTTGTCCCAGACTTCTAGGGTTCTTAAGTGATCTCTGAGCGTTGTCAACTCAGAGATCCTTGAACACCAGCACATTCCTTCTACATCCCAGCTATCCATAATCGCAGGTGAGTATGACTTCAGATTGTCTTCGACTTCTCTGACGTTGTCTTTGACTTGAATGTTCCTTGTGTGCCAGCTGAGGCTTTGCCTTCCACTGATCTGGTCTCTGTCGCTGGTCCTCTCAGCGATCAGTAACACCTAGTCTAATTAAACAAATCTAGACTGGGCCATAGTTAAAACTTTCATTGGCCCAACAGGACTTGAGTGACTCACCCTAATCTATAAGCGGGAGCAGGTATCGAGTGTTGTGAGGGCTTTGATTTGCGCGTTAAGGACAGTTTTTGTTATAGCACTAGGAATCGGTGTCGTTAGTTGATGGTTGAGTTTTTGTATACCCTTTAGGAAAAGAGCAACAAATAGGGAAGTAAGCACGACGATTTAGGAAAACCGTGTCTAAATGACCCTAAAGTGAGTTCGTTCTCGAGGAGGCTAGTGCGTTGTGTAATGAATTGATTAATGGTTTGTGATTATATTGAGAAAAAGAAAATAGAAAAGGGATGAGAAGAGAATGACGGTTACATAGACAGATTAAACTAAGACGAAAAAGGCGTTCACGTAAAACCGTAAAAAGCTACAAATAAAAACTTTTTAACCTAAAAATTAATTAAAAGCTAAAGCTAAGTCTAAAATAATATAAATAAGAATAAAAATCCAACAAAAATATTTTAAAACCTTTTATTAATTAAATATTCAATTTTAAATGCTAATTAAAGCCCTAAAATTAAATATAATTAACAAAATGTCCAAAATATTATTTTATTGAACAAATAACTTACTTATATTATCTAAAGACTAAAAAGTATTTTTCCTAAATTTTAAAAGCTATTTTTCTATTTTTAAAACACTTAAAACTATTTTTAAACTAAAATAATCATAAAAAATAATAAAATAATGCCAAAAATAATTTGACAATTTTAAAAATTCTAAATTATACTAAGGAACAGTAGAAAAATGAAAAAGTTTGAAAAATATAAAAAATTTCACTAAAAGACAAAAACAGTTATAATAAAAACCCTAATTAAACTAAATTAATTCTAAAAAAAATAAAAAGTGAACAGTAAAAACTTTTTAGACTAAAAATCTTAAAATGTTTTTCTAAGTCTAACAAAATTTTTGAAATCTAAAAATATTAATTTTCTACACTAAAAGACAAAAAATCAGAATATTAAAAAGTATTTAAAAATGCAATTTAATCTAGAAAATACCAAATGAACAGTAACTTAAAAACTAATTAAACTGAAAAATCACAAATAAAATAAGAAAAATATTAAAACTGGTTTCAAGTCCTAATTCTTATTTAAAGGCACTAAAGATAAAAAATGTTGAATACTGACAATGACATGTGCTAGGACTTTGTCCTTTAGCTGACCAGTGGTAACCAATGGACTACCAGTGGGAAATTTGTTCCCACTGCTAGTTGTAAAAATAGGTCAGTTGACCTATGAGCTTACGAAAGCTCTTTGTTGAGCTTTTCTTGGGGTAATAAGGCACTCCCACAACCAGTTGGGTTATGGGAAGTCAATAACAGCACAAAAAACACAAATCAATCACACAAATCAAACACAAAATGGCAAAGATAGTTACTGATTAAGCTAAAGGTTTCTGATGAACAGTAACCTGATGCAACTTGCACAATGATGAGTTTCAAAGCTTCAAATCTAGCACAATAATCAACCAAATGACATACAAGTTATACACAATCCTTAATGGACCTAATATCTAGCAGATTTCAAGATCTAATGGTCAAATTCACATGGAAATAATCAGAAAAATAGGTTTGCTGATTTGAGCTAGTATTATCTAAACATGAACATGCAAAAAGCTTCAAAACCTATCAATACTGAAATCCTAAGTTGTAAATGAACCAAACCTATCAGTACAAGTGTGTTCTAGCAGAATTTGAACCAAAAGCTTAGCAAGAACTTCCCTTAAAACACTAATCCAAACACCCCTTAATTTTCAGAAATCAAAAATTAACACACCAAATTCAGTTTTAATCCTACCAAACTGATTCAAACTTAACCTATCATGCATATAAACCTAACACAAACATGAACAATCATATAAACCAACACTTAGACAAATTTCATGCACTTTTCACCAATATCACATAAATCACACAAATCACAAACTTGAAAACTGAAAACAAGGTTCAAGAACGTTACCTTGTTGGACCTACAATCCAGGTCCAACAATGTCTGAAAAACCACCTCCAATAAGCCCGGGCTTGTGCTGAACTTTGTTGATATGGGGGATGCCAAGAAAAATATCTTCAATCAATCAAAAAAATGGAATGGGGTGAGCTTGTTTCTTCTTGCCTGCACAAGCACCACAGAAACAAAGAGCAAACTTCAAGTTTGAATAAGCTCTAACCACAAGCTTATCAGACTTAATGGTATAAGCTTATTCAAACAGTAAGATATAAGCTAAAATAAGATTTTGAGAAAAATCTTTGGAAACGGATTTTTTTTGTCAAACCAATCTTTGGAAAACTGAAACTAATAGAATAGCTTATACAAGCTTATGAGGCTTATTTGGTTGTCCACCAAATAAGCTGATAAGCTTCTATAACTATAAAAAAAAGTCAAGATTTTGATGAAACTCAACACAATCAATAGTGAAAATTGGAACTCAGATTTTTCATAAACTACTACCAACTTTTAAAACAAAGTAAAAAGGAATTACAATTTCATACAAGAAAACACCAACTTTTATTTAATTTAAAAAGGAATTACATTAACTTGAAAAATCTGGAACAAAGATAAGGGTTCACATGCGACACCCTTATATACTAGTACATAGAATAATCTAGAATCCTACAAATGCTTAAACCCTAGCTAAGTAGAATTTCATAAAAGCCCTTGGACGAATTTGAATTTTGGTCAAATTTTTAGCATGTGAATTGCCAGTTGTAGTTGACTGATCTGGATCGTTTATCCATCCTTTGGGAGCACGAAATCTTTGTGGGACGTTGATTTGTTGTATACTTCTTGGACTCTTGCAAAAACTTGAGCAGTGGGCATGTGGGTAGGCCATAGGAGTGAGGGTGACTTGTTTTTGGGGAGTGGGAATTGGTTAGGATGGGATGAATTACTATTCTGGAAATTATGGGATAAAAAACCTTTGAATTTGAGTTAATTTACCCTGGTAAAATTTAGGGTTTAAGGGTTGATGGGGGTTAAACAGTGAGGAGTTAATCTAGTTTTGGGGGTATTAATTTTTCAAAAAGCTGTTTACCTCCACTTTGGTTTATTAAACTCGTTTAAACAAAATATAAGGTGAGTGGGTTCTGACGTGGGTAAGAGTGATGAGGTGGTGTGATGTGAGTGGTGGAGTGGGGGTGATGTGGAGGCATGATTGGTGGTGGTGTGTTTGAGTGTCTGGGAAAAACAGTCCCCCTACTCTCTTCCTTTCTTCATTTTGTAGTAATCAGCCAAAACTTTGAATCCCTTTGTAAACAACTTTGCCAATTTGTCAATTATGGCACAAAACTTGCAAATACTTGTTAACAAGGACCATTAATGCATATTTTTTATTCTTCAAGGGCATAACTTGTATAATCTTCAAACATGGAGGTCTTCTTTTGACAATGATGATTTCTTCAAGGTCTTATCTTGCCAAATCTTCAAAAATGAGGGACTAAAGTTGCCAATCTTCAAAATTTCAAGGGCATTTTTGTAAATTCCATACTCGGGTCCGGTTCATTGTGCGGCTTCGTTTCCCGTGTTCGTTTTTGATTGATTCTTGTGATCGTTTTGTCATTTCCTCAATATCCGTACCTAAAATACACAAGCAACAAACACGAGCATATATTTGGCAGTTTTAATGATATTTTAAGCGTTTTAAGCCCAATTTGGACGATGAGACTATGTATAAAAGCAGTCTCATCACTCCCCCATACTAAACCATTGTCGTGCCCTCACGCAATGCTAGAATAAAGTATCGTAGCATCTCCAAAGTTTATTTTTATTCACTTTATTGAATGATAAACTAGCTACACTACTACTACTTGCGTTTTAGATATAATGTATGATTTTCATCGCAAAATTGGACGTTTAGGTTCATAGAATAAGAACACGTGAATGCTTCGTTAGAAATAATTTCATCGTCCTTGATTTTCACCCCAATTTCATGCCAAGCGTGCAACGAGATCATTGTCATTATAAGTTAGTAATGCTAACACTACTCATATGCCCTAATCACGTACTTATCCTCCCATTATTCCTAAGTTGTATCTCTTGTATTTTATTTTGTCTTGAATGTTTCACGAGGATACATTGTTGACTTATGCGATAATAGATATTTAGGTCTAAAAATAAAGTCCTAACGGTGCAACCAAGACCATCAAATCAATAACCCCTCCTAATAGACAACGATGTCAAAAAATTAAGTTGACAAGAAGAATTGATAAACACGGTTTTATAACGGTTTTGAACATGAGACTTATTACCAAGACTTTTATACGCCCCCTAACGGAAGGGCCTTATTATCTTTGGTTTACCTCCATCTTTTATTCAACTTTGCCATGAAGCTTTTATTATGACTTCGGTCTTGCCTTGCCTTTTATTATCCGCCTCATTGGTGGTTTTATTAGCCAAAGACGTATATCCTCACGCTAAGGCGAATTTTGGATCTTTAAAGCTTCAAAGATTAAGGCTTGATTCAGTTTCAATTTTGCATAGATTTTAGGCCTTGTGGGGCTTCAAATTGTTTGCTAGATTTAGGTGAGCACTTGAAATCTTATTATTGGGTGAAGCTTTCGATTATTTGGGTGCCAATACTTCAAAACCGTGACGCTGGCGATACCTTAATGTCTTCCCAATTTAATTACACGGAAGCTACTAGAAAAGACTAGAAACCCAACAATCCTAACTAAACCGCTAAGTCAATATTTATTAAGAAAAAAATATTTACATGCGAAGGGAGAATAAGCAAACATCGAGAACACATGAGTTTTTGAAAGAATACGAGTACTCTACGTTTAGCATAGTAACTTATAATTAACCCTATCATTTCTCGTCCTCATTTAAGAGACTTAGCCTAATGTGTAGTTAAGGAATCAAAGCTAAGTGCTCAACACGCACGGTCGAGTCAAAAATTACTCTTATTCTCGCCATCGGAAAATCTACATTCGTGTCTTCAAACACTTATAAAACATGAGAAAAATTTTAAATTTGGCCATTTTTAGCCTTATTTTGCAACAAAAACGATAAACAAAAAGATAAACTTTGGAAAGCGTGAAGGTTTGGCAAGGCAAGTATCTATTCACCCCCCCATACTAAAGTTAAACATTGTCCTCAATGTTTCGAGTCTAGGGGTGCAAACACCCCCATACTACAGACGTAGTCGAATGCCTAATCTAGCATGGAAAGGGTGTAACCAATAAATTAATAGCCGTTTATGAAGTGTGCTATAAACCTAAGGTTAGAACATCAAAGGATATATCATTTGGATATTGAGAAAGTCTTCAAAGCAAACGATTGAGTGCTCCCATAAAACGAACACGAGAGGCTCCAATCGTGAAGATCATGATCTAAAAACCAAAATTCACAAACAACCACGGAACAAAGGTTGGAAGGGCACAAATCCCCTCACATTAAACTAATTAGAAAGTAATAATATGTACATGGATAAGCATGGGTTTCCCCCGCGAGGTACCTTGTTTTTGATAACCGAGTCAAAAGCTCGACTCGAATCCCCCATAAATGTGATCATTTAGGGATAATCATGGTATGGTCAATTTTTAGTGGGGCTTACATGATAAACAAGGCCCAAAAACAACCGGTATTAAGGACTAAGTCCTTTGATGGTGCAAAATACCGGGATCGAAGATGGCGTTCTCGTTTTCATTGGAAAAACAAATCAATGCCACTTCATCATGAGTCAACATAAACCCAACAGGTTTCAAGAAAATAGATGAGAAGAAATAGAAGGGTGGGACAATGGGTAAGTCATAAAAACCATGAGCTACTCGAGGTAGACTCGCACCAATAAAATAGAAAGATTTTCCATTTATTGCATCGGTGGAAGACCGAGATTTCCCTTTATAAGCAATTCCGGGATCAAATATCTCGTCCTCGGTGGAGAAAGGGGAGGGAACATAAGGGGCTTCCGCCACACTAAGTCCATAGAAAGCATCGTCAAAAGGAGAAGACGAGCTTGTAGTACTCAAAACACGTGGTGATGACGGAGTTAGGATTGTAGAAAAATCTTATAAATCCAATTTAAAATCTTTCCCTTTTTCATCTTTTAAACTCTCCTTATGAAAACCCGACTTAATTATGTCAAAAATATTTGGTGTTTCTAAAGCAATGTTAGTCACACTAAAAATTCTCACATTTGAAAACCGTTTTGGTTTAGGTGGTGGTAAGTTTTCAAAACGTTTGTCAACAAAGAAAACTTCCCCATCAGGATCATCATATTCATCATCCAAAGAATCATTCATGATTGGAATCGTAGGCTTAACAGTCTTAACCTCCACCGACGGAGGGGACGGAAAATCGTTTTTATCATCAACTCCTTAAACTCTTTTTGAAATCCTTTTACAAATGTTTTTTATGGGACTAACATTGTTCAAAGACGTGATATAATACACATGAGAAAGTGTGGAGTTTTGAGTTGCATTAATGACGAGTTCTTCCTCATTGAAACGAAGAGTGATTTTCCTAGCATGCACATCGATAAGTGCTCTCGAGGTATCCAAAAATGATCGACCTAAAATTAGAGGAACTTTAGGATCGATGGGGATGTGAACAACGATAAAGTCTACGGGATAGTAGAACTTTCCAACTTTCACGAAGACGTCCTCGGCTACTCCACAAGCTAGAATCGTAGAATGATCGGCCATCTCGATTGACATTCTTGAAGGAGTGAGATTTGGAAGATTGAGCGATTTAAAAATCTCAAGAGGCATCAAATTAATACTAGCACCAAGATCGGCCAAGGCGTAGCATTCTTCCATGTCTTGTATAGCACATGGGATTAAAAACTTGTCGGGATCATTGACTTTTTGAGGTATGCGGCTAAGAAAAACCGAAGAACAACTAGACAATTTTTGCAATTTCTCTTTGTTATTCGACATACTTTTAAAGTTCGCGGCAAATCGAGGTATCATGACCAAGGCGACGGCAAAACTTATATTAAAATGCAAGTCACGAAACATTTTCATAAAAAGTTCAAATTGATAATTATTTCGTTCTTGTGCCTTTTACTTGTTTCGTCTTGAAGGGTAAGGTAAGGGTGGTGTGGGTTGGGGCATAGGCATCGGCCTTGGAATCTCGGGTTCCACTATTGGTATTGGTTCAACCATAGATGTGGTTTGAGTGGTACTTCGTGGGCTTGGAATTTGCTCCTTTTCTACCACCACCTCGGGTTCTTTCTCTTTTTCCTTCTCCATAGAAGTACTTGGACGAGAAATGGGTTCTTTGAAAGTTTTACCACTACGAGTAGTAATAACCTTCAATTCTCCATTCGGGTTTATGATGGTATCACTAGGAAGACCACCCGAAGAAGAAGGTTTACACATGATAGCTTCAAACATTTTTCCCATTCGGTCTTCAAACTTAGATTGCCTAGCATCCGCTTTTAACAACTCTTGCTTAATCTCATGTTGACCTAGCTCCATTTTTTGTTGATTTTGTTGGAGTCGTTGAACATTTCCTTCCATTTTATTAGCATGAGTTTTAAGTTCATTAGCAAGTTCGTTTTTAAGCTCGTTTTTCAAATCGGATCTTAAGCTAACCATTTCACGTTGCATATTATCAAACTTAGCATCGTTTGCTTTAGCATAATTCAAAAATTCTCCTTGAAGATTTTTGGTGTGATCATTTTGAAAACCTTGAGTGGTAGTTTGAAAATCACGGTTTTGGTTTTGGTTTGAAATTTGCCCATTTCCACTTTGATAATTACCCTTGTTGTAGTTACGTTGATTGCCTTGATAATTACCACCTTGATTGTTGTTTCGATAGTTATTAGAATTTTTATTTGGTGGAGCTTGATTTTGGCGGGAACCTTGACCGTTTTGGTTATAAGTTCCCGTGGCTACATAAGCACTCGAAGTGTTACCATCCGCGGTAATGCACTCGGAAAGATCATGAGCTCCACCACAAGACAAACAACTCTTAGCAACCGCTTTAACCGAAGCGGAATTCGAAGCTTCTTGATTTTTCCAATGAGTCATAAGGTTAGCAAATCTATCAAAAAACCGATTTTCTTCATTTGCTTCATCATGTAAGGCATTAATGCTACGAGACGATGATGATGATGATGAACCCAATTTGGCAACACTCGGTGTGTTACGAGGGCTATAAACCTTAGACCTATTCTCAATTATCACCAAAGCTTCCTCAACTGTTTTACACAAAAAATTACCACCCGCGGCGGCATTTAAATAATCCCTTTCATGATCATTAAGTCCATTGTAAAACGTGTCAATTTGATGCAAGTCGGAAAAACCGTGATGAGGACATTCATGTAACATCTCCTTAAACCTATTCCAAGCCGTTGAAAAACATTCATTACATTCTTGTGAAAATTTTGAAATCTCGTTTTTCAAGTGCGTAGTCTTAGAGGGCGGAAAAAATTGGTTCACAAATTTTGAAACGAGATCCTTCCATGTCAATATAGAATTGGGTGGCTCTTTCTCTAACCAAATTTTAGCGGGCCCCGCTAAGGAATACGGAAAAAGCATCATCTTCATTGAGTCATTCGAGACATCCTTAAATTTGCAAGTGGCGGTAAGACGATTGAATTGGCGGATATGGTTGTGTGGATTGTCCTTCTCATCACCACGGAATTTGTTGTTTTGGATCATCGACAACAAACCCGTTTTCACCTCAATATTCTCCGCAAGGATAGCCGGAATCACAATCGCTTCTCCATAACCCTCGGTGGGTGCTTGAAGTAACTCCATCATAGTTCGATTCGCCATGGTTGGTGCTTCTCTTACAATGGGTTCGTCAATAGGAGACTCCTCACTAGAATGATTTGGAGTGGGAGTTTTGTTCTTTCGTTTATGTGCACGTCTTGCTTGATTACGAGTTAGCATAAACGTCACGTACAACGAGGGGACGAGCAAAGAAGATTCTTTTTGGTGTTTTTAACTTTTTCAATTTTTTTTGGATTTTTGATTGTTTTTACTTTTTTTTGGATTTTTGGAATTGTATTAGGTAGACAATAATCTACAAATCTCCTCCTTAATCAAATCTCTCGATTAAAGAAGCCTCAAGGAATGAAAATGATCACGTGAAGTGAACGCCTTCGATGACTTTAGAACGTTGGTGGAACACCAAAACGTTCAAGAGGGTTTAATCAATGAAACCAAGAAAATATATATGATATGTAATAATACTTTGGGCGGCAAAACCCTCGATTAGCTTTCAAAATCAAATACTCACAAGCAAGCGGGGAAAGGAGGCGGCGCGAAGCACTTAAGAGCCTTTTTCCTTAGGATATATTTTATAATATCCGCCTTATACCCACCTTATAGTTTGTATTTTCAAAATCGAGCTTCTCGAAAGTATTTATCTAATTTTGCCTTTTTTCTTTGGTTTGAGATTCGAATACAATGATTGGGTAATGACCTCCCAAGTCAAGGTTGTGATTTCTCACGTATTTGGAGTACTTGTAAATTTATTGTTCTACGTATACAATATAGTAATAGTATTCACACAAAACCGAAAACCGATAATACGTATTAGTAGAGTGCTACTAATACAAATACTAATTATGGTTAGTATATAAAAACAACAATTCCAATCAAAACACAACACGCCTCCCCGGCAGCGGCGCCAAAATGATGGTTGAGTTTTTGTATACCCTTTAGGAAAAGAGCAACAAATAGGGAAGTAAGCACGACGATTTAGGAAAACCGTGTGTAAATGACCCTAAAGTGAGTTCGTTCTCGAGGAGGCTAGTGCGTTGTGTAATGAATTGATTAATGGTTTGTGATTATATTGAGAAAAATAAAATAGAAAAGGGACGAGAAGAGAATGACGGTTACGTAGACGGATTAAACTAAGACGAAAAAGGCGTTCACGTAAAATCGTAAAAAGCTACAAATTAAAACTTTTAAACCTAACAATTAATTAAAAGCTAAAACTAAGTCTAAAATAATATAAATAAGAATAAAAATCCAACAAAAATATTTTAAAACCTTTTATTAATTAAATATTCAATTCTAAATGCTAATTAAAGCCCTAAAATTAAATATAATTAACAAAATGTCCAAAATATTATTTTATTGAACAAATAACTTACTTATATTATCAAAAGACTAAAAAGTATTTTTCCTAAATTTTTAAAACTATTTTTCTATTTTTAAAACACTTAAAACTATTTTTAAACTAAAATAATCATAAAAAATAATAAAATAATGCCAAAAATAATTTGACAATTTTAAAAATTCTAAATTATACTAAGGAACAGTAGAAAAATGAAAAAGTTTGAAAAATATAAAATTTTTCACTAAAAGACAAAAACAGTTATAATAAAAACCCTAATTAAACTAAATTAATTCTAAAAAATAAATAAAAAGTGAACAGTAAAAACTTTTTAGACTAAAAATCTTAAAATGTTTTTCTAAGTCTAACAAAATTTTTGAAATCTAATTTTCTACACTAAAAGACAAAAATCAGAATATTAAAAAGTATTTAAAAATGCAATTTAATCTAGAAAATACCAAATGAATAGTAACTTAAGAACTAATTAAACTGAAAAATCACAAATAAAATAAGAAAAATATTAAAACTGGTTTCAAGTCCTAATTCTTATTTAAAGGCACTAAAGACAAAAAATGTTGAATACTAACAATGACATGTGCTAGGACTTTGTCCTTTAGCTGAGCAGTGGTAACCAATGGACTACTAGTGGGAAATTTGTTCCCACTGCTAGTTGTAAAAATAGGTCAGTTGACCTATGAGCTTAGGAAAGCTCTTTGTTGAGCTTTTCTTGGGGCAATAAGGCACTCCCACAACCAGTTGGGTTGTGGGAAGTCAATAACAACACAAAAAACATAAATCAATCACACAAATCAAACACAAAATGGCAAAGATAGTTACTGATTAAGCTAAAGGTTTCTGATGAACAGTAACCTGATGCAACTTGCACAATGATGAGTTTCAAAGCTTCAAATCTAGCACAATAATCAACTAAATGACATACAAGCTATACACAATCCTTAATGGACCTAATATCTAGCAGCTTTCAAGATCTAATGGTCAAATTCACATGGAAATAATCAGAAAAATAGGTTTGCTGATTTGAGCTAGTATTATCTAAACATGAACATGCAAAACGCTTCAAAACCTATCAATACTGAAATCCTAAGTTGTAAATGAACCAAACCTATCAGTACAAGTGTGTTCTAGCATAATTTGAACCAAAAGCTTAGCAAGAACTTCCCTTAAAACACTAATCCAAACACCCCTTAATTTTCAGGAATCAAAAATTAACACACCAAATTCAGTTTTAATCCTACCAAACTGATTCAAACTTAACCTATCATGCATATAAACCTAAAACAAATATGAAAAATCATATAAATCAACACTTAGACAAATTTCATGCACTTTTCACCAATATCACACAAATCACAAACTTGAAAACTGAAAACAAGGTTCAAGAAAGTTCCCTTGTTGGACCTACAATCCAGGTCCAACAATGGCTGAAAAGCCACCTCCAACAAGCCCGGGCTTGTGCTGAACTTTGTTGATATGGGGGATGCCAAGAAAAATATCTTCAATCAATCAAAAAAATGGAATGGGGTGAGCTTGTTTCTTCTTGCCTGCACAAGCACCACATAAACAAAGAGCAAACTTCAAGTTTGAATAAGCTCTAACCACAAGCTTATCAGACTTAATGGTATAAGCTTATTCAAACAGTAAGATATAAGGTAAAATAAGATTTTGAGAAAAATCTTTGGAAACGGATTTTTTTTTTGTCAAACCAATCTTTGGAAAACTGAAACTAATAGAATAGCTTATACAAGCTTATGAGGCTTATTTGGTTGTCCACCAAATAAGCTGATAAGCTTCTATAACTATAAAAAAAAGTCAAGATTTTGATGAAACTCAACACAATCAATAGTGAAAATTGGAACTCAGATTTTTCATAAGCTACTACCAACTTTTAAAACAAAGTAAAAAGGAATTACAATTTCATACAAGAAAACACCAACTTTTATTTAATTTAAAAAGGAATTACATTAACTTGAAAAATCTGGAACAAAGATAAGGGTTCACATGCGACACCCTTATATACTAGTACATAGAATAATCTAGAATCCTACAAATGCTTAAACCCTAGCTAAGTAGAACTCCATAAAAGCCCTTGGACGAATTTGAATTTTGGTCAAATTTTTAGCATGTGAATTGCCAGTTGTAGTTGACTGATCTGGATCGTTTATCCATCCTTTGGGAGCACGAAATCTTTGTGGGACGTTGATTTGTTGTATACTTCTTGGACTCTTGCAAAAACTTGAGCAGTGGGCATGTGGGTAGGCCATAGGAGTGAGGGTGTCTTGTTTTTGGGGAGTGGGAATTGGTTAGGATGGGATGAATTACTATTCTGGAAATTATGGGAAAAAAAACCTTTGAATTTGAGTTAATTTACCCTGGTAAAATTTAGGGTTTAAGGGTTGATGGGGGTTAAACAGTGAGGAGTTAATCTGGTTTTGGGGGTATTAATTTTTCAAAAAGCTGTTTACCTCCACTTTGGTTTATTAAACTCGTTTAAACAAAATATAAGGTGAGTGGGTTCTGACGTGGGTAAGAGTGATGAGGTGGTGTGATGTGAGTGGTGGAGTGGGGGTGATGTGGAGGCATGATTGGTGGTGGTGTGTTTGAGTGTCTGGCAAAAACAGTCCCCCTACTCTCTTCCTTTCTTCATTTTGTAGTAATCAGCCAAAACTTTGAATCCCTTTGTAAACAACTTTGCCAATTTGTCAATTATGGCACAAAACTTGCAAATACTTGTTAACAAGGACCATTAATGCATATTTTGGATTCTTCAAGGGCATAACTTGTATAATCTTCAAACATGGAGGTCTTCTTTTGACAATGATGATTGCTTCAAGGTCTTATCTTGCCAAATCATCAAAAATGAGGGACTAAAGTTGCCAATCTTCAAAACTTCAAGGGCATTTTTGTAAATTCCATACTCGGGTCTGGTTCATTGTGCGGCTTCGTTTCCCGTGTTCGTTTTTTATTGATTCTTGTGATCTTTTTGTCATTTCCTCAATATCCGTACCTAAAATACACAAGCAACAAACACGAGCATATATTTGGCAGTTTTAATGATATTTTAAGCGTTTTAAGCCCAATTTGGACGATGAGACTATGTATAAAAGCAGTCTCATCATTAGTCTAAGCTAAAACAGAGGGGCTTTGGAATCTATTCCGTATTCCGTACGCTAGGAAGTCTATATGAGCTGTAATTATATCGTTTGAACCGAAGAGAGCGATGCGAACAGTTTAGGAGGCCGCAGATCAAACCCTTAGTTCAGTGTCGGGTTTCAGAAGTACTCTCGGTCAATCATATCATTCTCTAGACGGGATGGGGTGTAGGCACGTTTATTGGAGAAGTTGGGAGGAACACCGGCCTCTTTCTTTTTTCAATCGTTAGAAAAAGGAGCTTGGTCAGCCATGTTTCCTATGTAGCCTCTTGTTATTCCCATGATTCCCCTTTGCACCTATTCTCCGCAACTATCGGTTCAGATCTATCTCGGGTACGGTCACTGCACTCCACTCGTTCCCTTTCATTCAAAGGAATTCCTTTCTTGGCTATCAAAAGCATATGTGCTAGTGTTGTACTGACTTACGAACAAGCAGTCCAAGGCCTTACCTGGTGAAAAGCCTTCCTTACCGAAGAATAAGTAGCTATTTGATCCACTATAGTTCGAAAGGTCTTTCAGTGCCCGAGTTCAGTTACGGAAACAACTCACTAGTCAAAAAAGACGCAGCTAGTCTTGGAGTTCAGTGTACTCCATGTACCTTACTCCATGTTTACTTCAACCCCGTTCACTTAGCCTACGAACTCCGGCTCACTTTCAGCTTGGATCACTTCTGGATCGCTTAGCCCTAGCTCGTAACAGCCAACTCACTTCACCTACGTAACGAAGAGAAGTGGTTTACTTGCTTAGCTCGAACATGCCAACAGCATTTCGTTCACTTCGCAAGATTCACTTGTTTACTTGTTATCTAGCGTTATTCCACATCTTAGCTTTCAGGGAATCCCACGAAGCGGTTATGAAAGAACGTAGTGGTGAACGAAGTTGACTTTGACTTATAGCATTTCTCCTCCTCTTAGTTGAAGGCTTATCCATGAATCCAGAGTTGAAGAACTTGAGGGCATAGGATTCAATCCAGCCACAAGTTCTCCCTACGGCTACCTTGTATTGAACGCAACACCGGATCTCTATTCTTCTAGCAATCTTCTTTTGATGATAAAAAAGAAAGAAGAGAAAGAACTGGGACGCCTACATAACTGCTTGCTTGCTTACCAAGCCATCCCGGAAAGCTCCTCCAGTTCGATTATGAATTCATGAGTTGTGTGGAGGGATTTATGTCACCACAAACAGAGACTAAAGCAAGTGTTCGATTCAAAGCTGGGGTTAAAGATTATAAATTGACTTATTATACTCCTGACTATGAAACCAAGGATACTGATATCTTACCAGCATTTCGAGTAACTCCTCAACCTGGAGTTCCGCCTGAAGAAGCAGGGGCCACAGTAGCTGCCGAATCTTCTACTGGTACCTGGATAACTGTATGGACCGATGGACTTACAAGCCTTGATCGTTACAAAGGGCGATGCTATGGAATTGAGCTTGTTCTTGGAGAAGAGAATCAATATATTGCTTATTTAGATTACCCATTAGACCTTTTTGAAGAAGGTTCTGTTACTAACATGTTTACTTCCATTGTAGGTGTGACAATCCGTCAACTTATGGTTGATATTTTATTCTCAGATATTATTTAAAAATATTATTTTAATGTTATATTATGAACTCACTTATTTTTGGGAAGAAATTTGAATTTATGTCTTGAAGTAGCATCGACTACGTCTAAACCGGAGGATTCTACGTTACGTGCTTACGTTTACATACACCGTCTTTGGTGACAGTCCGACATTTCAGAAAATAAATTTGTCCGTGAATATTATTTTGAGATTTTAAATTTGTGTTGATTCATAAACTCACAAATTTACGAGAAGAGATTAGGACTTACGATTTTAATTTAACGTCCTTTACGACTAAACCGGAAACCTTAGGATTACGTATTTACGTTTTCGAACTCCGTTTTTTATGAGACAATTTTTATTAGATTTGTTTTGTGCCATTGATTCATAATTTATAAAAACGTTTTTCGTAAAACGACCCGAGGGCACGCAAATCGAGGAAACTAGAATCGAGGAGTACCCGTAAATTAGTGGGATGAGACAAGATAAATCTTGCCCCACCCCACTCAAAATGGACGGCCAAAACAAGGATACCACATCCTTGATGTGGCAAACTTGCAACAATATAGCTTACACTTGTAAGCCAAGCTTACAAGTTAAGCAAACTTTCCCACCAACACATCAAAACTAGCAACTAAAAACCATTCTCCCATTTCTAACATGCAAACAACTCAACTTTCGCCTCCCTTCTCTCTTTGTGCCGTCCACTTCACCATCCAACACCATCACTTGATTAATTTTAACCACAAACATTTGTTATAATTAACATGTGTTAATCTCCATTCAAAAAGATGAAGATTGGTGCAAATTTTAACATCCAAGGAGGAGTTTCTATGGAGTCTTGGGGCTGATTTTCCACAAGGAGTTCTTGAAGAATGGTGGTCTTGAAGATGGTCTTGGTTTATCACAAGTTTCTCCATCAAAATCCATGTCTTGATCATAACCTACATCATCATGGTGGTATAAAGATTGTTCTCCCCATCCTTTTGTTAATTTTGATTATGTAATCATGTATTTTCTTCTTAAATGTATATATTTATGATGATATATGATGATAAAAATATTGTGTGGGGATTTGGTGTTGATAATCATGGGTAAAAAGATGAAAAACTATATGTCAAAAGGTTAAAATCATGCTTAAAAATGATGGCTGTATAAAACAGTAAAAAACCATGTCATGAACTGATAAAATGGCATAGATTAATGGATATACAGTAAGTAATATGTCTTGTACACATGTGAGAGTTGGCCATGCAATGGAATCATTAGAATGAGTGAGATATGATCAAAACAAGTTTAGAGTACAAATCTGAGTTCACTGTTTTGGACGATTTTTAGAAAATACTTAGAAGCTGATTCAACAGTAGCTATAGAAGAGTTAAATGGAGCACATATCATTTAGTTTATGTCATAAACATTTGAGCTTCTATCTCCATATAGAACTCTAGATATGGCTGTTTTGGTGAACATGAAAGTAAAAATCAGATTTTGAAAATTAAAGTATAATAGTATTATATAAGCACTCAAATAAAAATAGTATAAAATGTGAATTAAAACCCACTAACTCATATAATACATTTATATAAATATGTATAAGGATAAATAAATGGACATTTTATAAAAATGGTAGTTTGATAAGTTTTATAAGTTATAAAACTATAAACATGATTTTTACGACTTTTTCGGCTATTACCGTAAAATTAACGTTTTTGTTAAATAAAACTTAGACGGCTGGACCCGTCTAATGTAAACTTTTATAAACTCATATACTGATATATAAACATATATAACAAGTAAAAACCGATAAAACCCGAACTATAAAACATACGGACATTAACGGGCTAAGTTAACGTTATTGGACTAATAATACAACAAAATGGGCTAAAACACTTATAAACTTATTTATTGGGCTTAACCCATTTAGGCCCAACATGTAAAGTATAAATACTGATAATACAAGTATGAAATGGACTAATAAAAGTTAATGAACTTATAATAGGCTTACTGGACCTAAACACGTAAATAGGTAAAACTAGTAAACTAGTAAGAAGTTACCAATACATAAACAATAAAATGAGTAAATGAGAATATGTAAACCCACTTGATCATCATATATATAAAATCATCATATGTATACATAATTATTATTTTTATAAATTCATTGGACAAGAGTCAAAGACGAGTATTATTTGTCTAGGTTTTCGTGATTGAAGCACGTACCGTACATCCAAATCGCCGATAACCGCCTTCCCACATCAACATGAGTTCATAGCCTCGCACTCTTTTAAATGTTTTTATGAAATGTTTTATAAACCCGCGAGGGAGATAACATGTTAGATTTTTATAAAATAGGACACCATTTGTCCCGATTGTTTGTTTATTGATTTGGACCCGGATGATTGTATGACCCTATGAATGATTAAATGACCCGATAGATGAAATAAAATGGATTATTAAAGTTAGGTTATGTCACTAAAAGTCCCATTAGCATGAATTGTGAACTACCGGGATTTGGTAGACGCTTATGCATATAATAGTACTATTTGGGGACGATCACCCCAGTTCGCGCCTTGACGGTTGATCCCCGTCGTGCCACATTGATTGGTAAGCGAATTTATGTATGAGAAGATTTCCATAGCGTGACCTTTGTGACGACACGCTAATTTAGATGGGCAAATTGAGTTTCGGGCTAGCTACCCGTTGTTTGGTTTAGTAAGGTAACAATGTCATGCGGCTTATAATAATCCAATTAACGAAATACTGCTATACGCACCGAATTACGATGTATTGCCTGACTAGCAATACAGGGTCATACTATTGATATTATGTTCGTGTTTTGGTTTTTCATAACCATATTCATATAACGGTTTTTATTTCTATACAACGTTATTAACGTATTGTATGATGTTTTTAACGACAATGGTTCGTATAATGATTTTGAAGGCGAAAGCCCATATTGTGATTTTGATAAGGATTTGTATAAAATTGACTTTGGCTATTTTATGTCCTATTACGATGATTTGTACAAAATGATTTTCGGTAATAATTTTATACCGATGTTATATTAATGGTTTTATTAAACTCTATGAATTCACTCGGCGTTATCGCTGACCTTTTCTTTTAACATGTTTTGTCTCAGGTACTTGAAGGTAATTCTCGGGAAGACATCAAGAATTCATGGCCCGCACTTAATTAATAATTTTCATTCAAATCCTTTGTAAAATTGTATGAAATGATTATGACTTGGGACCTATGTAAATCTGATATTTATGAATGGAAATGCTTTATTATTAAACGACGCGATTTTTATGCGTTGTCTATGATGTGAGTAATGTGCTATCCCGTAACACCAACGAGTCTTCCGTTGTATTGAGTTGTATAAATTTGGGGGTGTTACAGTAGGTAACGTATTTGGTTTCAAACCCCTACGTGCTCTACGTCTAGAAGATTTGCGAATTCCTAATACGTATGTTAAAACTTTCGAAGGTCCGCCACACGGTAATCAATCCTCAATCATCTCAGGCGTTTCCACTTGTCGATACTCTACCATATGTTGATGCTGCTCGAGAATTAAAGATTTTACCAGATACCGTTGCTGCTAATATTTTAGAGACCTCACGAATGTTGATGCTGCTGATACTTTGGAGATTCCCCAAGATGCTGATGCTGTTTATACTATGAAGACTCTTCAAGAGCAAGGACGGAAACTATAAATTTGAAATTTCTAACAAGAATATGCTTCAACCGTCGGAAGCTACAATCCCATTCCATGCTTTTACTTCCTCAGTTGGATGTCACACATCACTCAACTAATCTGTTAGTCAAAAGAGTGGGAACCTGTAACCAGCCGGCCACTCAGCAGAATAATTTCATGAATCACGGTCATGATAATGGTCGTCGTGAAACTGACAGATAAGGCGGTAGGGACAACCACCGTGCTAATAATTAACCAGTCAGTAACCATCGGAACTCCAGAACAGACGTGACCAGAAATACAGAGGTCAGCAGTCTAACCGGTCCGCCAACCCTAGCAGTTACCAGAAACTCTTAACCTTATTCAGACTCACCTACTAAAACACGTGTCAAGACATTAGTCAAGACACAGGTCTCAAGTATCACTTCGGTAGACACATGTCAGGATACCAGTCATGATACATGTCATACAAATATCTTCTCAAGGCACGAGTCAATACTCATAATTCCTGTATGCCTTCTAAACTAGGTCCTCAGTAATTCAGTGTACCCTCCAAGGGGGTATACCCGTTTTGTCGTGACACGCATAAATCAGACCATTAAAGATCTAGTTACCACCACTGGAGTTTTATTCAGGTTAGACACGCATTGTTCATTGTGTGAGGTTACAAACGAACACATTTAGTGAAAGTTACCACGTTTACTTAACGAATTCATATGTCAGCTTTCTCTTAAATCAGGTACTTCCTACTTTCCGGCCATAAAAGACTTCATTGCATCACCATATTTTTTAAGGCTTTTTCCTTCCAGTTGAAGACAAGATCCGTCTTACTAACTCCCAAATATATCCATTACTTCCTGCCAGAAAAATCAGTACAAGTTGTTATGCTTTATAGCAAGTAAATTATTATTCCAAAACTACAAAGACTTTTAGCTACCAGTTATAAATACACTTCTAAGTTCCTTAAATTCATGATCAGTAGATTATTCCAGAGTTTCTAGTTGTAACTTCCAAAAGTTTTCCAGAAATTCCTTCCTAACCACGAGACAGAATTTAACATCGAGCTTGTCTCAAGAACATAATCTGTTTTTAAAACTTTTTATTGCAGGACTTTCGTCAATTTAAAAGAGTTGCAGCATTTACTGCAAGAGTTACCGAAACGCGGCTTTATTCGCCCTAGCATACCACCAGGAGGTGCACTGCTTTCTGTTTATTAGGAAGAAGGCCGGTAACATGAAATCATGTATCGACCACCGAAATATTTGACAAGATCACCATTCATAAACGATATTCGTTCCACGAATAGAAGGTTTACCTGACCTGCTACGATGTCTTAAATATTTTCTAGAACAATTCACGATCATGCCACCAGCAGTGGGGAGAGAAAGAACTTGGGGTTTTCCAGACTGCTTTTGCACACGTTATAGTCTCCCTAAAATTTTGATTTATACTTTTGAGCTCCCTAATGCTCCAGCTATAGTATGAAATTTATGATTAAATTTTTCATGACTTCTCAGACGAAATCGTCATTATATTCATTGATAACATTCTAATCTACAAAATTCTAGAGAGGTACAAGAGAATCATCTTCTCACAGTTGTACAGAACCTCCGATAGGAGAAAATTATATAAGCAGCTCTTCAGATGTGAATTCCAGTTGAACAAGGTGGCATTTCTGAACCACCCTATTTCAACAGAAAGAAATTTCGGAAAATCCTGCGAAGGTGAAGGCCATCACCAGGTGGTCAAGACCGATGTCTGTGACTAAAATACGAAGTTTTCTAGAATCCAGTTGACCATTGTCGCATAATTTGCTGACAGTTCTCACGGTTAGCTTTCCACGACTAAGCTTATGCATAAAGGAGAGAACCTACACTCAATTTTGCATCCCATAAGATCCTGCGCTAGTAGAGGCCTAATGTACCGAGACTCATACTTCTTTCATGACTATTCACCCAGATTCCACCAGAAAGTACCAAATCCCAGGCATAATTTTGATAAAAGTAGTATAACACATTGATGCAGCTAGGTTCATATCTAGATGCCTGACATACTTCAGGTTCAAGATACAATGTCGTCATGCTAGTGAGTTATTACAACCATTAGGAATTCTGAACAGGAATGAGACAAGATTTCATGAAGATTGTTATCAGTTACCACAGACTCAGAAGAAGTATGATACTATCTAAGTCATTGTCGACCATGTAATCAGCCTACGCGTTTTCTTTCATCCGAAAGGATTACGCAGTAGCGGACCTACAAAAAATTCAGCAGTAGATCGTACCATTTCAAGGTATTCCATCGACCATCATATCAGACAGAATTCATGTTCACGATCACGTGTATATTTACGTTCACTTTACGTTTACGTTCATCTTCACGTTTGCGTCTCACGCTCACATTATGATATTATTTCAGTCCATATTTGTGGTATCTCATGATTTAAAATAAAATTTGTTTTCCATTTCACGATACACGTTTCATAGCCTGTTACTGAATATGGTCATAGATAGCTTAACAAACCAGACTCAAGTTTAGCACAGCTTTTCCATACTCAGGCAGACGTTTCTCGTCTCAGGTCGTATCGTTTGGCATTCCTTCCTTAGTCAACATACGTTCATGATATGTCTAGTATCACATTCACAGTATGTTCCACATATCACGTTCACGACATATTCATGCCCAACGTTCATCAGATGATTGTGAACCACGTTCACAATTGCTCACGTAACACGTTCACAATTTTTCATGAAGTTCGTCTCAATGGGTTTTCAGCAGCTTTACTGAGAGATATAAATGTATCTTTTCAGGTTAATTGTACGTATCGTTTCACGTATCTTACATGTTATATTTTATTCATTCTATCAGATTCAGAAATCCATCTCAGGTATGGAACCAGAAACTATTCAGCATCATCGGTACATGGTCATTAGGACCAAGATCTTCATTGTGTTTAGACCTTTGAAGGAGCCGTTTCGAGCGGGAAGCCACTCGGAAACGGAGGAATCCATCCGGACCTCTCATTCTTTTCCTTCAAGAATTTAGTTAAGTTCTTTTAGTCATGTTACATTTTCCATTCACTTCAGTCAGGTCACGTTTATATCTAATAAGTGTGTAAACACTTATCCTTTTACCACTTAAAATAATGAAAATCGAGACCAATACGTGAATTAATATCGTAAATGTCGGAATTATGCGTGGTTTGTATTTTTATTGTGAAATAGGTACAAAAGATCAAAAGGAAAGAAAACACGGGATTTTACAGTCATTTATTGAAAAAAAGGACAAAAGACAAGGTCAAGAAACATCAAAACGAGCACGAGAATGGAAAGAGCGCAAAATTACGAAGTCAACGGTTCCGGCCTTGCCGCGTAACTCGTCTCGGTTTGCATTTCGCATATTCTACTATTTTATTTCTAATTTTAACATTTTATTAATCTTAGTAAAAATTAAATAAATAAATTTTTTTTATTTTATAATAGTTAGTTTAGTATTGTAATAATTAATTTTGATTTTCAAATACTTTTAGTTTTAGTACTTTTATTTTTATTTATTTTTATCTATTTTTAAACTAACACAAAAATACTAAAAAGAAAAAAAAATAGCATGTGTGTTTCTTTTGTGAGCAATTAGGTGCATGCTTCTAGAAGATTAAAAATGGTAGAGTTGGTTAAAGAAATTAATCAAGAGCCCTTGGATAAAAGAATAATGAAAAGTGTAGATGGTGATTCATGTGACCAAGAAGCATAATCACCTATCAAATGACCAAGATGCCCTCAAGTTAAAGAAGATTAGGTGATTAAGAGCCTAAAAAGACTAATTTACTCCAAGCACCTTGACTTCAACTATAAATAGCAACTCATTTTTCTTCATTTTGTATGTAGATTTTAGGTAGCTAAATAATGTCAATTTTATTTCTTGTTTTTTTAAATGTATTTCCTTTCAACTTTTATACTAGCTTATTATTAAGCACACTTTTTATTAATAAAAGTTTATGTTTTAGCTTATTGTTAATCTCTTTTAGCTTATTCTCATTATACCTTTCTTAATCTTTTCTTATAATCTATCTTATTATTTTGGGATTTGTTTTTTATAACTTTTTCCAAATAAGTTAGATTTATATATAAGTTTGAAATAAGTTATCATATTTCAAGCTTATTGTGGGCTTATTTTCTAGATCTAGCTTATTGTGGGTGATTTGTTCATTTAGCTTTCAAGCTTTTTGAATCACATAAATTTTAAGCTTAGGCTTACAACTTATTAATAAGCTAGTTTTTTAATTATTTACTTTTAGTTTAGATCTATTAGTTTTTTTTATACAAATTAGTTTAGATCTATAAGTTTTATGTTTAAAAATTAAAGTATTTTTATAGAACCAAAAAAAAATTAGTTTTGATCTATTAGGTAATTGATAAAAAAGTGTAGATCTATTAATTCTAGGCTTGAAATTAATATATTTTTATAAAACTTAAAAAAATATTTTAGATATATTAGTTTTATTTAAATCTCTTTATAGAATATTGATAGTTGATTATTTTTGTTCTAACCTCTTGTGTTTTTGTGATATTAACGAATCGATTCATCAAGTTTGACAGAGAGCTTATGGTCGATTAATTTGGTTCGAGTTTGATTTGATTGACCGTGTACTTTACGGGCCGGGATACGCTTAGCTTTAGTATTGATTTGGTTGGCTATGTACTTTACGGGCCGTATTTTGATGCTTTTGGGAGGCCGTGTACTTTACGGGCCATATGTTGTTACATATGATTGATGTTGTTTTAGAGGGTTTTCTACTGACTACGGGTACCATAATTTTCTCCTTTTTATTTTTATAGCTTAATCGTTTTAGTTTTATTAATTAGATCGTTATAGTTTAAATAGTTTTCAAAAATATAATTTTCATAAAAACCGGTTTAATTAGTTTTAGTTATTATTATTGTTTTAAAATATTGATTTAAAAGTTTAAAAATTAGATTTCATTTAGATAAGCTTATTATTAGTAAAAAATTTAAACCTTTTTGTGATTATTAAGCTTATTAGTATATAAATCTTGTAGCTTTATCATCTAAAAAGATTAATAAGCTTAAAAGGTTGAAGCTTTACGCTTTATTTTTAAGTTTATCTTTGTGAGTTCATTTTTTTGTCACTTTTATTTGCTATTACGTGTTTGCATTTAGATTAATTTTGCATTTAGATTTATTTTTAATTATAGTTTGTTTTTGTTGCATCTAGATCTAAATTTGTAGTTTAATTTTATATTGCATTTTAGAATAATTTTATGTGACTTAATTGCGCTTTTATTTTTATATATTCCTTAGCCTACATATTTTTCTCATTTTGAGTTTAATTAGACAATAGATACCAAACAATTATTATTAACCAAAAACAAATAAATCTTATGTTAAGTTGTGAATCAATTCGAGTGGAGTCGAGGAAAACGATATATTAAAAACGGATATTAAAATGGCGCCGCTGTCGCATCGATCTCGTTACGATTGACGATTTTTCGTGAGAAGATTTAGATTTTGGGATCCGTTCACTTTGAACGTTATTTTTCTTGTTAAAAAATCAAAAATATAAAAAAACAATCAAAAAGATGAAAATAAAAAAAATAAAAAATAAAAAATCATCAAAAGCAAATTCTTTCCTAAGATTTGCACCAAAAAAATTAAAAATCCAAAAGTAATACTTTTCCTAAAGTATTACACCAAAAATATTAAGTACTATTACTATTTTTATTATTTCGATTTATCTTGATTTTTATTGTGAATATATTTTTCTTACAAAAATACAAAAAGATTTTCTTTTTACTATAGATATTACGTATAAGAACCTTAATACACAATATTTCCATAAGTATTGCTTGCAATACCCCGTATTTGGAGGCGTTTCGATTCCTTATACGTGTATCGATCAAACAAAAATAAAGGCAAAAATAGATAAATACTTTCGTTACGCAATAATTTGAAAAATATGAACTTTAAGGTGAATACAAAGGCTATGTGCTATAAAAGGCCGTCTAAGGGAAGCTAGGTACTTAAGTGCTTCGCGCCACCTCATTCCCCCCGTTCACCTGTGAGTATTTTGAGAAGGAAGGCTTATCGAGGGCTTTGCCTCCCAAGTAGTATTACATATATATTTTGTGTAGCTTTTTAATATTGAACCTCGAGAGGGATAATCCCTTTCCTCTCAAAGTCGACCGAGGTCTCCTACCTTATTCCCCGTTTTTAGTTGTATGCGCACTCGCGCGCGTGCACACATACCGATTGGTGTACCAAATACTTCTAATTCTTCCAAAAAGAAGAAGAAGAACAAAAAGACCGTCAATCAAGCTGATCCCGAGAATCGAGCTTTCAACAATACAATGGCAACGGATAATCAAATGATGATTGAGATCTTGCAATCCCACGTGGAGGGCAATGATGACGCTATTTTGGTGCCCGCAATTGGAGCAAATAATTTTGAAATTAAAATGTGTTTTATTCAAATGGTTTCCGCTACACCATTTTTGGGGCGTTCCCAAGATGACCCCCATGATCATATTAAGATATTTATCCATTTGACTAATACGGTGAAATACAATGGGGTGACTCAAGAGGCAATACATTTGTTGCTCTTTCCTTTTTCCCTCGAGGGATAAGCCCGGATTTGTCTTGATAAAGAACCACCCCAAAGTATTCTTACATGGGCGGATTTAGAGACCAAGTTCATTAACTACTTTTTCCCACCATCACGGACCATCGCTTTAAGGAATGACATCATTACCTTTGAAAAAAAATATGGGGAAACGTTTAGTGAGTCTTGGGATAGATTTAAGGAGCTTTTGAGAAAGTGTCCTTGTCACACCCCACCATGGCGGAGTATGGGGCGCGACGTATGGATATCATCACAACATGGCGTGTCTATAGAGATAACTATATGAAATAAGAAATGTCATAAAATGGAGACACAAAGTCATGACAATATCTCATCAGACTCAGGAGTCTAGGTAAGTAGGTAACAGTCCTACCGCTTACCCATGACAAACAAATAACATAACCAAACAAATATATGTGTGCCACAGTATCACTTATTAAAAGAACAAATAAAAACTAAGAAGGAAATGGGGATTCTCCTTCTATATGCATTCCTAAGCTTCTCCAATCCTAGCCACTTATGTTCTCATGCTTAACCATAGTATCACCTGAAAGAGACACTAAAACACGTCAACATAAAGTTGGTGAGAGTCATAGGTTTAGACTCCAACGCTAAATCAATTACAAGCTGTGAATAACAACCATCATCACAATAACATATGGACAATGTGCTACAATTATGTATTAACAACTAGCATTCAAGATCAATCATTCCAAACCAAAATCCAAGGCTCCTACCTTGCCAAACAACATGGTACCATAGATGATCACACTATGTACCTATCCCAAGGCCACTATCTTGTCAAACCACAAGGCCACTACCTTGTCAAACCTCAAGGCCACTACCTTGTCAAACCACAATAACTGAGACGGTATGTGTCCCCTGATCCAAATCACACACAATCAAGAATCACATAGCAGTTAATCACATAATGTACACACAAGTCCATCATAAACCTTAAAAACATTCACATCATCAATTTATAAAATAACTCAACACAGTGTCTCTTCCATCCCATCTGGAAGTCAATATCAATAGTAAACATGGGACTATGAAACTCACCTGATAGCTTCTTCACAAGTCCTCGTACTAGCAACAAGCTAACAAACCAAAAACACAAAATCAATACACGAACCAATCACTAAGATGGCTCATCAACCTATGATGGACATCTAGTCTATTCCCGTATAATTACCTCATTGTTAAGCTCTAATCACCCCATTACCCTTCCTTAACAAGTCCCTAACTTGGTTAAGTTTAATAGCTATCCCGTTCATAATTTTACACAAAACAGTCCTAGTTTTAGGTCTCAAAACTTTAAGTCAAACGTCCACTTAAACATACCCATGATTTCTGTAAAAGGAATATTCACACTTTTATACATGTTGGCTAAAACCTCCCACCTGACCTAACCTTAAAGCTACTGTTAAGGCCCAGATATATGTGTATATATTGCTACCTATCCAGAATTCACTGATTTTAAACGTATGAAAAGTTCATTACCATTAGAGGGTCTTACCCTAAACCACAATCTTAGCCCAAGTTCAGATCCTTACTACAATATATAAACCATCTCTCATGTTCGTGAGAAGATCCCAATGCAACCCTAAGTACCCCAAACAACCCAAAACTTAAAAAGAAAACAGGCTGAATTCAAAACTGTTTTGACCTCCGACTGTTTTAACCTGTTTTTGACCCACTTCCCGACCTCCAATTTAGTTCTAGTTTCTTGATTTAGAAAGCCAACTCAATTACCTATCCAGGGCTAGTTTGACCGCATCTTGAATGTTCCTAGAACTCGAGATATGATCAAAACAATAGACTCAAAATTCTGCCCAGTTTTTAAAAACGGGTTTTAAACAAATTGATCTAATTAATAACCTATAACCCTTCTAATACAAGCCCTAGATTATATGATCATCATATTATGATTACATTATTAATCTACTGTTTTTATATAAACCCTAACCCTTAATCCATCATAAGAATGATTAATTAAACATAAAAACAATTTAATTAAAAAGGTTAATGAAGGTTTTTACCTTAAATCAATGGAAGATGAAGAAAACCTAATTTCTTTGAAGAACCCTAATTCTCCTCTATGAAACCCAAGAATTTTTCTTTGTCTCCAGGGATTTATGTTTTTTTTTATTTATTAGATAACCTTATATAGTGTGTACATAAAATCCTAGTCCAAGTATAACACCCAACTTTCCTTTTTTTTCCCTTTTTCCCTTTTTCTCTTTCTTTGATGCGTCTAAACCGACCCAAACACCCAATAAATTCGTTTTTTTATTTTTATTATTTAATAGGGTTTTGCTAACAAACACCCTATGGGTGTTTTTTAAACTTCCATAAATAAAAACAATTCCAAATATGAACTAATTATTTTCATAAATGCATGATTCTAACACTTGTTATTAAGGTAAGTAAGTTTTAGTATGGTATATATTAATATTAACTATGTTAAATATGTTATATTTAAAGTTCATTAATTGTAAAAATTTTAATTATAGAATGTTTAAAAAACACTCATAGGGTGGTGGTTAGCAAAATCCTATTTAATATTATGTAAATAATATTACCTTAATTTTCCTTAATTTATTTCAGCTCCTAAAGCTTCCAAAACCTCAAAACCGTAAAACTAGTCAAATTTACGCGTTTTACCGTAAAAGACGTAAAATATACACTTTTATAAAAAATCTCAAATTTTGAAATAAACTTTATAACTAAGTCCTAAATGACTTAAAACCATCCCGAAAAATATTCATATGGATAGTTACCTCACCCGAGACCTCTAAATGCTAAACCATAAATCCTAAAAAAAATACTACTACTATAATACTTATACGTATACGTAAACACCAAAATATCATCATTTTCATTTCATAGTCACCACTTGTGAGCTCATGAACATGAAATAACCGTTCCTCGATTTACTTATGAGTACTCTATACTCACAAACGATAACCACACCAACCTCGTTCATACAAAATAAACACGTAAACACAAAATTCAAGTAAGCACACATAAAATAACCTAAAAGTAAGACCAAGTGACAAACCCAAAACCACGGTTGTCACAGTCCTCAACATGGTTTTACTAAAGTTCATCAAATTAATACTATTTACAATGGATTAACTTTGAATGACCAAGACTCACTAAATAGTGCTTCGGGGGGGAAATATTTTGGTTAAATCAATGAATGATGCTTGGAATATAATTGAAAACAAGGCAAAAGTTCAAACCAAGAGTGTAAGGGCTACAATGGCTAGTGCTAGTGATAATGAGGTGACTAATCAAATTAAGGAGCTTACTTCAATTGTAAAACAACTTGCTTTAAGAGATAACCCTCCCGCTACGCATGTACACACTTTAAATGAGACTTTTGAAACTTGTGAAACTTGTGGTAGACCTCATTCTTACTATAATTGAGACAAGGTTTACAATCAACAACAAGAAGTTTATGCTTACAATTCCAATGAAAATGAGAGGGTTCACTTTAAACCGAATGTTGATGTTAACCATTTGTCTTATAAGAGTACTAACTATTTGGCTCCCCCGGGTTTTGTAGCTCCACAAAGACCCCCCCCCCCCCCCCCCCCCCCCCCCCGCGCCCAAAATACCCAATACCAAAATATGAACCACGGTCCTTAAAGGGGTAATTTTTAAGGGAATTCAAATGCAAGGGGTTTTAACCAAAATCAAGGGAATTTTCAAGGTCAAAACCAAGAATTTAATAATAATCAAGGCTTTAATAACCAAAGTTTTTATAATCAAGGCTTTCAAAATCCTAATCAATTTCAAAACCAAGGTTTTCAAAATCAAGGGTTTCATACTCAAGGTAACCAAGGGTTTAATCAAGGTAATGTTACTAATCCTCAAATGGACTTGGTTCTCCAAAAAATTGACCGAACATGAGAGAACTATGAAACAAATGCAAGAGTCCACCGATAGGAAATTCGTGCAAATGTTGCTAGCCCTTAGACTCCAAGGAGCCTTACCTTCTACTACCGAGACTAACCCTCGTGCTAATGTGAGTGCTATCACTACTCGAAGTGGAGCCACTTTAGTGGGACCTTCTATCTCTTCGCCCATAAAGGAGATACAAGGCCCGGAGGTCATAATGATTAATCCTACTCCCCCTTCGGTGATCCCTCCCACTACCACTCCTAGTACTAGTTCTCCATTGCCTAATGAGCTTAACCCTAAGGTTGTTTAAGAAGCGAGTCCTTCTCCTTCTCAACCTTCAACTTCAAAGCCCAATATCCCTTATCCCTCTAGGTTGGACAAGGCTAAGTTGCTTACCAAAGATGACGTTCACGTCCCCAACTTTTTGAAAATGATTTCCCAAGTGAATGTTAACATTAGCCTTATTGAATCACTTGCTCAAATGCCTAAATTTGTGAAAATGTTTAAAGATTTGCTCAATAAGAAAGAAAAAATGGTTGAGCTCGTTAACACTCATTTAAATGAGAATTATTCCACAATTCTTCTCAAAGAGCTTCCCGAAAAGCTAAGATATCTCGGACGATTAGTGTTACCATGCTTGTTTCCTCAAATTGATGATTGTATGGCTTTAGCGTATCTTGGTGCTAGCATCAATCTTATGCCACTCTCGGTATGGAAAAAATTATCATTACCCGACCTTGTACCAACTCGCATGACTCTCGAGTTAGCTAATAGAACTCTCATATACCCCGTTGGTATTGCCGAAGACGTTTTTGTTCGGGTCGGTACATTCACTTTCCCCGTGGACTTTGTCATCATCGACTATGAGATGGATCCTCGTATTCCATTAATACTTCGTAGACCATTCTTAAGATCCATAAAAGAATTAGTTGATGTGGACGAAGGGGAGTTAATTCTTAGGGTTAGGGATAAACAACAAGTTTTTAAAATGGGAAAAATCACAACTAAATCAAATGGAAAAGAGTCGGTCAATATGATTGACGTTCTTAATTATGATAATGAAGAGATTTTTAATAATCCTTTTGGAATTAAAAAGTCTAATCAAAATGATTTTGTGATAACTTCATCACTTCCCTTTGAGCCTTAAATTTTTGAAACTCCTAGTTACGATACTTATAGTGATCACACTTCTTTAAGTGATCACACTATCTTCGGTTTAGATGACCCACCTTTTGACCCACCCACTTTTGATCTACCAATCTTTGATGATTACGATGATGACACTTCTTTAAGTGATCTCATTATCTTTGATGACCCACCTCGTGACCTTAATGCACCTCATATCTCTATGAGTGATTCTTCGATTATGGAGACTACTTTTGACTTATATACCTCAATTTTAGAAGTCATGACTTTTGAGGAGGATCCTCCACTCTTGGAGATCATTCCTACTTTAGAGGATATTCCATTTGAGGAGGATTTAGATATCTTTCTAAATACCTATTTTCCTCACGAGGATGAGTTTTCCTATGACTTCGATGATACTTATGTTTTCACATCAAGTTTGGAAGAGGACGACTTTCCCACTTTGGATTATGATGACATTGTGAGCTTTAATGTCAACACCTCTTGCTATTTTCCCGTTAAGGAACCGGTGTTTGATTTCGGAATAGATACTTTTGTGTTATCATTGCCATATCGCCATACCACCCTTTCCTTTAAGAGATCGTTGCCTAAGGATACCCCACTCG
This sequence comes from Glebionis coronaria, assembly GCA_025667525.1. NCBI lineage: Eukaryota > Viridiplantae > Streptophyta > Magnoliopsida > Asterales > Asteraceae > Glebionis > Glebionis coronaria. Next base: position 306,713,765 of record CM046881.1, on the reverse strand, counting down.
ACTTATACTTGTGTGATTTTACCACCATGGGGTTTATTTCCTTTCGTGATGGAAATTATGTGTTTGACCCGGGTGGACTTTATTGAGGTATTCCTTATGTTAGAAATACGTTTTTACGTATTTATGAAGGATCGGTCGCTCCAACGATAATTATGTAACGGGCTCGTGATCCATTTAATTAGTGTATAGTCCATATAGCCCACATGTAGGGTGGGCTATATATATATCCCCTCCTAGCATGTTAGGAGGGGTTGTTGATTGTCATTTCTCACTTAATCATTTTCCCATTTTACTTTCTCTAACTTCTCTCCCTTGTCTCCTTTCTCTCTCTAATCCCTCATCTAATTCCTTCATCTTCTTCTTTATTTATCAATCAATCAACCAACTTAATCCATCAAATCCATGATATAGAATAGGCCATTAACAACGTAGATCTTCAATTGGTATCAAGAGCCAAGGATTGATTGGTTTATTCTTGCTTCTATTTTTATTGATTTTGGTGGGTTTTGATTTAATCATGCTTAAATCATAAAAAGTTTGTATTTTTTATAAAAAGTTTGTGTTTTTATGTGTTAAATCATATCAAATCTTCAAATTTACTTACTTTTTAGATAAAAAATCACAAATTTTTATATAAAAATCAAAAATTTCTTTATCAAATCTTAAAAAGTTTGTGTTTTTATAAAAAGTTGGTGTTTTTTATAAAAGTTTGTGTTTTTTCTTTTTAATTTTGTATTGTTTTTTATTAAATCCTTCTATTTTGATTGCCTTTTTTGTTTGAATCAATTTTTTATTATTTTTTTATGTTTTTTATTTTTTTAATCAATTTTACCAGTTATTACTTTAATCAGTTATTACTTTAATCATATTATTTTTTTTATCAGTTATTACTTTAATCAGTTTCTACTTTTTATAAACAGTTTTTTATAGTTTTTAATCAATATTTTTTATAATCAGTATTTTTCTTTATTTTTAATCTATTGGGTCTCGAGTTTTTTTGTCCAATACCAGTCCTACAGTCTTGTCGTTTATCAAGGTTTTTGGGTCTCCAGTCTGTCAATCATGTCTGTTATTGTCCAGTTCCGGGTGAAGAATTTTTTCGAGTGAACCAAAAGTTCCGAATCAAACCCAAAAAGTTCCGGGTGAAGAAACAAGTTCCGGGTGAAGGAAATGTTCCGTATGAACGAAAGTTCCGAATGAATGAAAAACTTCCGAATCAATTTTTTTGAAAAACTTCCGAATCAATCTTTGAAAAACTTCCGAATCAATTTTTGAAAAACTTCCGAATCAATTTTTGAAAAACTTCCGAATCAATTTTTGAAAAACTTCCGATTCGGAACTCTTCCGAATGAATGAAAAGTTCCGAATGAAACCATTTCAAACATAACGGAAAAATTTTCGACACAAAACTCAAACCCACAACTCAAAAACCTCCCTCTCGACCAAACAACCCTACCCAACCTCACCTTCGTCTAAACACTGACAACCCAAACACAACTTCAACACAAACACAGCAACACACAAATCCCTCTCAAACTCACATCTCCCATCCGACTCTAAACCCTCACTCTCGACACATCAAAACCCAAGACTCACACCTCTCGAACACCTTTTTTTTTTTTCTGAGACTCGATTGAAAACCATATCACACCAACAGACTCCCTCGACTCCCTCTTTCGACACAACACCCTCCCCCAAAAAACTGACACACAAAACAAGAACTCCCGCTCACACTGACCCTTCCTCGTCAATCACTCTCGACCATCACACCCTCTCTCACAACAACCCTCAGTCTCACCACGACTCTCGCACAGAGACTCTCAGACCACCCTCGAACACATATCTCTCTCAACAAAAACAATACTCTCGACTTAAACCCAACTCATAACTCTAAAGATCTCAGTTTAGCTTCGTGTGTACACATGCATGGTAAGATCAATTACGATATATACCTACAAAACTAATGTCATCATAGATCGAATTTGAAGGATTTAACTTCTTTGTTTTTTCGAATTTATAAGAAAGAACAACAACAAATCTGTTGCCATTCTTTCTTTGATTTCGATTAAGACTCAAATTCAGACTCAAGACTCCAACTAATCCTAACACCAGACTCATCTCACTCGACAACCAAATCATCTCATCTCATCAAAACTCTCGACTCATCTCATCTCATCAAAACAATAAACCCACGATTACCCACCCTCCTCAAACTGGTTTCAAATCACAACTCAACCCACGATTGACAGAATGACACTACAGATGAGAGAAGACTTAAATTAAAAGGAGATACCTTACCCGAGACCTCATTGTGAGATCTAGACGACTATCATTCGAAGTAAAAGTGTGTTCTTTATGAGATTGTTGGAGGACAAGATAAGGGGACGGAGGTTCCAAAGATGATGGTGGCTGGGATTTAGGAGAAAGAGAGAGACGAAGGACTTTTATGTGTGTTGAGGAGAGAGAGATATTGTAAAGGGAATCTGTGATTGATTTCAGTCAAAGAGCGATTAAATATATTGTGAGTGGGACGGAGTTTACAAGGGTGCGTGTGTAGCTACGTGTCACTTTTACAGGTGTTGAGAGTAAATAAGTGGCATATCTTATAAACGTATTTTAGCAAAGATTTTAATCGTCCAATATTCTTTTTTTTGAGCAAATCGTCCAATATTCACAGTTAATTATTCACATTACATATTTTTTATTATCTTATTTTATTTAGTTTCTATTTTTAGTTAAATTATTTTTGAAACATTTGTGAGAAAAGTTATTTTTTATTTTATTTTCAATTTTCAAATATCAGATTTTTTATTTTTCTATTTTTTAGTTAAATTTCTTTAAAGTTTTTGTGGCCGGATTTGACGACAAAGTGACGAGTCAACGTGACGGGATTTTTGATCGGGTTTCATTCATAATCGTTTGAGCCGACAACATCTTTTGAGCCGAATCGAATTGTAACATCCTGAAAACTACAACATCCACATCATTTTTCCTCGACTTTCAATGGATCTTTCGAACTCAACATCGAACGAGGGAGATTTGCATCGAATGCAAGACAAAGTTAGAGAAAGTGGTATAAATTCATTTCAATTGCTTCAATATCATCTTGTTACTCTTTCACGGCTTCAAGGAGGAAGCGAATTTGTGACAATCTTTGGACAAGATCGTCATAGATTCATCGACTCAATTTTCACCACTTTAACCGAACTCGCCGAGCAACTCAACCGTGGCAACTTTAATCACTCTGCATCGGCTCTTGCATATAAGGCTCTTGTGACACAACTCACGCCTTTCCTCCAATTCAATATCATCAAGTCTGAAAGTTCAATGATTTGCCAATCATTTCTTCGAGATACACATACCGAGCTTCGAGTCTTCCGTGATACAATTCTGAAACTCATGACATCAGTCTCGTCTTCGATTTATGAAAGATCTCGACTTCAGCAAGGGTATGATAATGGAGTGCAAGACTCTTCGATGCAAGAGGAAACTGGTCATACGGTTGAAAACTTTGAGCCTAACGATGGCAAGAGCACGGAATCCGGAGGACAACATGATACCAGTGGCACGTCAGGGAATGTTCACGAAATCTCTCTTGATGACACCTTACCCATTTATGACGAAGAGCCGGCAAACATGGTACAATGTAATGTTGTTTATGATGTATATGCTGATGACATGCCGCATATTGGGCATTCTGAACCTAATTATGACAAACATGAGATGGAAAAGAGTGATACAAATACCACTTCTGATTCATCCGATGAGAGTCATAATGGGGGAGAAAGTGTTCAAAATGCTAAACATCATGATAAATGCTTTATAATTGCCTCGTTAACTGATTTTGATTCCAAGATTAAAGAGCTCGAAACGATCGTAGCTCGGCAATCAAAAGATCTTGAGGATGCCAAAATTGAATTTTCAAAGAAAACGGACAAATTTGAAACATACTTTGAAAAACTTGAAAAGTCAAACGTTGTTCTTGAAAGAAAATTGGATCAAACTGTTCTAGATTCTAAAGCTGAAAAGGATAATCTTTTGAAACAAATTCAACTGCTTGAATCTAAGTTGGCATCCCAAGATAACTTGCTCAAAGAAAATGAGACTTTAAAGGCCCAAGTACAGGAAAAGGTTTTTGCTATAGCTGCGTTGAAAAACGAGTTAAGGAAAAGTAAAGGACCTAGTGTGGACACTAAGCTTGAAAAACCATCAATCTTGGGGAAACCGCCTACAAATCAGTTCGTCAGACAACCAACTGTCAGACAACCTAATGCATTTGGATCCGAGCGACCACAATCCTCGAGACCGCGGTTTGCCTCCCAAGTTGATTTGGGTCATATTTCTAGAACTGTCACTCCACCAACTAGGCCTAATGTGACTAAATCAGCTTTAGCAAGACCAAATCATATGATTGCCTCTAGTTTCCCTAAAAATACCAAGACCACGTCTAGAACTAGTTCAAATGACGTTTGCCATGAATCTGATCTTAGGGAAGCTAAGCAAAAGACACATGTAAGAGATAGGAATTTCAAACCTAGTCAGATGCCTTCTAGTTTACCCAACACTGCTAACCGTAGCATGTCCAATCCTAGGAGCATCAATCAATCATCTAGGGATTCTAGATCTTACTCGGACATTAAATATGCTACTTGTAAAACATGTAGAAAATGTGTCTTTACGGCAAATCATGATTCCTGTATCAAAAAATTGCTTAATGAGGTGAACTCCCGTGCTAGACTTAAATCCCAGTGGGTTGCTAAAATCAAACCCGTTGGCAAAATGTGGCACCCCACTGGTAGAACTTCACTCTTGTAGGAAACGAGTGCCCTTTAACTAGGATTGTCTCCGATTCTACTAAGTCTACTAGGGAGGAAACTGATAAAGATGATACTTCACTTACGCCTAAACTTAAGGTTTTCTATAAAAGGAAACGTTTGCTAGCCAAGACTAGTGAATCATCTACTCAGGTCGCCTCTGAAACAAGTAAAGCCAACTGTGAACCCCCATGTGCTTCTATAATTGATATCGCTAACCCACGTCAAAGCATGCAAATTCCTAATGAGATTGCAGGTACCAAAGTTGATGTTCCAAAAGAACGAAGCGGTCCAATCGTTGTGTACCGTTCAACTAAGGACACTCTTAGAGTTTGGTTGTTGAAGAAGCAGATATCAGAGAAACAAATGTCTCAGGGGATTCATGGTTAAGCTGCAAACAGGACTTATAGTCACATCACAGACTATAACTCGCTCTTTAAAGAAAGGAAAGTTTATCGCCGATGGTAAACTTATCCTAACAACGAGAAATTAATTTTTCTCGGCATGAGCTTATATCAAAAACATTCCAAGTTTTTAAGCTCATGCACAATGACTTACAGTTAAATGTCAGACTGTAACTCGAACTTTATATATAAGGGAAAGTTTATCTTTTATGATAACTTATCCTCTTAACGAGAAATTTACCTTTCTCGGTCATGAGCTTGTGTTAAAACATTCGAAGTTTTAAGCTCAGAAAGGAAAGTGTATTTTTTAAATAAGAGAACTTTTCCTCGTAACGAGAAATTAACCTTTCTCGGTCATGAGCTTTCCGTTAAAACAGTCAAAGTTTTCAAGCTCATGAACACGACTTCTAAGTAAATGTCAGCTTAGGACTCGTCCTTCAGATAAAAGGAAAGTTTATCGCCGATGGTAACTTATCCTTAACAACGGGAAGTTCACAACTTCTCGGACTTGAGCTCGCTTTTAAGATATTCAACATCTTAAGCTCAAGTAATTGTTTTTCAAAACTTTGAACACAATTTTTCGAGAATTTCTCAAAAGGTTTTTCTAAATCTTTCAAAATTGTGTGTTCAAAAATGTTTTGATAAAAAGAGCATGTCTTCTGGAATCGATAATATTTACGAACCTAGAAATGTCATTCAATAATGACACGGGGTTGTAAATAAGTTCGAGCAGAAGTTCAAATGATTTTAAAACATGCTCAAAATGGTTTGCTATTATTTCAGATAGCAACCCGCTTTTCATAATCAAGTCAAGCATTTCACCGGAAAGCTTTGACTCAACAACGGGAATTAATTTTCTCGGGGACGTGACGAGGTGACCAACATTCGTGAACAAGAACCATGTGAATCTTTCATATGATGTTCTCCATCATTCAGGTCCTACCTTGTAAATTGTTAATCTTGTGAATTCATTATTATATATGATCTTTGCACGTAATAAATACCTTACACTTGTGTTTAAAAGGTATTTAATTTACGTTTCAGCACACCCTCATTAATTTGAGGGGGAGCTTGTGTAATTCATGAAGATTATTGGACTTGCATTTTTCTTCCCAAATTTTCTTAAAATGCTATTAAATCAATTGATATTAAAAACATCGATTGCGTTAATATTTTTAATATGGGGGAGAAAATGTGATTTAATATGGGATATGATCAATCATAAATGGTTTGACTTAACGTGATAGCTCATCCCGACATGTGCAAAATGTTTTTGGATATCGTGGCATATGTTAAGGGGGAGCAAAATGGATTTGCACTTCAAAATGGATTTCATGGTGACATACACTTACCCAAAACATCTCTATTCATGACGGTGAAGATTGTGGTGACATAAGGATGGTAGGATAGGTTAAAGTCCAATGATTTCTCTAGAACCGGAGGAATCTTCCCAAGGACATTCCATAGCTAGAAATAGTAGTCCTTAGGAAAGATGGAGAAAGATTGTGAACGTAGCTGAATGCCGACCAAGTACTTAAGCTAGCACTGGAACAATCACAACAAGGTGCTAGTGATGATGTATTGGTAAGCATTGAAGGGGTTGAAGAATGAAAAAGAATTGTAAAGATAAAGGGTGTAAAGAAAGAAGCCCTCCTTACAACTTTAGGCAGAAACCGGGTCAATACATATGCTATTGAGGTCATTTTTGCTAATGATTCTCGGTATTGAAGAAAGACATCATGGACCCAGTGATGCAATGCACAACCCTTCCCAGCTAACTCAAATATCTCTCAAAAGGTATTTGTTTTAATCACACGGAGATCAACACGTTATCTATTGGTTTATTCACTCCGAATAGACTGATATTGAAAAGGTGGCACTCCTCTCCAGCCTCCGATCACTAAAAATCCAAAATGCACGATCGAGTCTAGAGCCATTTGAGATCATCAAATATCTCATTAGGACACACTTTCATATTTCCTTGCTTCTTCACACACTGTGAAAAGTAAGAAAAATCTTAAGAGTCCTACGCAAAATCTTCATGATCTTGCCTGAACATCCGAGTAATACGAAAGTATTTACAATGAAGATGGAAATCCTTCTTGAGCGAATATCAAAAAGCTCATGGTAGGTGACTTATGCGATTCTTTATGAATCAAACTTGTGATAACTGGAAAGCAAGAGTGGTTTAATTCTTAAATGAATTTAAACACATTCCAGGCCTCTACGCAATATCTTAGTGATCTTGCCAGAACATTCAGAGTAATACTATTAAGTATTTACAGTGACGAATGGAAATCCTTCTAGTGTTAACATCAAACAGCACTTGGTAGGTAACTTGCAAGATTCTATATGAATCAAGCTAGTGACAACTGGAAAGCAACGATGGTGCGGTTCTTAATTGAACTTCACTTGTTCCAGGAACATGAATTGACGGCTTCAAATCATGCGGATAATATTATCCAAATGATTCACTCTTTACGTTCGCAGTCAGCTTTGGACGGTCGAGTAAAGAGAACGGGTTTACCCGCGAAATCTTGTCAAGGAGGTTCTTTATTGAAACTACCTGCCACAAGTACGATATTTAATATCGTCCAACGGTCTTCACCGACCGGAGGTAAATTGCTACCGAATTAGAATGAAGTGTTCAAGGCCAATTCATCCGTGTATATTGTTTTGTTGCTAACTGTCTTATGCAGCGTAACAAGAAGGTGGCATTGCGGTGTACAATCCAGAAGAAGTCGTCACCACATGCTTATACTACATACAAATAGTACTTCAACAAATTCAAGAAAGCCTGAAGGTCAAGTCTTCCGCTGTATCAAACTCTGAAGCTTTCAAGAATTTAAAAGTATAAGTATGTGGAACATGAAGTCACGAAGAGGCAAATATCACAAGTGAAGAATGCACAAGGTCAAGGCAAGGAAACATGCTCAAGACTAAAGTCAAAGATCACATCAAGCATATTCACAAGAACAAGATCGAAGACTCAAGCATAGATGCTAGGTTTAAGATTTTGTAAAAAGATGTGACCTCCCTTAGGGGGAGATTGTTGGAAATACGTTTTTCCCAATAAAGTCTCGGTCACATCTTAGTTAGCATAGATCACGAGTTATAGACTATTTAGAACTTTGTTTCTTGGAGCGACCTCCCTTAGGGGGAGATTGTTAGAAATACGTTTTTACGTATTTATGAAGGATCGGTCGCTCCAACGAAAATTATGTAACGGGCTCGTGATCCATTTAATTAGTGTATAGTCCATATAGCCCACATGTAGGGTGGGCTATATATATATCCCCTCCTAGCATGTTAGGAGGGGTTGTTGATTGTCATTTCTCACTTAATCATTTTCCCATTTTACTTTCTCTCTCTAACTTCTCTCCCTTCTCTCCTTTCTCTCTCTAATCCCTCATCTAATTCCTTCATCTTCTTCTTTATTTATCAATCAATCAACCATCTTAATCCATCAAATCCATGATATAGAATAGGCCATTAACAACGTAGACCTTCACCTTATTTGAGATGTTTCACCCTTTATCATGGAGAGATTTTCCTCCCTTAGAAATCTCGACTTTTCCATGATTTCCCATTTAAACGATGATATTCGGGGAATCGAGTCGAGCTAGAGACTCGTGTTAAATAAATCAAGCATCGTTTAACTAGGTTAGATATTTACCTTTTCCACCCTTTCCACCTTTTTCACCTTTACCCATTTCCACCAATAATTGTAGGGGAGCCAAGTAGGTTGTGTTTTGTGATGTTGTGTAGGGATATGTTCTTTAATGATCCACTTTTGGTGCTTTTGACGCGACCCGTGATCCGGTGTACCCGTGTACCCGGTTTCCTTCGGTTTGTTTTTGCTATTAGACGTCTTTGATATATTAGGCCCGTCGTGAATATTTTGACTTAACCCGAGTTTACTTATTTGAGTTTACTCTAGCTAGTATCCTTAACCATATGGACCTTAATTGATATATTAGGCTAAGCATCCATGAGTCTCATTACTTGAGATTTTAAATTGTGGTTAATTCTTCCTTATATGGGTTTTGTGGCTCTTTCTTCCCGCTTGTATATTTAATTGCTTAATAAATGAGGATTTTTGCGGTTTAGATTCGATATTTTAGCTCTTAACCAACTCTTTTATTTCCTTGTAATTAAAGCATGAACACATTGAGGATGCCAGCGTTGTGGACTTCCAACTAAGGTGGCTCATAACTACTAAGTAGGAGGTATTCAGACAATGGGACCGCAGAATTTGGCCTACTATATATATCATAAATAAAGAAGAATAAGATTAAAACATGATCTCAAGGAGCCTCGGGGTGTGGGACATGTAGCACGAACCTTGTCATTAGAGCCTTAGGGTGTATGGCATGGTAAGTATTTAATAAAAATTGATAAATAATCATTTCCCTTGTTTGTGGTTCAAGGAGCCTTAGGTTATGGATCATAGATAAGGAGCACTTTTACATCTTAAAGAGCCTAAGGGTACATGACGTGAATTTGCTAAACTCCACTATAAAGTCGACATGACTTTGGAGGAAATAATAATAAGTAGTACTATTGGCTAAATTTTGGATCTGGGAATTTATTCCCTAAATCATGTTAAATTATCCTTGATGTGGGCTTACTTTAGTGACAGCGTTTTTGAGGACGAGGTTAGGTTCTAACGGTCGGGTTTACACCGTTTTGCCTTCATTTTTTGGCTAATAATTATTTAATAATTCAAATTAGCCTACAGGTGAATGACAATCTTTAAAATCTAGAGATACAACTTAGGAATAATGGAGAAGGAGTTTCACAATTGTCTTATATAAGTGGTTTTAACATGAGAACTTATTGTAAACAATGATCTCGTTTTTACGCTTGGTACGGGGAACGTGAAACTTGAGGGTGATTGATATTTATGACAACAAAAGCCCTAATTCAAGTCTTAGATTTCTTAACGAGTTTCTTCCATCAAACAATTTCAAAGTTAATAAATTGAATGAAATTGTTATATCTTTTATCTTTTCATCGTTTTAAGTTTCTTTTCATAATAGTAGTAATAGTATATCGTAATAAAGGCCGAGATGGGTTAATTATGATGAAAAATATAAATTTGTGCTTTAAAATTGTGCATTGCATGGGGACATTGCAATGGTCAAGTGTAGGGGAATTAATAAGTGTGTAAACACTTATCCTTTTACCACTTAAAACAATGAAAAACGAGACCAAGACGTGTAATTAATATCGTAAATGTCGTAATTATGCGTGGTTTGTGTTTTTATTGTGAAATAGGTACAAAAGATCAAAAGGAAAGAAAACAAAGGATTTTACGGTCATTTATTGAAGAAAAGGACAAAATACAAGGTCAAGAAACATCAAAACGAGCACGAGAATAGAAAGAGCACAAAATTACGAAGCCAACGGTTCCGGCCTTGCCGCCTAACTCGTCTCGGTTTGCATTTTGCATATTCTACTATTTTATTTCTAATTTTAACATTTTATTAATCTTAGTAAAAATTAAATAAATAAAAGTTTTTTATTTTATAATTGTTAGTTTAGTATTGTAATAACTAATTTTGATTTTTAAATATTTTTAGTTTTAGTAGTTTTATTTTTATTTATTTTTATCTATTTTTAAACTAACACAAAAATATTAAAAAGAAAAAAAAATAGCATGTGTGTTTCTTTTGTGAGCAATTAGGAGCATGCTTCTAGAAGATTAAAGATGGTGGAGTTGGTTAAAGAAAATTAATCAAGAGCCCTTGGATAAAAGAATAATGAACGGTGAAGATTGTGATCCATGTGAAGTGCTCTCATTGATCTATCTAAAAGTATCTTTCATCCTATTGGTGGAAACACATCATCACCTACCAAATGACCAAGATTCCCTCAAGTTAAAGAAGAGAAGGTGATTAAGAGCCTACAAAGACTAATCTACCCCAAGCACCTTGACTTCAACTATAGATAGCACCTCATTTTTCTTTATTTTGTATGTAGATTTTAGGTAGCTAAATAATGTCAAATTTATTTCTTGTTTTTTAAATGTATTTCCTTTCAACTTTTGTACTATCTTATTATTAAGCACACTTTTTATTAATAAAACTTTTTGTTTTAGCTTATTGTTAATATTTTTTAGCTTATTCTCATTCTACCTTTCTTAATCTTTTCTTATAATCTATCTTATTATTTTGGGATTAGTTTTTTATAACTTTTTCCAAATAAGTTAGATTTATATATAAGTTTGAAATAAGTTATCTTATTTCAAGCTTATTGTGGGCTTATTTTTCGAGATCTAGCTTATTGTGGGCGATTTGTTCATTTAGATTTCAAGCTTTTTGAATCACATAAGTTTTAAGCTTAGGCTTACAACTTATTAATAAGCTAGCTTTTTAATTATTTACTTTTAGTTTAGATCTATTAGTTTTTTTATACAAATTAGTTTAGAACTATAAGTTTTAAGTTTAAAAATTAAAGTATTTTTATAGAACCAAAATAATTAGTTTAGATCTATTAGGTAATCGATAAAAAATGTAGATCTACTAATTGTAGGCTTAAAATTAATATATTTTTATAAAACGTAAAAAAAATATTTTAGATCTGTTAGTTTTATTTAAATCTCATTATAGAATATTAATAGTTGATTATTTTTGTTATAACCTCTTTTGTTTTTGTGATATTGGCGAATCTATTCATCAAGTTTGGTAGAGAGCTTATGGTGGATTAATTTGGTTCGAGTTTGATTTGGTTGACCGTGTAATTTACGGGCCGGGATACGCTTAGCTTTAGTATTGATTTGGTTGGCTTTGTACTTTACGGGCCGTATTTTGATGCTTTTGGGAAGCCGTGTACTTTACGGGCCATATGTTTTTACTTATGATTGATGTTGTTTTAGAGCGTTTTCTACGGACTACGGGTACCATAATTTTCACCTTTTCATTTTTATTGCTTAATTGTTTTAGTTTTATTAATTAGATCGTTATAGTTTAAATTGTTTTCAAATATAATTTTCATAAAAACTGGTTTAATTAGTTTTAGTTATTATCATTGTTTTAAAATATTGATTTAATAGTTTAAAAATTAGATTTCATTTAGATAAGCTTATTATTAATAAAAAGTTTAAACATTTTTGTGATTATTAAGATTATTAGTATATAAAGCTTGTAGCTTTATCATCTAAAAAGATTAATAAGCTTAAAAGGTTGAAGCTTTACGCTTTATTTTTAAGTTTATTTTTGTGATTTCATTTTTTTGTCACTTTTATTTGCTATTACGTGCTTGCATTTAGATTTATTTTTAATTATAGTTTATTTTTGTTGCATCTAGATCTAAATTTGTAGTTTAACTTTATATTGCATTTTAGAATAATTTTATGTGCATTAATTGCGCTTTTATCTTTATATATTCCTTAGCCTACATATTTTTTCCATTTTGAGTTTAATCAGACAATAGATACCAAACAATTATTATTAACCAAAAACAAATAAATCTTGTGTTAAGTTGTGAATCAATTCAAGTCGAGTCGAGGAAAATGATATATTAAAAACAGATATTGATATCCTTTCATCAGCATTATGTTCTAATTCGAGGACGAATTATCTTTCCAGCTTACATGTCTTTTCAACTTAAGTGTTCTTTCATTTCTTATAACTTCATCAGCTTATTACCTTTAATTCAAGGACGAATTTTCCTTTTTAGAGGGAAAAAATTGTAAAACCACAGCATTATCACATCCTTAATTCGAGGACGAATTATTATTTTTAGAGGGAAAGAATTATAAAACCCGCATTTAATATCCAAGATAATGAATTATACACAGTCTCTGTTTTATTTAAAACGTGACATAATTAATTATTTAGTAAAATAATTAATATTTAGATATTCAGAAATTACCATTTTTTAAATCCATGAACGTTAACTTTACGCAGCCTCAGCTAATTAAAAATTTTACGTAAATATTTATTCAAATAATAAATAATAGTAACTATATAAGTATCGTGTAATTCTTATTTTTTCAATAATTTAATAGTTCATGTCGGGATTTTAAAAACGAGAGCTTAACACACGAACACGTATGTTTTATTAACACGAAACGAAAACAGAAAACATATATATATGGTTTTGGGCTGGCGGCTAAACATAAGAAAACCAAGAAAAAAGGAGTTGGGCTTTTAGGCATGTTTCACTTCATAAAAAACGGGGGTTCACCCCACCTTTTATCACAAACGGTAATAAAAAAAGGGATTTAAGGTTTCTTGTTGGCTGCCGACAGAAAAGACAAAGAACAAGGGGATTCGGGTTTTACTCTATTGATCATTCGAGTATTGTGTGTTTATATCTAATCATTGATCATGAATCAAGGTAATCGTTTATTTATCCTTCCTTTTTAATTCATGAAATCCAATTAGTATACAAGAACATGCGGGGTTTGATTTTGATCATGTTATAACACCAAAAATAGTGGGGACTTCGTTGTATACACGAAAACCGAGAGTCCTATAGACTCTCGGTGGGTTTTGGTGTACAGCCGAGACTTAAATGTCTCGTTGGTGCGTTTCGTTCGATCAGCCACAGCCAAAAACACGACCAGGGGGCGTTTGGATTATAATAGGCTGTTTGGTTTACCAAACAGTGGGAACTATAAGCAGACAGGGGGTGTTTGTTTGAAGCAGTGGGAACCGAATAACCAAACAGGGGGAAATTATATCTAACAGTGGGAACAGAAAGCCAAGCAGTGGAAAACTTATAACTAGCAATGGCTACTGCTGGGTTGACGGAAGCAAGGGACCACAACGTTAGGGTTGTGGTGGATTTCATTGTGTTCTCGGTTTTGAAGTAACCCGAGACATGGTGTCTCGGGGAAAAAAAGTTTACTCGGGTTCGGGATCACGGAAAATAATAAATACGGAGTTCGTTTTAATTATAATTAAATCGTGTTTATAAATTAGTTTTAATAAATAAATTAATCAAGTGGTTTTGGTTTTAATAATTTAATTAGTAAAATTAAATTAATTTTATTTTATCCTTTTAACCACTTAAAAAAATGTGACTTATTATAATTTAATTTGCAAGAAAAACTAATTTAGAAACCTTTCTAATTTTAGAAACTTTCTGTTTATAGCAAGTTACTATGTATAGTAATACCAGAATAGACATTTCAGAGTAATCAGGAATACAGTATATATTAATATGTAATGTTATCGAACAGTCAGAACTTATCAGATTATATACAAACATTAATACAAGAGTAGAATAAATTAAACTAAGAACAGATAAGATTCAGTAACAGTAAACAGTAATCAAACAACTCATTTCACGGCCCTTATTTATGTAGTATCCGTGAAGTCGGAGTAGACCCTTCAGCTTTCATTCTTATTTCATTACTGGACACGAGTTACAGAGTTCCCGTCCTTTCAGTAAGGACTTCCTTTCTAAGCATGATTAGGATTTCCCGTCTGCAGCTAAATATATTCCCCAATATAGGTTATAAGTTTTATCAGTAATCATCTTAATAATTAAGATAAATTTGCCTGAGCTTTATATACAAGCATGACCAGTTATATACTAGTTATGGAGGTACCGTAACCATAACACTTGAGGCACCGGTGTCATGACTCTTCTGCGGGGGAGTGATTTCTCGCAGCGTCCCTTTTATTTCAGCTTGGCCATTTATCAGTATTATCAGCGGGGCGTATGGATGCATCCTAGGTTATCAGTTTACAACTTATCAGGTTAATGTGGTGTGTGCTTTACATCATTTACATTGGAGTTGATCCCTCCACCCAGCACATTATTTAGTGGTCACCCCTCTACAGCATGACGAGGTCACCCCTCTATGTATTCATGCAGACGTTGTTACAGCACATGACCTATATAAGCTCTTGGCACTTAAAATACAGTAAATACATGTTTTCAGATTTAACAGTTATAGTACAGCTTTACCCGTTATAAACCAGACTTTTCAGAACTTACACAATTTCCACTACATTTTATATATCAGTCTTTATAGCTTCAGTATTTTATCATCTGCTTCATTTCAGTATTTCTTATCATGCTTTATATCCGTTCATTGGGCGTTATGCTCAGTCGTAGTTCCTTTCATGTTCTAACAGCAGGTACACCGGGACGCTCTTAGGATTCTGAGAGCATGTGCATTGGATAAAAGCTATCCAGACTTCTTACTTTATGCACTTCTTACATTACTTTGCTTATTTGTACATTGTTTAGTCTTTTCCTTCAATATTTACTTTTCATGTTTTGAGCTTATGTTTGGGTTACCGATGTTTGATTATGGTATTTCCTTTATGGTCAGTTAATGTTTTAGGATATTTACCTTATGCTTTGATGACACGCCATAAATACATGTAACGGTCCACTTATCCAAGTGAGGTGTTACAAGGTATGAAGAGCACTCGGCCACGACATGGATAAAGTTCATGGTGATACGTTCACCATCGCCATATAATGGCATCATTGGAAGACCAGGAATCTTAGCCATCCGATCCGTTCCATCTACAACTCATAGTATGCTCAAGGTGGTATTGTCACGATCTTCAATACAGTGGTACCACCAGCGGAGTGCCACACGATAGCAGCCCCGCCGTAGCCAGCTATACAAGAGAAGATAACATCGCCAACAAACCTAAAAGTGGCGATCCACCCAGACTATCTGGATCAAGAAGTCGCAATTTGAGGGACACTATCTAACAAAGGTAGAGCTGCCATCTGCACTCTTGTAAAAGAAAACCTCGATGTGTTCGCATGGGAACCAAAAGACATGACGAGTGTACCTCGTTCGGTAGCGAATCATAAGCTACAAATACGCACCGGATATCCTCTAGTAGAACAAAAGAAACGCGGACAAGCTCTAAAGTGTAGCAAGGTAATACTTGAAGAGGTAAAAAAGCCGGTTGACGCAGGCATTATGCGGGAAGTCTACTACCACGATTGGCTCTCAAACCCAGTCATGGTTAAGATGCATGATGGTAGCTGGCGTATGTGTGTGGAATTTACGGATCTCAATAAGGCTTGTCCACGGGACTGTTATCCACTGCTGGAAATTGATTAGAAGGTCGAGTCGTTATGTGGGTATCCCTTTGAATGCTTTTTGGACACATACAAAGGATGCCATCAGAATTCAGATAGTAGAGGAGGACGAGGAGAAAACAACATTCCATACAAGCCAAACGTCTATTGTAATACCAAAATGTCGTTTGGCTTAAAAAACCCGGGCGCCACCTATCAGCGGTTTGTCGACAAAGCCTTCGACGGCCAAATTTGACGTAACCTGGAAGTCTACATGGACGAATTGGTTATAAAAAGTCATACAGTGGAAGGGCTTATCTGGGACATTGAGGAAACATTCAGAACGCTAAGGAAGAACACATGAAGTTGAATCCCAAAAAGTGCACGTTTGGAGCGATTGAAGGGATGTTTTTAGGATACATGATAGATCCTAATAGCATCAAGCCATACCCATATAAGACTGACGCAGTGATACACCTTCCATCTCTAAGGACATTAAAGGAAGTACAATCCCTCAATGGAAAGTTGGTAGGGCTGAACAAGTTCCTATCCAAATCCGCAGAAAAACCGTTGACCCTATTCAAGACACTTTAGAAGTGCATGAAAAAAGGGAGATTTTCGTTGGACAAAGGAGGCTGAAGTAGCCTTTGATCAACTCAAAAAGCATATGGCTGCTCTCCCAATGTTGGTCGCACCACGACCTAAAGAGGAATTGATTGTTTACTTATCTGCCACACACACGGCGCGATCAGCGCAGTTCTAATGACGGATAAAAACTCTGTTCAGATTCTAGTTTACTTTGTGAGTAGAGCACTACAGGGGGAAAAGTTGAATTATACTCTGATGGAGAAGCTGGTCTTGTCCTTAGTGTACGTTGCAAAACGATTACACCGTTACTTCCAGGCGCATCCTATTATAGTAATCACCGATCAGCCGATCAACCAAATAATGTCAAAGCCGGATGCAGCGGGAAGACTACATAAGTGGAGTGTTCTGTTGGGAGAACATAACATTTTGTATAGACCGCGTACGACAGTTAAATGTCAAATCCTACTGATTTCATCATTGAAAAATCAGAATAGGAAGCTACGGGTTACCCAAAGATAGAAGCCCCCCAGGAACCATGGATACTGTTTATAGATGGATCCTCATGCATTGACGGGTCGGGGGTAGGCCTCATTTTGACAAACTAAAAGGTATGTAGTTTACTTTCTTTGCGCGTTGAGTTTACTGCCATAAATAATGAGGCTGAGTACAAGGCATTAATCACGGGTCTAAGGATAGCCGCTCGGATAGGTGTACGCAACCTAGAAGCATACGTTGACTCGCGACTGGTAGTAAACCATATCCTTGGGAAATACGAAGCCAAAGAAGACAATATGATCCAATACCTTGAGAAAACTAAGTCACTCATCGAAGGCTTCAGCAAGTTCACCATACGACAGGTGATAGGTGTGTAAACACCCATCCTTTTTACCACTTAATTACAATAATAACCGAGCCAAAACGTGTATTTTATGTCACTTATGTCGGAATCATGCGTGGTTTGTGTTTTTGTTGTGATTTAGGACGAAAAGGTGAAAAGTGGAGAAAACACGGGCATTCACGGGCTTTTATCAAAGAAAAAGACGAAAGACGAAGTCAAGAAGTCAAGAGTGCAAAAATAACGGAAGTCCAAGGCCAATTCTGAAGATTTATCGAAGAAAAAGTCAAAATACGGAAGTTTACTTAAAGCCGAAGAACTCAAGTCTTATTTATTAAAGAATTAAAAGACAAGTTCAAAGAAATCCCGAGACAAGTCATTAAGTCCAAGATTTAAGAAGATTAAAGAAAGCAAGGACTTAAGCATGCAATTAAGAAAAGATGAAAGAGGGAGGAAGCTTCCTAAAGCACTCCTTAATCTCCCCTATATATAGATTAGACTAGATTCATTTTTCTCTTGTTGGCTAATAGTGACAATTAGCTCTTCCATTTTATTTTCCTTGCACTTTAATTACATGTCATTTAAATACTTGTCTTGCACCTTAAATACCTTTAATTTCAAGTAAGTTTTCTTTTAATTCGTGTCAATCTTTACTTTTTATTGTTTATCTCTCATTCTACCTTTCTTTCTATGCTTTAATCTTATTGTTTACATGCTATTTGTGTTGCTTATTTGATTAAAGGTTATGTTTTTATGCTTTTGATTATCTTGGATTATTGATTCTTATAGCTTATTTGTGTTTATTTTAAGATTTCTAATGTTTTTATAAAAGTTATTTTTATATAAAGTTTGTTTTCGTACATCTTTCTCAATTTCGTGTTTTCAAAAGTCTTTAAATTATAGCTCATAGCTTTTTTCTTATACGTGTTTGCTTAGGTTTTTAGTCTAGTGCTTATTTGGTTCATAGCTTATTTAAACTAGCTTATTACGTTTTTATTTACTGTATTCCGACCACCCTGGTCGGAAAAGGGTTTCACATTCCGATCATCCTGATCGGAAAGGGGTTTTGATATTCCGACTGGGATTCCGAAGTAACATTCCAATCAAAGGATTTTGTTGGTATTCCGATTAGGGGTTACTGACAAGGATTCCGATCCTGATTCCGATCTGGGGTTCCGATCATCGTTCCGATTAGGGTGTTTTTGTTGATATTCCGACAGCTTGGGGGTTCACGTATTTCGATCATCATTCCGATTGATCATCATTCCGACAAGGGTGTTTGTGTTGATATTCCGACAGGTGGGTTGATTATTCCGATCACATTCCGATCGGAATGTATTCCGACGGTAGGTTTGTTTCATATTTTGTCTTGTTTAATTTTTAAGTTTACATTTTAATACTTTGTCAAATTATAATTTTCGTCACGCTTTAATTACCCGTCATTTAATTTCTCGTTATTTACTTTTCAAAGTTTTAATATTGCACCATTTACGCTTTAATTTCTTGTCTTTTATTTTAAACTAGACTTAGATTTACTTTAACGTCATTCTACTTTAATAGTTTTGCACTTTTAATATACTACAACGACACAACTTTTGTTTCACCAAAGGACGACTGAGTCGCATAGTTAAACCCGATCAATTCGATTAGACCACTACTTCGAACTTTAATTTTTATACGAGGTGTCAAAAGCCTTATATTAAATGGCGCCGCTGCCGGCTCTTTTCGTAAAGATTAACGGTTTTCTGTGAGAGACGCGTTGCTTTTTGGGATCCGTTCACTTGGGAGCGTTATTTTCTTGCTTAAAAAATTCAAAAAAAAAAACCATAAAAATAAAAAATTTCAAAAATCCAAAAAGATTTTATCTTTATTATGTATATATATTGTCTTTGCGTTTGGTTTCTTTTTCTTTTGCCTTTTCAGGTGTATGCGTACTAGATCTTCTAATTATCAAGAGCCCGAGACTCGAGAAGATTTAAGTATGGCAGGTGTTAACAACAACAATAATCCACCGCACCTCAACAATAATAACAACAATGTTCATCCAGAGCCCGATCTTCGGACAATGGAGGAGCTTTGTCAGCCTACCATGTTTGGACGAGGAGGACCGATTGCGCCGATGCAAATCACGGCTCCGGAGTTTTCGTTGAAGCACCACATGATTCAGCAAGTGCAAACAAATCCTTTTCGAGGAATGCCTAATGATGATGCCAACAAACACCTCGACAAATTCATTACAATCACCCAAAGCATGAAGTTGCCCGGTGCCACAATGGATGTTCTACGCCTTCAACTCTTTCCACATACTTTATCATACCACGCCGAGAAATGGTTTGATCGTCTCCCGAAGAATTCAATTCATACTTGGGATGACATGACTCAACGCTTTTTGTCGCGCTACTTTCCACCATCCATGGTCACGAGCCTTCGCAATCAAATCAGCGGTTTCATGCAAGACCCCGATGAATCTCTCTTTGATGCTTGGGAAAGATATAATGTCTTGATTGATCGTTGTCCAAACCACAACATGCTTCCAGTCACATTGATTGATACTTTCTACAACGGTTTGACTTTTCGAGATCGTGATACAATTAATGCAGCCGCCGGTGGCACATTCATGAAAAGGAGACCCGAGGAGTGTAGAGAGCTTTTTGAGAACATGATAACTCACCACAAAAACTGGGATTCCTCCGCTTCTTCAAGGAACAACCCAAGAGTCAATGTTTCTTCCACCTCAGCAAGCCCTGATATGACCGAATTCACCCGCATGATGACTGAAATGAACAAAAATATCTTGCTTCTCGCTACAAACCAACAACATCAAGTTAAAGCGGTTGCACCTTCTTGTGAGACATGCGGCGGTCCACACTCATACACTGATTGTCCTTCTACTCAAGGAAATCCGGAAAATATGTATGCAACTTATGGTAATTATTCACCGGAAAATTACCAAGCTCGAACTCAAGGGGATAGAAATTTGCCAAGTTACCGGTCCAACAACTACCTTTCACCCGATTTTTCTCCTCAAAACCAAAACCCCGCCAACAACTACACTAGAAGCAACCAAATCCCACCAAGAGATTCTAATCCTTATCACCCACCCACTCAACAAGCCCCACCCATTAACCCCGATGTTGAAGCTTTGATGAGAACCCAAGGTGAGCAAATCAAGAATCTGCAAAGCCAAATTATCAATCTGAAAGGGGATATCACCAAGCAAGGGAATGACATTAGATCCGAGCTTCGAGATAATATCCAATCTTCCTTCAGCAACCAAACGAATGATTTAAAGAATATGCTGGCTAGTTTCTTTCCCACAACTCAACCTTCTTCTTCGAGTTCTCTACCTTCAAACACCGTCACCAATCCGCGAGCAAATGTGAGTGCTATTACTACCCGTAGTGGAGTTACCATCGTAGGACCACCTATTCCGCCCCCATCATCTACACCTCCTCCACCACCATTTATCCCTACTACTCCTACACCTAGTATTAGTGCACCATTACCATCTCCGCCTCGTCATGACGATGTTCCCAGGAAGAACTCTTCAACATCTCAACCTTCAACAACTACACCTTCCACCTATAAACCCAACATCCCATATCCTTCTCGCTTGGACAAGCCTAACTTGCTCACTAAGAATGACTCTCAAGTATCGAGCTATGTGAAGATGCTTTCTCAAATGAACATCAACATTAGCCTTGTTGAAGCACTTGTCCACATGCCAAAATTTGTCAAAGCATTCAAGGAATTGCTAAACAAGAAGGAGAAGTTGATTGAGCTCGCCAACACACGCTTAAATGAAAACTGTTCTGCAGTTATTCTTAAAGAACTTCCGGAAAAACTTGGAGATCCCGGTCGTTTTGTGTTGCCTTGCATTTTCAACAAAACTGAAGAATTCACTGCCCTAGCTGATCTCGGGGCCAGTATTAACCTCATGCCATTAAATGTTTGGAAAACACTATCATTACCCGACCTTACTCCAACAAAGATGACTCTTGAACTTGAAAATCGCACTCTCGCTTACCCCGTTGGTATAGCCGAAGACGTGTTCATTAAAGTTGGCACATTTACTTTCCCGGTCGACTTTGTGGTTGTTGATTATGAAATGGACCCTCGTATTCCTTTAATACTTGGTCGGCCATTCTTGAGAACCGGACGAGCTTTAGTTGATGTTGTCGAAGGTGAGTTAATCTTACGAGTCGGGAATGATGCACAAGTTTTTAAAATGGGGAAGCTGTGAGAACCCGTACTTTCTCAACATTATTTTATTCTTTTTATTCGTGCTTCCTGAATTTTTTTTTCCAACGAATTACGTTTTCTTGTATTGCTATATGTAAATCCTGAGATTTTTAAATTATACTTTTTAAGTATTTTCTGATCATCGATAAATACTTTGTACGGAATTATAAATTTTTATTTTATTTTTCCATATTTATTTTAAATCAATGTTTTTGATTTAAAATCACCCGTGTGCGTTTTACAACGAGTTTATTCAAATCAATGTACAACGAGAATTCCTAGTGATCGCGATACCGACGGATGCCCAAAATTTTACGTTTACTTATCGATTGTTTCGATAATTAATATTTTCGATGATGCCGTTTTAATTACGTATTAAGTCGTGTCGAGAAATCGTATAATCATTTTTTACGATGCATTGTAACTTTTGAAAAGTATTTTTACGAAACCCGAGCCCCGTAAATATTTTTAATATTTACCAATAACAATTTTAAAGTTTACAAAACTAGTCCTTCCACTTACTACCACTATATAAACATTTTCTTTTTATCTTTCTCCACTCAAACACACAACTAGCTAAAAAAAACACACATTCTCCTCCCACCCCTCATTTATGCCGCCACCTTCACCACCATCAACCACCACCATCCACCATGTTTCAATCAAAACAAAAACAAGACCACATCTTAGAATTCAATGGTGATTCTAATGATATCAAAATCATGAACATACATCAAAATTTGAAGAACTTATGATTTCATGGATTGTATGATGTTGTAACCATCTTGCATATGTTATATTTGGTAAGATTATCATGTTTTGATCCTTAAAAGTCTTGTTTTTAATCTTTGATTTTTGTTAGATTTTTCATACAAGTGTTTTTAGGAGTGTTTGGTTGATGGGTATGATAGTATAGTGATCCTAGGGGTATGGGAATGATTGGTTTTGAGTGAAAAATAGATTTGTCATGTTTTCTAAAAAGCTAATTTGGGACAGCAGCCTTAAACAGTATGTTTCGTGGGTTTAAGGTCTGTGAAAGACTGAGATTATTTGAAACTGTTGTAGAGTTTTCCGAGACGGTCGTTTTGGTATAAGATAGAGCTTATAACTCATTACGAGTCATAAGTTATGCTAGTTTTAGTTTTCGCGTACCGGGAGACGCAAGTCGGCACAATCCGAAATTGTGGCTGGTTTTGGGTCGACTCTCGGGGACTTTAGGCTTGGTTAGATAGTTGATACTACTGATTTTCAAAGTTTACAAACTGAGTTTGATGAGTCTAGTAGTGGTTTCAAAAGACGGATTGTCGGGTTAGTACTTTTAAAGTGGTCCAAACGGTTTTACAAAACAAGTGTACAAATCTGTCCTAAAATTTGGAGTCGAGTAAAGCGTCGAGCTGATGGATTTTAAAGTGTGAACTTTGGCTCAAATTTTGGTGAGGTCTTATACAGGTTATAAGTGACCTTGACACCAATTTTCATGTAAAACGTACAAGTCTAGATAGGGTAGATCGGTGTGTACATTCGGGGTGTACTTGCTGATTTTTATTTTGGACACGTAGTTTAATGCTTGTGTTGCGTGAGTTTGAGTGTTCACCATCGGACATGGTGACTTACTCAAGTGCTTAGTCATTATATAAATGACTTAGCTACTGGTCCAAATAAGGGTAAAGGATAGTTTGACTTGCGTTGACTTGGCGTCGTATGACGAGTCATTTTCAAGTGTTCAAGTGTTTTAACGAGTAACCTTGGATAAATGGGTAGTATGAATTCATTTGATTCGTGTCAATGGTTTTGAAACGTGTATACTTTGAAAACATTTGAGTCATGTTATATTTGGTATATATATCGATATTGAGTTCGAGTCTTAACGCGCGCCTTATTGTGATAGGTTGCGGTTTTCGTGTTTTCCCCGGGCATCCATATCGTCGGTGATCGTCTCACTACATTGTTTCTACTCAGTTGCTGAGTACCGTGATTGACTTAACACGTGGCTAAGGGCCACGAAATTTCTAAGGATCAAGGAGGAGGAATTGTTTAATTTGCGTGTTTGGATTAATTCCTACTTGTTATGAAGGTATAGTCACTCCTAGCATTTTAGTTTTGATGTTACTAGTACTTTGATTCTTTTTATTCATGAATTTTGAATTCCTTGGGTGAAACCCACTGAGATTATAGATACTTAGGGCATATTAGGACTTAGGACACTTGCGTGGCGATTTGGTATAGCCTAAGTGTTGCTTGATTGAGGTTAGGTAGCTAAATGGAGTTGTTTTTGTAGTATGGAAATCACCACAGAAACAAACAGGTCATGGCAAAATTTTCTTAAACATATGACCTTGTTTTTATTGGAAAAATGGATACCCACTGATGTGATTAGTATGTGTTGAGTTGGATGAAAACGGGAAGTGTCCGGATGAGTCCGAAACGGTCGTTTTACTAAACTAGGTCAAATCTGAATGTTATGCTTAAAACATGGGTAAATTGACTTGGGTAAAAAGGATTAATTTATTATTTTATGACTTTTTACAGTAGCTACAAATATAATAAAACATCTCTTTTTGGTTTCGTGTCAAAATCTTTTACCGATGGGGATTTATGCTTAATCTACCGTAAGGTACGAAAGACGTTTACAACTTTCTGTTTTGATAGTCTGTCACTAAAAGTGCATTTCCCGTTGATCGAAAATAGTTCTAGGGCTGTTCTTTCCCAACTTTTAAAGGTAAGAGAAATACCTATACATGTCAAGAAATTTCACCTCCTGTACAATTATGGATTGTTAGATATGACCAAATCCTCACAGCCTTTTTCAGAAAACTGAATGCAGTCCCTTGTTTTGATTTTTTCAAACCGAGTCTTAAACGTGTTCGGAACCCACAAATAAATGCTTGGACCATCATACAAGGTTGATAGTAGGTTATTACAGTAGGTTCAAGGTGTTGGGTCAAAATATTAACTTAAGCTTAGGTCTCGCCATCGCACGCAAGTTACCTAGTCATACTATGTCCCACCACTTCTAAAACGTTATTGCTTCATTGAACGCATTCTTATTACGCGTCACCATTGCATAGGTCCGTGAAGACTTCTTTTTGCTCAGCCCCTTTTACCTTGTGGTTACTTACTAAAGGTGAGTTCATAGCCCCTTTTTACTTGAACAATGTTTCTAAATGCGGGGTGAGATTTTACATGGTGGAACACATCCATTTAAAAATGTATACTATCCAGAACTTGTATGCTATTCAGACTTGTATGCTTTCCAACAGTTTTCATTGATATTATTGCTTATAGTTAATAGCCTTAAGTTTCCTTTCTTGATCATGAACCGTTAATTGTCCCGTATGCTTTGCGCTAAGCGTGAATGTTGTGGGTGGATCCATCGGGATTGACAATCCCCGTCCCGATTACCTTGACGCACTTACATTTGTTTATACTTGAGTATTTAGGCTGAATACTCCCTAGAGGAACTTACTTTGAGTTAAGCTTCGGTTCATGAACTAAATAGCAATAATATTGGTTTCAGACTATGGTTAATGATCATAACCATTTTCTTTATTTACTTGTTTTACAAATGAATGCTTGTGTTCCACACCTTTATTGCTAAACCTATGAATTTCACTCAACTTTGTGTTGACGATTTTACATGTTTAATCTCAGGTATTATTACTTAGCTTTGCTTGGATGGGAGCCCACAGGATATTATCGCAGCTTGGAGATTTCTGTGATGCTTTTAAAAGACTGGTTTTAGTATAAACTGTCAGAAATTTATTATATCTTTTGGGCAACTTTATGTTATAAAACATGATGAAATAATATATCTTTCCGCATATAAAACTCTGGGACCTATGTTTAAAAGTCTGATCATTTATGATGTGATATATATGCTTTTATTACGTCAGCTTTGTGTTAACTGTAATTCATTGTTTCTTGTACTATGACGTGTTACCCCCTCGTTGCCTAGTTGTTCCATGTCAGATTTTGGGGGTCTCACAGATTGGTATCAGAGCGAGGTTATAGGGAACTGAGTCGTTTTTCAAAACTTAGTCTATAACCGAAAGTTCAAATATTTTATTTTTTCTAAGTGTCAAACACAGAATTTGCCATTGCTGCTCGATATCTTCGCGGGTAACTCTCTAATCCTTATTATTTACTTTTAATTATCGTTGTAGTATTTCATCTCTTGATTTCATTTTGAAATATTACTTTACGCTAATGATGATAATTACTATGTCTTTTCAAAGCCTATGTGCTTCATGAATTATCATTGAATGTTACTGTGATTACATCTGCCTATACTGTATTTCTTGAATTCTTGTTCTTGTGAATTGATCTTATTGCAATGATATTATATCGTTATGACGTTACATACTTGTATTCAGAGCGCGTATGCTGCCAACTTTTCATACTCATTTTTCTGAGTACTATTGCTATTTCATTTATGCGTGATACGACTGACTTTATATGCTCGTTCGGTTTGAACCGTCTGTTTTTCTTGACTCGCTGATACGTGTTGTGCATACTCTCGCGATACCATTGTTCGGGATTGAATAAGTGTTGTTTTCGACGAACTTCTGATTTTCATTCTACTACCGTGTGTGTTGCTTTCATTGTTTATTTCCCTTAAAATATCTACTTAGATACGCAGATTTTCTTTCTGACCATTCATAATTGAATGTCTAGTCTATAGGCCATTGTGTAGCTCAATGTGTCTCCCAGAAAGACTAAAGGACATTGTGTGAGTCTCACATTTCGAAAAATTCGTTGAATCAGTGCTGAATAATATTGTAGGTTTTCATAATCTTGATTTACCTTTACGCCACCGTTTTACGCGACACTTGTACATGGATTACATCTTACTTCATTGACCATTCTACGTTTCGATTTCAACTTAGAACATCAGTTGTACCTTGAACACATAGTCGTCATTTTATTATGTGATGATTGTTTGGAATACGATCCTACTTATATCCTCCCTTTTCATTGACCCTCCTCGCTCCAAGAATGCCACTTGTTATTGTCCCGTTTCTTTCTCGATATATCTTGTGATTTTGGAAATCATGCCACCAAGAGACCTTTCTGCATTACATCTTGCAGCCGAAGACACGGATGATATGCGTCGTTTTTTTATGTCTCCGATTATCGTTGGCATTCTTGAACCATTTCTATACTGTGTTTTCTTCACATGACTAATTATACAATTTACCTTCTTTCGTCTTTATGGAATCCACAAGTGCTATGTGTACATTAATTTTGAGTTATCATGAAATTTGGATTTAATTTCAAGCTGTGTCGAAAAATATACTTTGTACAGAAACTTTACAGGAAGTTTAACAGTGTCGAGAAAATATTTTTATAACTTTAGACATAGAAATATATATATTTCTACATGTTGAGACGTCCGTTTAGGACATAAAATTTGACCAGTAAACTTTAAAATCGAGCAAGTTACGCTCATTTGAGATTATAAAATCTAAGAAGTTATTTTCTGAATAATGCTAAAATATCATTTTGTTAACAGATTTAATGCTAGCGCATTTTCGTCCATTTTTATTCCGTTTCAAGTCTCGGGTAAAACTAGAAAGTTGTTCAAAACATTGTTTTACATCGAAATGCATCAGACTTTGAGTCTTAGAATATCGTTTAGTGAGTTAATTGGTCTAGTCAAACCCAAAGGTCAAAACTAATAAAAGTTAAAAACATGGATTGAAGCGTTTTTGAGTTCGTTTGAGCTCGTAAAACTTTAACTAATGATATTTTGCAAACTAAAAACAATGAGTGCGTTTGAAAAGAATAGAATAGTAACTTTGAGTTCGGTCATACATGTACCTAGATCTTGAACTTTTGAAATTCGGTAACTTCCTAATATAGAAGCTTTTCGAAGTGATTGTACTATTTGTTAACTGATACCCTACTTTCTTAAAAGTATATTTTTGTCAAATAAATTACGATGTGCACATACGAATTCCTTATTCCTTCTTTTATTTATGACTTATTTGTCATTCCATTGTCTTTCTTTGCTTCTATCGTACCACTGATTCGGACCGAGATTTGAAGATCTTTCTTTCATATCGTTTGTTATCATCTTGACACGTGTCTCCTGACGATTTCGGCTAAACCTCTTGAAACCTAATCACCTTGTAACCATTTTATTGGCTGTATTGAACTACTCCTTACTTCCCTCTTGTAACCCACTCGCTACTTTATAAACTATTGTCATGTTACCATACAACTCAAACTGGTCTGGTTTACGAATCATTTTAAAAAAAAAGTTTCATTTGGGCTTTCTTAAATAATTGAATGCTATCTTATAAAATTAACTTATATTAGTTTTACAATGTATTTTCACAAATTGTTCTAATACGGTCTTATAAAGAACCCTTGTAACTATACGAATTGTCGATTTAAAACAGTTAGCCAGTAACTTATTAGCAAATAGTTTCATAAACTATTTTGATTTCTGTTTTTACAAATGGCAATATATGCATATTTTAAATCATATGATATGTAATATTGGTTGACGAAGCTCAGCATCACATTGCTAGTCCTGAATTATGCATGACCTGATCACCTATGCCTAATTTAGAAGGAGCCATGCAAGGCCAAATAGTAGTCACCTTAAATATTAACCAAGAATCAACTTTTTAATTATGCTTCTTAAAAAGTTAGATAAATATAAGTTTTGAAAACTTTTACTTCTTGTGCGAGTAACAACAGTTCGCGACATACACCTATGAACCCTTATCCTTTCTTGAACAAAATACATGCCTCAAGCACAGATTTCTTTACTCAATGATCCTTGCTTTACTTGTTACCTCATCATTATCATGATACAATTTTCGTTACCATTTGCCTAAATTCTTACCATTGATACCCAACTTGAAAGTTTCAACGTTGCTATGCTCCTACATCGATTGACCATCTTTATCTATTTTGGTAGACCTTCGAAACGTCTCTGGACGCGATTAGTGATTTATGACTGGACGTGAACGATGATTACGTGTAATTGCCATGATATGTGTTAAGATACTATCGTCTTGAAATTTCATTCGTGTGAATCATGTGTTGATTTCGCCTTTCATTGCTAATGTTGTTCATCTTACTGAAACTTCTCTCAATTGACTTCTTAAGAATTTTCTTTGATTCGAAAATTCGTTGTGTGGCTTTCCCTTTCGATCGTATTTCGACCACCGAGAACTTAATAAGCCGTTATTGGTGACGCCAACCGCACTCGTGAATTAATCTTGCTATAATCATTGTTTCTTATTATTTTTATTATTGACGTGACTATTCTACCATGTTTGTTAAAAATTGATACGACTTCCGTCTTATTCCTTGGTATATTGCTCGCATACAGATTGTTGACCTTATATGATTCACATTCGTTGCTGTCTTGGCACCTTTTGAAAACCAGAAACTGTTACGTGTTTATCGTTTGATATCTTAAACACTTTCTTAAATTTCTAAAAAAAAAATATTATTAATTTTTAAGAACATTTTATACATTTTATCAAATGTTTAAATTACCAAAATAACTGTTTCAAGTTAAGTATCGGATCTATATATCCTCTTTGGTAAATTTACTTAATGTTTCAAAAGATATCAAGCTGTATCTTTTAAAGTATTTGATTATATCATACTTTATTGTCAACCTAATGAAATTATTTAAATTAATTTATAATTTCTAACAATGATTCAAAATAACTTGGAAAAAAAAATCTGAATTTTCTCTAATGGTGACGATAAACCCGAGTTTTAACGATAATTTAATACAGTCATCCAAAAGTTCTTAAGCCGATCAGGATAACTATCTTGAACTGTTCTACTTTTGCTTTGAAAATCCCGATCAAGAAAAAGATATAGCAACAGCTTACTCCCTAAATATAGATAGTTTGATTTTAAATCACTACACCTTGTGAAATTTTCTTTTAATCAAGGAAATACATAAACTGAGTTTTAAAGTAATACCAAAATCCTAGACAACTGATTGTGACAACTTGTATTTTAAACGATCATATGTTATTCATTTTTCCCTTCTATTTCTCTTGTAAATAGATTCTTACGTTTTAAGATTTTCACGTTTTACAGTTGCACGAATTGCGACCCCTTGTTGATTTACAATCTTGGTTCATTTTATCGCACTTTGCCTGTTTAAGCGATTCTTGTGTTCATTCTTGTTAGTTTATCGTACGTATTTCCAACAACTCTATCTCTCAATGTATCTCCGTATTGAAAGATCGTTATCCTAATCCAAGACTGTACGAAAAGGAGTTAAGAAACTAAAGCATAGTGAATTCTAACCGTTAAGATTCGTCATGGTACGGAAGTTTACCTGGGAAGCAATGAATTTTGTTCTACACTTTGTACCTCCTCTTGTTTGCATCTTCTACTGTTTTCAGGAGAACTCTGGGGACCAGAGTTCCTTTAGGGGGGAAGACTGTGAGAACCCGTACTTTCCCAACATTATTTTATTCTTTTTATTCGTGCTTCCTGAATTTTTTTTTCCAACGAATTACGTTTTCTTGTATTGCTATATGTAAATCCTGAGATTTTTAAATTATACTTTTTAAGTATTTTCTGATCATCGATAAATACTTTGTACGGAATTATAAATTTTTATTTTATTTTTCCATATTTATTTTAAATCAATGTTTTTGATTTAAAATCACCCGTGTGCGTTTTACAACGAGTTTATTCAAATCAATGTACAACGAGAATTCCTAGTGATCGCGATACCG
This sequence comes from Glebionis coronaria, assembly GCA_025667525.1. Lineage (NCBI taxonomy): Eukaryota > Viridiplantae > Streptophyta > Magnoliopsida > Asterales > Asteraceae > Glebionis > Glebionis coronaria. The sequence goes on along the minus strand of CM046881.1, from coordinate 306,683,143 downwards.
ACGGATGCCCAAAATTTTACGTTTACTTATCGATTGTTTCGATAATTAATATTTTCGATGATGCCGTTTTAATTACGTATTAAGTCGTGTCGAGAAATCGTATAATCATTTTTTACGATGCATTGTAACTTTTGAAAAGTATTTTTACGAAACCCGAACCCCGTAAATATTTTTAATATTTACCAATAACCATTTTCTACCCTTTAAAACTATTAATTGTTTTTAGGTCCACAAGTTTTAAAGTTTACAAAACTAGTCCTTCCACTTACTACCACTATATAAACATTTTCTTTTTATCTTTCTCCACTCAAACACACAACTAGCTAAAAAAAACACACATTCTCCTCCCACCCCTCATTTATGCCGCCACCTTCACCACCATCAACCACCACCATCCACCATGATTCAATCAAAACAAAAACAAGACCACATCTTAGAATTCAATGGTGATTCTAATGATATCAAAATCATGAACATACATCAAAATTTGAAGAACTTATGATTTCATGGATTGTATGATGTTGTAATCATCTTGCATATGTTATATTTGGTAAGATTATCATGTTTTGATCCTTAAAAGTCTTGTTTTTAATCTTTGATTTTTGTTAGATTTTTCATACAAGTGTTTTTAGGAGTGTTTGGTTGATGGGTATGATAGTATAGTGATCCTAAGGGTATGGGAATGATTGGTTTTGAGTGAAAAATAGATTTGTCATGTTTTCTAAAAAGCTAATTTGGGACAGCAGCCTTAAACAGTATGTTTCGTGGGTTTAAGGTCTGTGAAAGACTGAGATTATTTGAAATTGTTGTAGAGTTTTCCGAGACGGTCGTTTTGGTATAAGATAGAGCTTATAACTCATTACGAGTCAAAAGTTATGCTAGTTTTAGTTTTCGTGTACCGGGAGACGCAAGTCGGCACAATCCGAAATTGTGGCTGATTTTGGGTCGACTCTCGGGGACTATAGGCTTGGTTAGATAGTTGATACTACTTATTTTCAAAATTTACAAACTGAGTTTGATGAGTCTAGTAGTGGTTTCAAAAGACGGATTGTCGGGTTAGTACTTTTAAAGTGGTCCAAACGGTTTTACAAAACAAGTGTACAAATCTGTCCTAAAATTTGGAGTCGAGTAAAGCGTCGAGCTGATGGATTTTAAAGTGTGAACTTTGGCTCAAATTTTGGTGAGGTCTTATACAGGTTATAAGTGACCTTGTCACCAATTTTCATATAAAACGGACAAGTCTAGATAGGGTAGATCGGTGTGTACATTCGGGGTGTACTTGCTGATTTTTATTTTGGACACGTAGTTCAATGCTTGTGTTGCGTGAGTTTGAGTGTTCACCATCGGACATGGTGACTTACTCAAGTGATTAGTCATTATATAAATGACTTAGCTACTGGTCCAAATAAGGGTAAAGGATAGTTTGACTTGCGTTGACTTGGCGTCGTATGACGAGTCATTTTCAATTGTTCAAGTGTTTTAACGAGTAACGTTGGATAAATGGGTAGTATGAATTCATTTGATTCGTGTCAATGGTTTTGAAACGTGTATACTTTGAAAACATTTGAGTCATGTTATATTTGGTATATATATCGATATTGAGTTCGAGTCTTAACGCGCGCCTTATTGTGATAGGTTACGGTTTTCGTGTTTTCCCCGGGCATCCATATCGTCGGTGATCGTCTCACTACATTGTTTCTACTCAGTTGCTGAGTACCGTGATTGACTTAACACGTGGCTAAGGGCCACGAAATTTCTAAGGATCAAGGAGGAGGAATTGTTTAATTTGCGTGTTTGGATTAATTCCTACTTGTTATGAAGGTATAGTCACTCCTAGCATTTTAGTTTTGATGTTACTAGTACTTTGATTCTTTTTATTCATGAATTTTGAATTCCTTGGGTGAAACCCACTGAGATTATAGATACTTAGGGCATATTAGGACTTAGGACACTTGCGTGGCGATTTGGTATAGCCTAAGTGTTGCTTGATTGAGGTTAGGTAGCTAAATGGAGTTGTTTTTGTAGTATGGAAATCACCACAGAAACAAACAGGTCATGGCAAAATTTTCTTAAACATATGACCTTGTTTTTATTTGAAAAATGGATACCCACTGATGTGATTAGTATGTGTTGAGTTGGATGGAAACGGGAAGTGTCCGGATGAGTCCGAAACGGTCGTTTTACTAAACTAGGTCAAATCTGAATGTTATGCTTAAAACGTGGGTAAATTGACTTGGGTAAACAGGATTAATTTATAATTTTATGACTTTTTACAGTAGCTACAAATATAATTAAACTTCTCTTTTTGGTTTCGTGTCAAAATATTTTACCGATTGGGATTTATGCTTAATCTACCGTAAGGTACGAAAGACGTTTACAACTTTCTGTTTTGATAGTCTGTCACTAAAAGTGCATTTCCCGTTGATTGAAAATAGTTCTAGGGCTGTTCTTTCCCAACTTTTAAAGGTAAGAGAAATACCTATACATGTCAAGAAATTTCACCTCCTGTACAATTATGGATTGTTAGATATGACCAAATCTTCACAGCCTTTTTCAGAAAACTGAATGCAGTCCCTTGTTTTGATTTTTTCAAACCGAGTCTTAAACGTGTTCGGAACCCACACATAAATGCTTGGACCATCATACAAGGTTGATATTAGGTTATTACAGTAGGTTCAAGGTGTTGGGTCAAAATTGTAACTTAAGCTTAGGACTCGCCATCGCACGCAAGTTACCTAGTCATACTATGTCCCACCACTTCTAAAACGTTATTGCTTCATTGAACGCATTCTTATTACGCGTCACCATTGCATAGGTCCGTGAAGACTTCTTTTTGCTCAGCCCCTTTTACCATGTGATTACTTACTAAAGGTGAGTTCATAGCCCCTTTTTACTTGAACAATGTTTCTAAATGCGGGGTGAGATTTTACATGGTGGAACACATCCATTTAAAACTGTATACTATCCAGAACTTGTATGCTATTCAGACTTGTATGCTTTCTAACAGTTTTCATTGATATTATTGCTTATAGTTAATAGCCTTAAGTTTCCTCTCTTGATCATGAACCGTTAATTGTCCCGTATGCTTTGCGCTAAGCGTGAATGTTGTGGGTGGATCTATCGGGATTGACAATCCCCGTCCCGATTACCTTGACGCACTTACATTTGTTTATACTTGAGTATTTAGGCTGAATACTCCCTAGAGGAACTTACTTTGAGTTAAGCTTCGGTTCATGAACTAAATAGAAATAATATTGGTTTCAGACTATGGTTAATGATCATAACCATTTTCTCTATTTACTTGTTTTACAAATGAATGCTTGTGTTCCACACTTTTATTGCTAAACTTATGAATTTTACTCAACTTTGTGTTGACGATTTTACATGTTTAATCTCAGGTATTATTACTTAGCTTTGCTTGGATGGGAGCCCACAGGTTATTATCGCAGCTTGGAGATTTCTGTGATGCTTTTAAAAGACTGGTTTTAGTATAAACTGTCAGAAATTTATTATATCTTTTGGGCAACTTTATGTTATAAAACATGATGAAATAATATATCTTTCCGCATATAAAACTCTGGGACCTATGTTTAAAACTCTGATCATTTATGATGTGATATATATGCTTTTATTACGTCAGCTTTGTGTCAACTGTAATTCATTGTTTCTTGTACTATGACGTGTTACCCCCTCGTTGCCTAGTTGTTCCATATCAGATTTTGGGGGTCTCACAGAAGCTTACAAGCAAATCCTATGGACGAGAATCAGCGAATATGATTAATGTGCTTGATGATTTTGTCGTCTACAACAATCCTCTATTCGATTCTTGCATTAAAAATCCACTATTTCAAGATGATGTGGATGATTCTCTATCCAATTTGGAACCTTCACCCATTTATGATTCTCCACCGATCTTTGATGCTTATGATGATGATTCTAGCTCAGATACGGGTGATTATGATGACTTTGCTTCCGAGTATCCCGACATGCCCATTTATGATGATTTTGATGAGGCCGATACTCTTTCGAGTGATTCTTCACATGATGAAGATCCTCCGCCATCACTTGATCCTACTTTGGACGATTACTCATTTGAGGAAGACTTCTCTACTTTTCTCAATACTTACTTCCCTCATGAGAGTGATGCACCTCCTTTAGACTTTGAAGATTATCGTCTTGATCCTACTTTGGATTTGAAGAAAATTCTTTCAAAGGAGAAGAAACCGGTCGACACCACCATCCGCAACACATATGATTTAACACCTCTTTGTCCACCTTCTGAGGACGAGGTTGTGCATTTTCTTCGCGGATCTTCTTCACATTCTGCTGAGCCTGAGTGCTATTTTCCCTTAAAGGAAAAGGTGTTCGACCCCGGTATAGATATTATTCAGCCATCTCCGTATCCGTCTGATGAAATAAAAGGAAATATCTTTGGAACTTATGGAAATCTACTTGCACCACTTCACCCTTGCTTCCACCGTGCTCCATCGCTGCTTAAGGGAACCTTGACTACTCTTCTTTGGCTTGCCTTGTTTGCCTTAAGCTTGTGCTATTTGACGGACGAAAACTATGTCTTTGATCCCGGTGGATATGCTTCATGCTTCTTCCTATGATGATCAAGGTCGAGTCAGGCTCACAACTCGGTTAACAAAAATCAAGAGCTTCTTGGGAGGAAACCCATGTATCTATCTTTTTGCTTTCTTTATCCTAAGTGTAGGGGAGACCCGTTGGTGTTTGCTATTTCCTCTCCTCTCTTATTCAGGGATTCGAGCGCTCAATGATCCACTCTTGATGATTCTTGATGACCCGTGATTCCGTGTTCCCTTCTTCCCGGTTCTATCCTAAACTCTTTTCGATTCACTATTTTATATTTGCTCAATATTAAAATAGGAATCTCTTTAGTTGTCTCTTCCTTAGCAAGATTTAAACAAAGTGCACAATGTCCTAAGTGTAGGGGAGTTTACTCCCACATGCTTAAACATTGAGGACAATGTTTATCTTAAGTGTAGGGGGACTTCTATCGAAGTTAAGTGGTCTTTTCCTTGTATTTGTCCTCATTTTAACCGGAAAATCAATTTTTCGACATTTTTCAAATTTTTTTATCTATTTTGGCCTATTAGTTTTTACCTTTGTATAGTTATTTTCTTTCCTTGTTAGAATAAATTTTTAATAAAGTGGTTTTAATTTTCAAACGTTGTGAATCTTTTGACTCAACCGGAGTTTACTTATCTAAGTTTACTCTAGCTAGTATCCTTAACGTGTTTAAGTCAAGTTTTGCTAGGCTTTTATATAGGGAGTTATAAAACGCGAAAGTCTCCTCACGGGTTAAGAACAAGAACTTTTCGCAAGTTCCTATAATTGATCCTAGAGAGTCGTTTATCAAGGGAACTTTAAAATGCGATTTCTAAACTTGAAAAAGTCTAAGAATTTGCAAGATCCTATAGGCGACTCGAAAACCCAAAACTTTGAGTTAATAGGCTAAGCATCCACGAGTCTCATTCCTTGAGATTTTAAACTGTGGAGAACGAGAGATGATAGAGTCAATTATAAGTTTGGTATTCTTTCGTGAATTTATGTGAGTTAATTATGAGCCTATTCTCCCATCGCCTGCTAATAAATTTATCTACAATAAATAAGGTTGTACGATTTAAAAAGTTACTTAGCTTCTAGCCCAAGATCGTTTAAAAGTTGCTCGGTATGGATTAGAGTTCATAGCCAATGCATAACTTATTGAAGCGGGATGCGAAGATTGGCGAGTCCGAAAAGGCCCTAAAAAGGCGTAAGGGCTACATTTTGTTGCTAAAAGATCCAAAGTGATGTGAAGAAGCATTTATCGAAAATCAATATGAAGGATCGAGACACACGACGAAAAGCAAAAACTCCCCAAAAGTCATGGAGAAGTCTATCCAAAAAGGCCCTAACAAGGTATGAGGATAAATAAAGCCAAGTCCAAAAAGGAGGCGGATCGTTGTATATCAAAGTCCAAAATAAAGATTGGAGAAAAATGAAGAAGTCGTGGTCTATTTATGAAGAATCTCTCAAAACTTCAAGTGAAGAAATTCCTAATATGAAGAGAAGACCATTATTTCATGAACGTCTCTCAAGGTTTGAAGTATGAAGTCGCTGCCAAATATCGGTCCGAGAAAGGTCTCAAATCGCGAAGCGAGTTATGCCAAGATATGAACTTTTTGAGGTCCCAAGAAGCAGTTTTAAAAGATTTTGTCCTTTAGCTAACTATTGATTAAATCGTTCACTTTATTTTCGGACTAAATAACTATCAAAATAAGTCAATAATGCATCTTCGTGATCATTCAAGACAATAATAAAATATAAGAGATACACCTAGGAATAAGGGAGTCTAAGTGAATAATTGGCCTACATGAGTTCGTGTCAGTTTGCTAACTTATAATAACAATGATCTTGTTTTTAAGCTTGGTTTGGAGAAATTGAAAACTTGAGGATGATGATCATTCATGACATTTCCAAAACCCAAGGTATGTTTTTGATTTCTTTATTTTCTTCCTTTGAATATTTATAATTTTCTTTCTCTTTAATAAAGGCCATTATGGATTGATTGTGATGAAAAGTGTAAACGTGCTTTGTAACTAATGCATTGCATGAGGACATTACAATGGTCAAGTGTAGGGGATTTGATAGGTGTGTAAACACCCATCCTTTTTACCACTTAATTACAATAGTAACCGAGCCAAAACGTGTATTTTATGTCATTTATGTCAGAATTATGCGTGGTTTGTGTTTTTGTTGTGATTTAGGACGAAAAGGTGAAAAGTGGAGAAAACACGGGCATTCACGGGCTTTTATCAAAGAAAAAGACGAAAGACGAAGTCAAGAAGTCAAGAGTGCAAAAATAACGGAAGTCCAAGACCAATTCTGAAGATTTATCGAAGAAAAAGTCAAAAGACGGAAGTTTACTTAAAGCCGAAGAACTCAAGTCTTATTTATTGAAGAATTAAAAGACAAGTTCAAAGAAATCCCGAGACAAAGTCATTAAGTCCAAGATTTAAGAAGATTAAAGAAAGCAAGGACTTAAGCATGCAATTAAGAAAAGATGAAAGAGGGAGGAAGCTTCCTAAAGCACTCCTTAATCTCCCCTATATATAGATTAGACTAGATTCATTTTTCTCTTGTTGGCTAATAGTGACAATTAGCTCTTCCATTTTATTTTCCTTGCACTTTAATTACATGTCATTTAAGTACTTGTCTTGCACCTTAAATACCTTTAATTTCAAGTAAGTTTTCTTTTAATTCGTGTCAATCTTTACATTTTATTGTTTATCTCTCATTCTACCTTTCTTTCTATGCTTTAATCTTATTGTTTACATGTTATTTGTGTTGCTTATTTGATTAAAGGTTATGTTTTTATGCTTTTGATTATCTTGGATTATTGATTCTTATAGCTTATTTATGTCTATTTTAAGATTTCTAAAGTTTTTATAAAAGTTATTTTTATATAAAGTTTGTTTTCGTACATCTTTCTCAATTTCGTGTTTTCAAAAGTCTTTAAATTGTAGCTCATTAGCTTTTTCATATACGTGTTTGCTTAGGTTTTTAGTCTAGTGCTTATTTAGTTTATAGCTTATTTAAACTAGCTTATTACGTTTTTATTTACTTTATTCCGACCACCCTAGTCGGAAAAGGGTTTCACATTCCGATCATCCTGATCGGAAAGGGGTTTTGATATTACGAATGGGATTCCGAAGTAACATTCTGATCAAAGGATTTTGTTGGTATTCCGATTAGGGGTTAGTGACAAGGATTCCGATCCTGATTCCGATCTGGGGTTCCGATCATCATTCCGATTAGGGTGTTTTTGTTGATATTCCGACAGCTTGGGGGTTCACGTATTCCGATCATCATTCCGATTGATCATCATTCCGACAAGGGTGTTTGTGTTGATATTCCGACAGGTGGGTTGATTATTCCGATCACATTCCGATCGGAATGTATTCCGACGGTAGGTTTGTTTCATATTTTGTCTTGTTTAACTTTTAAGTTTACATTTTAATACTTTGTCAAATTTTAATTTTCGTCACGCTTTAATTACCCGTCATTTAATTTCTCGTTATTTACTTTTCAAAGTTTTAATATTGCACCATTTACGCTTTAATTTCTTGTCTTTTATTTTAAACTAGACTTAGATTTACTTTAACGTCATTCTACTTTAATAGTTTTGCACTTTTAATATACTACAACGACACAACTTTTGTTTCACCAAAGGACGACTGAGTCGCATAGTTAAACCAGATCAATTCGATTAGACCACTACTTCGAACTTTAATTTTTATACGAGGTGTCAAAAGCCTTATATTAGCAGGTTTCGAGAGGTGAAAACAAAAAAGAAGACGCTCTGAGCCAAATAGAGTCTACTAGCTTCGCTTATCTATCAAAAAAGGTATTGGTGGAAATCCTTATAGACAAGTCAATTGAAGACAAGGAGGTCTCTACGGTTGTGGAGGAAGAGGGACCTACATGGATGACTCCAATCATCGAGTACTTGACCAACGAGACTCTCCCTGATGATGAAAAGGAAGTGCATCGCATTCGAAGGAAGTCATACCAGTTTGTGGTCCGTAACGGAATCCTCTACAAGTGGTCGTTTCTACCGCCCTGACTGTGATGCATGGGACCACGCAAAGTCAGTTACGCGATAAGCGAAATTCATGAAGGGTCGTGTAGTATGCATTTGGGGCCTAGGTCTGTCGTAGCAAACTCTTTACGAACTAGGTACTATGGCCAACAATGCACAAGGATGCACGTAATCTGATACTTAAATGCAATGACTGCCAAGTCCACAGGCCAGTGCCACGTCACCCACAGCAGGAGTTGACACCCATTACGTCCCCATGGTCGTTCTATAAATGGGGAATTGATATTGCATGTCCTTTCCCCGTGGCGACTAGAGGTGTTAAATTCTTAATTGTAGCCATGGACTACTTCACTTGGTGGATTGAGGCTAAAGTAGTGGCAGCCATCACGGTGCAAACAGGTAAAAAAGTTTGTTTGGGGAATATTGTATGTCATTTTGGTTTGCCAGGGAAGATAGTCTCGGATAATGGAAAGCAGTTCGCGGATAACCCATTCAAAGATTAGTGCGCAGCATTGAACATCATGCAACGGTTCACATCAGTCAAACATCCGCAGACCAATGGGTTAGTAGAACGAGCGAATAGAAGACTGTGAGAAGGAATTAAGGCACGATTAGACGGAAGAAGTGCTAAATTGGTAGACGAGTTGACCCATGTCATATGGGCGCGCAGAACCATGATTAAAGTAGCTAATGGGGATACTCCATTCGCGTTATCCTATGGTACAGAAGCAGTCATTCCAACAGAGATCGGAATGCCAATAATCCGCACGATGGAAATATACTTCATCACGAATGACGAGGAACTACGGGTCAATTTGGATCTGTTAGAAGAAAAACAGGATTTGACAGCAATCAACGAAGCCAGAGTTAAGTAAAAAATGAAAGGGTACTATGATGCTAAGGTTAGAGGAGTTTCTTTCAAACGAGGTGATTTTGTTTATCGTGTAAACGAAGCAAGCCGCGTGGAAAACATAGGAAAGCTTGGACCAAAGTGGGAAGGACCGTACAAGGTGACAGAAGCTCTGAGAAAAGGCGCGTACAAGTTATGTAACATGGATGGTCGTGACTTAGGACGTACATGAAATATATGCAAACTCAAGAAGTGATATCTTTAAGGCCGCAGCCACTGCATGGATAATCTTTAGCTGTAGTCAACCCCAATAATTATCCATGTAATTTTTTCTTTATTTCCATATTAGGTCTTTTATGTTTTAAAAACTTGCAAATATTAATAAAACGCTACGGTGCCTAGCTAGCTCCGTGGCCCATTCCTTCTTCAATGATTATTGTTTTTTAATTTCCTTAGTTAATTGTTCTTAGTCAATTATTCATCTATTTTTGGCCCACGGGTGTACATGTACCATTCGTTTCTATGTAAAATAAGAGGATTGAGTGATACCAATAATTAAACTTATCGTATAAGAGGGATGCAACCCCAACGACCATGGATCATGAATCCTTGCTGGACACCTTATTTTCAAGACGTTGTAATAAGTTTGAATATACCTCATTACCTAGTGACAGACTTGTAATATACACACCGTGCATGTCCAGCAACATTATTCAAAATCTGATAAGTCGTTGCATGTCACACATAAGGATATATGGCATTTATAATGGTACTAAGCTATTTCAGCAAAAACAAAATACCGCACACATTTGTGGTTAAATATTATAATGTACAATAAAAATGTTCAAGATAAAACACCACACGCGATGCACATAATATAACAACAAAAAGTGTTAGAAAATAAGAACTATTGTGGATGAACGTGTTGGGACAAGACTTTGCTATGTTCACCGATGGAGGCCGTGGTTGAGATATTGGCACCAGGATATTCTTTTGTCAGGCTACGGCTAAACCAACCTGGTTCAGGGCCATAACGGCAACTCCGTCTGATCTTGGTAGATGGGGGGACCCGGTAGTGGGATTTCGGCACACAATACGACTCACTTTCTTTGCTCTGGCATGCGCCTTGTTGGTAGCTATGGCCTCCCCCAATGTTTTTTCTCCCTTCAAGGCCCACTTGGGTCACTTTTTCAAGATTTGTCAGGTGAATAGTTGCTTACGTGGTACACTATTTTACCGTGCACAACTATCATTAATTATGTTCATTGAAGCGGTTCTGGTATACCGTGGGTCACGTAATTTTGTTTCTTCAGACATAGTTAAACCTTTCCTACGGTACGACCGTTTAGGATTTGTTAGTCTAGTATTCACGCCTACGGCTGTAACCACTAGACTGGGGGGACATGACAACTTAGTCCCCAACCGGGTCATGAACCCGATCTACGGGTACTACTCGTATCCAGCCCAACAGGTATGTGTTGGGTAATTGTCTTAGGTTCGTAAGGCCCAGATGGCAATGGCCGCACGCGGCATAGTACGGACCGCGTCCAGGCCGTACACGGAGTGGATTCTTCATATGGTAATTATCTCTTGCTTAGGGCTCAAGGTTCGGTAAGCTCAGTTAGGGTTTTAACACATATATAAGGAACCCCCAAGGGTTTCACAAAGGTACGATTATTACAATACTTTTACCCTCGCCGATCATCTTAAACCTAAACCGATTACTTACTCTTACATCAGAGTCTAATCGTGAGAGACAATCCCACGGTAAGCCTAACAGTGCGTTATTCTTTAGTGTGCAGGGTCTCGTTAGAAGTTCACTTGGTACGAGAGCCGGAGTCCCAGATACCCGAATTAAGCCTAATTCGGGTTAGTCAAGGTCCATCCAACTTTTGTATCAACATATGACAAACATCATGCAAAAGATCCAAAATATACTTACTTTGATCAAGATGAGAGCCTTGTGGAGTTCTACATATCTCTATCCCAATAAAGTATTGAGCCACTCCCAAATTTCTAATTGTGAACTACTGATCCAAAGCTAGTTCGGTAGAAGCAATCTTAGTCATACAATTTCCCGTAAGAAGTATATCATCTACATATACTAAATGTGCAACGAAATCCTCTTGATTTTTCTTCAAAAATAAGGAATAATCATTTTTGGATTGAACAAAGTCTAAAGGTAACAAAAAACTTAGATAATTCATGGTTTTATTGTCTAGATACCTCTTTTAAGTGATTTTTTTCCAACTTGCATACTTGTCCTAAAGTAGAGCCAGCTCGTAGTTGCATATAGATATCTTCATCAAGATAACTATGTAGGAACACATTGTTAACATCTAATTGATAAAGTAGCCTCCTTTATTCAGAAGCCAAAGCAATCAATGCCCTAATATTTGCCGATTTAGCCATAAGAGAAAAGGTATGCTTATAATTAGTACCTTCTCAAAATTAAACCCTTGATAACCAACCGTGCTTTGTACTTATCAACTGTACTACGGTTGTGTGCTTAATATTATAGACCTATTTGGAAAAAATAACCTTCTGACCAGGTGGCATCAAGTTCAGCTTTATACTTATCAACCGTACCATCTTATAGACCTTTTTCTCCCAAGCATCAAGTTTAGCTTGCATAACTTGCACCCATTGTGAAACCTTACTAGCTTGAGCATAAGAAGAAGGCTCTGTCGTGTTAAACACATTAGCAAGAAAAGCCACATATTGCTAAGGAAAGTTAACAAAATCCTTTTGGGTAAAAAGTAGATCTTGTGGGTTGTTTAGCATTAGAAGCATTTTGAACCATATTCACAAAAGAACTTTTTTTTTCTAACAAAATCTTTAAGCCAAGTTGGTTGAGTGTTGATAACATCAAATATTTAAATGTTTTATACCACAATATCATTTCCATTCTACTCGTTATGAGACTAACAAGACTAGGTACACTGCTCGATAGATTGTAAAACTCCTAAGAGGAGAAAAGGTTAACCACCGAGTAAACGCTCATCAACATGTATCTCATAAACCCGAATAGAATATTAAACCCTAAAAGATGTCTATTTACTGTCTCTTCAGTGTCTAATCGTGAGGTCCGACCACATGTAAGATTAACGGTACATTTTCCCTTATGTAGGATCTCAAACAAGTTCACCTGATGCAAGCTCATGCATTTCACACCTGAGTAGCCACCTATTCGGGCCATTTAGGACCCCAAGTATACTTTTGCATCAACAATCTCTGACTTCGACTTGATTGAAATCGCGTGTCACGAAATGGACAAGCCGGGTGCCATCATGATCGAAAGCGGTGAAGACGGTGTAATTTCTATGAAGAATGAATTTGTGTGCGAAAAGATGTGACCAATTATGTGACATAAAGAGAGCAATAGGCTATTAGATAAAATGGTAAACAAGAGGGAAATAGATATATCCAACGATTGAACAAGAGTAAGGTGGTGTTTGTTTTTTCAGAAATACCTCTTAACAGCATCTTAATCTGACTCACTCAGATGTAGTCAGATATTTGGATCATTAAGACTGTTTGTTTTTTCTTTCATTCAGAGTCAGTAAGAGGCAACCAGTGTTAAGAGTGTTTGTGTTTTTGATGATCATTAAGAGGCAGTAAGAGGCATAAACGTCTGATTGAACTAGATGTAGAGGAGCTGTCTTAACGCCTCTTATTTTTATTTTGTTGTTCTTAATTTTTGTTACCTATTTGTTTTTATTTATTTTTTATTTTGTTATATTTTTTCTAATTTTGTGTTATTTTTCATCGTTTTCTTATTTCATTTTTTTAGAATCGTTGATGTGTTTTGCTAGATAAAGAATTTATTAAATGATTTGTGACGATTCATATTTTGCTCAAGTTAAAGGGTTTCGTTTCAGACTCATGTATCTTAACTCTAACGTGATCGATCCGTTTATCGTTTAAAATTTAGATTTAAACTCCGACACATTTATTTTAGTTAAATAAATATGAGATTGCATGTTTTGTTAAAAGACTATTAGCTACAAATCGATTTTGTTATAAATTTTGTTATTTTATATCTATTAAAGTTTAAATTTTTGTGAATGCACTCGTATTATATTTAAATTGAAAAAATTATATTTGATTCAGATTTAGATTTCTCAACCACTTATTCAGATTCAGATGCAAATCATATTCAGATTTTTTTTACCGAATATTCAGATTCAGATGTGCGAATCAGGTTCAGATTCAGAACCTCTTAATAAACAAACAGCACCGAGTAAACGTTATTGAATGTTTTAAAGTCTTAATGTTAATAATATGACACAAGGTTGACTCAAGTTAAAAATAAATGTTATCTACGACCTCTTTCTTGCAAAATTTCCAAAGATAACCGATGCCTAGCTAGCATTGTAATGTGTATAGGTTAAACTATATATGGGCGGAACACTTTGGACCATAAAAAAAGCTAGCAAGTTTTCCAAAACACTAGTACACACAAGAAGACAGTCACCCAAAACACAATTCTTTCTTTTTCAACCTTCATCTGTAAAGTAAAGTTCCATACTTTCACATGCTCTCCATTTTCATTCCTGTGAATCTTTATTAAAAATTTGGAGGCAAACCAAAAAAACAAGATGCTTTCATAATAATGCCATGTATCGATCTCTTTCAACAAATAACTTTATCATATACTGTAGTTAAGCTGTAGTTTAGTGTGTGATGGGTCATGATGATGTTCACCAATGGGGTTTCTTGCCACCAACTGAAGCTCCATCATTGTACTCACAAGAACAAAGAGATGACCATTGGAGACATTTTGATAAGTCTGTAAATGCTATATCTTTCGGGTTTGTTGCAACTGCAATATTGATATCAATGTTTCTTGTTATGGCTATTTTTGAGAGGTTTCTTAGGACTAGTTCGCCGGAGTTAGGTCCTGACGGTGCTGGTGGCCGGAATGTTGCCGGAGATGCTGCTTCTCACATGGGTTTTACTTCAAAACTTGATCATTTGTCTCTCAAGGTTAGGTATCTTATCCTTGACAAATTAACTTGCATATTTCCTTGTTTCAAAAGTTAACTTGGTTATGCATTTTGTTGAAAAATGAATATTGACTACAATTTACTTCATTTCATGATTTTTTTTTTTTGCAATTTTAGTAATTAACCTTGCTAATAATTTTTTAAGGGAGAAAAACATGTTCTTTGGTTTTTTTTACTTTATCTATGTTTAGGAAGATTTATGACATGATCTTCTTTAATGAAAGAGCTTCATTAATTTTGATATATAGAGAGAAAAATGTATCATACATGTAAATAGTTGAAGCAATAAAAATTGTGGAATGAGAATGAGAACTTAGTAATTGTGGACCAATAGATAATTTTAGCAAAATTCAGCTCATAAAAATTGCTAAATATGCGTAAAAGGTACACATTCTAGTTGATGCAACTTCTTTTAACCACTAATTCAGAATATAATCTAGAGGTACTAAATCATGCCACGTTATATTATTATACTACCATAGTAGTTTTATGACCTCCATATTTAAAACTACCTGTTAAAAAAAAGAATTTAAAACTACAAATTACAGTAATTGTTTATAACTTTAAAACTACAAGTATTATGACCTCCATAATTAGTTTATATTAACTTTCATAGGTCCATTGTCTTCTAATACGGAGTACTTGATAGTATGTTCATTTTGTTAGATTACTTATGAATCGTCTAAAATGAGTAAAGTAAAATTGAAAGTGATTTGTTAGTACAAATTTCATTCTTTTTTTGTGGGGTTTTGAGCTTTATTCAAAAGTTTATGTTGTTCCTTTTGATTTACTTCTTTAAGGCAACAACCAAATTTTCTTTTATAAAATTTGTGCTTGGAGAAATAGACGAGTTTGCTTGATTGAGAACATGTGATGGCCCTCTTTGTCAAGACAAGGCCATGCTTGTGCATGCCTTTTTGTCTCTCTTGATTTCTCAAACTCTCAAGTTATGGGGCCTTGTGTTAACCCTCTTACCTATATTATCATAACTTTATGACAAAATTATGTATTTTGACTCATTTGTTTAGGCATTTTTGTGTCTATATATCTGTCTACTTCCAATGTCAAAGAATTTGATATGATGCATTTGTATGGGTAAAAGTAAATATTTTTCACAAAAGGTCTTATAATCACTACAATCACATTGAAAAGCACAAGGACAATAATGGTAGTCTAACATATTTACATCACACACTGTTTGTATCTTCACAAGACTCTCGAGTATCTTTAGGTGTAACGCTACTTGTTTTATGTGTTTATGCTCTTGTTGCGTATCTACCCACCTTAGAAATGCTCTACATAGAATGTCTTTATTGATTTGACAATTCGAATTTAAAATTGGCTTTCATTATCTTAGAAATGCTAAAAAATTAAAAATTACTATTGTTCAAGATTTCTTGAGTTCCATTTGTTTAGTGGCTAGTGTACAATGTTTAGAATATGATTAATGGAGTAGGTTTGTGGTTTTTATACTATGTCCACAAGGCAAAAAAGAACAAGAAGAATGGGGTGGGAAGATGGTGAACTTATTGAGCTTTGGGTTTCTTTAATGAGTAAAGTGCAAAAATCATACCTGTGGTTTGTCAAAAGTTTGAATTACATCCCTCGTTAATACTTCGCGCAACATACATCATTGTGGTTGTAAAATAGTATACCATACATCCCTGAGGACGGATGGTGCAAATATTTTCCCGTTAAGGGTTAAAAGTGTTTGTTATCTTAGGGGTATTTTAGTCGTTTTACAACCTATGGATGATTTTTGCACCAAACTTTTCAAAAAAAAAATTTTCCAAAAAAAATTTCAAAAAAATTTCAAATTTTTTTCAAAAAAGTTTCGAAAAATGTTTTCTTTTTTCGAAAAATGTTTTTTTTTAATATTTTTTTTAAATTTCGAAAATATATTTGAAAAAAGGATTTTTCAAAAAAATTCAATTTTTTTTTTAAAAGTTTTGAAAAATGTTTTTTTTAATGTTTCGAAAAATGTTTTATTTTTTAAATGTTTTCTTTTTTAAAATAAGTTTCAAAAAAAATTTGAAATTTTTTTTTTCAAAAAGTTTCAATTTTTTTTAAAAATTTTCGAAAAAAGTTTTTTTTTCAAAAGTTTTTTTTGAAAAAAAAGTTTTTTAGAAAAGCTTTTTTTTTAAAAGTTTTTTTTTTCGAAAATTTAAATTTTTTCGAAAAAGAATAATTTGAATTTTTTTTTTTTCGAAAATTTAAAAATTCGAATTTTTTCGAAAATTTAAAAATTCGAAAATTTAAAAAAAAAGTTTGAATTTTTTCGAAAAAAAAAATTTCAAATTTTTTTTGAAACTTATTTTAAAAAAGAAAACATTTAAAAAATAAAACATTTTTCGAAACATTAAAAAAACATTTTTCAAAACTTTTTAAAAAAAAAATTGAATTTTTTTTGAAAAAAACTTTTTTCAAATATATTTTCGAAACTTAAAAAAAAACATTAAAAAAAAACATTTTTCGAAAAAAAAAACATTTTTCGAAACTTTTTTAAAAAAAATTTGAAAGTTTTTTGAAATTTTTTTTGGAAATTTTTTTTTTTGAAAATTTTGGTGCAAAAATCATCCCTAGGTTGTAAAAGGACTAAAATACCCCTAAGATAACAAACACTTTTAACCCTTAACGGAAAAATATTTGCACCATCCGTCCTCAGGGATGTATGGTGTACTATTTTACAACCACAATGATGTATGTTGCGCGAAGTATTAACGAGGGATGTAATTCAAACTTTTGACAAACCACAGGGATGATTTTTGCACTTTACTCTTCTTTAATTATAAACATGTGGATCCTCACAATTATAGTATTTTGTTGATTATGATAGTTGTTGTATAATGGCCAAGAAGTTGCTAGCTGTTTTCTTGGTCCCAGATCTCTTTTGGCTACATGGAGTTGGAGTTGTGTTAAATTTGGTTGCCAAGATTAGGATAGCAAAACATGAGGGGCTTTTGTGGGGCTCTTCTTTTACAGTAAGACATACACGAGATAGTGTTCCATTATAGCATTGCATTATACACAAGGTTCTATATTTCCGAAAACATGAACTTTGACACGAGTCTTCAAGAGTCATCTTAAGAATTTTATTAGAGCCAACCGAACAGGGGTAGAATCATGGGGTTCTCGCAAATGCCTAGTGTTATGTTTAGTCATGATATTCGCGTAAGTCGTGTCTAGGGATAGTGTCGAATAGCCTAGTTTCCTAATAGCTATGAATAAAGGTCGGTTGGCAATGTCTAAGCCCAACCCGACCCGTAGGACTTGTTATAGTCGGTTCCCCCTCATCTCTATAAAAGGAGGTGAGGGGGAACGAACTAAATACGTCATTCTTTCATAATACTAATCGTTTGGATTAGGGATTTACCTTGTGTGGGCGTCGATTAACTTTTCTGTCGATTCTGTTGGTATGCGTGTTCTTGATCGATATTCCGCATCTAGATAACCAGGATGTAGGGATTAAACCCTACAAGTGGTATCAGAGCTTAGGTTCGCAGGGTGCACTGGTTATCTAGGATCGATCGAAGGAGGTTCTTGTTGATCGGTGTAGATCAACAAGCTTAGCAGGGGTTTCGATAGGAAAAGGGGATTTTTTGGTTTTTTGATAATCAAAGATTAAGGTTGTTCTTTGCGTTTTTTTTCCTCTGTTCTTATCACCAGTGAGGTGGGGAAGAAGAAGATATGTGAGGTGTTGTGGTTGCTATTGCTTAGACATTGCCAACCGACTTTTATTCATAGCTATTAGGAAACTAGGCTATTCGACACTATCCCTAGACACGACTTAGGCGAATATCATGACTAAACATAACAATTTCCACCTTAGGCATATAATAACCTATCCCAACACTCAGCAATTCCAGGCAGTGTTGTAACTTGCGTCTAGGTACCACCTTCGTCAAGGCATCCGCAACATTGTGTTCAGTAGCCACCTTCAGAACTTCAACCGTCTTTGCTTCTAAGACTTATTTGATAAAGTGATAACACACATTAATGTGCTTAGTCCTTTCATGAAAAACATGATTCCGCGATAAGTGAATCGCGCCCTGATTATCACAATTAACTGCAACAGTGTTGAGCTTCACGCCCAACTCTTCCAAGAGTCCCCTTAGCCAAATAGCTTCCTTCACAGCCTCCGTAAGGGCCATATACTCTGCCTATGTAGTTGAAAGAGCCACCACGTGTTGTAGCGTTGCCTTCCAGCTTACAACACATCCCTGTACTAAAAATGCGTAACAAGTGAGAGACCTACCCTTATCCGGATCCTTAGCGTAGTCTGAATCAACAAAACCTGTTACGTCCACATGGTTGCCACGATTTGTCCCATACACCAAACCCACGTTTACAGTGCCCTGCAAATATTTCATAATCCACTTCACTGCTTTCCAATGGAGTTTACCCGGATTCGCCAAATATCTGCTAACTACACTTACTGCATACGCTATGTCTGGCCTCGTGCACACCATCAAGTACATTAAGCTCCCAACCGTATTTGCATATGCTACCCTACTCATTCTTTCAACATCACAATCCCTAACCGGGCAATCCTTCAACGACAGCTTGAAGTGCCTACCCAATGGCATCTCTACCGATTTCCCATTGTTTATTCTAAACCTGTTTAAAACTTAGAAACGTACCCGGATTGTGACACCCTCAGAATCTTGCGACTCCGATCCCTGACGATCTCCATACCAAGAATCTTCTTTGCTTCTCCGAGCTCTTTCATGTCGAACTCCCTTTTAAGCAAAGACTTGGTAGTCGCGATCTCAGTCTTGCTTTTACAAACAATCAGCATATCGTCTACATATAACAATAGATAGATATACTCCCCTGGTGCATAACTCCTGTAATATACACAGCTGTCGTAACTGCTACGCTTAAACCCGTTGCTCAGCATATACTCATCGAACCTCTTGTACCATTGCCTAGGTGACTGCTTCAAACCATAAAGAGATTTCTTTAACAAACATACCTTGTTACCTTGTTCAAATCCCGGTGGCTGCCTCATGTAGATCACTTCTTCAAGATTTTCATGTAAAAACGCCGTCTTTACATCAAGCTGCTCCAGCTCATAATCTTTACACGCAGTCAATGCAAGTATAAACCGAATAGATGTGTGTCGAACTACCGGCGAAAATACTTCATTGTAATCAATACCTGCCCTTTGTGTGAATCCACGAGCTACCAACCTTGCCTTATACCTAGGCTTTTGAACACCTTCAATCCCTTCCTTTATTTTGTACAACCATTTGCAGCTCACCAGCTTTTGCCCAGCTGGATGATCTACTAACACCCAGGTCTTGTTCTTCTTCAGAGAATCCATCTCTTCTTTCATAGAAGCTTTCCACTTAGAACTGTCTTCACAAGCAACTGCTTCCTGGTATGTCAATGGTTCATGAGTATCTTCTTCCTCTGCTGCAGCAAACGCGTAAGCAACCATATTACTCTCATCCCGAAACCTCGCCGGCTTCGTTCTTGTCATTGGCTCTCTATCCCGAACCAATTGATAATCTGTGAGATCCGGTGGATGATCAATTTCTTGAACCCCTGCACCTTCATCATAGCCATCTTCCTGATCCGTCTGGTCTTCCTGATCTCTCTGATCTTCTTGACCTGTTTGATCTTCCTGACCTGTCTGGTCTTCCTCAGGCGTATGATTATTTAACCTCTGCAGTTCCACCTCAACCTGTAATTCCTCAACAGACTTATCTTTACCTGCACCAGTATCCTTCAACGTGTCTTTGTACATGACACTTTCATTGAAGACCACGTTCATGCTTGTGACTATTTTAGGTGATTCATTATCAAGCCTATATAGTCTGTACCCCTTCACACCTTCAGGATGCCCCAAAAGAACGCATTTTACCGCTCTTGGCTCGAGCTTCCCTTGTTTAACGTGTGAATACGCGACACAGCCGAAAACCCTCAACATCCCATAATCACTAGGATGTCCCGACCACATCTCCATAGGTGTCTTCTTCTCAATCGCTGTCGATGGTGACCTATTTATAAGATATGCGGTCGTACATATCGCTTCCGCCCAGAAGGTCTTAGGCAATCCAGACTGTATTAATAAGCAGCGTACCTTGTCCATGAGAGTTCTGTTCATCCGTTCTGCTAACCCATTCTGCTGCGGCGTCCCGGCAACTGTCAAATGTCTAGCAATCCCACTCTCAGTGTATAGCTGATTAAACTCCCGGTTACAGAACTCAAGACCATTATCCGTCCTAAGCTTCTTAACCGTCCTCCCAGTCTGATTTTCTACTAACTGCTTCCACTCTTTGAACTTTTCAAATGCTTCGTGTTTGAACCTGAGAACATAAACCCATACCCTTCTGGAATAATCATCGACAATAGATAAGAAATACCTCTTACCTCCCAATGATTCCACCTGAGACAGACCCCATAAGTCTGAATGAACATAGTTTATCACTCCCTGAGTAGCGTGCATTCCTACACCGAAACTGACTCGATATGACTTTCCCAGAACACAATTCTCACAAAAATCGAGCTTACCTAAACTCTTCTTGCCAAACAAACCCTAATTTTCCAGCACGTGTAGTCCCGCCTCACTGATATGTCCCAGTCTTTTATGCCAAACTTGCACAAGACTGTCTTTTTCTTCAACACTAGCATTAAGCTCACCGACCAATGCATGACCATCCAAAGAGTACACGCAGTTCTCCCTTCGGGTTCCAGATATAATAATCCTAGAACCATTAATCACCTTGATTTTGCCCGACTGCAATTTTACGGTATATCCCTCTTTTTCAAGAGTTCCCAGTAATATCAAGTTTCTTTTCAATTCAGGAATGTACCTGACATTGTTTAACACAAAACTTGACCATCTTTCAGTTGTACCTTTACCTTGCCAATACCCCTGATCTTGCACTCCCTGTTGTCGCTCAACAGTACGTTGCCCAATCGCATTCTAGAAAATCAAAAAATACATCTAACCTGGGTGACATGTGATATGAACCTCCTGAATCCATGATCCAATCTTGCAGTCTTTCTGCACTCGTCACCATCATCACCTCAGAATCGTCGTAAATCGAACCACTGGAGCTTGGTTGATCATCTTTCTTGACGTAACCTTTTGACTTCTTGCGATTATTCTTCGGACAGTCTCTTCTCAAGTGCTCCTCAGATTGGCAAATAAAGCATTTGAGTCTTCCACCTCGAGACTTCGATCTTGACTTTCCCTTTGATTGATGCGAATTCCTGCGATCAGTTCTTCCCCTCACGTATAACCCTTCACCATCATCCCCCTCCGCCTTGGATCTTTCTTTGATTTCCTTTGAATTTAGTGTGGCCATCACGTCCTCCAAAGTCAAAGCTTCCCGTCCATAAAGCAAGGTATCCACAAAGTGTTCGTATGATGCTGGTAAAGAAGTTAGTAACAATAAAGCAAGATCTTCATCCTCGAATTTTACCTCAATATTTGCTAAATCAAGAACGAGTTTGTTGAACTCATCTATATGCTCGGAAATCTTTCGCCCAGTCGGCATGTAGAATGTATACAACTTTTTCTTCAGGTACAACTTGTTGGCCAATGACTTTGTCATGTATAAAGACTCGAGCTTTGACCAAACCCCCGCTGCAGTCGTCTCTTTGGTAACCTCTCTCAGGACCTTGTTACCTAAACACAAAATCATGGCACTGTGAGCTTTCTTGTCAAGCTTAGATTTCTCTTCAGCTTCCATATTCGCGGGTAAAACCTCCATAGCTGCTTCACATCCGGTCTGGATTAATAAAGCACGCATCTTGATTCTCCATAACCCGAAATCACCAGTTCCATCGAATTTCTCGATGTCAAACTTGGCTCCCGTCATTCTTTACTCCCTTTGTTGATTTGCTAAACCTTGTGATAAACCCTCACAATCACAAATCGACAAAGTCCCTTCGATAATTCGCTAAATCTTGTGATACGTTAAACCTCACAATCACGAATTACGAAGTCACCTTGTGTAATACACTACAAAGTAAACCCTTTTTGTTTAAAAACAAAAAATTACAAATCCAAAAAACCTGGCCCAATTAAAATCAGATTAATAATAGGTTTTGTAAAAACTTAGGCCCAAAATTAATTGGCCCAATCAAACACTTATAGGGTCTAATCCCTACACCTAGAAACCTACGTATGGTGATTATGGTTTGTGTTTGGGTTAAACCACCAACATAACAATAAACATAATCTTAGTAAACTGTATAGTAGACCAAAAATAGTCTGACTTAAGAGTAGTTTTGCCAACAAAAAATTATTTGATCCATATTAATTTGCTGAACGATAGATAACTGCCATACGGGCGTGAACTAACTAAGTCTTATTGTACAAAATGATATCTAGAGCAAACTCACACATTTGGTTTGAACGAAAATCTCCGTTAGGCTGGTGGGAGTGGGGATGATCCCACTCGTGACTACCCTCCACCCACGCGCAACCCCCGCTCCACCCTACCCAACCCGCGCGCGAATCACTCACTGGCAAGCAAAAACCATAGGCAAACTCACCTAGGTGAGTTTTATACATGTGGGCCCATATGTTTTTTATTTTTTGGTTAGGTTTAATTGTGAGTGTTTTTTGTGAGTTAGGTGTATTTAAATAATAAAAAAATAGGTATGAAAAGTGAGTGTGAATGAGTTTGGGTGAGTGTCATTACCTCCGTAGATGAGTTTGATGAGTTTGTTAAAAAGCTGAGGTGACGATGAGGTAACGGTGAGTGAGTTTCACCCCACTCCCACCAATCTTACAAACTTAGAAACAAGAACATTTGGCCGCTTGGGGAATTAATAAATCTTGTGAATTAGGCTTATTGTGCATAGTACTAGTAATATTTATTTAAACTATCCTCGAGTAGTAAATCAATACATTTGTCCCATTCATACATACAGTAACATATTATTATCCAATCACAAATTTGTCGGGATCCGATTAAACCAACATATGACCGTATTTTAAGGAGTCGAATGTATCAATGCACAATTTTTCAACATATTTGTATTTTTCCTTGTAAAATATTCTTGTGATTCTCGATCTCAGTGACTACCAAATTGTTTGTCGTTTATACCTTATTGTACGCTACTTCCTCCGTCCCAAAATTATTGTCACTCGATAAAAAACACACATTTTAAGAAAAGTAACACCTTTTCAGCTTTCTCTCTCTTACTTTTTGTAAAAAAACAGTTTTACCCTTAACCAATTAACTTAGAACATTTTTAAAGTTTTTAATTATGATTTCAATTAAGGGTAATCTAGTAATCTTGATCTAAAATCCATACCTATTTTTAGAAGTTTTGGAAGTGGACAATTAATTTGAGACAAACCGAAAAAGAAACGTGGACTATAATTTTAGGACGGAAGGAGTAATAAAAACAAGTTGATTAATACATTAATCATTGAAAATAGAGCTTGTTTTTCGAATGCCTCAAATATTGACTAGTCACGTTAAAATATGTGGCTAGCTTCTTGCATGTTTATGTACTCTGCATTTTGCATATGTACTAGTAGTACGTATGAAATACAGAATTTTTTGTAGGATAGTTTTCAATTTTTCATTCTACGATACAGTAGAATTTTATGTAGTATGATATTTATGGCATTGGTTTTGCTTACGGTTATATGTATTGTAGTTACAGTATCCTAATGCACATAAGCTATAATGATTATTTTTTATAATTGCAATTAAATTTGTTATAAGTTATATCTTTCAAAAAAACTATCCTTAAAACCCTTTATAATGTAAAAAAGCTTTTTAAAAGCTTTTTAACCTCTTCATTAAATGAGAATGGCTTGTTATATTTTGTGTCAAACACTTGGTGTCTACCAAGCTTTACACTAAAAAGTTTTTCACCAAGTTTTTATCACAATGGAGAAAGTTATTCAAAAGACTTAAGGAAATAGTGAAAAGTCTTTTGTCAAGCTACCATTGTGGTTGCTCTTAATTAAAAAAAAAAGATATACTGTACTAAGGTGCTATGTTTTGCATGTTTTAGATATCTGAAAATGCTAGGGAGGTTTCAGTATTGATGCCAGGAGAAGATATTCCAACGTTCATTGCTCAACCGGCTCCCGTGCCACGTCCATCAGACCGCATCCCATGGTCGGATGACCCACCTATCTCTTACTCAAAGCTCACTTCAAATTCAAATCCCTAATCAAACTACAATCGAGTGTCATAGGTCTGAGTTAAAATTATTGAAGATTATTGACGTTCGTTTTGGACTTCGGAAGATCCATTGCTAATTTCACTATTCCAATTGTTTTCTCATATGATCCATCCATTGCTAGAACTTGTAGGGTGCATGGTTTGATTCTCCATTGCTAGAACTTGTATAACCCAGGTTTTAATGGGTTTGATTTTGTATAAATTGTTAGTAGTGAAATTGCAAAATGCCCCTGGACCATATGCTAATCTGCAATAGAGGTTTCTTACACGGGCCATAATTGACTCGGTTGTGGAGATAGTCGACCTTCAATGGTGATACGTCCCACCCATTACCGCGCCCCTTCCGACGCGTCCTCAACTCGTAAAAAAGCATAACTCGATCTTATTCAAGACCAAGTTGTTGGGACAAAAAAACGATTCAAACGTTCAATTTTTTTGTTGTTGTGAAAGAGAGTTGACGTGTGATTGGTGTACTTGATGTTGTTTTATTCATCGTTACCTCTAGCCTAATTTCTTTCCTATATTACTCCGTATTTGATACTTATCTGTTTTAAAATTATAATCTATTTTGAACTTTCAAAATTAATACTGTAGTTTATTCCTAAAAATAGATTAAAAATATATGACCGTATCATTAATTTTAAATTATTATGTACTTGAACAAAAGAGTTCTAGCGTTGTAGCATCAATTCAAGATTTAATAAGCTTTTTTCTTCACTTTTATTTACGCTTATCATACTTATTTTCATGCACATCCATCGTTTGGCACATTAGCTATAATAATATTGTAATTATATGAATTTGTGCTTAAGAGATCAAAGGCGTTAGAATAGTATGTTGATAGTTTATGCGTTTTATACTTCATTTGTTAAATGTTTCTTAACTAGATTGTCTAATGTGAATTCTTTGATTCCATAGTGACATTGGTATGCAAAAAGTGCGTTCTGCTTTCAATTTTAAGTTATAAAATTATAAGTGGTACAAGAAACGAATATTAAAAAAAATAAAAAAGGTTGTCAAAAGTATCTTTTAAAAGTGAAAAAAGAATGGGGTAATAAGACTTTGGGGCCAACTATATTACTTGGGCTAACTAACCTTAATGGATTGAACAAAAATTGGAGGTCTTATATTTTTTTCCCCTGCGCACTTGCACTAGGTGCACCCCTTTTACCCTTTATAGTCGGTTCTGAATGTAAATTAAGTTTACTTTATTACTCTCACTTGTGTTGATAATTGAGTCCGGTTATTTAAGATACCTTGTATCCTTTGGATACAAGGAGACAAATCTGGGCCACTCATCTAAATAAATCCAACGATCCACGTTTAAAAAAAAAAGCAGAGGGGTAGTTTCGTCATTTCACTACCCCGCCCAAACTCTAAACCCCTCTTTTCGCTACCTTCAACCGTTATTTTTCATTTCTAACTAAAACTCACACACACACACACAAAACACACACTGAAACATACACACACACATAAACCACCACCTTCCATCGACGATTTCACCTTCAAAACACACATCCGATCAAATAATCAACATATACGATGAAAGGGAAGCCGAAAAAAACGATCCATCTTCCAAAAAACCAGATCAAAGGACGATAAAAACAAGGCAAATAGGTATAAGATCATAGATCCATCCTTTTTCTATGCTTTTTTAGCTTTTTAAATGCTTTTTAAGCTTTTTCTGAGCTTTTTTTCTGTTTTTTTATACTTTTAAGCTATATCCATTATTCTTCTATGCTTTTTCTCTAAATGTATGATGAATATAGTAGATCTATGAAAAGAAACATCATTTGATACTTTTAAGCGAGTTTTGTGTTTAAATATAGCTTGCATGTGAATATAAGCATCTCGGTAGATTTTAAAAATGAACAAAATAGATTTAAAAAAGTTGAGCAAAAATGGTTTCCTAGACTGATAGAACATATATGATAAAAAAAGTATAACATATATGATAAAACCTTATCATATATGATGAGTGAAAATACAATAAAAAGCAGTAGGATTAGAACATATATGATAGTTTTAAGCGAGTTTTCCATATGATAGTAGATTAAAAAATATACAGAATAGATTTAAAAAGGTTGAGCAAAAATGATTTCCTAGACTGATAAAACATATATGATAAAACCTTATCATATATGATAAAACCTTATCATATGTGATGAGTGAAAATACAATCAAAGCGGTAGGATTAGAACATATATGATATTATATTGCTTGCATCATTTGATAGTTTTAAGCGAGTTTTGTGTTTAAATATTGCTTGTATGTGAATATAAACATCTCGGTTGAGCAAAAATGGTTTCCTAGACTGATAAAACATATATGATAAAACCTTATCATATACTCCCTCCGTCCCATAGTAACAGTCCACCTTACTATTTATGGACGTCCCATATTAATAGTTCAGTCCAAAAATAGATAAGAAATGTAGGTCAAGTTTACAATATTACCCTCACTTTAATGTATTATTACAAATAATAAAGAAGTTGTAAATTAATTGGTTAGGGGTATAATTGTAATTGTGTAAAAAGCAAGAGAGAGAAACCTGAAAAAGTGATGTTTTTATTAAACAGCGTGTTTTTGGTCGGTGGACTATTATTATGAGACGGAGGGAGTATGATAAAACTTATCATATATGATGAGTGAAAATAAAATCAAAAGCAGTAGGATTAGAACATATATGATATTATCTTAACATATATGATACATCAAATTTGATAGTTAAAAAATGAGACATCTTGATAGAACCCTATCATATATGATTCATCATATTTCATAAGTTATGCAACATATAAAGCATTAAACATGTGTAATTTTGTCTAACTTTGCGCTTTTTTTTGTAGATGAACAACCTACAAAAAAAAAAAGGATAAGGAGACAGAACAACCACCTAAAAGAAACTTAGGTAAAACTGACGCGACTCAAGAAAAGCAAAAAAAAAAACTAGAAAAGTGAAAATAAGTATCTAATAAGTGTGAAAAGACTTATCCTTTTACCACTTAATTATAATAATAACCAAGCCAAAACGTGTATTTAATGTCGTAAATGTCGGAATTATGCGTGGTTTGTGTTTTTGTTGTGATTTAGGACCAAAATGTGAAAAGGGAAGAAAACACGGGCTTTCACGGGCTTTTATCGAAGAAAAAGACAAAAGACGAAGTCAAAAGATCAAGAGTGCAAAAAGAACGGAAGTCCAAGGCCTATTCTGAAAATTTATCGAAGAAAAAGTCTAAAGACGGAAGTTTAATGAAGTCGAAGAACCAAGTCTAATAAAATAAGAAAATTATAAGACGAGTTCAATTTATATCGACAAATCCTAAGACAACGTCGAGAAAGTCGAAGAATTTAAAAGACAAAAAGACGAGAAGAAAGAAGAAAGCATCAACACAAGTTAATCCTCCTATAAATACCCTCCTAATGGCACATTAGGAGGTGTTAGCTAATTTGACACATTACTCTTTCCAATTTATTTTCTTGCACTTTATATTGTCATTTAAATTCTTGTCTTTAATTTCAAGTAAGTATTTAATTTTGTGTTATTGAATCTTTATCTTTAATCAAGTTTTTAATTAATCTCTCATTCTACCTTTCTTGTTTGTTTAATCTTTATGCTATTTGCTTATTGTTATGCTTAATTGATTGTTCCTTATGTTTTTATGTGTTTGATTGTGTTAGCTATTGATCTTATAGCTTTTTGTTGATTTTCTTAATTTTAATTAAGTGTTTTTAATAGTTATTTCATAAAAAGTTGATTTTAAATATTTTGATTTTTTTAGTGTTTTTAAAAGTTTTTAAATTTTGGCTTATTTGCTTTTTCTTAAAGTTTATTTGGTTATGTTTTTAGATAAGTGCTTATTTGGTTTTTAGCTTAATTTTGATTTTGCTTATTTGTTCCTTATCCGGGTTCCAAAACCCTTTTTTCCCGACTTATGTTCAAGATCATCATTCCGACTTAGGTATAGATTTTATTTATTCCGACTTGTGTTCAATACCCTTTTTCCCGAATTAAGTGTAGAATCACCTTATCCCTAACTAGATGCAAAACTGCCCATTCCGGATTAAGTGCAAAACAATTTTATCCCGAATTACTTCCTTCACCTCATTTCCCGAATTAGATTGATAACAGCTCGATTCCGAACTAGTTGAAGGACTCATTTCCCGAATTATATACAAACATCATTTTCCGGATTGTGTATGAAACAAAACCCGGATAAGAAAGTATGGATTCCGAACATCTTATTACAATTTGACATGTTAGCTAGGTAGCTAGCTTAGCTTTTCCCGCCAAAACATAACACGGATTCCGAATAACATAACTAGATTGACATGTATGCCAGCTTGGTAGCTTATGTTTTGGCGCCATTTTTTATGTCTCCCCTATGGAGACATGTCTCCATTTGAGTAACACTTGTTCCGTTAGTCGTCTAGTTTTATCTGAAAGTCGTGTTTATTTTTATTTTAAAAGTCAGTTATTTTTAGTTATATTTTTCGTCAAATTTTAGTATTATTATTTTTTCGAAAAGTTTAAGTTTTAACTTTTACTAAGTGCTCGTTTCAATATTCGTTTCGTTTCTTTTTAAAATAGTTTTATAATCCAATTTCTTTCATTTTTATTTAGTAAGTTTTTATTTTTAATTCGAAAAGTTTATTTTTAATTTCGCTTTTACTTTTATTATTTGTTTCTTTTAATATTCGTTTTAATATCGTTTTAATTTTTAGTTTTTAATATTCTCCTTGTTTTACTTTTCTTTATTATTTGTCCTTGTCTTTAGTTTGTTTTTTTTAAATACTTTTCGCATTTACTTTTTAATTAGTTATAGATAATAACCGACATTTTCTTTTTATTCACCAAAGACGACTGAGTCACACATTTAACCGTGATCAATTCGATTAGACACCGAGAAAAACAAACTTTTAACCTAGCAAAACCCTGTTTCAAATGGCGCCGCTGCCGGCTCTTTTCGTGAAGATTAACGGTTTTTGTGAGAGATGCATTGGGTTTTGGGATCCGTTCACTCGTGAACATTATTTTTCTTGCTCAAAAGTTTTCAAAAATCCATAAAAATGAAAAATTTCAAAAAAAAATAAAATCCAAAAACATTTAAAAATTCATAAAAAACATTTCTTTTTGAAAGTTTTGCACCAAAAATATTCCTCTTACCCCTCTATTGTGTTTAATTCTTTTTCTCAACCCCTCTAATTTTTAATTCTACATGGATTCGTATGTTTATTGCGTAGGGTGTGGAAGACCATTGTATGGTTATCAAACTTGTCAACGGTTTACATGTGAGCGGTGCGAAAATGATATCGACAATACACAATTTGGATTTTTGTCCCTCGTGTAATTTGATTAACTCATCCTTTGCTTCTAATGCACTTACTTCCACCTCTTGCATATATTGTAGAAGCAATTCTCATTGTCATGTTTCGTGTCCGATTCGGTACCCGTCTCATGACGGGCAAGAACCGGGTTACAATTATGACAACGGTAATAGCTATCCACAAGACGCACCGGGTTTTTCTCAATACCCATGTTGCAACAATTGTGGGGGCCCTCACGATACTTCTTATTGTCAGACGATGAATTATTATGAGCCACATCCGTGCTATAATTCTGGTTTTCAAAATTTTGATCCCCCACGTCACACCGTCGATCATCAACCTTCCTTCGAACATTTGAGCCCCCACGAACAATGGGTCACTCTTGCTAAGCAATGTCAAAAAGTTCAAGAAGCTTTAAATAAATACATCAAAAAATTTCAAGAGGATCAACGACAACAACAAGTATCTAATCTTAGTGCTTATACTCCTCCTCTTGTGCGTCTATACTACTATTATGATGATGATGACGAGGATGATATCTATGATCTCAACCCATCTTCTGAGATTACTACTCCTACTCTTGATATCCCTAATGCGTCTAAGGATAGTGATTCATCGAGTGAGATTAGTGATTTTGGTCTCGAAAAATTCTTTGATGAGGTTTGTGATGTGCCGACTTTTGCGGAGCTTACGGACGAGGTCGCTCTTACGGATGACATTTCTCCATGTTATGAGAATTTCACGTTTGAAATTTCTCATTTTCACCCATTTCCACCGGGATATGCGGGTGATGACAATTTATTCTCTCCGACTTATGAGAAGTTCACCGATGAACTTGCTCTTTTAAATAAGGTGGAAGACGTTATTCTTCGCGATCGATTGTTGAAAGTTCATCTTCTTATCTCTCAAATTGAAGCGTTGAATTCCACTCCTATCAATGAATCTTTACCTCCGTCTTTTACACCCGTTGAGAATAATGACCCATTTATGGAAGAAATTGACAATCTCTCAATACCTTCGGGTATTGATGATGATGAAACGGAGGGGGATAGATATTGTCCCAAGTCCCCCTCCCGAGCACCTTTCATCCACTCCTTTAGAGACCATTACGGAGGATGAGTGCTTTAACCCGGGAGGTGACACTGACTATTTTATGATTGATAACCTTATGGCCTTGCTGCTTTCTGAGCATCAATTGTCTTTGGGGGATGACAATTTGCTTACTTTACCCACCCCACTGCTTGTGGATCAAGACTTCACTTACTTTTCTTATGTTGAGAGGACTTTTCTACCCTTCAAGAACTATCCTCCTGCCTCTCAAATATTATGTTCCTCTGGGACCGAGGACACGATTTTTGATCCTGGTATTACATTCGAGGCTTCCCCATGGACCATTTAATTCGGGGACGAGTCAGGCTCGTGACTCGGTGAACAAAAACAAGCGCTTCTCGGGATGCAACCCGAGTATCTATCCTTTTTATCCGTTTTTATAATAAGTATAGGGGGAGACCCTCGTATGTGTTTGTTGTTTTCTTTCTTATGATGTGCAGGGATTCGAGCTTTCAAAGATCCATTCTTGATGACTTTTGACGACCCGTGATTCCGTGTACCCGTCTTCCCGGTTATATCTAAACTCTTTTGATTCTCTATTTTATATTCTTCAATATTAACATAGGAATCAATTTAGTTGTCTCCTCCTTAGCAAGATTTAAACAACGTGCACAATGTCCTAAGTGTAGGGGAGTTTACGCCCACATGCTTCAACATTGAGGACAATGGTTATATCAAGTGTAGGGGGACTTCTATCGAAGTTAAGTGGGCTTTTCCATGTTTTTGTCCTCATTTTAACCGGAAAATTGATTTTTCGATATTTTTTAAATTTTTTGATCTATTTTGGCCTATTAGTATTTTCCTTTGTTATCGTTATTTTCTTTCATTAGAATAAATTTCAATAAAATGGTTTTAATGAGTTTAGATTTCTTTGATATATTAGGCCCTTCATGAATCTTTTGACTCAACCCGAGTTTACTTATCTAAGTTTACTCTAGCTAGTATCCTTAACGTGTTTAAGTCAAGTTTTGCTAGGCTTTTACATAGGGAACTTTAAAACGCGAAAGTCTTAACTCTTACGATTTAAGAACAAGAACTTTTCACAAGTTCCTATAATTGATCCTAGAATGTCGTTTATCAAGGGAACTTTAAAATGCGAATTCTAAAACTTGAAAAAGTCTAAGAAGTTGCAAGATCCTATAGATGACTTGAAAACCCAAAACTTTGATTTAATAGGCTAAGCATCCACGAGTCTCATTCCTTGAGATTTTAAATTGTGGAGAACGAGAGATGATAGAGTCAATTATAAGTTTGGTATTCTTTCATGAATTTATGTGAGTTAATTATGAGCTTTTTCTCCCATCGCTTGTTAATAAATCTAATTGCAATAAATAAGGTCGTACGATTTGAAAAGTTACATAGCTTCTAGCACAAGATCGTTTAAAAGTTGCTCGGTATTATTTAGAGTTCATAGCCAAGGCATAACTTATTGAAGCGGGATGCGAAGGTTGGCGAGTCCGAAAAGGCCCTAACAAGGCACGAGGGCTACATATTGTTGCTAAAGATCCCAAGTGATGTGAAGAATCATTTATCAAAAATCAATATGAAGGATCGAGACATACAACGAAAAGCAAATACTCCCCTAAAGATCATGGATAAGTCTATTCAAAAAGGCCCTAACAAGGTATGAGAATAAATAGATCCAAGTCCTAATAGGAGGCGGATCGTTGTATATCAAAATCCAAAATAAAGATTGGAGAAAAATGAAGAAGTCGTGGTCCAAGTATGAAGAA
This sequence comes from Glebionis coronaria, assembly GCA_025667525.1. Lineage (NCBI taxonomy): Eukaryota > Viridiplantae > Streptophyta > Magnoliopsida > Asterales > Asteraceae > Glebionis > Glebionis coronaria. The sequence continues at coordinate 306,650,333 of CM046881.1, read as the reverse complement.
TCTCTCAAAAACTTCAAGTGAAGAAATTCCTATTATGAAGAGAAGACCATTATTTCATGAAAGTCTCTCAAGATTTGAAGTATGAAGTCAATGCCAAATATCGATCCGAGAAGGGTCTCAAATTTGAAACGAGTTATGCCAAGATATGAACTTTATGAGGTCCCGAGAAGCAGTTTTAGAAGATTTTGTCTTTTAGCTAACTATTGATTAAATCGTCCTACTTTATTTTCAGCCTAAATAACTATCAAAATAAGTCAACAATGCATCTTCGTGATCATTCAAGACAATAATAAAATATAAGAGACACACCTAGAAATAAGGGAGTCTAAGTGAATAATTGGGCCACATGAGTGAGTGTTAGTTTGTTAACTTATAATAACAATGATCTCATTTTTAAGCTTGGTGTGGGGAACCTGAAACTTGAGAGTGATAAACATTCATGACATGCCAAAGCCCTAATGTAAGTCAGCGATCTCTTTACTTTTTTTCTTCCTTTAAATATTTTGTAATTTTCTATCTCTTTAAGTTTCCTTAATATTTTTTGTTGAATAAAGGCCAAGGTAGGTTAATTATGATGGAAAATTTAAATCTTGCTTTGTAACTAATGCATTGCATGAGGGCATTGCAATGGTCAAGTGTAGGGGATTTAATAAGTGTGAAAACACTTATCCTTTTACCACTTAATTATAATAATAACCAAGCCAAAACGTGTATTTAATGTCATAAATGTCAGAATTATGTGTGGTTTGTGTTTTTGTTGTGATTTAGGACCAAAATATGAAAAGGGAAGAAAACACGGGCTTTCACGGGCTTTTATTGAAGAAAAAGACAAAAGACGAAGTCAAAAGATCAAGAGTGCAAAAAGAACGGAAGTCCAAGGCCTATTCTGAAGATTTATCGAAGAAAAAGTCTAAAGACGGAAGTTTAATGAAGTCGAAGAACCAAGTCTAATAAAAGAAGAAAATTATAAGACGAGTTCAATTTATATCGACAAATCCCAAGACAACGTCGAGAAAGTCGAAGAATTTAAAAGATGAAAAGACAATAAGAAAGAAGAAATCATCAACACATGTTAATCCTCCTATAAATACCCTCCTAACGACACATTAGGAGGTGTTAGCTAATTTGACACATTAGTATTTCCAATTTATTTTCTTGCACTTTCATATTGTCATTTAAATTCTTGTCTTTAATTTCAAGTAAGTCTTTAATTTTGTGTTATTGAATCTTTATCTTTAATCAAGTTTTTAATTAATCTTTCATTCTACCTTTCTTGTTTGTTTAATCTTTATGCTATTTGCTTATTGTTATGCCTAATTGATTATTCCTTATGTTTTTATGTGTTTGATTGTGTTAGCTAATTGATCTTATAGCTTTTTGTTGATTTTATTTATTTTAATTAAGTGTTTTTAATAGTTATTTCATAAAAAGTTGATTTTAAATATTTTGATTTTTTAGTGTTTTTAAAAGTTTTTAAATTTTAGCTTATTTGATTTTTCTTAAAGTTGATTTGGTTAAGTTTTTAGATAAGTTCTTATTTGGTTTTTAGCTTAATTTGGATTTTGCTTATTTGTTCCTTATCCGGGTTCCAAAACCCTCTTTTCCCGACTTATGTTCAAGATCATCATTCCGACTTAGGTATGGATTTTATTTATTTCGACTTGTGTTGAAAACCCTTTTTCCCGAATTAAGTGTAGAATCACCTTATCCCGAACTAGATGTAAAACTGACCATTCCGGATTAAGTGCAAAACAATTTTATCCCGAATTACTTCCTTCACCTCATTTCCCGAATTAGATTGATAACAGCTCGATTCTGAACTAGTTGAAGGACTCATTTCCCGAATTATATACAAACATCATTTCCCGGATTGTGTATGAAACAAAAACCCAGATAAGAAAGTATGGATTCCGAACATCTTATTACAATTTGACATGTTAGCTAGGTAGCTAGCTTAGCTTTTCCCGCCAAAACATAACACGGATTCCGAATAACATAACTAGATTGACATGTATGCGAGCTTGGTAGCTTATGTTTTGGCACCATTTTTTATGTCTCCCCTATGGAGACATGTCTCCATTTGAGTAACACTTGTTCCGTTAGTCGTCTAGTTTTATCCGAAAGTCGTGTTTATTTTTATTTTGAAAGTCAGTTATTTTTAGTTATATTTTTCATCAAGTTTTAGTATTATTATTTTTTCGAAAAGTTTAAGCTTTAACTTTTACTAAGTGCCCTTTCAATATTCGTTTCGTTTCTTTTTAAAATAGTTTTATAATCCAATTTCTATCATTTTTATTTAGTAAGTTTTTATTTTTAATTCTAAAAGTTTATTTTTATTTTCGCTTTTACTTTAATTAATTGTTTCTTTTAATATTTGTTTTAATATTCGTTTTAATATCGTTTTAAATTTTAGTTTTTAATATTCGCCTTGTTTTACTTTTCTTTATTATTTGTCCTTGTCTTTAGTTTGTTTTTTAAATACTTTTCGCATTTACTTTTTAATTAGTTATAGATAATCAACGACATTTTCTCTTTATTCACCAAAGACGACCGAGTCACACATTTAACCGTGATCAATTCGATTAGACACCGAGAAAAACGAACTTTTAACCTAGCAAAACCCTGTTTCAGTATCATATTTGATAAGTTTTTTTTATTTGCAGTTACTCTAAAGTTAATGAAAGAAAAAGCTCCAGCGCTTGAAAGAGAAAGACAAAACAAGGAAAAGGGCAAAGGTGTCACTGAAGCTGTCACTCAAACGAAGGCCAAAGGAAAAGATGTTGAACCAAAGGGCAAAGCAAAAACAGCTACCAGACATAAAACAGTTGACAAACCAATAGAGAGTACACAAGGTAAGAAAAATATACTACGTATCATATTATTTCATTAGGAAAAAACATACACTAATAAACATCTCTTTGCTTTGTAAAAAATGTAGAAGAAAGTGGTACGGAGGAAGATGATGTTTCAGAAGACGAGAGAATTAGCAGTGGGGAAGAATACATCGAAACACAAACTGACAAAGAAGAAAGCGACTCTCAACAACCCGAAGATGTAGAAGATGAAGAAGAGACAGAGGGAGTAGAAGAGCCAGAGGGTGAAGAGGAAAGTAACAAGGAGAATGATGAAGATAATGAAGATGAAGAACAAGAATCTGAGAAAGAAGAGACGGTGAAAGATGTTACGAAGAAAATAACAAAGATAAGCTTCATCAACCCTTCAGAAACAAAAAGGAAGGATAAAATGATGTAAAGAGAAAATTGGAAGAAAGAGAGGAAGCAAAACGTCCAAACAAAGGGACAAAAAGACACAAAAAGACCTACAGTGGAGGTATAAAGAAAACAAGGAAAAAAAGAACACCTCCAATGGAGGAATCAAACGAAGAAGATGAGCAGATGGACTATAGGAATGAGACTGAAGATGAAGAGGAGGAGGTACATGAAGCTGAAGTTGGTACATCAAAAATGGTAGTTCATAAAGGTTCTCCGATAAAAGGCATCAAGTAAAAAAAATGAAACAGAAGGAGGTGATGAAGAGTACCAGATGGTTATGGTAAAAGGAAAAAAGGGTAGAGGGCCGACGAAAAAAAAGCAAGAGAAGGTATACAAAACTGTGATGACAAGATGCTAGCCCAAATCAATGTATGAAGCCACTATGGGATTGCCAAATGAAAGAAAAAAGGTTCTTAAGGATATTGGTTTCGAAAGATACATCGAGTTTCCCATAGATGAACTATCTTCACATCTATTGTACTTTGTTGTCGAGAAATTCCATCCTCAGAGCATGGAACTAAGACTTCAAAAGGAATCAATTAAAATAACAAGAGAGAAGGTGCATGATATGATTGGTGTTCAAGATGGAACAATCTCACTTGATGAACTGCAAGAACGAGAAAAAGATGATCGTTTCATTAAACAGTGGATGACTCAGTACAATGGAAAACCAACAGCAGCAACCATCTCAAAAAAGATACAGACGACTAGTGAGGCAGATTTCACGTTTATCATGAACTTTCTAATGCTCTTTAGATGCATAATGGGTGGAGTAGACAATGGCGGCAAGCTTTCCTACAAGATACTGAAAAGGATAAGAGAGGATGACACCATAAGAGATATAGACTGGTCCTCCTACGTGATTGAATGCCAGAAGAAAAGAAAGAACAGATGGAGTGAACCAGGTGGAAAAAGTTAGTACTACGGCCCAACTACATTCTTGTCTGTAAGTACAACTTTCGTTTTAATTTTTTTTATATAAGAAACTTAATTTCTTTGTTTTCATTGGCATTGACAACAAATTTTGTTGCATTTTCCAGCTGCTTTACTTGGACTCAACATACTTCCCAGGTGTAGCCGTGATGCGTCGAAGACCAGCAATAAGAAGCTAGAACTCTTGGCTGATCAAGAATAGAATCCATGCACAAATGATCAAAGAGTGCTTGGGAAAGCTAGAGCATCATCATGAGTACAAGGAAGAAGATGTCCATATGGGAATCGACTAATACAAACACAACGACTTCTATCTAGAACCAATAAAAGACAGGAAACCACAAACACTAGAGGTAAAACAAAAAAACTATGATTTTCATATATGATAGTATGAACTATCATATATGATATGATAAAGTATCATATATGAAAGATACTAATACACTAACAACATACTTTTTTCTATGCAGGAGTTCGTTGATAAAAGTATCGATCGATTTGGAGCGATATATGATGCAAGGAGAGTGCTTGCTGAAACACTTGGAGAAGGCCTTAGAAAGTTTGAAAATGATGACACATTGCTTGGTTTATGCAAATAATACCAGGTGGTATTCAAGAGAAACAAGGACGATGGGCTTGATGTGGATTTCATGGAGTGGGAGCGAACCTCCACATATGATGGGAAAAGAAAAGATGCTCCTATTTCAGAAAAACAGCCGGTTACTCTTGAAAATATACAAATAGAGGAAGAGGAATCTGCTCAAAAGGAAAAAGATAAAGAAAAGCAAACTGCAAATGAGCAACTGGTCAACGAAGCAGGGTTGGTTAACCAACCAAAATCAGCTAAAGAAGCAGCGATGTTGGCAGAGACTCTTAAGACTGTTTACACAGATGAGCCATTGTCCGGGGAGTTTGAAAACGACCCAGAATTTGATGAATACCTGGACAGGTATTGCATGGAGTTGGAACGCCAAGCAATTGAAAGCCAAAAAAAAAAGCTTGAGGAAGACAAGATGGCGAAAAGGAAAACAAGAGGGACGAGGCAACCAAAGTCTCTCAAATCAACACCATCTTTCAGCCAAATCACAAAAACTCCTGAAACAACACCTAAGCAGATAGTAATGATGGTAGAAGAAGATGAGGCTGCCAAAGTATAAAAGAGGCCATCCCGCTTGCTCCTTTCAAACTACATAAACAAGAAAGCACCAGCACAGGGAAAGCTCACTGTAGCAGAGTTGATGATAGGCGAGAGTTTGTTCTCGATGACTAATGACGGCCTGTAAGTTAAAGCTAAAACATTAACAAACTAATTATCATTAAAGTAGGATCATATATATATATATGATAAAAACTAATTGAACTATGTTTGCAGGGATTTCATATTTGAGTCAGCGGACCATAATTATGCTTGCATGAGGGACAACATGCAGATAATGGCTCCGGGTCTAAAGGTAGATGCATCTGTCATTGACACCTACTCAAAAGTTCTAAACTTTGAAGAACACACACGCACAGGAGGGAGAAAGAAGAAACAGTACTTCATGTCAACTATGATTGTAAGTACATCTTACATCATATATGTTTTTTAAAACAAAATTACGTCCAGAAAAAAAAATATCTTGTTGATTATGCAATACATACAACAAACATGTTTGATTGGAAGCTGTCAAACGGACAGTATGACGTCCACAAGCAGTTTTAAAAATTTGAAGAAAACATGAGAACCTCCATGGGAGAAGATGAGGACTTGCTGAAGTTGAAGAGTGTAGATCTGGTAAACACTTGACTAACATATATGATAAAAAAGTATAACATATATGATAAGACCTTATCATATATGATGAGTGACATGCAATCAAAAGCAGTAGGATTAGAACATATATGATATAACAGTTTACAATAGATTCAAAAAATATAACTTATAAAAACTCTGCAGGTGTTCTTCCCTGTCATCTCTCACCAGCACTACTACTTGGTTGTCTTTAACCTCATCAACGGCGATGTGTCAATCATCGACAACTCAAAAGTCACCAGCACATATGAAAGCAAGTACCAGACGTATTATGACCTACTGGTAAGTCACTAAATACATAAATAAACTAAAAAAATGAACATCTGTGCATCTCAGAAGCATTTAAAAAAATAACACACCAAAGAATATGATAAACTTGGGGCTTGTTTTGCAGATGAAAATGTTTATGATGTATCCGGAGAGCCTCCAACACAAGATGACGAAAAAACTCAAGAAGCATACAATCATTAGACCAAAGTGGGGAACGATGCACAACGACATCGATTGTGGTGTGTTTGTAATGATGCACATGGAGCATTATGAGGGAGAAAGTGCAAAAGGTTGGGTTTTAGACTTCCCGAGTGATTCAAATGACCAAAGAAAGGAAATACTGAAGCTAAGGTTCAGGATCGCTGCAAAGATATTATCACACGAGAAGAACACCAAGAGGCAGTAGGTAACCGAGGAAGCTTATGAATTTACAAGAACCCTCCAGATGCAACCAGCCAAGACAAAGGTTATCAAAGAGGCAATCAAAGCAAGAAAGGAGGAACAAGACAAAGATGTCGCCAAGAGTGCCATCTGAAGAAGAAAAGCAAAAAGACAATACAGTTTAAGACTTTTACTTTTAATTTGGTCTGTAATAATTTAGATTTCTGTTTAAGACTTTCGCTTTGCTTAGCCTATCCGCTGGGAAAGGGGTACACGACATGCAGGAGAACCCATGGTGGGTTGCTCCAAACTTGGGGTCAACTAGTCGTAGACCATGGATCGGTTAATAGGCATCCATTAATCTGACTACCCCCGAGTCATGGCGCCTACCTTAATAAGCTTTAACGCTTAACCCACTGGAACATTAGGCTAGGCAAAAAGATTAGTGAACTGATTTAGATTAGAAGCAGTTAGATGACTTATCCAATCAGAAAAGGAGTACGCGGCATGCAAGAGAACCCATGATGGGTTGCTCTAAGCTTGGGGTCAACTAGTCGTAGATCGTGGATTGGTTAATAGGAATCCATTAGTCCGACTACCCCTGAGTCATGTCGCCTACACCTGACGTACCATTGGAAAACACTTGGATAGAATCGTAGGGAAGACAAGTTGTTGGAGGTAAAGTAGGATGTACCACATTTTGTGTATTCAACTTGTTTTAACTTGTAACCCGTCGAATTTTCTATTATGAAATGGAAGTAACATGAATCTTTTGTTTCATATGTATTGTTCTTGTATTAAATTTCTAGAGAATAGAAGCATATTGAAAAACATGTAAACCGTTACAAACAAAACTATCATATATGAAAAATTAGTTTCACATATGATAGTAAAAAAAAACTTGTAAAAACACACTTGCTCTGGAAAAGAAATTCTAGAAAGAAGTAACATTAGTGTCATAAAAACTATCATATTTGATACATACATATCATATATGATGTGTTGACAACTTAACATATATGATACATTAGTATCATATCTGATAGTCCAAAAAAAACTTGTAAACTGACAAAAGCAAACAAAATTTAAAAAACTAAGGGATTAAACACAACTTCTCATGACTCATTGACATATGATTATCCAAAAAAATAGAGTATAAAAAACAACTTCTCATGAATCAAAGTGATAAAGACAAAATAGCATCATACATCATAATGACATGTTCAGAAACTACAAACAGTAAAATAAAACGGAAAAAAAAAATACTAAAACAAACAAATATTCTTCTATTTAACTTCATCCACTCGTACTTGCATCTGCAACAGGTGGATCCTCGACAACGACTTCCTCCAATCGCTTACCAGTGCAAGTCCTCTTGTTATGATCAGTACCTCCGCACACCGAACATGAATTCTTGTTCTTCTTGCTTTTCTCAATAGCTTTCTCTTTTCCACCTTTAATACGCCGCTTTAGACGTCCTGGACGGCCTCTAGGGCTTGCAACACCTGGATTATTAACCAAACGTAGCGGCGGATGAGAGACACCAACAAGCTGCTCCAAATAGTCAACCTTCCTCTTAGATGGGGGATTCGGGCAATCCGCTTCAACATCTATCTTCAACTGCTTCAACTTCTCAACAAAAGCACCCAACCTAGGCTCGTCTTTGCTCAACAAATGCACACAATGATCAACAATAGATTTCGCCTCGCTCGTATAATTCTCGACAACAACATTCTTCTCCCCATATCTATTCCTCTTGTTCCTCAACGCAACAGGGATGAGGTTCTTGGTCCAACGCCTAAGAAAGTATTACTGAGGGATCATCTCGATGTTGGCGTTCTTGAACACACAAAAATATGCCTGCATAATATCCCAACCCTCATAAACAACTGGCATGTACAAATAACTGAATCATCATCTACGTTGCGCAAGACCTGAAAAAAACAAAGCAGTGAATATCATATATGATAAAGAAATACAAGAACAATATCATATATGATAACATGTACTTAACATATATGATATATAAAAAAAAGTAAAAAATTATATCAACCAATAAATCACATTACATTGTACAAACCATCTTCTCTAGTAAACATATCAACCTCATCATCTTCGTTCTCCTTCTCCTTATCATTTTCATTTTCATTCTCATTCACATTCTTTGAAGAATCACCAACTTTAGCCTCATCAGAAACCTTATCCTTCGTCTTCTTTTTCTTCTTACTAGGCTCTTCATAAACAAAACGCCTCACTCTGATAACAGAAACCTCGGATCCCTCAGCCACACTCTTAGCATCTATCTACCAATACCACTATCCAACGAAAATCTGTTTCTGAACCAATTCAAACAGAGTACGAGTGTAAACCATCGCAGCATATTTCTCAATCTTGAGTAGAGTCCTGAACTTTGGAACAGTCTCCAATGTATTATGATCCATTCTCTCTTGAACGCTCCTTTACTTCTCCATCACCGTCTCAAAGCAATTCATAAAGTTCATAAGCGTCGAGCTAGAATTGGTAAAGTGGGAGAAGAAAGAATTCTCGCTCTCTGATCTAAGTCCTCATCAATCCACACAACGGCGAGTCCGAAAAGTAAGCAGGGATCCAAGTTGAACGCATATTATACATCTTCGTCAACCACTTGTGTTCCTTCAAATTAAACTCTGTCATTAATGAGTGGATTTTACTAGTTGAAAAGTTCGTTTTCTCGGAATCTTCTCGAATTGATTTCCGGTTAAGTGCAAGAGATTAGTTGTTCTTGGTAAATCAAATGAAAGGGTTGTCGTTGTCTAAAACAAATGAAAAAATAAAGACTTGAAACAATTAAGAATAAAATAAAGACGGTAAAAAGAAATACTGAAAGATAAAAACTTAACGAAAAGTAAATGACGAGAAATTAAAAGCAATAAAGGTAAATAACTCAAACTTACACTTAAACTAAAAGGAAAGCAAGTAAAAGTGCAACTAAAGAAAAAGGCGGGAAAAATAAAGCTTAAGAATTAAAACTGGAAAACACTCATTCGGAATAAAACAATTCATCCGGAATATGTCACTTATCCGGAATAAACTATTTGATTCGAAATAAAGTGTTGATCCGGAATAAAAAAAGAGGGAAAATGGTTGATTCGGAATAAACTATTTGATCCGGAATATTTGAACATTTCGGATGAAACTCTTGATTCGAAATACTAGGTATTCCGGATGAAGTCCTTTATTCGGAATACTAGATATTTCGGATGAAGTCCTTTATTCGGAATACTAGATATTCCGGATGAAGTCCTTTATTCGGAATAATAGACATTCCGGATGAAATCACTTGATTCGGAATATCTGGGCAAGTATGAAGAAACAGTAACTAGAAGATGAAGAAACAGGGGATGAATACCAAACACGAATTTAACCAAATCTAACCAAGATAAACCAAAAGATTAAACCAAAACAACTAATAAACATCAACTAACAATAACCAATCAAAAAGAATCATCAAAACTAACAAATAAAGCCAAATCAATCAAAACCCACTTAATCAAAACCATAAAAACTCAAGAACATGAACAATAAAGATGAAGAACAAATCAAACAAGAAAGGTAGAAGGAGATTAAACAAGAAAAGTAAAGATTCAATAACACTTACTTGGAACTAAAATGAATTAAAAGTGCAATACATGAAATTAAGGTGCATAAATTTAAAGTGTAGGAAAATGAAAATGGTGGAAGAATGAGTTGTCAAGCCACCAACAACTTTACAAATGAACTAGTTATCCTATTTATAGGAGAGGGGATTAGAGAGGTGCTTAGGAAGCTTCCTCCCTCTTTCTTCTTTCTCTTATTGCATCATTAGTCCTTAATCTTCTTTAATCTTTTGACTTTAATGACTTTGTCTCGGGATTTCTTCAAACTCGTCTTGTAATCTTCAATAAATTAGACTTGAGTTCTTCGGCTTTTTAGTAAACTTTCGTCTTTTGACTTTTTCTTCGATAAATCTTCAGAATTGGTCTTGGACTTCCGTTCTTTTTCCACTTTTGATCTTTCGACTTCGTCTTTTGTCTTTTTCTTCGATAAAAGCCCGCGAAAGCCGTGTTTTCTCCCCTTTTAACATTTTGATCCTAAAATCACAACAAAAACACAAACCACGCATAATTCCAAACAAATGACATTAAATACGCGTTTTGGTCTTGTTTTAGCAAGAAATAAGTGGTAAAAGGATGGGTGTTTTCACACCTATCAAATCCCCTACACTTAACCATTGCCATGCCCTCATGCAATGCTTAGTGATAGAGCAATTTTACACTTTTCTCATAATCAATCAACCTTGGCCTTATTAACATACTACTAAAACAAAAATTAGAGTACTAAGAGAAATTAAAACTTTAAAGGAAACAAAAGGATAAAAAACCATTTTCACTTGAAAATAGCTACATGGAAATAACTTGCAAAGAGATCTAAGACTTACATTAGGGCTTTGGTGCTGCGAAGATTTATCACCCTCAAGTTTCATGTTCCCCAAACTAAGCTTAAAAACGAGATCATTGTTATTATAAGTTAGCAACTTACACACATGGCTTAATTACATGCTTAAACTCCCTTATTCCTAGTTGTATCTCTTATATTTTATTTTTGTCTTAGAATGATCATGAAGATGCATTTTTGGACTTATTGCGATAGTTTATTTAGGCTGAAAGCAAAGTAGGACGATTTGATCAATAGTTAGCTAAAGGACAAAATCTCTTAAAACTACTTCTCGGGATATCAAAAAGTTCATATCTTGGCATAACTCGCTTCACGATTTGGGACCTTTCTCGGGCCGATATTTGGCATGTACTTCATACTTCATATCTTGAGAGATGTTCTTGAGATAATGGTCTTCTCTTCGTTAATAGAGTTTCTTCACTTGGAGACTTTTGAGGGATACTCCAACTTTGTTGACCACGACTTCATCATTATTTCTTCAATCGTTACTTGGGATTTTGAGATACAACGATCCGCCTCCTTTTCAGACTTGGATCTATTTATCCTTATACCTTGTTAGGGTCTTTTCGGATAGACTTCTCCATGATCTTTATGGGAGTTGATTGCTTTTCGTCGTGAGTCTTGATCCTTCATATTGATTTTGGGAATAATGCTTTCCACATCACCTTGGATCTTTAGCAATAAGATTGAATCCTCATGCCTTGTTAGGGCCTTTCGGACTCGCCAATCTTCGCGCCCCGCTTCATAAGTTATGCCTTGGCTATGAACTCTTATCATTACCGAGCAACTTTTAAACGATCTTGGGCTAGAAGCTAAGTAACTTTTCAAATCGTACGACCTTACTTATTGCAGATAAAATATTAGCAAGTGATGGGAGAATAGGCAAATAATCACACCAAGTGTGCTTGTGCAAGAATACCGACTTATAATTGACTCTATCCTTTCTCGTTCTCTATAATTTAAAATCTCAAGTAATGAGACTCGTGGATGCTTAGCCTAATAAACCAATTAAGGTCTACATGGTTAAGGATACTAGCTAGAATAAACTTGGGTAAGTCTATTCGGGTTGAGTCAAAATAATCGCAACGGGCCTAATATGTCAAAGATTTCAAAACTAGCTACACCACTTTATTAATATTTTTGACTTTATTGCGGGATATATACAACGATAAAAATTTAAAATTTACGACTAAATGGCGAAAGTTAATTAAAAATTTGAAAAATGCTGAAAAAGATGATTTTCCGGTTAAATGAAGGCATTTTCATGGAAAAGTCCACTTAAAACTTCGATAGAAGTCCCCCTACACTTAAGATAAACATTGTCCTCAATGTTTAGTATGTGGGAGTAAACTCCCCTACACTTAGGACATTGTGCACGTTGTTTAAATCTTGCTAAGGAAGAGACAACTAACGAGATTCCTATTTTAATATTGAGAAATATAAAATAGTGAATCGAAAAGAGTTTAGGATAGAACCGGGAAGAAGGGAACACAGAATCACGGTTCGTCAAAAGTCATCAAGAGTGTGTCTTTGAAGCTCTAATCCCTGCATATGATAAGAAAGATAACAAGAAACACCACGGGGTTCCCCCTACACTTATGGTGAAAACAGATAAAGATAGATAATCGGTTTGCCTCCCGAAGAGCGCTTGTTTTTGTTAACTGAGTCACGAGCCTGACTCGTCCCCGAATTAAATGGTCCATGGGGAAGCCTCGAATGTAATACCGGGATCAAAGACCTTGTCCTCATTCCCGGTTGACATCAACAAAGGAGAGGCGGGGGGATAAGTCTTGAATGGGAGAAAGGTCCTTTCAACATACGAGAAGTATGTGAAATCAAGATCCACGGGAGGTGGGGTGGGTAAAGTAAGCATATTGTCATCCCCCAAAGACAATGGATGCTGAGCACTCGGCAAAGCCGTGATGTATCAATTATAGAATTGTCATTGTCACCTCCCGGGTCAAAGCACTCATCCTCATTTCCCGGTATGAAACGAGGAGAGTAAAAGCGATACATCACCCGCTTGGGTGTGCACGCGGTAGAATGAGGTGGCAATATAATATGAGAAGTATGAGAACAGTTACCTTCCACCTGCGTCCCTTTTTCAATAGAGTCAAGTCTTTCCACCTCTACGATAGAAGGAGGTATGGCTAACAAAGTATGCTCATTAATAGCAAGAGAATCAGGGTTATTAATGTCCTCAATCCCTTCTTCAAAGAGGGGATTCACCTTACTAGATATGTAGGCGTCATCAAAATCAAATAAAGGGTTCGAATAAATCTTGAAAGTTTCATGCATAACGTCTTCATCGGATAGTAACTCGTCATCACTAGAAGTAAAATCATCATCTTGATCAAAAAGAGGATTAGAGAAAGCCAAAGAATCATCTCCCAAAGTGTTGGTGGAAGGAACATCATCATTAAGAGCGACCTCATCCGTAAGCTCCTCAAAAGTTAGCACATCACAAACCTCATCAAAGAAGTTATCAAGACCAAAATAACTTATCTCACTCGAAGTATCACAATCCTTAGAGGCGTTGGGGATATTAAGAGAGGGAAGTACAATTGCGCTAGGACATTGAGCAACTAGATCATTCCAAGAAATAGTATTCTCATCGTCATCATCATCATAATAGTATTGACGCACAAGAGGAGGGGTATAATCACTAAGATTAGATACTTGCTCTTGTTGCTGTCGCTTTTCCTCCTCCCTTAGTTCTTTAAGCAGAACAACGGCTTCTTGAAGTTGCAAAACAATGGAGTGTGTTTCTTCATTCAAAGTAGTGAGTTGTTGAATTCTCTGAGAGGATTGATGATTGAGGTTGGGGTGTGGGGGCTCAAAGTGTTGAAAACCTGAATTATAGCATGGGTGTGACTCATAGTAGTTCGGCTGTTGAGAAGAATTAGAACACGGATTTGGTTCATAATAATCCATAGGTGAAGAAAACTAAGGACACGGATTTTGCTCATAATAATTCATTGGCTGACAATAAGAGGTATCGTGAGGGCCCCCACAGTTTTGGCAACATGGGTATGGAGAAAAATCGGGTGCTTCTTATAGATAGCTATGGCCATTGTCATAGTTGTAACCCGGTTCTTGCTCGTGACCATACGGGTATCGAACCGAGCACGAAACATGCCAATGAGAATCGCTTCCACAATAGATGCACGGGGGAACAGGAGGTGGATTCAAAAAGGATGAATTAGTCGAGTTGCACAAAGGGACAAAATCCTAGTTGTAAATCGATTGAAATAGGAGGAAGATCTCTTCCGCATCGCTCACATGAACACCATTTACATGAGTCGTTCCCAGATAATTGTTTCCCACACCTGACGCAATGGACATAAGAATCCATGAAGAAAGATAGAGAAGCAAGAAGAATATTTTTGGTGCAAAACTTTGAAAAAGAAATGCTTTTATGATTTTTCAAATGTTTTTGGATTTTTTTTTTTGAAAAATTTTGATACGAAAAATAACGTTCACGAGTGAACGGATCCCAAAAGCCAACGCGTCTCTCACAAAAAACCGTAAATCCTCACGAAAAGAGCCGGCAGCGGCGCCATTTTAATGAGTGGATTTTACTAGTTGAAAAGTTCGTTTTCTCGGAATCTTCTCGAATTGATTTCCGGTTAAGTGCAAGAGATTAGTTGTTCTTGGTATATCAAATGAAAGGGTCGTCGTTGTCTACAACTAATGAAAAAATAAAGACTTGAAACAATTAAGAATAAAATAAAAACGGTAAAAAGATATACTGAAAGATAAAAACATAACGAAAAGTAAATGACGAGAAATTAAAAGCAATAAAGGTAAATAACTCAAACTTACACTTAAACTAAAAGGAAAGCAAGTAAAAGTGCAACTAAAGAAAAAGGCGGGAAAAATAAAGCTTAAGAATTAAAACTGGAAAACACTCATTCGAAATAAAACAATTCATCCGAAATATGTCACTTATCCGGAATAGACTATTTGATTCAGAATAAAGTGTTGATCCGGAATAAAAAAGAGGGAAAATGGTTGATTCGGAATAAAAGTTTGATCCGAAATATTTGAACATTCCGGATGAAACTCTTGATTCGGAATACTAGGTATTCCGGATGAAGTCCTTTATTCGGAATACTAGATATTCCGGATGAAGTCCTTTATTCGGAATAATAGACATTCCGGATGAAGTCCTTTATTCGGAATAATAGACATTCCGGATGAAATCACTTGATTCGGAATATCTGGGCAAGTATGAAGAAACAGTAACTAGAAGATGAAGAAACATGGGATGAATACCAGACACGAATTTAACCAAATCTAACCAAGATAAACCAAAAGATTAAACCAAAACAACTAATAAACATCAACTAACAATAACCAATCAAAACAAATCATCATAAATAACAAATAAAGCCAAATCAATCAAACCCAATTAATCAAAACCATAAAAACTCAAGAACATGAACAATAAAGATGAAGAACAAATCAAACAAGAAAGGTAGAAGGAGATTAAACAAGAAAAGTAAAGATTCAATAACACTTACTTGGAATTAAAATGAATTAAAAGTGCCATACATGAAATTAAGGTGCATAAATTTAAAGTGCAGGAAAATGAAAATGGTGGAAGAATGGGTTGTCAAGCCACCAACAACTTTACAAATGAACTAGTTATCCTATTTATAGGAGAGGGGATTAGGAAGCTTCCTCCCTCTTTCTTCTTTCTCTTATTGCATCATTAGTCCTTAATCTTCTTTAATCTTTTGACTTTAATGACTTTGTCTCGGGATTTCTTCAAACTCGTCTTGTAATCTTCAATAAATTAGACTTGAGTTCTTCGGCTTTTTAGTAAACTTCCATCTTTTGACTTTTTCTTCGATAAATCTTCAGAATTGGTCTTAGACTTCCGTTCTTTTTCCACTTTTGATCTTTCAACTTCGTCTTTTGTCTTTTTCTTCGATAAAAGCCCGTGAAATCCGTGTTTTCTCCCCTTTTAACATTTTGATCCTAAAATCACAACAAAAACACAAACCACGCATAATTCCAAACAAAGTACATTAAATACGCGTTTTAGTCTTGTTTTAGCAAGAAATAAGTGGTAAAAGGATGGGTGTTTTCACACCTATCAGTCATCAGATCACCCCATCTGGTATCAAACTCCTCGGGACCAATGTACATGTTCCACACAATCTGGTTTAACTTCTCTCTAAATTTCGTCTCGTTGTATACTTTCTCACATATATGTAACAAAGGTAAAATGAATCAAAACTATAAAGTATGATAACAAGACCACAAAAACAAAACAAAAACCAAATGCTTTGAATCAAATTCTGTTCTCATATCATATATGATGCTACTTCAACATATATGATACTACTCAAACAACATATATGATGCTACTTCATCATATATGATACCAGTCTTAAAAAAAGTACCTTCACTGGAAGCTTCTGCGTGATATGCCACATACACAACCTATGCTTTGTACCAACAAATTCGGCTTCAATGGCATTCCTCATCGCCTTATCTTGATCAGTCACTACTATAATAGGTGCTTTACCAAACGCTTTGATGAAAGCTTTAAGTAACCAAACATAGGATTCCATGGTCTCGAACTTGAGCAAACCAGCAGCAACCGTAACACACTTCCTATGGTTGTCAATCGCCGTAAAAGGAACAAATACCATTTTGTACTTGTTTGTCTTAAACGTAGCATCAAAAGAGACAACATCACAGAACTCCTTGTAGTTTTACTTGGACACTTCATCAACCCAGAATAATCCAATAAGCTCAGCCTTGTTAACCAAATAATCAAAAGAAAAATCAACAACGTACTCCTTCCTCTTCTCCATCTTGTTTATCAACATCTGCGCGTCATAGTCCCTGATGTAACAGTTGATGCTACGGAAGAAGTTCTTGAAGTCAACGGTAGTACTGTGAACGAGCAGATAAGAACCCTTGATCCCGGTCAGAAGGTGATGAGCTCTTGTAGCACCGATATTCACACTCGCAGCCTTAACAATAAACACTTGCTCCACGTATGTTAACTGCCTCTGATTCTTAGACAGATGCTTGTACTCCTCGTGTTCAAGCTCATGGTTATGGATAGTATCGAATACACTCAACTTGATTCGTCGTACCAGGGATCAAGTCAAACACAGCACGAGCTTTACAACCATTGATGTGCAGATTTGAATGCCTCATTTGGTTGTAACCACTCTCCAAATCTAGGGTGTCTACATATATATCCTTGGGGGAACCCTTCCTATTGCAAACCAAATACTTTTGCTTTACAATCCCGCTCCGTAACCTTTTCTGACACGATTTCCTAACAACAAAACCAGCTTTTACCGCATACTTCCTGTAAGCAACAATACAATGCTCAACTGAATCGTACTCGTTCCCTTTAACAAGTAAAAACTCGGCTGACACTTTTGGAATGTAGTAAACAGTACCACCAGGAGTATCAAAGTTGGAATGAGTGATATACGACTCAGGAGTACACACAACATTCAACTCTACAAATAAACATATATGATTACAAAAAAAGAAAAACATATCGCATATCATGTAAACATCATATATGATAGACATCTATCATATATGATGTACCATGTATAATATATCTTAAATTAGAGAACATATATGATAGTATATGATACATGGCTATAGTAGCGGAGCTATGCATTGGCTACGTGTGGCACGTGCCACACATAGATGTCGGAGACAAAGTGTACTTTACTGGTAAATTTTTTAGGTTTTTCATAAGGTGCTACACATCCATGAAAAGAACGAAGTTTTTGGACTGTGTATTTGAGAAACAAGAGGTAAGAGGATGGAGATAAAAGATGATGGATAACGCTCATTTGTTTTGTCCTATTAGCTTCTTTTTCTTTTGTTACTTTTAACGTGTAAATATGAAGACCCATAAAGGTCATTTGTGTCTTTTTTTTGTTATACACTTATACTCCATATCAAACACCCAAACATGCAAGGCAAAACAATCCAGTTAATTTGTGTTTGTAGTTTATTCAATATTTACTTTTCACTATACTGCTAACTATCATGAATCAATTTTAAAACCAAAATTTATCGTTTAAAAATCTTTAATTATATTTGAGCAGGGGTATTTAGGAGATTGTGGTTATATAATTTAATTCTAATAATTTATCTTGATTAGATAATCACAATAATTATCAACTATTCTATGTATATACGTTATTCGTATATAAAAGGTCATTGTGAGAAGTAACTATGGCGTAAGGTCGTCAAATTTCACGGAGTGACCTCGTTAAATTTTACAAGGCAACCTTTCTTATTAAGAACCACTAACTTGATTAACGCACATGCCATCACAGTTTTGATAAAAAAATATGTTTTTTTATTCTTATGGCGCGCACATGACGTTTTCATTTCAATTAACACGTGTATTATTTTTTTGTGCCACAGGCGTTTAAAATTTCTGGATCCGCCACTGCATGGCTATCATATCTATATAAAAATACAAACATCATATATGATATGTTGCTAACATATATGATACATTGAGAACATATACTAAGCTAAACAAAAAACTAGAAAACTTACTCTTAACCGCTTCCGCTTCTTCACCGTCTTGTTCATATGTTGAAATCTCATCCGTAAGACTATGAAGAACGCTTTCGGATGGCAGATCCAAACCTTGATCGACACTAGTCTGATCACTAGTCAAATCAACCAACGTTGAAGGATCAACAACACCACTACGACCACTATAATCGCTCGAATCCATCATTAAAACCTAAGAAACTCGAAAAAACACATAATTCATAAAAAGCTTATCTAAAACCTAAAAGAATCACAGCTTATTAGATAAGCTTATAAACGATATCCATAAAAATCGACCAGACACATAAAATAAGCTTATAAATAAGCATATTAATCATTCCCGATCGATTAATAAGCTTATTAATCAATCCGCTCGATTAAATACGCTTATTAATCAATTCAGACGATTAATAAACTTATTAATCAATCGGACAGTTAATAAGCTTATAAATAAGCGTATTTAATAATTCGATCCATTAATAAGCTTATAAATAGACGGGAATCGATTATTTATAAGCTTACTAATAAGCTTATTAATAAGCACTATTAACAAATAATATCTAGAGAGAAACATAGAGAGAGAAAGTACCAGTTTGATCGCGGAAGAAGAACGAACGAATAATGAACTGTGTTTGTTAAAACCGTATATATATATATATATATATATATATATATATATATATATATATATATCCCTACGTGAAAAGACGAAAATACCTCTGCAGTATAAATTGGGGATTTAATTTGAGCCCTTAGATTAGATGAATATGGAAGGTGGGGATGAGTCCCCTTGTATCCCTGAAAACTTTGATATCCAAAAGAACTTAAATCTATGTGTTGATAATTACATATTTTGAAGAAGTTTTTAATTAATCAGTTAAAGGTAAAAATATCTTTGTACAAAAAGTAAACAAGAAAAAACTGTAAGGCTGGTATTTTCTAAACGATATGTTTTTTGTCAGTAAAATATAATTATGAGACAAAAAGTGAAAATCTTTTGGGGTGCCGCTAGGCGATAATCTTAAATATATATAAAGACTTGTTTAAATTGAGTGTGAGCATGCATTAATGAGTTATATTTTTATACTTCATAAGTCTCTTCATTTGCAATTAGTTTGGTTATAAAACAACCAAAAGACTTAAAACTCTTTTGTATCTCCTATGAGAATCACCCAGTTAAAATCACATGTAAACACAAAAGTTCCAATTTATTCTATTCTATTTTGTAAATCATTATTAAAATTATTTATTAACTTTCTTTTATTTCATATGCATGTAATACATTTTTCATAAAATTAAATAGCATCATGAAAAATTAGTACAAATTTTTAACATTTCCTATATATAGCATCATGCAATTCAATAAATAACCAAAAACTTGAGAATAAATCACGACCATTGCACAAAAATCACTTTGCCACATAATACTTATTGATACCTAGGTTTTAATCATCATTTGTATTCCTCTTAATGCCGTAAAACCCTGCTTAAAATACATGAAGACATTAATTACAAGAAAAGACGGATTAATTAAAATTTTATAATTAATTAATAAACGACACGTATCATGAATATTTAATGTTTAAGTACAAGTATTACGTATATAAATTATTTATTATTTACAAGTATCTACTTATAATAAATAATGCACGACAAGAATTAACACGAGTTTAAAACACGAACACACGTCATGAATATAATACACGGGATTTAATAAATACGAAAACGAAATACTATGTACAAGGGGTTGTTTGGCCGGTTTTTAAAGACAAGAAGAAGGGCCCATGGCCCGACCCGTTAATCTATTAATTGTAACAAAAAGATCTCCAGGGATTTCATAATCAAGTTTTAACAAGAAAAATAAAAACCCTAGCCTTTGTTCTATTTGGTGCCGCCGGTTACACAAGGAATAAGGGAGAAGAAAAGTTTGTTTGATCTTTGTTAATTTTCGGGTTCGTGTTCGGGTAATCCACCTTGATTTATCACGCATACGGTATCCCTAAACGTTAATCATTTTTTATTATTTTATTTGATCATGAATTAATGAATATACGTTATGAACACATGATGTTTAAAAGATTAAAACATGTATTAAACAAGAACAAGTCGGGTTTTGGTTTGTTGTCACGGGAACCGAGACCACAAGGGGTCTCGGTGTGGGTATTGTTCGACCAGCCGAACCCCAAGTGGGGCCGGTGACTGTTTTAGGCAGGCGGCGGCAAAACCACAGCCGCAGTGGCTGTGGTGATGTTTGATTCGAGCAAACCGAGACCCATGGGGTCTCGGTAATGGCTATGTTTAAGGCTCGGGTGCACGAAACACACAAGGGTGTGTTTGGTTAAGAGTTTTTCTAGATTATATTCATGACTTAGGTTAATTTAATTATTTAATAGATCATGGTCATTTAATTAAATTAACTTTAGATTATAATAATTATGTTATATAAAAATTAACATGGTACATTAATTAAATTAATTGTACAATTATAATAATTATTTATATAATTATTCATGATACATAACATGACACATTTTAGTTTAATTAAATTTAGACCTAGCTTATTTAATTAAATAAATTTTATTTATGGTATAATTAAATTAATTATAACACTTAGTTTAATTATATAATAATCAAGTTATGGTAAAGTTTTATTAATTTAAAACCATGTTATATTATTAATTAATAATCACTATTAAATTATGTATTATATTATTAATTAATAATTATTATGTTAGACTAAAGTATTTATTTATTAATAAACTTTACTATATGACATTTAATTAATCATGACTTATAAACATATTCGTTAAGCTTTAACTTTTATCACATGCTTATTAAACAAGCTTATTATTAGTTATTGAAACATGGTATTTATGGAAACATACTATTTATGAAAATATGCTATTTATGTAAACATACTATTTATGGAAACTTTTTATTTTTAGAAACTTGCTAATTATGGAAACTTTTTATTTTTGGAGAATTACTATTTATGGAAACTTGCTATTTTTGAAAAGTTTCTATATATAGAAACCTGCTATTTTTGGAAAGTTATTATATATAGAAACATCAAGTATAATAACACATGAAACATGGAATACGTTAATCAAGAATACATGAAACACTAAGAAACTACATGATAAACCATGAAATAGTAAAACAAGACATGAACAAGTAAACAAGTCAAGAACAAGTAGAACAAGTCAAAAACAAGTAAAGTAAACTAAGAACCAGTCATTCATACATGAACACACAACTCATTCACGTCCTTTATTATGTAGCACTCGTGAAGTCGGAGTAGATTACTTTCCGCCTTTTATCTTTCATCTTTACTGGACATAAGTTACGTATATTTCGTCCTTCAGTAAGGGTATTCTCTTTCTATGCATGACTAGGATTCCCTGTTTGCTGCCATCTATTTTCCCCAGTAGTTACGTGTTATAAAACTTTTTAGTATTGACCATGCAATGATTTTAAATTGCCTGAGCTATATACACGCATTCCATGTTCAACTAGTTATGGAGGTACCATAACCATGACACTTGAGGCACCGATGTAATGACTCTTCCGCGATGAGAGTGATTTCTCGCGGCGTCCCTTTCAGTTATTTGGCCATTATTATTATTATCATGTGGGGCGTATGGGTGCATCCTAGTACATGTTTTGCAGATTTACACGGTGACTGTGGTGTGTGCTCTACATCCGTCACATTGGAGCTGATCCCTCCACCCAGACTAATATAATTAGAGGCAGCCCCTCTAATTGCATGACGAGGTCACCCTCTATGTATTCATGCACGTTGATACCCTTCATGACCTGTATGGGCTCTTTGGCATTTAAATTACATTTTCATGATTAAACATAAGACTTTTCAGATATAAACCAGTTTATAAAACATGATCCAGGTTTTCCAGGACTTACACTTATTCCGCTGCATTTCATACTTTACTTATGTTTCAGTTATTCATATCATGTCATTATATCCGTTCAGTAAGCGTATTGCCCACCTGTATTTTCTTTCTATGTTCCCATACGGCAGGTACTAAAGGAAAGACTTAGGCATTCAAGAGTACGTGCATAGGATGGAGACTCCCTTTGACTTCATTTCCTTTATTCATTTATATACTTATGCTTTGCTTGGACATTGTTTAGTCCTTTTTCTACATTCCTTACTTATGCATGTGTGAGCTTATGTTTGGGGACAGATGTTTGACTCCGGTTTTCCTTTATGGTGATTTATGTTTTTAATACATTTACCTTGCATGCTTTGATGACACGCCATAATTATCATGTAACGGTCCACTTGTCAACGTGGGGTGTTACAATTATGGTATCAGATCCCAAGGTTTTGACCTGTAGGCTCTAAAACTTGACCTGTGACTAGTGAGTTGTCACCAGGATCTTCCTAAACTGACAGTTGATTTTATTTCATGTATCTTTGCTTTCTTTAAGTTTTTTACTACGTAAGGGTTGATACAGGATCGACCATACTTAGTCGCATGTTATTTTCTTGGAATTTTGTTTTGTGGATTGAACCATAGTTGTCCACCCTTGCTATCAGATTTCGTAGACTATGTCTTCATAATTCTTCCATGTATCTCATGATTATTCCACGTTTCTAACAGATTAATCATTTACTTTCTTTTGAAACGGTCAGATGGTTAACACACGCAATGATCAGGAACTTGCTGCAGCTGTCCGAGCAGCTTTGCAGACTATGCTTCCCCAAATCCTAAACGAGATTCGGGCAGAATTTCAGGTTGGACCAAGTCATGCGAATCCTCCTCCTCCTCCATCAGTCACACTCCACACATGGCTGGAACGGTTCAATAAGCAGAAGCCTCGATCATTCGAGAAGGCCGATATCCCGTCAGATGCTGGGCACTGGATATAACATATGTAAAAGATCTTTGACGTCATGGGTTGCGATGAGGGTATACAAGGCGAGGTTCGCATGCTACAAATTTAAGGGTGATGCATTAGCATGGTGGAGGGCTTACAAGTAGACTAATGGAGGTAAAACATGGCTTACTACTTTCACATGGGCGTAGTTCACAAAGTTGTTCTACAGTCAGTTCTTCCCTAGAGCTAAGCAAGAACGAATGAAGAAGAATTATCATGCTATCCGTCAGAAGGCAGGGGAGAACAACACGGAATTCATGCAACGTTTCCTCGGGTTAGCTGGTTTTTTGGGTGTAGCTACTGGCACAGCAGAAGAACAAGCGAAGCATTTCCGTTGGGCTCTTCGCACCTCTATTACTGATCGTCTGTTGTGTGCTACGTTCACCAATGTGGCACAAGTTATGGATGCAACACGTAGTTTAGAGATGCTCCATGAGAGGGATGAGTATGAGGAGTCAGAGCGACCTGAAAAGAGGTATATTTCAGTCATCAAGCGTTACCATCTCATTCATATCATTACTTGTAATTATATACCATGCTCTATTTAATTGTATCTTTCAGGCAGAAGGGTGGACACCGGTCCCAACCGGCCACTCATCAGAACAACTACAAGGGACACGATCAGACTAACGAATGTTATGGATCAGACAAGTGTGGAGGTAGTGATAACTACCGTAACAATGCTAGCCACTCCAACAACAGCAGGTCCCTAAAATTTAAACTCTTCCATGTTAAGCTGTTGTATGACATAAATTCTAACATCTCAACATTATAACAGGAACTCTGGTAATGGGCGTGACCAGAACAACAAGGGTCAGCAACCTAATCACTCATCTCATTCCGATATTATACCTAAACTCTAAGTCTAGTCATGTTTATGTTCCAACAATCATGTCTCACGCATATCTTCTGAATCAGGCTCTCAGCTAACAAGGGTACCCACTGGAGGGTATTCTCACCCCATCTGCACCACTTGCGGACGTAGGCATCCATGACCATGCCGTCGTTCTAAAGGTGTTTGCTTCAAGTGTGGGAAAGCAGACCATCTCATGAAAGACTGTAAGAAAGGGGAAACCGGTGGTACATCAGGTACTGCCCCTCAGAAACCAGCAACATCCGGCCGTATGTACACCACTACTAGGGATCAGGCCAACAAGTCTACAGGTACCATTACTGGAATCTTATTTATGTATGGACATGCTGCCTGCATTTTAAATGATACGGTGGCGACCCATTCAATTATATCCACTACTTATGCTGCTCGTATTAATAAGACACCTACACCACTTGAGAATGTGTTAAATATATCCACACCCATGAGGGACTCTATCCGCATTACCCATGTGTACAAAGATCTTCCCTTAGAATTTGATGACAAGATTCGTCCTGTCGACGCACTTCCTTTGGACATGAGCGATTTTGATATGATTTTAGGCATGAACTGGTTAGCAAAACACCACGTCACGATTTATTGCCATAAATATCAAGTCATATTCGGTGATGATCCAGATTCAGAATACATTCATAATGGTTTTTTACCAGGAAAGTCTGTACAAATCATTTCTTCCTTGCAAGCACGTGTCTTACTAGCTCATGGCTGCGAAGGTTTCTTGGCTACAGTTCATGACACGACTGTTGAAGCCCAATCTATTCATGATCAACCGATTTTCTCAAAATTCTCAGATGTGTTTCTAGAAGAACTTCCAGGCATACCACATATCCGTGAAGTGGAGTTTGGCATTGAGCTCGTTCCAAGAGCTGAACCTATCTCCAAGGCTCCTTATCGCATGGCTCCCATAGAGCTCAAGGAGTTGAAAGACCAACTACAAGAGTTATTGGAGCGAGGTTTCATTCGCCCGAGTGTATCACCATAGGGTGCACCGGTGCTATCCTTCAAGAAGAAGGACGACAGCATGTGAATCTGTATTGACTACCGTGAGCTGAACATGATCACGATCAGAAACCGTTATCCATTACCACGTATCGATGATTTATTTGACCAACTGCAAGGTACCAAGCACTTTTCTAAGATTGATATACGATCAGGCTGCCATCAGCTGCGAGAGGGCATGATATTTCTAAGACTTCTTCCGTATACGATATGGTCACTATGAGTTCGTATTCATGCCTTTCGGACTCACAAACGCTCTAGTGGTATTCATGGATTTGATGAACCACGTTTTTCATGAGTTTCTAGACAAGTTCGTCATTGTATTTATCGATGACATTCTGATCTTTTCGAAATCCAAGGAAGAACATGAGGAACATCTTCGCACGGTACTACAAATTATTCGCCAGAAGCAACTGTATGCAAAATTTTCCAAGTGTGAATTCTGGTTAAATAAGATGGCATTTCTGGGCCACATCATTTCAGCAGAAGGGATCACCATGGATCCTGCGAAGGTTGAAGCTATCACAAAATGGCCAAGACCGACGTCTGCAACAAAGGTTCGTAGTTAATATCCGTTTTTTTAAGTATATATCGTTTTCTCCTCGACTCGACTCGAATTGATTTACAACTTAACACAAGATTTATTTGTTTTTGGTTAATAATACTTGTTTGGTAATCTGTGTCTATTTAAGCGAAAAATGGGGAAAATATGTAGGCTAAGGAATATATAAAAATAAAAGCGCAATTAATTCACGAAGATTAATCTAAAATGCAACGTAAAAATTAAACTACAAATTTAAATCTAGATGCAACAAAATAAACTATAATTAAAAATAAATCTAAAACGAAATTAATCTAATGCAAGCACATAATATCAAGTAATAGTGACGAAAAATGAATTCACAAAGTTAAACTTAAAAATAAGCATAAAGCTTCAACCTTTTAAGCTTATTAATCTTTTTAGATGATAAAGCTACAAGCTTTATATACTAATAAGCTTAATAATCGCAAATAGGTGTAAACTTTTTACTAATAATGAGCTTATCTAAATGAAATCCAATTTTAAAAACTTTTAAACTATTTTTTAACACAAATAATAATAACTAAAACTAATTAAACTGATTTTTATAAAAATATAACTTTTATTAAAAACAATCTAAACTATAACGATCTAATTAATAAAATTAAAGCGATTAAACTAGAAAAATAAAAAGGAGATCTTTAGTACCCGTAGTCCGTAGAAAACCGCTCTAAAACAAAAACATTAATAACATCAACAAAATACGACCCGTTAAGTACTCGGCCTCCCAATATCAAAACTATCAAAAGCAAAACCCGAATTTGGCCCGTAAAGTACACGGCCTCTCAAATCAATCTCTAGCCAAATCAATCAAACCATATAAACTTGAACCGAATTAATCAACTATAAGCTCTTCTCCAAAAATGATAGATCGATACGCCGAGATCAAAGAAGACATAAAAGGTTAGAATAATAAGCAATAATTATTAAATGATAAAGAGATTTAAATAAAACTAATAGATCTAAAATATTTGTTATGTTTTATAAAAGTGTTTTAAATTTTAAAGCTAAAAATTATAGATCTACTTATTTAAAAACCTAATAGATCTAACTATTTTTTAAGGTTTTATAAAAATACTTTAAATTTTAAACTCTAAACTTATATATCTAAACTTTTTAAAATAAAAAAACTAATGGATCTAACTATTTTTTTTTTGTTTTTATGAAAGTATTTTTTAATTTTTTTAAAACTTAAGCTAATAGATCTAAAAAAACTAATTAATAAAAACTAAAAGTGCTTAAACAAAAAGCTAGCTTATAAATAAGTTGTAAGCCTAAGCTTAGAACTTATGAGATTTAAAAAGCTAAAAAGATAATTAAATAATTACTCCACAATAAGCTAGATCTACTAAAATAAGGCAACAATAAGCTAAAAATAAGCTTGTATATAAATCTGACTTATTAGGAAAAAGTTATATAAACTTATCCCAAATAACAGGTTAGATTATAAAGAAAAGTAAAAAAAAGGAAGAATGAGAATAAGGTAAAGAGATTAAACTAAATGATTAATTTTATTAAAAGAAAAAAAAGCTTAATGATTAAGCTATTACAAAATTTGAAAAAGAAAATACAAATTTAAACTACGTGAAAACTATATAAGAGAAAAACTAGTGAAAGAAAAACTAGTGAAAAATAAAGGGAAGGGGGACTTTATATAGAGCCAACATTGGGGGTATTTTAGTCATTTACTAGCTAATTTTGCTTGGAGGCTAAGTTTATGAGATCCCATGCTTTCACATTCTGATCATCAGCTTGACACACACCTAGCTTGTACTGACATGGGTCATATGCCACGTGTCATCCCCTGATTGGTTTGAAAAGCTGAGTCAACTGCCACCTCGTCATTCTCTGCCACCTCTGTCATTATCTTCCACCTCGTACCAGCACTAATGCACTAGATCCCATCAGAAATTCGCCATTAAGCGTGCTTAGGCGAGAGTAGTACTAGCCTGGGTGATCCGCTGGGAAGTCCAACACTAAAAAATTCATAGAAAATAAACCGTGAGGAGTTACGACGCGAGGTCGGGACCGTTGGCTTCGTAATTTTCTGCTCTTCAATGTGGTTTATTAGTGGATGACTTCGGAGATCGGTAAAAATGGTCTTTGTTGTAAAATCTTCATCGAATCTTCATTTTTAGTCCTCGAAACTTCATTCTTTTGGCACTTGTTGGAAATACGTTTTATGTATATAGAAAGTCTCGGTCACTCCAAAAATGTAGTTATAGGCTCGTAGTAATGTTAAGTTTCATATATTAAATAGCTCGACCCATGAGCATGTTCATGGGCCGGAAGCCCAAGTCCATTAAGGACTTGGGGTATTTAAACCTCTTTCCACCATGGAAAGAGGTGTTGGTTGTTTTCATTTGATGTTTTCAATATAGAAAAGCTCTCTCATCTCTCTCTCTAACTCTCTCTCTCTCTAGAAAACATCAACCCCCTTGTTTCACAAAGATTATCATTGTTCTTCAATTGGTATCAAGAGCATAGGATGAAATATAGGTTTGTTTTTGGTGTTGCGTGGTGTTTTATAAACATTTCGTAGAGTTTTGCCGAATCTTCAAATTTTTTTGTGTGTTTGATCGTAGTTTCAAGTAGTGTAACGTAGTGATTCATGTTATTGTGTTTTTGGTATCTTGGTTTTGGTTAAAACATAATCTTTCTTGGATCAAAAGTGCAAAAAGGTATTGTGTTCATCTTTCCGAAATTCAAGCAAACACTTCCATCGGAAAGTACAAGTAAAAGGGGCTTCCATCGCAATAACCATCACCATCGGAAAGTGTTTGGTTCCACATTGCGATACTAAGGATTTCGATACTTATTCCGATCTGAACATTCCGATCGTTCTTTGCGATCTGGGATTCCGATGGATATAAGGAAGTTGTTAAATCGTTACTCTGCCGAAATTTTGTCAGCTATATTCCGATCTGAATCTTTCCGATAGGTCTTTGCGATCTGAACATTTCGACAGCTTTGCATTGCGATCTAGGCATTCCGATACCATCATCATTCCGACAAGGTTACATTGCGATCTGAATCATTCCGACAAGGTTACATTGCGATCTGAGCATTGCGATCTGAATCATTCCGACAAGGTTACATTGCGATCTGAGCATTGCGATCTGAAATCATTCCGACAGCTTTGCATTACGATCTAAGCATTTCGATAGTAAGATATTCCGATCTGGGTATTCCGACAGAAAGAACATTTCAATAGAACATGTTTTTAGATACTTAGGGGATTTCTTCTATTTGGCAATTAATTTGGTAATTTGGTAAATTTTAAAAGCAAACACAACAACAAGATAAAAACACAAAAAACTCATAACCTTATTTCATTGTTCGATCATCTTTGATAATCTTTTTAAAGTGATCAAAATGAATCCGAATTCATTAATGCCTCAAATGACATCACTTACGGATATTTCCGTCATTACGGGAACGGATAATCGCCCTCCAATGCTCATTAAAGAAGTCTTTGAAGCATGGCAAGGCCGTATGATGTCATACATCAAGGGAAAACCGACATATGGGAGGCTTATGGTCAAGTCAATTCTAAATGGTCCACTTGATTATGGTACCATCGTTGTTAACAATGAGACTCGACCACGGGAATTTGAAGAACTTACACCAGCTCAACAACTTATTGCCGATGCAGACGAAAAGGCTCTTCAAACCATTCTCCAAGCTCTTCCACATGACATCTATCGAATGGTAAGTCAATATACGGTTGTAAAGGATTTATGGGAACGTCTAAAGGTGTTGCTACAAGGTACGTCTCTTACTAAACAGGAACGGGAATGTCAGTTGTATGATCTGTTTGATAGATTCACGTACAGTCCAGGGGAAACGCTTCACGACTACTACTTCAGATTCACTACTCTAATGAATGATTTGAATGTATACAATCTCGTGATTGCTCCATTCCAGGTTAACACCAAGTTTTTGAATACTTTACCTCAAGCTGAATGGGGTGAGTATATTACCGATGTTAAGTTAACCAGGGATTTGCATAAGTGCAATTTGGATCAACTCTATGCTTTTATTCAGCAGCATGAGAAACACGTGATCATGCACCGTTCACCTCGAGGTATGTACCCTGATTCTCTAGCATTGATGGCTAATCAACCAAGCTTGTCATATAACAACACTCCTTATATCATGGGACACCAAGCTTATCATCCATCACCGTACCTGACTCCAAGCTTCCCCCAATATTCGATTCTACCTCAACCACCCACCTCACATCAGCAACAATATCGGTTTAATGCACCTTCGTCTCAGAGAGAACCACAAGCATCATAATATGCCTCACAACCTCACCCATATTCACCAGCAAGCATTGCACCTTATGCTCAGTCATCATACCCTTCTTATCAAGAAAATGCAGCATATCCATCAAGCTATTCTGACCACATGAGTATCCCTCCTAGTGCATATGCCGCTCAACAAGACCAAGCATTGTATTGTGATAATGATGAAGTTCCCATTCCTGAATTCAAACAAGGAACTGACCCAGTTGAAGTGTTAGCCACTATGTCTGCTTATCTCACAAGGACATTGAGCAAACGAGGATTTAGAGGACCAGCTCCTACTAACAATCAGCTGAGGAATTCATCCAATTCTCGACAACAAGCTACCATTGAGAATGGCAGGGTAATGGTTCAACCCATACAACCTAATCAGGGGAGACCCAATACATCAACCAATGCACGCATGGTCAATCCTGCTCCAATGGTCAAAACTCCTCCGCGGGCTAATTCCACAGGTAAGTTGAGAATGATTACATGCTACAACTGTAAGGAAGAGGGTCACATGTCTAGGGATTGCACAAAACCCAAGAGGAGAAGGGATGGTCAATGGTTTGCAGAGAAGATTTATTTGGTAAACGCTCAGGCACAAAGACAGGAACTTGATGAAGAGGAGCTTGCATTTCTTGCTGATCCAGGGATTGCGGAACATGAAGTTGTCACTACACAGAATGCAACATACCAAGCAGATGATCTGGATGCTTATGATTCAGACTCTGATGATCTTCAATCTGCTCAGGCAGCTCTTATGGCAACTATCTCTAGCTTTGGGCCAGATAAAATATCTGAGGTACCTACTAATACCACTGATACTAGTATTCAACCACATCAAGTTGGGTAAGAGGATGCTGATCCGAATGAGTCTTCGGTGGTGAGTCTTTCAAAAGAGGAGACAATCAATGATAGCAATATCAATGCAAGCCCCAGACTTTGACTGAATCACAACCGGGAGTCATTTCGCATACGCATACTCCTGCTCAAGAAGATTTGGTCATGGTTCCTGCAAATTTACTTAGCCAAATGAATACTGCACTCTTAGAAACCCTAGCTAAGAATAAGAATTTGTCTGCTGAGCTCGCCTTGTGCAACGAAAAAGTTCAAACTTTGGAATTAGTTCCTTCGTCCAATGTTCTAACAAATCCCGAATATGATCATTTTCGAAACAAACAAATGGGTCATTTGCAAGAAATTGAAACCTTAAGAGTAGATCTTTCCAACGAACTTAAAGAAAATGAGTTTGTGGTCACTAATTTTCATAAACTTCAAACGGATTTTGAATTACTCGAGTCTAAAAAGAATGAAATGGAAATTAATGCGGCTAATAAGATTAGAAGTTTAGATTACTTGCTTTTAAGACAATACGCTGCCTCTCAACTAGTGCACTTATTTGACGCTTAGTTTAGAGAATTTAACTTATCGCGTCAAAAAGGCCTTCCCCATAACCCACTGTATGCAAAACAAGCTTTTATCCATAGTCCAAGACTTTATAATGCAACCCAATTAGGATTGGTCTTAGATCCGATTGTTATTTTCGAGGATCGCACAAATAAGGATCTAGTTGATGAGAATCAGTCATACAACTTTGCAAAATATCCCCAGTGTGATTATTTTAAAATGAATCAGGAGCTTGCAAAAACGGACTTTAGAATTCGCTTCCATATGGATAAAGATCTCATCACAGCACCAACCTACATGTTAAATGAAGAAAACCCTAGTACACTTCCTACACTTGTCAAAATGGAAAGACCTAAGGAAATTCCAAAGGACCTTCCACCTGTTAGCACTGTATGGATAAACTTGCAAGAGATTAATCGATACTTTGCTAGTTTTGACAAGGTCATCCGGGAATGTACGACTTCAAATGGCCTAAACGCCGGAGAATGGGCTTTCGAACACATGAACGAGGTGTTTAAAAATGAGATCAATCCGTTTGTCGAAAGTCTAAAAGGAAGTTTTGCATCTCTTTCGGAAAATCTCGAGTTTGAAATTAAAGAAGTTCAAAAAGTGTTTTATGAAATGGACACCGCTTACGAACTACAATTAATTGAAAAGGAAAAGATTTTATCCGAATATGACCGATTCTTGTCCCAAGTAATTTCGTGTGATGTGCTTACTACTGTGAATGTTAATTATTCGAATGAGCTTACATCCGCTATGATTAAAAGTGATGCTGTGAATATATGTGATGATGTGTGTGATCTCTCTGTAAATGTTGCTGATACTGTAAATGAGGTAGATAATCATTCTTGTCACGAGTCTAACGCTGAATTTTTAAAGCTTCAAGATTCTTACAATTTACTTACAAAACGCTTTAATCAACTTGAACAACATTGTATATCTTTAGAATTAAAACAACAAACTCAAAATGAGGATCTTTTGATAACAAATGGTTGTGAAAACAGTGTTGAGACGAGTGACAAGATGATTGAGATAGTTAAGGCATTAGAGGAAGAGATTATGAGATTAAAGAGAGATGTGTCATCGAATGAAACACTAAAATTGGAACTAGAGGCTGCAGAGTCTAAAAACCAGGACTTAGAAATTAGACTTTCGTCTGTTCTAGGGGAGATGGATCGGGCAAGACAGGGACTATCCGCTCTTTATGGTTCAATAGAAGAACGCTTCGCTTTTAATGCAGCACAACAACAATCTTATGTTGAACAACTGAACCAAAAGTGTGAGGAAATCTCTGACTTAAATATCCAGCTCACTGACAAAAACATGGTTTTGGCTGAGTTAAAGGAGACACTTCTTCTCACCCGACAAGAAGTTGTTGATAACTTAGCTACCAACTCTGCACCGTCCTCTAGTGCTCCAACAACCAATTCAATAGTGCTTTATAAGAACCCACTCCATAAGAAAAACCCGGTTACCTACGATGATTATATGAGGAATGCAATTAAGCATGTAGATCTTGTTAGGGATATTTTAGATGATTTATATGCGTTAGATCCCTCAAGCAGTTACTATTATTCAGCTCATGCATATATTCAGCGAGTTAAATATTGCTTAGCATATTTGTAATACATAGGAAAACCGGGTTCTACACTACTCACTAATCGACCCATTGCTGTAACTCCATTCAATAAGACCCCAGGAGCAAAACCGTCATTGGCACCATCAACTAAGGCACCATTAAAATCTGTTGCTAATATTCCCACTTTGCCTTCTACAGGAGTAAAAGAGTCTACTAGGGCTAAAGGATCGCCACTCAAGAAAGATAAGATCAAACCCTCCACTAGTAGCACCATCAAGAAGAACGTAAAAGCTTACCCTAGGAATGTTATTTCAGATTTAAATAAAAAGAATCATGTTGCTAAGACTAAAAGCTCTGCGCCTGTGCAGAAGTCTAAACCATTTGTGAATTCTAATTTGAAATGTTGGAATTGTAATGAATGCATGTTTTCCCAACGTCATGATTTGTGTCTTATTGATCATGTGAATGAAATGAATGCCATTAGGAGTGATGTTGAATGGAAGCCAACTGGGAGAACTCGCACCCAAGTTGGATGGCAATGGCGTCCCACTGGTAGGACCTTTACATTAGATGGAAAAATGTGCCCTTTAACTAGGAATGCATCCATTGAGGTTAGGTCTCAGCGTCCTTTAGTTAGGCACACTAGCACTAAAGTATGGAAACCGCGCCCTTTAATTAGGTCAGCCCCCACTATAGTGCCTATCAGTGAAGAAATACCTCAGGATTTAAGCCAACTTGAATCTACACCACCAACTAGGAAGAAGGCTAGGAAATCCAAGAAGCCTAAAGTTAGCAAATCTAAGATCATTAAATCTGTACCTGCTAATAACAAGGAACACTCAGATTCCGAAACCTATACATTGTCTTCGTCTGGTGATATTTTCAGGTGGTCCAAATCATCCTCTGGTATTTGGACTCCGGTTGCTCAAAGCATATGACCGGAGATCGCTCGATGCTCCGAAATTTCGTCAGCAAGTTTCTTGGAACGGTAAAATTCGGTAATGATCATATTGCAAAGATAATGGGGTATGGTGAATATCAGATTGGAAATGTCACGATTTCAAGGGTATACTATGTATAAGGTCTTGGTCATAATTTATTTTCAGTAGGACAGTTCTGTGATTCCAACCTAGAGGTTGCTTTTCGACAACACACTTGTTTCATCCGCAACTTGGAAGGAAAAGACTTGTTGAAGGGGTCTCGTGGTGCAAATCTTTATACTTTGTCCTTACAAGACATGATGGCCGCCTCTCCAGTATGTCTTCTCTCTAAAGCATCTAAGACCAAGTCATGGTTATGGCATCGCAGATTATCTCATCTCAACTTTGATGCTATTAATCATTTGGCTAAAAACGAATTAGTTCGTGGTCTTCCAAAGCTCAAATTTCACAAGGACCATTTATGTTCCGCGTGTTCAAGGGGGAAAAATACCAAGAAATCATACAAGCCCAAAGCTGAAGACACTAATCAAGAAAAACTTCATCTTTTGCATATGGATCTTTGTGGGCCAATGCGAACCGAAAGTGTGAGCGGTAAGAAATTCATCCTTGTTATTGTGGATGATTTCTCCAGGTTTACATGGGTTAGATTTCTACGTACAAAGGATGAAGCACCGAAGGCTATCATCACTTTTCTGAAATTTATTCAGGTACGTTTGACTAATATCCGCCGAATTCGTACAGATAATGGAACAGAGTTCGTCAACCAGACTCTTCGTGATTACTATGAAGAAGTTGGTATTTCACATGAAACATCCGCTGCACGTACTCCACAACAAAACAGTGTCGTTGAAAGACGGAATCGTACGCTTATGGAAGCTGCTAGGACTATGCTGATTTATGCAAACGCTCCATTATTCTTGTGGGCAGAAGCTGTATCTACTGCATGTTTCACCCAAAAACGCTCTATCATTCGGAAACGCCATGGAAAAACACCTTACGAGCTTCTACATGATCGTAAACCCGATGTTTCCTTCTTTCATGTGTTTGGTGCTCTTTGTTATCCAAACATTAATAGTGAGAACTTGGTCAAACTTCAACCGAAAGCCGATATAGGTATTTTCATTGGTTACTCACCCTCCAAGAAAGCATACCGAATTTACAACCGTCGTCTTGGTAAGATAGTAGAAACTATGGACGCAGATTTTGATGAGCTGACAGCGATGGCTTCTGAGCAACGAAGCTCTGAACCCGCGCTTCATGAAATGGGAACCGGTGCTATTAGTTCCGGATTAGTTCCCAATAATCCTACTTCTACATCATTTTTACCACCTACAAGGCCCGAGTGGGATAAACTATTTCAACCGTTGTTTGATGAATTCTTTGATCCCCCAAATGATGAAGTTCCAACATCTGTAGTGATAGCTCCAATCCCTGAAGTTGTTGCTCAAGCTAATGAAGCTTTATCAAATGCATCTTCAATTAACATTGAACCGGATGCACCTCTACCAAGTGATTCTCAAACTACACCTGAATCTTCACCCTTACTTGTGCCTAATGATGTGGAAGAGGACTCTATTGATCACGATTTGGAATATGCTCATCTACAAGAGCTTCCATTCTTTGGTATACCGATACCTGAAAATCCTTCAGCCGCGTCTACCTCAGAAGAAGCTCCTACAATCGTTCACTCCAGACCACCACGGATTGAAAATCACAGCACCAAATGGACAAAAGATCACCCAATTAGGAATATTATTGGAGGTCTCGATCGACCAGTCTCGACACGCCATCAATCACAAGAGAGTGCACTCTATTGCTATTTTGATGCATTTCTCTCCGAAGTTGAACCTAAAAACTGGCAACATGCTATGACTCAATCATCTTAGATTGAAGCCATGCAAGAGGAACTAAATGAATTCCAAAGACTTGAGGTATGGGAATTAGTTCCTCTCTCTGACAAGGTAAACATCCTTACTTTGTTGTGGGTTTATAAGGTTAAACTCGATGAGATGGGTGGAGTCCTGAAGAATAAGGCTAGATTGGTTGCTAGAGGATATAAACAAGCCTTGGGTATCGACTTTGAAGAATATTTTGCTCATGTTGCAAGATTGGAGGCTATTAGACTATTCCTTGCGTATGCTGCTCATATGAACATGATCGTCTATCAAATGGATGTAAAGACGGCATTTTTGAATGGTGAACTAAGGGAAGAAGTCTATGTTAGTCAGCCGGATGGGTTCGTTAGCACGGAGTTTCCTAATCATGTGTACAAGCTTAAGAAGGCTCTCTATGGGTTGAAACAAGCTCCGCGCGCGTGGTATGATCTCCTTTCAACATATCTCATTTTGGAAGGCTTCTCCAAAGGCAAGGTGGACCCCACTCTATTCACTCTCAAGGAGGACAACGACATGATACTGGTACAAATTTATGTTGATGATATAATATTTGCTGCCTCTAACATAGAATTGTCAAATCGCTTTGAGAAGATAATGTCCACACGCTTTCAGATGTCAATGATGGGAAAAATTTTATTTTTCTTAGGATTACAAATTTCTCAGAATCCCAGAGGCATCTTTATTAATCAATCCAATATGCTCTAGAATCTTTAAAGAAATATAACTTTGAAAATTGTGACCCCATGGACACTCTAATGGTGGAGAAATCCAAGTTAGATGAAGATAGGAATGGGACTATTGTCGATCCAAAACTCTACCGTGGGATGATCGGCACCCTTCTCTATCTGACTGCTAGCAGGCCTAATTTGCAATTTGCCGTATGCATGTGTGCCCGGTATCAGGCTCGGCCTACCGAAAAGCACCTACATGTTGTTAAAAGGATCTTTCGGTATCTCAAAGGAACACTTCATCGTGGTCTATGGTATCCGAAAGATTCCTCTATTGCTTTAATATCATACGTAGATGCCGATCATGCTGGGTGTCAAGACACGAGACATAGCACTTCTGGGTCTGTGCAACTCCTTGGAGACAGATTGATTAGTTGGTCTTCAAAAAGGCAGAAAAGCGCTGCAATTTCAAGCACGGAGGCTGAATACATTGCCATGTCCGGTTGTTGTGCTCAAGTCCTTTGGATGAGATCACAACTAACTGACTATGGTCTTGGATTTAACAAAATCCCGATGTATTGTGACAACAAGAGCGCCATTGCCCTTTGCTGCAACTACGTTCAACACTCCCGAGCCAAGCACATCGACATTCGCTACCATTTCATTAAAGAGCAGGTGGAGAACAGAGTGATCGAGCTGTATTTTGTCACCACTGAGTATCAGCTGGCAGATATGTTCACCAAAGCCTTAGATCGAGGACGAATCGAGTTTTTGATCGACAAGCTTGGCATGAAATCTTTCTCTCCATCGACTCTCAAAGAATTGGCAGAAGAATCAGCAGAATAGTGGTGGTAAACTATTCATGCGTATCCTTTGTTCGTGATCATGTATATTATTGTATATATATAAACCATAAAAAGAAAAATACAAAAATATAAAACCAAGAAAAACCATAAAAAATATAAAACCAAGAAAACCCAAAAATATTTTTTTTAAATCGGGCATGTCTTTTAGTACGGTAATATTTACGGCCTTAGAAATGTCGATCAAAATTGACACGGCGCCATAAATAGAGTCCGTATAAAAGTTGTACATTTTTAAAAACATGCCCATTATGGCTTGTAGTTACTTCTGACTGCAACCCGTTTTTCGCATTAAAGTCACGTATTTCTTTTGAAAACGTTGGCGCACAACGGGAATTAATTTTCTCGGGCAAGGTTTACTTTAAAACCTTGTAAGGGAATAAGTTTACTTTATAACTTGGTCTAACACAAATTTGTGTACGTTTCAGTGCACTTATTTTGTAAAAATAAGAGAAATCTTATTACTACCAGAATCGTTCTATAAAATCACTTAACCGGCAAATGTCCTCATTAATAGTTGTGTCCTTAAAATCATTGACTACAACTCTTTAAATAGAAAACGGGTCAGGGATTAAGGGGGAGCAAATATTATTTCTTCGTGGAAACAAATTTGGTCATTAAAAAGGGTTGTCAGAAAATATTAGCTATTCTTCATCATCAGTTATGCTATGTGTGCCTTGTGTGATCTAGAATCTCATGAATAGGTCATTAAAATTTTGGCGTTAAGTATTTGTGTTCGTGTTTGTGAGCGGGTTTATTTTTTGTTAAGTTAATTCATTTAACTTTAACTAACATTCTAAACCAGGGGGACCATTCTTGCACTTTTTGCAAAATGGTGGGTGCTTGACCAATTTGACCAAGTCAAGACCTTTCACCCCCCCTCTTCCCTGTCACAATCACAAACGCACACAACTGCGTATTCATCCGCCATTGTTGAAAACCTTCAACACCTTCGTTCCTTGTGTTTTCGCATCTCTGATTACTGTTCATCTTCTAGGTACAGTTTTATGATACTAATTCTACCACTAAAACATCATCTAATTCATCTAAAACTATTCAGATTCCTGTATTCATATCCAAGATTTAGGGTCTCGTATTTTTTGCTATGGATATGGCATTTAGGTTGTGGGATTTGTTCTATATCATTAGATGATCATTGGGTTTACCCAGAATCACTTAAAACATTGCCTAAGTTCCAGATCGAGAAGTCAACGTTTGATCGAATCTCTGTCACGGATTTCGATGCACATTACGATACCATCATTGCGATGCCCGTCATTGCGATGAGTCATTCCGATGACTCATTGCGATGGGCTATTGCGATGAGTCATTTCGATGGATCATTGCGATGGCTCATTGCGATGTGTCATTGCGATGGTTCATTGCGATGGGCCGTTGCGATGGGTCATTCCGATGGCTCGTTGCGATGGCTCATTGCGATGGTCATTACGATGGCTCATTGCGATGGCGTATTGCGATGGCGCATTCCGATGCGTCATTGCGATGGCTTCGCACTAGGTATTGCGATGGGTAATATTGCGATGAATTTTCATTTATTCCGATGGAAATGTACTTATTGCGATGGACATAGATATTGCGATAGGATGTTACTTCAATAGGATTCCGATGCTTGATTCATTGCGATGGCTTGGTTAGGATTCCGATGGATTACTACATTGCGATGGAATTAGGTTTCTTATGATTATGCACTTGCCTTAGAATATCTAATGAGTTCGGCCTAGCTTGCACTATATCCTCCTTAGGTTTAAGTACTTTAGGGCCACTTAAACGAAACCAAGTGTTATTGAAACAAGTTAATTTTTATCTCATAAGAATACTTGAACGGTTTCTTATTACAGAAGTTCATTGATATGAGTGATTTTACTCATATCATTAGTAGCTTAAAACATTGAAATATTGCAAATAATGTATCAAATATGCCTTGGATATACTTGTTTCTTGTTTGATGTGTGTAGGTACCGAAGTTCATGAAAACCGGCAAAAACGGCACGAGTTTGAAGAAAAGATCGTCAAAGCCAAATACAAGCTCGTTTTTAGCGGATTTAATCTTAGATGAAGTTTATTGGGCTTGTGGGTCCCACTTATGATTAATGGGCCCAAAAGCCCATTTGAGAGGTTATATTATTTACTTTTGGAAATTAAGCCCAAAAATGGTCCATCAAATGAATAAAAGAGACGGATGAAGTGAATAAATATATTGGGTCAAAAGCCCAAATCAAGAAAGAAAAGGAGACGTATAAAGTTTATATACACATTTGGTCAATGTTTTTGGTCAAATAAACAAAGAAAGGAAAAAATAAAGAAACAAGAGAAGAAGAATGAATCTGATATCAAAAAGGGGGAAAAGGTGAGTTGGTTCCAAGAACCCTAATTTCCAGGGGAGAAGATGCCTAGTACCAAGCTCCAGCATGGCAATCAATTCGTCATCAAAAGCCTCCCATTGGCCAATTATTTGCCACATCAGCTTTAAAGAGGCACAAATCGTCCACCTTGGCGATCCGTGTGATCAAGAGTATCTCTCCATCGTTTGATCAAGATTAACAAGAGAGAGAAGGTCGAGATGCTTCATCAAGGGCTAGAAATCGTTCATCTTCAATAAACCTCCACCCTCACTTCAGCTATAAATACCCCCCATTTCATTGTAATTTTTATCCCTCTTTTAGCTTAAAGTTATAATGTTAAAATAGTTGTAGATTAATTTCTTTTTTTAAGTTTTGTAAACGGATTTCAGATTTAATAAAGTTTTAATTTCAGTTTAATTAATCTTGTTTTATAATTGTTCTTATTTTGAATCGTATCTTATTTGCAATTTTAATCTACTGTTTCTATCATTAAAATGAAAAGTATGGTTCATTTAAGCTCCTTAATAGCTTAAGTGAATATATAAGTTAGAATGTGGGATCGACTTATCTAATTGATAAGTTTAGAAAAGCAGGATTGGTGATTTTGGTTGAAGGTTTAAAGTTTTTATAAAAAAAAGGAGCATGGCGTTTGGTTTTAGTGTCGAGGGTCGACAATAGGATAGATAGGGTTGATATAATTTTTGAGTGTAGTCCGTGGCTCGTCAGCTACGGACGCAAAGAAAAGCTCTAGAGAGCAATTATTGGATCTCCTGTTTTGCTGGAGATCGAGGTATCTCGACTTCCTTTTGGTTTTTATTTAGTTTTGTTTAATATGAATCTGTTGAGTTTTAAATCTGTTGATTGAATATCGTAATTTTAGATCCGTTATAGTTTGCTGAATATTTTTCAAAATCTGTGCTACATTGAATTTAGTTGTTGACTATATAGTACTGAGTTGACATAATTGTTGCATGTAATTTGACTATACTGCTTTGATGAGGGTAACTAACCTGTTTTTCTGTTACTGCTAGATACTTGTTCGTATCAGTGTTTTATTTGTATAAACATGTTATATGTTGTTATGATAGTTTACGCCTCAAGAATTATGTATGCTAATATGAGTTTCCTTGATAATTAAATGTTCTTGTAGTTGCCATTTTGAGTTTTAGATATAACGTAGTTTAATTTGTAGAAATTTGTTGCAGCTTAGACATGAATAGTTGATCTAATTTATAAAAAGCGTTGATTAACTACTGGTATAAACAGTTTTAAGTTGCGATGGATGGTTTGTTGCTGAACCTGTTATCATTTGTGATATAAGTTGATGGATAGCTGAGGGTGTTATTTGCTTCTCGCTGAATGATTTCTGCCACATAGTTGCTGCTGATAAGATTTTCTGCTATATTGCATCGACACTGAGACAAACTGATGATAAGATTTGCTGAATTTTTTATTTTTTTTTGTTTCACTTTTTTCTATTAGCTTTTATTACTATTGATTTGGCTTGCTCATTTCCATAATCTGTCACTGACTGAGATTAATGTTTGCTGAATTTGGTCTGCTGATATAGATGTTATAGTCCCGTTCGTTGAGTTGTCTGAATTGTTGTTATTACGCTTTTATTGTGTAATTTTTTACAATATATGATTAGTGCTGCATAAATTTACTACTTTTAGATTGCTGATAGGATTTTAGTATGCTAATTGGTTACTGAATGTTTGATTTCCTAAGAGTATAAGCTGTTTTTTATTTGAACTCGTGTTATAGTTATCAGGTTTACTGTTTGTTTATTTTGGCCACAACATTCTCAAATTTGGGAATGTTTGGTGCTGTGTGGAGTGAAAATTAAAAGTAGCAAAAATTCGTCATGAGTGGGTCTCGAACTCTGGCCTGCAAGCTTTTTAAGCAAGATACTTACCACTGTGCTAGTGGTTAATTTGATTATCATTCGCATTGAAATTCTTATATTAGGTAACAAGTTTAAATTTAAATGCTATATTTTAAAAAGAAAAGAGATGGCAATAGGATCGAACCCCTGACCTTCCCTTTATTAACCCAGCGCTTTAACCATCTGATCTAGCACCTTGTCTGTGTTGAAATATCGCTTATATAATTAATATAGATTGTTTTTATTGAGCTGTCAGATTTATTTAAATACTCTAGTTTAATTTTTATTCCATTTCTTTTAATTTTCTTTTATATAATTTCTGCTTAAGTAAAAAAATAAATAATAAATTAAATAAATTAAATATAAAAAATGTTTTTATTAAATTTAAATAGTTTAATTAATTAGATTTTTAGTTAATTAGATTTTTATAATATTAGATTGAAATAAAAATAGTTTTTAAATAGATTTATTTTAAGTATTTTTTAAATAGTTTAATTAGATTTTTAAAATAGATTAAAAGTTATTTTTATTAAATAGAATTAATTTTTATAGAATGTTTAAAAGTTTAATTTTTAAATAGTTTTATTTTACGTAATTATTTTAGATTTAAATATAGCGGGGTTTACGATTCATGCACTTTAGGCTAAAACTAATTAGTTTAAAATTTTTAGATTTTAATTGTAGTTTAAAAACCGAAAACCAATTCAAATCAATTGTCCAAATCAAAGCAAAACGTCTCAAATTCATAAGATCTTCGTGTACAACGAACTTGATTCACTCACGTGTTTAATTGAATTCGTCATTGGTAATATTAGTCTATTACTTTTTCCTAAAGGTAATTTTCTAATTTACCCTATAACGTATCCAAATTATCGCTATACTATCCACGACACATCAAAAATTTTGGCGCCGCTGCCGGGGATCTTGTGTACGATTCGTCTTTGTGGAGATTTGTTGATCATTGATTTGAAGACCCTTTCCGTCCTCGGAAAGTTTTGTTATTTTCTTATTATATAGTATGTATCGTTTTTATGAAAAATACCAAAAATAATCTTCTTAATCCTCTATCATGTTTAATTCTTTTTCTCCTCACCCTCTAAATTTTAATTCTTCCTTCGTCGATTGTGCTGGGTGTGGAGAACCGTTATATGGTTTTTTGCCATGTCGGTGGTGCACGTGTGAGCGTTATGGAAATGACTTACGTCACGATATACGTGTTGGATTTTGTCCTTATTGTAATGAGATTACTTCATGTGGAAATCCGAATTTTCCGAATAATTCTCTCGATTTCAATCCACCTCCACACCCTACATACGAGACACCCTCGTGTGAGTTTTGTGGAGATAATTCTCATTTTGGCAATGATTGTTCGCATCGATTCTTGCTTAATTACGAGCAAGAACCGAGCTACAATCAAAACTTTAATGATAATTGTTATCCACAAGATTTACCGAGTTTTTCACAACAATATCTTTGTTGTGAGTATTGTGGAGGTCCTCACGAGAGTTTTTGTTGTCAACCGAGAGATCAAAGTTTTTATGAGCCTAATCCTTGCTATAATTCGATTCCATCCGGTTTTGACCAATCTCCACAATATTCTTTCGAAATTGAACGAAATGTTGAAATTATTGAAAAAAGTATTGAAGATTTGTTGCTTGAAAAAAGACAAATTAATCAAGAGATTAATGACATTACGAATGAATTAGGAAGTCGACGATTTCATGGAGAAATAATTGATGAGGGATTTAGACGAGATTGTGAGCTTAAGATTCGACAACTTTCGCAAGATTATAATGGTTTAAGCATTGAGATT
Organism: Glebionis coronaria; assembly: GCA_025667525.1. NCBI lineage: Eukaryota > Viridiplantae > Streptophyta > Magnoliopsida > Asterales > Asteraceae > Glebionis > Glebionis coronaria. The sequence continues at coordinate 306,606,558 of CM046881.1, read as the reverse complement.
CGAAAGAAAGAGAAAATTCAAGAGGAAGAAAGATATCTTGCTAATCGTGAAATCCATCGTTCTCTTCTTTTGGATGATGACGAGGATAGTACTATTTCTTTGCGAGATCTTATTGCTCTTCATCCTTCGTCTAGTGCTATCGTGTTTCCTATTCGTATCTTGGAGCCCGAGGATTCTCCCATCCTAGATGATGAGGAAATCTCTCATGACATCACCACTCCTATTCATGAATCTTCCACCGTGGAACCCGAAAATTCTCTAAGCAAGGGGGACGAGCATATTAGCACTATACTTGTCCAAAACCCACGAGAGTTTGACGGTATTTCCAATGAGATGTGTGATTTGCCACATTGTGATGACTCGACTTCTTCCATTCACTTTGATATATTCACTAAATCTAATGATGAAAATTGTGATGAAGATTTTGAGGATGATTCTACTTCTAGTGAATTTTCTAATGAGGAGTTCTCCGATGAACTTTCTTATAAAGATGATATTCACGACTCGGATTTTGAGGGGTTCACCGATGAACCTACTCTTCTTCACCCATTTCCATCGGGAAATGAGGATGATAGTGATCCGATTTATGAGAGGTTCACTTTTGAACTTGCTCCTTTAGACCCATTTCCACCGGGAAATGAGGTTGATTTGACTATTCCGATCCTTGAGAAGTTCACCGACGAACTTACTCATTTAGATGTGGAAGACGTGGTTCTTCGTGAGAAGTTATCCAACGTCTATCTTCTCATATCTAGGATCGAGGCTTTGAATTCTAAGCCTAATCCCAAGTCTTTCTCTCCATCTCCTATTCCCGTTGAGGATAGTGATCCGCTTATGGAGGAGATTGACACTTTTCTTGCTTCTCATGATTCGATACCACCAGGTGTTGATGATATCGACCCGGAGGGGGACGCTCTCTTTTTAGAGAATTTACTTGATGATGATTTCGTCCCAAGTCCTCCTCCCACCCACTTTGACCTTAATGTGAGGGTTTTTCATGTGTCTCATATTGAGTACCATGACCCTATTGATCACATTTCTAAGGGTGAAATGGTCGTTAAAGCAAAGAATGTTGATTCCACTTTGGATGAAACTTTTGTCCCACCATTACCATGTGCTTCATATGATCTTGGATTAGCATGGGGGGACGACACCGTGTTGTCCTTTCCTTTCTCCATCGAGGACGAGGTATTCGATCCCGGAATCGTCGATTTAGGGAAATCTCGGTCTTTCACCGATGTAATAAATGAAAGATTTTTCTATCATCTTGGTGCGAGTTTACCTCGTGGAGCATGCTACATCCATACCATTTTTTGTGACTACCATCTCTTTTTAGAGGTTTGTGTTGGAGTTTTATCCTTTCGTTTGTCATCCGACAACGAGGATAAGATCTTTGACCCCGACATCGTGCTTTATGTTGGTTTTTATTCCAATATGCCAGTTTTTACCACTTTCCCTAAGGACCAATGAATGCGGGGATCGAGTCGAGCTCATGACTCGGTGAACAAAAACGAGGTGCCTTGTGGGGGAGTCCCATACATTCTATCTTCTTTCTATTTTCTAACACTAATAAGGCTTGATCTTTCAAGCTCGTGTTCGTGATTTGTTGTGTTGTGATCTTAGGTACGACCCTTATCATTGAAGACTCTCGTGTTCGGTTTTTGCCGGTCCACTTGATCTTCCATTCTTTGAATGCCAAAAAGGGGCACACTTTCTATCCCTTGATTATTATTGACTAACGTTTTATCTTGAGGCATAATTAATAAACGGCTTATAGATTTGCGTGCTCTTTCCATGCTAGGAATTTGCATTAGACTCTTCGTGTCTTAGCAAGGGGGTGTTACTCTTGAGCTAAGAAACATTGAGGACAATGTTTGGTTTTAGCATGGGGGAGTCAATCGATATAATCGCTTGCAATTGCTTTTGTCGTGTCCAAACGTATAGTTTTCTCATTTTTCAATAAAATTTTAAATTTTTGTGTTATTTTTAAGTTTTAATTAATAAAATAAGTGTTTTTGACACGAATGTAGTTTTCAATAAGAATAGTTTTTGACTCGACTTGGTTTTTAACCTTAGCTTTTCCTTAACGTATTTGAATTAAGTTTTGCTAGGCTATTACATAGGGAGCTTTAAAACGCGAAAGTCTTAATTCATACGAGTTAAGAACAAGAACTTTTCGCAAGCTCCTATAATTGATCCTAGAAAGTCGTTTATCAAGGGAACTTTAAAACGCAAATTCTAAAACTTGAAAAAGTCTAAGAATTTGCAAGATCCTATAGATGACTTGAAAACCCAAAACTTTGATTTAATAGGCTAAGTATCCATTGATGGAGAACAAGAGATGATAGAGCCAATTATAAGTTTGGTATTCTTTCGGGAATTTATGTGAGTTAATTATGAGCCTATTCTCCCATCACTTGTTAATAAAATTTAATTGCAATAAATAATGTTGAACGATTTGAAAAGTTAATTAGCTTCTAGCCCAAGATCGTTTAAAAGTTGCTCCGTATGGATTAGAGTTCATAGCCAAGGCATAACTTATTGAAGCGGGATGCGAAGATTGGCGAGTCCAAAAAGGTCCTAACAAGACATGAGGGCTATGTTTTATTGCTAAAGATCTCAAGTGATGTGAAGACTCATTTATCAAAAATCAATATGAAGGATCGAGACACACGACGAAAAGTAAAATACTCCCAAAAAGTCATGGAGAAGTCTATCCAAAAAGACCAAAATAAGGTATGAGGATAAATGAAGCCAAGTCCAAAAAGGAGGCGGGTCGTTGTTAATCAAAATCCCAAGTAAAGATTGGAGAAAAATGAAGAAGTCGTGGTCCAAGTATGAATCTCTCAAAGCTTCAAGTGAAGAAAATCCTATATGAAGAGAAGACCATTATTTCATGAACGTCTCTCAAGGTTGGAAGTATAAAGTCACTGCCAAATATCGCTCCGAGAAAGGTCTCAAATCGCGAAACAAGTTATGCCAAGATATGAACTTTATGAGAGCCCGAGAAGCAGTTTTAAAAGATTTTGTCCTTTAGCTAACTATTGATTAAATCATTCACTTTATTTTCGGCCTAATAAATTATCGAAATAAGTCAACAATGCATCCTTGTGATCATTCACGACAGCAATAAAATATAAGAGATACACTTAGGAATAAGGGAGTCTAAGTGATTAATTGGCCCACATGAATTCGTATTAGTCTACCAACTTATAATAACAATGATCTTGTTTTTGCACTTGGCATGGAAAAGTGAAAAGTCGAGGACGATGAATCTATTTGAGCTTTTATGATCCTTAAAGTTATATTATGTCTTTGCAAAATAAAGTGTCAAAAGTTGAATAATGGTGTAGTTATGGTTTTATTTTATCATTGCGTGAGGACACGACAATTGCTTAGCATGGGGGAGTTTGATATGAGTGATTTTACTCATATCATTAGTAGCTTAAAACATTGAAATATTGCAAATAATGTATCAAATATGCCTTGGATATACTTGTTTCTTGTTTGATGTGTGTAGGTACCGAAGTTCATGAAAACCGGCAAAAACGGCACGAGTTTGAAGAAAAGATCGTCAAAGCCAAATACAAGCTCGTTTTTAGCGGATTTAATCTTAGATGAAGTTTATTGGGCTTGTGGGTCCCACTTATGATTAATGGGCCCAAAAGCCCATTTGAGAGGTTATATTATTTACTTTTGGAAATTAAGCCCAAAAATGGTCCATCAAATGAATAAAAGAGACGGATGAAGTGAATAAATATATTGGGTCAAAAGCCCAAATCAAGAAAGAAAAGGAGACGTATAAAGTTTATATACACATTTGGTCAATTTTTTGGTCAAATAAACAAAGAAAGGAAAAAATAAAGAAACAAGAGAAGAAGAATGAATCTGATATCAAAAAGGGGGAAAAGGTGAGTTGGTTCCAAGAACCCTAATTTCCAGGGGAGAAGATGCCTAGTACCAAGCTCCAGCATGGCAATCAATTCGTCATCAAAAGCCTCCCATTGGCCAATTATTTGCCACATCAGCTTTAAAGAGGCACAAATCGTCCACCTTGGCGATCCGTGTGATCAAGAGTATCTCTCCATCGTTTGATCAAGATTAACAAGAGAGAGAAGGTCGAGATGCTTCATCAAGGGCTAGAAATCGTTCATCTTCAATAAACCTCCACCCTCACTTCAGCTATAAATACCCCCCATTTCATTGTAATTTTTATCCCTCTTTTAGCTTAAAGTTATAATGTTAAAATAGTTGTAGATTAATTTCTTTTTTTAAGTTTTGTAAACGGATTTCAGATTTAATAAAGTTTTAATTTCAGTTTAATTAATCTTGTTTTATAATTGTTCTTATTTTGAATCGTATCTTATTTGCAATTTTAATCTACTGTTTCTATCATTAAAATGAAAAGTATGGTTCATTTAAGCTCCTTAATAGCTTAAGTGAATATATAAGTTAGAATGTGGGATCGACTTATCTAATTGATAAGTTTAGAAAAGCAGGATTGGTGATTTTGGTTGAAGGTTTAAAGTTTTTATAAAAAAAAGGAGCATGGCGTTTGGTTTTAGTGTCGAGGGTCGACAATAGGATAGATAGGGTTGATATAATTTTTGAGTGTAGTCCGTGGCTCGTCAGCTACGGACGCAAAGAAAAGCTCTAGAGAGCAATTATTGGATCTCCTGTTTTGCTGGAGATCGAGGTATCTCGACTTCCTTTTGGTTTTTATTTAGTTTTGTTTAATATGAATCTGTTGAGTTTTAAATCTGTTGATTGAATATCGTAATTTTAGATCCGTTATAGTTTGCTGAATATTTTTCAAAATCTGTGCTACATTGAATTTAGTTGTTGACTATATAGTACTGAGTTGACATAATTGTTGCATGTAATTTGACTATACTGCTTTGATGAGGGTAACTAACCTGTTTTTCTGTTACTGCTAGATACTTGTTCGTATCAGTGTTTTATTTGTATAAACATGTTATATGTTGTTATGATAGTTTACGCCTCAAGAATTATGTATGCTAATATGAGTTTCCTTGATAATTAAATGTTCTTGTAGTTGCCATTTTGAGTTTTAGATATAACGTAGTTTAATTTGTAGAAATTTGTTGCAGCTTAGACATGAATAGTTGATCTAATTTATAAAAAGCGTTGATTAACTACTGGTATAAACAGTTTTAAGTTGCGATGGATGGTTTGTTGCTGAACCTGTTATCATTTGTGATATAAGTTGATGGATAGCTGAGGGTGTTATTTGCTTCTCGCTGAATGATTTCTGCCACATAGTTGCTGCTGATAAGATTTGCTGCTATATTGCATCGACACTGAGACAAACTGATGATAAGATTTGCTGAATTTTTTATTTTTTTTTGTTTCACTGTTTTCTATTAGCTTTTATTACTATTGATTTGGCTTGCTCATTTCCATAATCTGTCACTGACTGAGATTAATGTTTGCTGAATTTGGTCTGCTGATATAGATGTTATAGTCCCGTTCGTTGAGTTGTCTGAATTGTTGTTATTACGCTTTTATTGTGTAATTTTTTACAATATATGATTAGTGCTGCATAAATTTACTACTTTTAGATTGCTGATAGGATTTTAGTATGCTAATTGGTTACTGAATGTTTGATTTCCTAAGAGTATAAGCTGTTTTTTTTATTTGAACTCGTGTTATAGTTATCAGGTTTACTGTTTGTTTATTTTGGCCACAACATTCTCAAATTTGGGAATGTTTGGTGTTGTGTGGAGTGAAAATTAAAAGTAGCAAAAATTCGTCATGAGTGGGTCTCGAACTCTGGCCTGCAAGCTTTTTAAGCAAGATACTTACCACTGTGCTAGTGGTTAATTTGATTATCATTCGCATTGAAATTCTTATATTAGGTAACAAGTTTAAATTTAAATGCTATATTTTAAAAAGAAAAGAGATGGCAATAGGATCGAACCCCTGACCTTCCCTTTATTAACCCAGCGCTTTAACCATCTGATCTAGCACCTTGTCTGTGTTGAAATATCGCTTATATAATTAATATAGATTGTTTTTATTGAGCTGTCAGATTTATTTAAATACTCTAGTTTAATTTTTATTCCATTTCTTTTAATTTTCTTTTATATAATTTCTGCTTAAGTAAAAAAATAAATAATAAATTAAATAAATTAAATATAAAAAATGTTTTTATTAAATTTAAATAGTTTAATTAATTAGATTTTTAGTTAATTAGATTTTTATAATATTAGATTGAAATAAAAATAGTTTTTAAATAGATTTATTTTAAGTATTTTTTAAATAGTTTAATTAGATTTTTAAAATAGATTAAAAGTTATTTTTATTAAATAGAATTAATTTTTATAGATTGTTTAAAAGTTTAATTTTTAAATAGTTTTATTTTACGTAATTATTTTAGATTTAAATATAGCGGGGTTTACGATTCATGCACTTTGGCTAAAACTAATTAGTTTAAAATTTTTAGATTTTAATTGTAGTTTAAAAACCGAAAACCAATTCAAATCAATTGTCCAAATCAAAGCAAAACGTCTCAAATTCATAAGATCTTCGTGTACAACGAACTTGATTCACTCACGTATTTAATTGAATTCGTCATTGGTAATATTAGTCTATTACTTTTTCCTAAAGGTAATTTTCTAATTTACCCTATAACGTATCCAAATTATCGCTATACTATCCACGACACATCATTCATCTTATTTAATAAGTTGATTCCTATGTAAACAAAAGAGATACAAATTACTTAGTCAATATCTTGTGTTTTGTTTCCAGGCCATGGAAGACAAAGCTTCATCTTTGTTCAAGCCTACTATCTTTTGGGTTGAGGATAATCCTACAATTCCTGACGTAGTGGTTGAAACTAAACCAAAACCCACTGAAGTTTTGGTTGAAATCAAACCAAGACCTACTGAGGTGTTAGTAGAAATCAAACCTAAACCTACTGAGGTTTTGGTCATGACCACCAAGAAATCCAAATATTTTAAGAACTAATGCTACGTCGGTATCTCTTTAGAATAAAAATGTCTTTGGCAGTTATGTCATTATCCTAAGTGTATTGCTAAATGTAAGGACCTTGTTCATCTGATGTATGTGTGAATGTTGTGGTAATAATTGTAATGATATTTTCCCTATGTTTCAACTTGGCATAAACTTAAGACATCTACATATTTTGTGTATATCATTTGTGCTTATGTCATCAAAGCAGGAAAATGTCAATCACCGAGGAACAACAACGACTTCGTGATCTTGAACTTGTTTCGCTCAGTAATAGGCTTCCATATGCTGAGAACAACTCTCGATTACAAGATGATTTTGATCCGGCTTTACCAGCTTTCAAAATAGCCACGGATATCCTAGACATATCACCCATCAAAGACACACTCAGACGTACTGCATCTGTTCCCGAAGTCTACATGCATGAATTCTGGAACACTGCATCGTTCTCCAAAAAGACTATCTCTTTTGAACTGAACAAAACACCAAGGGTACTCAACTTGAGCATTTTTCGGAAATTGTTTAAACTTCCTAGGTTGGCACAAGGAGAACAATTTGTGGCTAACCCAAATAATGATGAAATGCTTCGAGTCATTCGTGCCATGAATTATGAGGGTGAAATCAACAACCTATCACAATTTAACACCTCACACATAGGGCAACCCTGGAAAGCACTTATCACCATCATCGTCAAGTGTCTTACTAGAAAAACTAGGGGCACCGATGCAATGAGACCACCACAGGCTCACTTATTTTGGGGATTGTATACTGCATCCAATTCGACTATGCACTTCTTCTATGGCAAGAATTTTGTTATCAGTTTACTGGAACGAAGAAGAAGTCCGTGCATCTTCCATTCCCGAGATTCACCGAGCTCATTATCCACCATTTTATGACGAATGACCCAACCATTGACACTCGCGGGAATTTCTTCTATCACACCAAAGATGATGATTATGTGATTCTCTCAATGAATGCAGACACTAATTCCACAAAGTATGCATTACTCCCTGCACTAGTACCCGACACAATGCTTAATGATAGAATCAAGGAGACTGATAAATACCAAGAAATGCTTAATGATATTGACGCACAGTTTAAGCGTGCAAATTCACATCCTTCCGAGAAGCAAAAAGGTAAACCCAAGAAACGAGTTTCAAAGCGTCAATCAGCTGCTTCTAAAGATAAAGGCCCAGGAAAAAATGCAACTTGTTGATGAAGATGATGAAGATGAGCTGATCCATACTGAAGAAGAACAAGAAGAAGTACCACTCCGCAGGCCTAAGAAATCAAGGAAAGCTAAAGGCAAAGAGGCAAGTGTTGCTCCAAATGAACCTGCTCAACAACAAATTTCTGAAGCCAAAAGATTGCGTATTGTTCTTCAACAAAGCCGACAGGAAGCTTTTGGAGGATCAGGCTGAAGAGTGTTTGACGATTTAGCAGACTTTGGTAATCCTGGTGATGATACGGTATTTTATGACAATCCTACTGAGGAAGATACTTATGAAGATGCGTATGAAGATGTTGCAAACTATCATTTGGAAAGTCGTGAACCAAGTGAAGAACGTGAGAGCAGTGCTGATACTGATACAAGTTTGATGTATCGTGATGCCAATATCACCACATCTTTGCCACAACCGACTCACATGGTGCTAAATGAAGATGCTCATGCAACTTTCATACCAGACACACAACTTCAAAGTAAGTCTACTTCAAACTCTGATGATGTTATGAAATATCTCAATTTAGAAGGGGAGGGTGTTGAGGTCACAAACACTGATCCGTCAACAAATGAACAAATGGTGGATGTCCCTATAACCACTATTACATCGACCACCACTCCACTACTATCCACCCCAGTCATCAGTGAGATCATAACCACCACTATTACACCCGCACTTGTTGAACAACCAGTATTAACCACGACCATTACCACTGAATCTACACCGTCATCCAGAGTTGAACAACCTGTATCAACCACCGTCCCAACAACTGAATCCACATCAACTCTTATCCCTGTACAACCAGTATCATCCACCAACACCTTAACGGTTATGGTTACACCTCCAGCAACAGAACCACAAGCATCATCTACATCAAATCCTTTCCTCACAGTCAATGATCCACTGATCCAGTCTCTTCAACAACAACTAGAGGCTCAAGCTACACAAATAGCTACGTTGACTGAAAGGTTTGCCACTCCTTCCAAGGAACAGCAACCTGATGAGCCTACTCTTCAGAAACTAACAGACAAAGTGTCAAAGATTAAAACACAACATAAATCATTTCTTAAAGAGAAGAAAACTCGGGATAAAGAAAATGCTGCTTTTCTCGGGTCAATCGACGAGCAGATGACCACGATCATTCGACGCGAAGTCAAGTCTTATGTTGATCAACAACTACCACATCTTGTCGGTAATGGTTTATCTACTCTTCAACTAATGACATTGCTACAGACACGTCTGCTAGATTTGGGAGCTCATAAATCGAAATACAAACGCAAAGTTCTGCAATATCTCAACAAAGCAATTCTTGAAGAGAAACCTGCAGACACTACCGACTCTGAGTCTGACAATGAAAATGAGTTAGAAGAGGAAGATGACGAGGAAAACGGTGAAGAGGATGATGAGGATAAGGATAAGGAAGGAGATGAGGAGGAAGAAGAGGATGAACAAGGAAAGGATAAGAATGAAGATGAAGATGAGGATGAGGACGAGGATACAGATGATGATCAGGATGACGATGATGATAATGAAAATGGTAATGAAGTCAACAAGGGTGATAAGAATGACGACACCGGTACAAATGCCGAAGAGAAAAACAAGGATGACAATGTTACGGCCACCGAGAAAGGTTTAGAGGAAACTGTAGAAAAGATTGCTGACACCACAGAAAAGACACTGGAGTCAACAGTCCCAGAAACTCAGCAGGTTGCTACAGGTATATCTACTGCACCAGAATTCACTACTGATTCTCACATTGAATCTGTAGAATACATGCAAGCAGAAGAACCGACAGAGACAATGCTTGAAGAAGAACCTCACGATGATATACCGATGATGCAAACTCAACCCTCAACATCATCTGCAGTTCAGCATGACGATGACATGGAAGTTGAAGATTTAAATGTTACAGAACCGACATTTGCTGAATCCCTTATCATTGATGATACTATACAAGAGCAACTTTGGCTAACAGATGCAGCACCACAGCATCCATTTGACACTGCAACTGAAATGGAGCTGACTCAATTCCTCAACAACCCTATCGACTTCTCGGCTTTTCTAAGGTATTCTCATGGGAAACCGACGATGACCCCGGATCTAATCAAGATGGCAGCTGTTAATGTGGACTTCTTTGACACGTTAAGGATCAGCCATAATGAAGCAGAATATCACCTGAATGAGCTTACAAAAGCAATGAGAGTGAAAACTACAGGAATTCAGACTCCCTTGTTGCGACCTCTTACACCAACGGTCATCACCGGTTCTGCCACTATCCCAATAGAGCATTTTATATCTCACGATCTTGAATACCTTGAAAATGGAGCAAAGAAATATGCCACGTCACTAACAATGCTCAAGGCCGTTAACTTGGAGAACGTTCCATGGATAGAGGATAAAGTGCCTGTTTCAATATGGAGAAAGAAGCTACTCAAGTTTTATGATACCTATGCTTTACTTGGCATCTCTCACTGGACCGCAAAGAAAAGGTTAGCCTACAATCATTTTCATCGTCCTAAGAGAGGTTCATCTATTATATCAGCTCACAAAATCAAAAGTATCCAAGGAGCAACCACTCAGACCATCTTCGGTTATGATTACTTGAATGTAATCATATTCAAACGTACCAATGAGAAAGAGTACCGCATTGACGAAAGTGATCTCCAGTACCTTCAACTTGAAGACATCGAAGATCTGTTGTTGCTATTGGCTCAAGAAAAAGTTGACCATCTATCACCTGAGATTGTCATAGCTTTGAGTTCAAACTTTCGTCAATATGCCAGGAAAATCGTCATTCAAAACCGAGTGGAAGACTTTCAACTTGGAGTAGAAAGTTATCAGAAGAAGCTAAACCTGGAACGTCCCCATACGACTCCACTCAGTAATTTCCATAAGAACAAGAAGGTCTACATGGGGACAACAACGCCGGAAGCAGGGATCTTCTATCCTAATGAGACTGGGGTCATGCAATACATGCGCTTCTCAGAACTGCACAAATTCAGTGATGGAACGCTAAAGAATGTTCGAGATGAACTGTCGGTTCTCAATGCCAAATTACCTCTTCCGGCAGTCAAATACACCTGGACAACCCAGTGCAGAAAGGGAGCATCATACGCAATCAGGAAGATTGAGGAACTTCTAAGGAAGCGCCGGTTGCTACGAAGTATAGAACGATTCGTCGGTGGACGACCATATGGAGCTCACCATCGGTTCACGGAACGAACCAATTAATTTTGGTTCGTCTTATAACAGGTCAACTCCATATGTCTATAATTGTGAATATGTTATCTTTTTGCTTTGTCAGCTTTTGTGGCTTGATGTAGTGTAAAAGTATGATATTTTTTCAAGAATTTCTCTCGAGATTCTAAATTTTTCAAACAAATCATACTCAAGCACTACAATTTACCCTCATTAATTTGAGGGGGAGCATTAATATGTTCTTTGGCCATCATCTAATTTCATTTTGTTACCCAAAGACCGGTTAATCCATTAATATCCAAAATATTGATGGTTAACATTTTAGAAAGGGGAGAAAATGGGATTAAGGAGACTTAATGATACTTGGCTAAAACAATGAAAAAGGCTTAAAAGATAAACCAACTTAACATGTGTAATGCACAAGTTAAGGGGGAGAGTTTTTGATGATCAAAACACTTAAGGCACAAAAACTTTGATTTTAATATCACAAGTGCTTTAAGTGATTTTTTAAGGATTTTTCATGGTGACTATATCAACCCAAAACACACTTAACTCACGACGGATGTGGTGACAAAAGGGTGGTAGGTACAGGTATTAGTCCAATGATTCATCAGAACCGATGGAATCTTCCCAAGGACAACTCCCTAGATAGAACTAGAAGTCCTAGGAAAGATAGAGAATGAATGTGAACGTAGCTGAATGCCGACCAAGTACTTAAGCTAGCACTGGAACAATCACAACAAGGTGCTAGTGATGACGTATTGGTAAGCATTGAAGGGGTTGAAGAATGAAAAAGAATTGTAAAGATAAAGGGTGTAAAGAAAGAAGCCCTCCTTACAACTTTAGGCAGAAACCGGGTCAATACATATGCTATTGAGATCACTAGTTAATGATTCTCGATATTGAAGAAAGCCATCATGGACCCAGTGATGCAATGCACAACCCTCCCCAGCTAACTCAAATATCTCTCAAAAGGTATTTGTTTTAATCACACGGAGATCAACACGTTATCTATTGGTTTATTCACTCCGAATAGACTGATATTGAATAGGTGGCACTCCTCTCCAGCCATCGATCACTAAATCAAAACGCACTATCGAGTCTAGAGCCACGAGATCATCAAAAGTCTCATTAGGACACTTTCCATTTATTCCTTGCTTCTTCACACACTATGAAAAGTAAGAGATCTTTTATGAGTCCTACGCAGTATTCTTGTAATATTGCCAGAACATCCGAGTAATACGCAAGTATTACAGTGAAGATGGAAATCCTGCTTGAGCCAACATCAAACAAGCTCATGGTAGGTGACACGTGCGGTTCTTTAAGAATTAATCTTGTGACAACTGGAAAGAAACAGTAGTTTAATTCTTAATTGAACTTAAACTCGTTCCAGGCCTCTACGCATTATCATATGATCTTGCCAGAAGACTCAGAGTGACACTCTTTAGTGTTCACAGTGACGAGTGGAAATCCTTCTAGTGTTAACATCAAACAGCACTTGGTAGGTGACAAGCAAGATTCAATTTGAATCAAGTTTGTGACAATTGGAAAGCAACGATGGTGAATATCTTAATTGAAATTCACTTGTTCCGGGTTTCATGATTTGACGGCTTCAATCATAAGGGTTTTTAATCCAAATGATTCATTCTTTATGTTCGCAGTCAGCTTTGGATGGTCGAATAAAGAGAACGGGTTTACCCGCGAAATCCTGTCAGGAAGTTACTTAATTGAAACTATCCGTCACGGGTACGATATCTAATATCGTCCAACGGTCTTCACCGACCGGAGGTAAAATGCTACCGAATTAGAATAAAATGTCAAAGCCATTTTATTCGTGTCTCATTATGTTGCTGACGGTGGCGTTGTTGTGTACCTGATGAAGACGGTGGCGTTGCTGTGTACCTGTTGAAGACGGTGGCGTTGCGGTGTACCTGTTGAAGACGTCCTCACATGCTTATTCCTTCTGCATCAAATTCAAGAAAGTATGACCCAAAAGTCTTCCGCTGTATCGACTCTGAAACTTTCAAGAATTCAACAAAGGATAAGTGTGTAGGACATGAAGTCACAAAGAGGCGAAAATCACAAGAAAATAAAGACTGCACGTGAAAGGCCAAAAGAACGTGTTCCAAGCAAAAGGCTGATATCATTCAACACATATTCACAAAAGAAAGAAAAAGAAAGAAAAAAAGACTACGAGCTCAAGAACTAGATCTAACATGCTAGATTAGGACTTTGTAAATTTGGAGTGACCTCCCTTTAGGGGGAGATTGTTGGAAATACGTTTTACGTATATAGAAAGTCTCGGTCACTCCAACAATGTAGTTATAGGCTCGTAGTAATGTTAAGTTTCATATATTAAATAGCCCGACCCATGAGCATGTTCATGGGCCGGAAGCCCAAGTCCATTAAGGACTTGGGGTATTTAGACCTCTTTCCACCATGGAAAGAGATGTTGGTTGTTTTCATTTCATGTTTTCAATATAGAAAAGTTCTCTCATCTATCTCTCTAACTCTCTCTCTCTAGAAAACATCAACCCCCTTGTTTCAAAAAGATTATCATTGTTCTTCAGCACTTTTTGGTCCTTTAACTTTATCTTTGACTTTTTTCTTTGATAAATGACCGTGAAATCCCTTGTTTTCTTTCCTTTTGATCTTTTGTACATATTTCACAACAAAAACACAAACCACGCATAATTCTGACATTTACGATATTAATTACACGTTTTGGTCTCGTTTTTCATTGTTTTAAGTGGTAAAAGGATAAGTGTTTACACACTTATTAAATCCCCTACACTTGACAATTGCAATGTCCCCATGCAATGCACATTTTTAAACCATAATTTTACATTTTTCAATATAATTAACCCATCTCGACCTTTATTAAATACTAGACACTAAGGAAACTAAAAAGATAAAAAATTACAAAATATTTAAAGGAAAAAAAACGCGTAAAGAAATCTAAGACTTACATTAGGGCTTTGGTGTCATGAATGTTTATCACCCTCAAGTTTCACGTTCCCCATACCAAACTTAAAAACGAGATCATTGTTATCATAAGTTAGTAAAGCTAACACTCACTCATGTGGCTCAATTATTCACTTAGAATCCTTATTCCTAGGTGTATCTCTTATATTTTATTGTTGTCTTGAATGATCACGAGGATGCATTTTGGACTTATTTTGATAGTTTATTTAGGCCGAAAATAAAGTAGGACGATTTAATCAATAGTTAGCTAAAGGACAAAATCTTTTAAAATTGCTTCTCGAAACCTCATAAAGTTCATATCTTGGCATAACTCGTTTCATGATTTGAGACCTTTCTCGGATCGATATTTGGCATTGACTTCATACTTCGAATCTTGAGAGACGTTTTTGAAATAATGGTCTTCTCTTCATAATAGGAATTTCTTCACTTGAAGTTTTTGAGAGATTCTTCAAACTTGGACCACTACTTCTTCATTTTTCTCCAATATCTATTTGGGATTTTGATATACAACGATCCGCCTCCTTTTAGGACTTGGATCTATTTATCCTCATACCTTGTTAGGGTCTTTTCGGATAGACTTCTCCATGATCTTTAGGGGAGTATTTGCTTTTCGTCGTGTGTCTCGATCCTTCATATTGATTTTTGATAAATGATTCTTCACATTACTTTGGATCTTTAGCAACAAAATGTAGCCTTCATGCCTTGTTAGGGCCTTTTGGGACTCGCCAATCTTCGCATCCCGCTTCAATAAGTTGTGCCTTGGTTATGAACTCTAATTAATCCCGAGCAACTTTTAAACGATCTTGTGCTAGAAGCTAAGTAACTTTTCAAATCGTACGACCTTATTTATTGCAATTATATATTAACAAGCGATGGGAGAAAAGGCGCATAATTAACTCACATAAATTCATGAAAGAATACCAAACTTATAATTGACTCTATCATCTCTCGTTCTCCATAATTTAAAATCTCAAGGAATGAGACTCATGGATGCTTAGCCTATTAAATCAAAGTTTTGGGTTTTCAAGTCATCTATAGGATCTTGCAACTTCTTAGACTTTTTCAAGATTAGAATTTGCATTTTAAAGTTCCCATGATAAACGACTTTCTAGGATCAATTATAGGAACTTGCGAAAAGTTCTTGTTCTTAAACCTGTATAAGTTAAGACTTTCGCGTTTTAAAGTTCCCTATATAAAAGTCTAGCAAAATTTGATTTAAACATGTTAAGGATACTAGCTAGAGTAAACTTGGATAAGTAAACTCGGGTTGAGTCAAAAGATTCATGACGGGCCTAATATATCAAAGACGTCAAAACTTGTTAAAACCATTTTTTTCCTTTTTGACTTATTATGGAATATATACATATGGTAGTGATGACAAAAGGAAAGGAGATAAAAGAAAATAAAAGAAAAATACTACTAGGCTAAAATAGATCAAAAATTTTGAAAAACGTCGAAAAATATTGATTTTCCGGTTAAAATGAGGACATATTCATGGAAAAGCCCACTTATTACTTCGATAGAAGTCTCCCCTACACTTAATATAAACATTGTCCTCAATGTTTAAGCACGTGAAAGTAAACTCCCCTACACTTATGACATTGTGAACGTTGTTTAAATCTTGTTAAGGAAGAGACAACTAAAGTGATTACATTTATTCAACTTATTTATATACAAGTATGAATCACAATAGCAAAGACGAATCGAAGAAACCGGGTACATGGGAACACGGGATCACGGGTCGTGTCAAAAGCACCAAAAGTGGATCATTAAAGCACATGTCCCTGCACAAAATCACAAAACACAACCTACTTGGCTCCCCCTACACTTATTGGTGGAATTGGGTGAAGGTGAAAAAGGTAAAAATCTAACCTAGTTAAACGATGCTTGATTTTTTCTTCACGAGTCTCTAGCTCGACTCGATTTCCCATCATTCAAATGCGAAAAATCATGGAAAAACCAAGATTTCCAAGGGATGAAAATCTCTCCATGATAAAGGGTGAAACATACTCACTTAAGGAATACCTCAGTAAAAATCCACCCGGGTCAAACACATAATTTCCATCACGAAAGGAAATAAACCCCAAGGTGGTAAAATCACATAAGGTAAAGAAAAGTGGGGTACCCTTATTCAAAAATCTCTTATAAGGAAAGGTGTAATGGTGATATGGCAATGATAGCACTAAAGAGTCTATTCCGGGATCAAACACCGGTTCTTTAACGGGAAAATAGCAAGAGGTGTTGACATTAAGGATCAAAATATCATCATAATCCAAAGTGGGAAAGTCGTCCTCTTCCAAACTCGATGTGAAAACATAAGTATCATCGAAGTCATAGGAAAACTCATCCTCGTGAGGAAAATAGGTATTTAGAAAGATATCTAAATCCCCCTCAAATAGAATATCCTCTACAGTAGGAATGATCTCTAAGAGTGGAGGATCCTCCTCAAAAGTCATGACTTCTAAAATTAGGGTATAAAAGTCAAAAGGAGTCTCCATAATGGAAGAATCACTCATAGAGATATGGGGTGCATTAAGGTCACGAGGTGGGTCATCAAGAATAATGAGACCACTTAAAGAAGTGTCATCATCGTAATCATCAAAGATTGGTGGATCAAAAGTGGGTGGGTCAAAAGGTGGGTCGTCTAAACCGAAGATAGTGTGATTACTTAAAGAAGTGTCATCACTATAAGTATCGTAAATAGGAGTTTCAAAAATTTGAGGCTCTAAGGGAAGGGATGAAGTTATCACAAAATCATTTTGATTAGAATTTCTAATTCAAAAGGATTAATAAAAATCTCTTCATTATCATAATTAAGAACATCAATCATATTGACCAAATCTTTTCCATTTGATTTAGTTGTGATTTTTCCCATTTTAAAAACTTGTTGTTCATCCACAACCCTAAGAATTAACTCCTCTTCGGCCACGTCAACTAATGCTTTTCCAGATCTTAAAAATGGTCTACCAAGTATTAACGGAATACGAGGATCCATCTCATAGTCGACTACGACAAAGTCCGCGGGAAAAGTGAAGGTACCAACTCTAACAAAATCATCTTCGGCAATACCAACGGGGTATGCGAGAGTTCTATTAGCTAATTCGAGAGTCATGCGAGTCGGTACAAGGTCGGGTAATGATAATTGCTTCCATACCGAGAGTGGTATAAGATTGATGCTAGCACCTAGATCCACTAAAGCCATACAATCATTAATTTGAGGAAACGAGAAAGGTAACACGAATCATCCGGGATCTCCTAGCTTTTCGGGAAGCTCTTTGAGAAGAATCGCAGAACAATTCTCATTTAAACGGGTGTTAACAAGATCAACCATTTTTTCCTTCTTATTGAGCAAATCTTTGAACATTTTCATAAATTTAGGCATTTGAGCAAGTGCTTCAATAAGGCTAATGTTAACATTCACTTGGGAAATCATTTTCAAAAAGTTGGAAACGTGAACGTCTTCTTTGGTAAGCAACTTAGCCTTGTCTAACCTAGAGGGATAAGGGATACTGGGCTTTGAAGTTGAAGGTTGAGAAGGAGAAGGACTCGCTTCTTGAACAACCTTAGGGTTAGGCTCATTACGCAATGGAGAACTAGTACTAGGAGTGGTAGTTGGAGGAATCACCGAAGGGGGAGTAGGATTACTCATTATGACCTCTGGGCCTTGTCTCTCCTTTATGGGCGAAGATATGGAAGGTCCCACTAAAGTGGCTCCACTTCGAGTATTAATAGCATTCACATTAGCTCGAGGGTTGGTCTCGGTAGTAGAAGGTAAGGCTCCTTAGGGTCTAAGAGCTTGCAACATTTGCATGAATTTCCTATCGGTGGACTCTTGCATTTGTTTCATAGTTCTCTCATGTTCGGTCAATTTTTGAAGAACCAAGTCTATTTGAGGATTAGTAACATTCCCTTGATTAAACCCTTGATTAACTTGAGTATTAAACCCTTTATTTTGAAAACCTTGGTTATTAAAGCCTTGATTATGATTATTAAACCCTTGGTTTTGCCCTTGAAAAATCCCTTGATTTTGGTTACAACCCCTTGTATTTGCATTCCCTTAAAAATTACTCATTTGAGGACCTTGGTTCCTGTTTTGGTATTGGGTATTTTGGGCGGGTGAGGGTGGTATTTGTGGAGCTACAAAACCCGGGGGAGCTAAATAGTTATTAGACTTATAAGACAAATTGTTCACATCGATATTCGGTTTAAAATTGTGAGACCCCAAAATCAGGCAAGGAACAAGTAGGCAGCATGGGGGTGTCACGTCATGGTACAAGAAAGAATAAAATATAGTTGACACAAAATTGACGTAATAAAACATTTTCATTGCATCATAAAAGATCAGAGTTTTTAATTTAAAGGTCCCAGAGATTTGAAACATATATACTAAAAGGACAGGATAAATATTCTTTGTCATCTTTTAACAAAATAAAGCTTTAAAACGACACAGAAATCTCCAAGCTGCGAAAATATCCTGCGCGCTCCCATCCTTAGCAAAATTAAGCATTAGCATTACCTGAGAAATAACATGTAAAAAGGTCAACATAAAGCTGAGTGAAATTCATAAGTTTAATAAGTAGTGATGTGAAATACAAACATTAATTTTATAAGAATAGTAACAGGATATGATTTAGTATCGTCGTATAAAATCATTTATATTTATTATTGCAATAGCTCACAACACCGACGCTTTAACATAACTGTTTTACCCCTAGTAAGTATCTAGTCAAAATACTTAGGTAATCAAATGTAAGTGCGTCAAGGTAATCGGGATGGGGATTGTCAATCCCGATGGATCCATCGACAACATTCGCGCTTGCAAAATGTGAATTAACGGTTCATGATGTATGGGCTTTTTGACTAAGGTACTAAAGCAATAAGTAAATGTATAATCTGGAGAAGCATACAGTTCTTGAATAGCATACTAAAAGTTTTAAATGATTGTATTCCACGCATGTTATTCTCACCCCGCAATTTGTAACAAAGTATATAAGAAAAGGGGCTATGAACTCACCTTAGTAAGTGTAGTAGTATCGATCCGTCGAAGTTTTGAAACGGAAGGATTACAACAACGAACGCATTACCGCAAGCCGCGACCTATAATGGTAACGAGTACTTTATAAATGTACTCGAACCCAGAAAATATTTATATTACTAGAAATCGACACAAAACATACTTGTGATAAGTAATATATATGCATTCTTCAAGAATCCATCCTAAAAGTTGTAAATTTTAACTTATTTTACAAATTTCTGAAAATTTACGACTTCCTGAGCTCTCACGCGGCTTCCTAAATAAAATACCAAACGACTCTAAAATTCACCAAATTCGAAATTTAGGTCCCTCCATGAATGGTTTACTCCCCAGAATTTTCCCGAAAGCTTAACACAAGTAAAACCCATTTTTATAATTTTTATTTAATAAATGGTACTTGAAATTGGACCTGCAGGAACATACCAAATGTCCCTACTGTTTTGACCCACTTAGACAACTCCAAAATTCACGAAAAAAATCAGGGAACTCACACACATTATGAATAAGCTACGGTTTTAATTTCGTTGAAAAATATTAAGTTTAGACCACTCAGCTTTCAGTTTTACTAAAATTGAAATTTCGGACAGTTTAACAACTCAACTTGCAAAATCATTTTAACTAACTTGTTCTTACTTTTAATACTCACAACCACTTGCGTTTGAAAGTAGACACGAAGTACTTAGTTATAGGATTTGAAAATCAGTAAAAACCCTTAGTATGGTCAAGTAATTGCTATCGCAAGGTGACTCAAATTTCTGCACAAATTAGCCACGTGCAGAAAATTTATCTTATGAAAATCAAATAGTAAATCGACCATAACTAATTCGTTTTTAGGAGTTAAAAGGTGAATTTTATATCAAAACGATCGCAAGGACAAACCCCACGACTACAACCCTTAAAATATCAGTTCACGGCACATTAACTTGACCGAAACATAAATAAAAATCTGGACAGCAAGTGGTTTTTTTTTGTATATATGCAGAAAATTACCAATGAAAAACCAAATCATAAATCGGTCATAAGTAATCCGTTTTCAAGAGTTATAACTCGAATTTTATATCAAAATGATCACAAGGACATCGCCTATTAACCAAGACCTTAAAAACTCAGTTTATGACATTTTAACTTGGCAGAAACTTTAACTCAAAATCTAGACAGCAAGGAATTTAAACATGCAGAAATTTTCTATATGAAAACCAAATTGTAATCGGTCATAACTTTCTCATTTTAAGGAATTAGAAAGTGAACTTTATATCAAAATGATCCTTATGGTTACACCTTTCAACCAAGACCTTAAAAACTCAGTTTGGAAAAGTTTAAGTTTGCCGAAAAAGCTTTAAACCTGCTGTCCTAAAATGGCCACTACAAAAACGCCTCTAAACATCAATTTCACCATGATCAATTAACACAACCTCGACTAACTAGCCTATCTCCATTCACAACTAGCCTTAAACCCTAATTAAGTCTCATAGTATAAACATATATCATCATTTATGGATTCTTGAAGTAAAAAATAAGCAAGCATGTCAATCAACAATCAAAGTAACAATAAAAGATCATGGAGAAGTTCCTTACAATGATTTTAGAAGCAACAAAAGTCAAAACCATCAACCCTTGTGGGTTCTTAAATTCGGCCAATCACCCAAGGAAGAAAAAGAAATAGAAAATCTTGATTCTTGATTACTCAAATTTGTTTTTAACCATTGTTGTGACCTCCTAACACTTCCAATAGTTTAAACCCGAATTTGACCTCCATTGATAGAAAGTTTATTTTCTTAAATCAAGTGTATGAAAAGGAATTGATGGTGGGGTTGTGTTTAGGGGTGATATATGATTGATTTTGGGTTGATTTAATTGTGTTTATAGGTCAAGTTTAGTGGTGATGGTGGTTGTGGAGTGGGTGTTCGTCGACCAGAGAGAAGAAGAAGGGGAAAGACAAGTTTTTGACTATTAAAAAAATAAATGTGTCTGTGTTTGGTGTTTTAGGTAATAAGAGTAGTTTAAGTAGTGATATAAGTTAGGAGAGTGTTTGGTAAAAGGTTTTGTAGGAGTAAAATAGTGATATTTTTATGGAGTGTTTGGTTATGGTGATAGTGAGTCGCGGTTAAGGTAAAAAGAAAAAGAGTTTTGGCTGGTTTATTTACTAAAACGATTGTATTATTAAAAAAACAAAAACATTGGTCCCGTTAGTAAAATTCATGCATTTAAACTTTTAAAAGACTCGTTATTGACTCGTTTTCGATAAAATACGAAATTAAGTCGAAAATAAAAGTTATGAAAATAAAGATACTTTATGGCTAAAATGCGGCGTTCATTGACTTCCTGATCGATAAAACAAATAACTTAATATTTAAAACTTCGCGAGGGATTTAAATCAATATCCGTGATTTAAATAAATATGCAAAAGTATAGTAAAATTTCCATAAATCCAAATAAATTATTTTAAATGGATTGAAAAATAATTAAAATAAAATTTAATTAAAATTCTCGAAATCTCAGGATTTACATATGTTAAGGTAAAAGAAAAAGTAAAATACTATTAAAATCGATAAGTAAGAATAAAAGGATATAATTTAATTACCGGAAAGTACGAGTTCTCACAGTCGACCCCCCTAAAGGAACTCTGGTCCCTCAGAGTTCAACTAGAGACGGGAGAAGACGCGAACAGATAGGGATACTTTGCTTTGAACATGTCTTAAATATGTGATGATATTTAGAGGTAGAATGAACACAATAAGTGCTTAGACGGACAAGATGCGCTAAAACGGATTCAAATTGATAATCGACAAGGAATTGCAAATGACGCAAACCAAACCGTATAACACAATAATCCACTTTACTAAGAAAAATGATGGCGAAAAATGAATTACACATAGACAATAAAAATACGGGTTGCCACAATTATCTGTCCCATATTTGTTATTAATTTAAAACTAGACTTATGTACTTTTTTTTTACAAAAATGTAAGGTTCCTACAATTATGGTGTTAAAATGTTATACCGCTTTCAAAATTGTGACAATAAAGTTATACTTGTTTATCAAGGTGTTTGGTGATTTGAGATCAAAACTACTAGTAAGGAAATTTTTAACTATGTTATATAGTGATTAAGGCAAAATTGTATATTTAGTGGGTAAACAATCGCTAAGTTTTTTTTTAATATTTATAAAAATTGTGTTCAAGAATAGAATTAAAATAAGTTCAAAAGTTATTTTGATTGTCTTAATAAATCTCAGGATGATTGTATGAAATATTTATTGAAACTCGAGCTTTTGTTTAGAATAAAAAATATAATTTATTTTCCAAATTATTTTAAATCATTAATAGGAAAGACGTTTAAGACGGTAATTTCATTAGATTAGAAGTTAAAATATGATGAAGAATCATAATAGTTCAAAAGGTAATGCATGGTGTCATTTTAAACATAAGTCAATTTTTTATTATTTTTTTATAAAGAAAATTTATAGATCCGACATTTTAGCTTGAGACGGTTATTTTGGTAATTTTTATGCTTGGTAAAATATGTAAAATTTTCTTAAAAATTTATAATAATCCATGGAAATCCATTAAGGTGTTTAATGCATCAAATGGTAAATATGGGACATATCCGGTTTTAAAAAGGTAACAAAATAGTAAACAAATGATATATAAGTAATGGTATATGGGGAACGAAGCAAATGTCCTAAAAATTCTTCAAATGATGCGCCGAAATATATGGGTCGATGATGAGACAAATAGAAATCAAGGATTTAGCAAGTCATTAATTATTGAGTGTGGTTGGTGTCACCAACATCGGCTTATTAAGTTCTCGGTGGTCGATACATGATCGAAAGAGAAAAGCCACACAACAAATTTCTGAATCAAAGAAAATTCTTAAAAAGTCACTTGTGAATAATTCCGGTGAAATGAACAACATTAGCAATGAGAGAGCGAAATCAACACATGGTTCACATGAGCGAATTTTGAGGCTAAAGAGTCTGACGCGCATCATGACGGATATACGAAATCATTATTCACGTCTAGTCATAAATCATTATTCGCGTCCGAAGACATTTGAAAGGTCTACCAAAATTTACTCAAAGTTGGACAAAGAGAAAGTATAGAAACATTCCAAGTACGATATCAATAGTCAGTAATTAGACGAGCGGTAAGGAGAATTGTTACATGAGAGAAAATGAAGTAATAAGTAGAACAAGATCGTTGAGTAAAGGAAAATGTACTCGCAGACTCGTAATTCGTTCAAGAAAAGATAAGGAAACATATGCATATGTCATGAACGGTGTTACTTGCATAATATGCCAAAGTTTTCAAAACTTTATTTCACCTTATTTTATTTTATTTTATTTTTATTTTATCTAACTTTTTCATAAACACGAGTAAAAAGTTGGTTTTTGTCAAAATATTTAAGGTGACTACTATTCAGCCTTGCATGGCTCCTTCTAAATTATACATAGGTGATCAAGCTATGCATAATTTAGGGCTAGCAATGCGATGCTCAATTTTCGTCAAACTAGTATTATGTGTCATATATTAAAAAAAACATATAATTCATACCGTTTGTAAAATAGAAATAAAAAAAATAATAAAATAAAATATGAAACTTTTCGGAAGTAAGGTTATTTGCTAGATTTATAATAAGAAACTTTAATGTTACAAAAATTAATTTATAAGACCAAAGTAGAAGAATTTGTGAAAATGAATCGTAAATCAATATCAGAAAATTTATAAGGCGACATTATGATAACTTACACAATAGCGAGTGGGTCGCATGAGAGTAGTAAAGAGTAATTAATAAGAAGATCGATTGAAATGGTTACAAGATGATAGAGTTTAGAAAAGAAAAAAAAATAGCCGAAATCGTCATGAGACACGCGTTATCAATGATGATGAAAGATGTGAAAATAAAAACTTCAAATCTCGATCCAAATCGTTGGTATGACAGTAGAAAAGAAAGATAAAATGTAATGACAAATAAGTCATGTATATAAAAGATAAGGGAATCTATATGTGTGCACATCGTAAATTATTCGACATAAATATGTTTTTCAGAAAGTAGAATATCCGCTTTGAGATATTACCACTAGCATAAAAAATTTCTATTTTTGAAAAGTTTATAATTTTAGAAAGTTTATATTTTAGGAAAGTTTCCGATTCTAGAAAGCTTGGAAATTTAAGACGTTAATATTAGCTCATAAAGATACTTTTTCAATAAAACTAGTTCACCATCGAATTTATCCAAACATTCAAGTTCATAAGTTCCTTATAAATATGTATAATTCGAACTAAAAATTCTATCTATAAACATTTTTAAACCTACCCAACCTTAGTTATTTGTAAACTACCATTCGTTAATGTTTCACGAGCTCGAAGGAACTAAAAAAATGCCTAAAAACTATATTTTCGAATTCTATCAGCTTTGACTTTTTTTTTTGCCTTGAAAACGCATGTTTGACTTATAAATTTTGACTTGTCTATACTAGTTTTCGGACTTTGTTTTCCTCGCGGTAAAAGTAAAACGACATTCCAGACTAATTTCGTATTTCGGCTGAAGGCCGAAACGGACAGGAAATGACGATTTTACCCCCCCTGTAATTTTGCATCAGCACTAAATTTCTTTATATGCAGAAAATTAATTCTTAAAATTACAAATTTTAAAAGAGCGCAGTTTGCTCGTTTTTAAGAGTTACGGTACGAATTTTATGTCCAAACGACCGTCTCAACAAGTTGAAACATATTTTTAAATCTAAAGTTTATAAAAATATATATATATATATATATATATACAAGTGTTTAGGTATTTTACTAAAACCCTTTCCCCATTATACAAGTACTAATATTATTATACAAGTATTATAAATTTGAATATGTCTCACTGTTCATTTTTTCTGTTATCAATACATACGGTCCTCACTGCTCATTTATAATCCACAATAGTTTTGACAACTAAAACATTATTGAACAACTATAAAAGTATTTGTTTCTTTGAAGAAGATCTTAAAGCTAGCCGTTCAACGTGCCTTGAAACCAGTACTATATATTTTTGTAATCTATCATATAATATTGGTTGTTTGCCAAATACAAGTGCCACAATCAGCAAGTGACATGGGCTGATTATTACAAATTTGACATGGGACAAATATTTAGTTTATAAGAGATCGAGTTGATTATTAGTATTTGGTTAATAGTTTTAATCGAGATTTAATATGACAAACTGAGAATTTGAGTGACGAGACCAAAATCAAATTTTATAAAGAATTATTAAATTTAAATTTTAATGGCTAGATTTGGTATTTGTGAAATTTAGAACATAGAATCATGAAATTTGCCGATTGGAAATCCGACTTCTATTCCCCATAGCTTCGTCGCCACCCATAAAACGTTCATTGATAATGCAAGCCATCTAGTACCACTTTCAGTTTCATTATCAATATCCATAACTTTTTAAGTTCCATTACTTTTAAACCTTTGTTCAGATCATCACTAGCTAAACCCTCATGGACAATTGCTTTTGGTATGAGTTTTAGTGCATTCGTGGTACAACTTTCAATTTTGTAGAAGACTCAGACGCTATCTTTTCAAAGGTATGTTTTTTTATTTAAAATTGCCTCAAGACGAGTCTCTACTATACGAGCTAAATTCAAGGTTTTACTTAACGTTGTAAGCTTCGAGTACAACCTCAATACTTCTAGTTGTAGCTTCACTTTGAGTTCGAATATGTAAAACGAGGCAAGCAAAGTTTCAGAGATACCCATTACTCGACCTATAAGATCTTTAAACTTATTTTGATATTCGAACACGGTACCCATTTGCAAGAGCTTAGATAATGCATCTTTATTGTCATTGTCGTTTCTTAATACCTAGATTAGTAATTCAAAACAACAATAATTTTTTTTTCTGAACAGTATCTCGTCTGATGAAAAAAAAATAATATTTTTTATTGAAACTCGAAATCGAAAGCTCTGAACGAAGACTCTCAATAAAAGCACAAATTGATACGACCCTCTCGAGTAATATCGGGATATGACACCATTTTTAGCGGATACTGAATTCTTAAGAACTAAAGACGAAAAGACACAAAGATTTATTAATATTAAACATATATCTTTCATTAATGAAACAACGTGGTATACATACCCACAACCCTAATCTGATCAATAAAACAATATGAAAAATAATCTTAAACAAGTAAATTGTTATGATACATATAGATCCTAGCACACCGAGCGTATTAGTTTCCTTGCTATACTAAGGGGGCGTTTATTTTTTCTGTTAAATTCTCCTAATGGGAAAGGAAGTGGGACCACTAATATTTTAATATTTGTTTTCCACTAAATTTTCTATCTATACTCTTTATAAAGCAAATTGGTATCTCTCTTTTCAATAAATACAAAATTTTTAAGTAGTACAACAAATAAAGCATAATGTACAACTTATTAATGCAAATAACAAACTAAGAATTGAGTAATACAACTTATTAATGCCGATGTACAACTACAACAAGCATACAAACTTTTATAACATATTACATTTATAACTATCATTAAAATATAATTAATATTATAATTAGAACACTTCATTGCCACAATTTACAAATAAAGTAACATATTGTACAAAACAACAAATATCACTAGATCTTATTTCTTCAAAATCAACTAATAACAATAAACATATAATTAATACACCTCATTACTCAAATATACAATTTTATATTCACCTTACAAAACAATTTAAGACATATATATTTACAATTATCAATATCAAACCAGATTAACTGGTTCAACCGAGAACCAGAGCCACCATAGATTCGGTTAGACAATTAGATAAAGTTACATAAACCTTAAATTTTCGCTTTTTGAAATGCTATTGTTAAAAAACATAAAGTTAAAATATTGTTCACCGAAATTATGTTATAGGTACCCGCAGCCGCATCGCGCGGGTACCCTGCTAGTATCCATAATGCATAAAAACCCCACTAGTCCCCATTATAAGATATTAAAGGATGAGGGACCCACTCATTCTATTCCTAAAAGAAAAAAGAAACAAGGCCTTGTTTGTCATGAAAGAACGACAATGATGTCATCGGTGTTGTTTTGATCAGCATTTGATCTACTATATTTACTTTTCTATATTATCAACTATGTCAACTCATGTTCGCGTAAAAAATAAGTACTCTTAAGAACACTTGTAGGGGCAGACCTAATAAAAGGACGCCTTTTTCATACTTTATTGCTATTGTTCCTATTTAAAGGACGCTAAGACCTAATTTAAGTGAATGTGTTCCTAGTTAAAAGGCATCTAGTTTCATTAATAGTGAAGGTCCTATCAGCGGGACGTCATTTTCATCCAACTTGTGTACCAGTTTTCTCAGTTGGTCTCCATTCAAGATTGTGCTTAATAGCATATATTTTATTAACGTGATCAACAAGGCATAGTATCAAAAATTATGATGCTAAAATAAAAAGAAAATATTCTTTTTCTTTTAATAATAAAAGTGATATATAGAAAAATATTATAAATTCAAAAAAATACAGAAATAACAAAAAAAGTATTAAAAAGTGAATTATAAAATATGAGAACCGAGTGTATGAAATTTGAAAAAAAATGAAAGTATTTATAAATTTTTTAAAAGTTAAAATTTACAATAAAAAGGATATTAAATTAAAAACGGCTACAAAAGCTCCTCAAATAGCTATATTTTCAAGTTCAAAATAATAAAATAAAATGTGAGTTCGACACGCCTGGTGAGGTTGTCGCCACACCTGGTGAGGTTGTCGCCACACCTTTTGGCACGAGGTCGAGTGTGGTGTTAGGGTGTTAAATATTGACTTAGAGAATACCACTAACTTGCTTAAGTATACTGAAAAATTAGATGCTACTTTATTAAAATTTGATAAATGGCAAAAAGCACCCAAGAATCTTTCCAAACTGATAGACAGCAGTATGTCTGGAAGAACTAAAAGAGGGTAAGGGTTTGACAACTATATAGGACCAAATGATGTTTTTGACTTATCTTTTTCTAGTGTCTTTGATCCTGACAAAGAGGAGGAGGTAAAACCTAGTTACAATAGGTTTAAACCAGCTGTAGCAATGCATGATGTTCCTCCACCTCTTACAGGAACATTTATGCCTACATCAATGCATAAATACTTGGATGAATCACAGATGCATGAGTCTCCTAAAAGTTCTACTAACACTACTGACTTTGTCTCTTGTACTTTCAGTGACAAGGCAAGTGACTATGCATCGTGTGGTTCAAGTGAAGAATCAAGTCTCTCGAGTCCCAAGCCAAACGACATTGTTGCCTCTAGTGCTAGGATGAGTGATGAGAGAGTTGCTACTGCATCTACTTCCATTATTTTTTATTCTAGTCATATGTATTCTAGGAATGTTGTTTCTCGTAGAATTGTTTGTAATAAGAATAGCAGTACAAAACAATGTCATTTGAATAAAAGGTCTTTTAAAACATGCATTATTTGTGGTAGTAGATTTCATTTGATTAAAGATTGTGATTTTTATGATAAACGGCCTTCATGCCATCTCTCTTATGGTACTCTTGGTCCACCAGTAGCTGCTCCTACTAGTGTGGGTTTTGTCTCTAGAAGGCTAAACCCAAATGCTCAATCTTATTCCTCTATTAGCAGGACCAATAATTCTGCTTCTACTCATTGGAGAAGCAATCTTAGTACCTCTAACAGACCGACCAACAATTACTTTCAAAATTTTAATAAGTCTGTTAAAACTTATCCTACTACTTCAGAGCAAATGCATTTTAGATTGGGAAATTTGGGTTCTGCTGTTAAGCCCTCAGCAGCTTGTTCTTGGACATAAAATACATCCCATATGATGACTAGAAAACACAAGAACAATAGTGGATATCATCAATCTCCATGACTATCTTATAATGATCCACAAGGCAGACTCAAGCCAGGAATGGTTTGGGTCCCCTTAAGACACTAACTGTTACATATTTTTCTATTGTTGTCGATTAATCCATACCAAGATCCATCTCTTGGAATAGTAGATAGTGGTTGCTCTAGGAGCATGATAGGGAACAAAGGACTTTTGACTAATTTTGTACCGTTACAAGGCGGGAATGTGTACTTTGGTGGTGGTGAAGGGAGGATCTCTGGGAAAGGAACTATTCAGACACCTAACCTTAATGTTGAGCAAGTTTACTATGTGGAAGCACTACAACAATTCAACTTGATCTCTATCTCTCAGATTTGTGACAAGAAGCAGTTTGTCCTCTTTACGGATATTGATTGCTTGGTGTTGTCCAAAGACTTTAAGCTCCCGGATTACTCCTAAGTACTACTCAAAATTCCGAGAAGACATAATCTCTACAGTATCAAGTTTAATGAAATTAATCCTACTGGTCAACTAGCTTGCTTGGTTGCCAAAGCATCAGAAGATGAAGCCACAAAATGGCATAGAAGGATGGGGCATGTAAACTTCAAGACCATTCACAAGCTGGCAAATATGAACCTGGTCTCTGGTTTACCTTCAAAGACTTTCAAAAATGACATCAATTTCCTTGCTTGCAGCAAAGGCAAACAACACAAAGCATCCTTCAAAGCCATCACTGCCCTCAGTCTAATAACTGAACCTTTGCAGCTACTCCATATGAATCTGTTTGGACCTACCTCCATTAGGAGCATTGACCATAAACACTACTACATAGTGGTAACTGATGGTTATAGTAGGTTCTCATGGGTTTTCTTTTTGGCGGCTAAAAGTTATACCTACCCAATTCTCAAAGACTTCGTTGCCTTAATTGAAAAGCAGGTGTCAAAGAAGGTAAAAGGTATTAGATGTGACAATGGGGCTGAGTTCAAAAATGCAGACCTCATAGCACTTTGCAATTCCAAAGGTATCAAAAGGGACTACAATGCTGCCAGAACTCCTCAACAAAATGTTGTTGCAGAAAGGAAAAACAGGACTCTTATAGAAGCAGCAAGAACCATGCTTGCTGATTCTAAGCTTCTGACTATATTTTGGACAGATGCGGTTAACAATGCGTGTTATGTGTTGAATAGGGTCTCCATAACCAATCCACATAAGAAGACCCCCTATGAGCTACTCACCGCCAAAGTCCCAAGCATTAATCATTTGAAACCTTTTGGCTGTCCTGTCACCATTCTCAACACTAGTGACTATTTGGGGAAATTTGATGGCAAGAGTGATGAAGGCTTCATTGTAGGTTATTCAGCTCACTCAAGAGCCTATAGGGTCTACAATCTCACTGCCAAGCGTGTCAATGAAACTATCAAACTACAATACTTTGAGGAGAAGACAAACATTCCCAAAGGTCCTGAATGGTATTTTAATCTTGATTATCTCAGCGACTCATTGGGATATTTTCGTTTCAAAACTAACCAACATGCAGGTCCACAAGAATTTGTGTCTTATAATGCAGATGCTACTTCTAGGTTTTCGGACTCAGATGAGGATGATGACATTTTTGTCATACCATCCTATTCCACAATACTCGCTCCCGACACCTCTGCTACTCCTGCTAGTGCTACTTCACCAGACATTACTGACTCACAAGCAACTCTTGATACACTGCTTAAGCAACAACAAGATGCTACTACTACAGCTACCCAAGGAGGCTTTGAGTTTCCTATAGATACTCCTACTATGCCAGCTACTCCTAGTGAGCCTATTGTTACTCCTGGTGCAAGTTTAACTCCTATTGGAAGTCCTATTAGTGATCCAACTTCCACAACTAGGTTATCTGGTCCTTATGACCTAGGAAACTATAATAATAAGTCTACTACTAAGTTGGATGATATTCATAAGCAACCAATAACAGACATATTCGACTCTGCTTTATATGATGATGGCATTGTTGGGGATCATAATAACTTGGCACTAGAAGTAGAAGTAACTCCTACTACTATTCAGCAGATCTATAAAGTGCATCTTACAACTCAAATCATAGGAGATCCTGGTTCTACTGTCAAGACTCGCGACATGCATAAGAAAGCAACTTCTGGTCATCATGCTCTTATGAGCTATATTGAAGACCATGTAACAACCCCAAATATTCACAATTCAAATCAGCGGAAGAGTCATTGGTGTTACGGGATAACACATTACTCAAATCATAGACAACGCTTAAAAATCGTGTCCTTTAATGACAAAGCATTTTCCATTCATAAATATCAAATTATATAGGTCCTTAGGTCATAGTATGTCTTACAAATTTACAAAACATTTGAATAGAAATTTTTATTTAAATGCGGGCCATAAACACTTATCGTCTTCCCGAGAATTATCTTCAACTACCTGAGATAAAACATGTTAAAAGTCTGCGAAATGCTGAGCGAGTCCATAGAGTTTAATAAAACCATTAACATAATACCGGTATATAATCATTACCGAAAAACATTTTGTACAATTCCTTGTCATAGACCATGACATAGGCGAAAAACATTTTATAGGAATCACTGTTGTAAATCATAACATATGCCAAAAAAATTTTATACGAATCCCTGTCGTAAATCATAACATAGGCCTTTGCCGCCAAAACCATTATACGAACCATTGTCGTAACAGTACCATACAATACGTTTTATAACGTTGTTTATAGTATAATAAAAACCACAGTACCATACAATACGTTTCATAACGTTGTTTATAGTATAATAAAAACCGTTATACAAAACAGTTATGTAAAACCAGAACACAGGTATAATAATAAATAAGACCCTAGATTGCTAGTCAGGCAATATATTATAATTCAAATCATATATCATACACTATTCCTGAGACCGCAGCCTTAGTGTTACCATTATCATTATTATTATCGGATTATTATAAGCCGCATGACATTGTTACCTTTCTATAATATATATCGGGTAGCTAGCCCGAAACTCATTTGCCCATTTTAAACAGCGTGTCATCACAAAAATCACGCTAATTATATCCCTCTCATACATAAATTCGCTTGCCAATCAATGTGACACAATGGGGATCAGCCGTCAAGATGCGAACTGGGGTGATCTTCCCCAAATAGTACTATTATATGCATAAGCGTCTACCCACTCCCGGTAGTTCACAATTCATGCTAATGAGACTTATAGTGACATAATCTAACTAATAATAATCCATTTTAATCATTCATTGGGTCATCCAATCAAACGGGTCCATATCAATAAACATACAATCAGGACCACTTGTGTTCTATTTTAATTAAAACTAGCATGTTATCTCCCTCGTGTGTTTATAAAACATTTCATAAAACAATTAAAAGAGTGTGAGGCTATGAACTCACGTTGGTTGGGAAAGGCGGGTTATCAGTAATTAGGATGTATGGTACGTGCCTTGATCACGGGAAACCTAAACAAATAATACTCGATCTTAGACTATGTCGAATAATATTTATAAAAAGTTATTATGTATATGTAATGATGTCATAAACATGATGATCAAGTGGGGTTTTAACACCTTTATACAACATTATTAGTTGTTAAGTACATTGTTAACTTAAGTCTCATTATACTAGTTTTAGCCCATTTACATGTTAAGGCCCAATAGGCCCATTAAGAGTCCAATACATTATATTAGTCCATTTATCTATTTAAGACCAGGCCTATACTCATATGTTGGGCCCAAGTAGGTTAAGCCCATGAGCAAGTCCAATAGTGCTAAACCAAACTAGCTGGGCCTAATGGTCCAAACAGGCTAATTTTGGTCCATTATGGGTGCATATGTTACAATGCTCGGGTTTGTAGATTTTTACTTGTAAAATGTGTTTACATATCAGTATATATTTTATAAAAATGTTCGACGGGTCCGAACATCTATGTTTTATTTGGCGAAAACGCATACTTTCGGTTTTAGTCGAGAAGACGTAAAAATCATATATATAGTTTGTGGTTTAGAAAACCATTTGAGTTTTATTTTTATAAAATGTGATACTTATTTATTATAGTATATAAACATATTTTATAGTAGTTATTATCATTCATTTACTTTTATACACTTATTTTATATATTATTTTACTTCAAGTGGCCATTTTAATATTATATACATTAAAGTCAAATCTGATGTGAAATCTCATGTTCACCATTTTTACTATATCTTGAGTTCTATAAGGATTTGGAACCCCAAATTTTTAATGTATAAACTACATTATATCCTTTACAAATAACTCTTCTATGGATCCTTCTCAAACAGCCTCTAAATATTAGTTTTAATTCGTCCAAAACAGATCAGTCAGATTAGTACCGCAAAAGTGTTTTGGCCATATCTTGCTCATTTTTAACATTCCATTGTGTGGTCAGTTCACCACTTATGTAAAAATCATTTATCTATCATTATATCAAAAAATATAATCCATTTAATCAAGTAAAAATATTGAAAGTTACTTTTTATTACAGCCTACATAACTAGTTATGATTTTATCAACTTTTACTTCTAGTTTTAGCCTTTTTAACCTAATCTAGTGACACAAAATCCCTATGCAATAAATTGATAATCATTTATCATCATCATACATATAAATTTTGAAGTAAATATACAAATAATTTTACAAAAACAATATGATGATAGAAATAAAATGATCTTTATACCAACCAAATGATGAAAAGGTTGAGATTTTGGATGAACAAGGCTTGATCTTGTCACCAAATCTTTAACTTAGAAAATGAACTTTTTGAAATCTTCAAATGTATGAACACCTTCTTGAAAATCAGCCCTAGGACTCCATGAAAACGTCTTTTCACAAGTTATAATAACTTCCAAACAACCTCCTTTTAAGTAGTCTTCAATATATGTTGATTATTGATAAAGTTTTTGGTTAAAATTTGATGGAAATGGGTGTATGCTGGTGGTGTTAGACGGTAAGAGAGGAAGAGAGGGAGTGAGTTGGATAAACTTTTTAGTTAAGTTTGCATGTATGTGAAATGTGTAAGAGAAAATGGATTTTTTGTATCTTTCAAGTTTATGAGACAAGTGTCTCAAGGAAACTCATAGTTTTGATAACAAAGGGGTGTTACCCCTTGTTGTGTCCGCCCATAGTCGGGGGGGGGGGGGGGGGGGGGGGTGGGACAAGTGTAAACTTGTTTCATCCCCTATTATTTTACGGGTAATCCTTGATTCTAGTTTCCTCGATTTACATGCTCTCGGGTCGATTTGTGAAAAACGTTTTTATAAATTATGAATCTACGACACAAAACGATTCTAATAAAAATTGTCTCATAAAAACGGAGCACAAAAGCGTAAATACGTAAACCTAGGGTTTCCGGTTTAATCGTAAAAGACGTTAAATTATGCACGTAAGCCCTAATTTCTTCCCGTAATTATGTGTTTTCATGAACCCACATAAAATAAAATTTCAAAATAATATACGAGAATAAAATTATTATCTGAAAATGTCAGACTGTCTCAAAAACGGAGTATGTAAACGTAAACACGTAATGTAGAGCTCTCCGGCTTAAACGTAGACGATGCTAATTTAAGGAGTAAACCCTAATTTCTTCCCAAAAGTGAGTGAGTTCATAAATTAATAATAAAATAATGATTATAAATAATACTTGAAAGTAAAATAACGACCTCAAATTGACGGATTGTCACAACATTTTCCCATAATAAGGATCTTTGTCCTCAAAGATCGATTCATCTTACTACTCGCTTCTTTTAGAGCCAAAGACAAGTGGGAATTTCCTCCACATTCGGTCTTTTCTCTTAAGCGTAATTCATTATAATACGCGAGTTTTATCAAACAAAACTATGGGAATACGATCATGCTTAAGTTGACTTACTTTCTCTTTCCATGATTTCCACGGGTTTTCGATGAATGCAACTTTTCGCCGACCCAAACTTCATTAAGAAATTATCAGATTTTCACTTGATAGACATTTTATCAAGTTCGGTTTACGGAACATATTTCATGCAGCTCTTGAAGTCCTAGGGTAGTCTAGCTTATATGCCTCTCGGACCAAATCTTTACATTATCTCAATGGTCCCATACAACGGGGACTTAGCTTCCCACGATCTTTCAGATCATCAATTCATCTTTCCACGATGAAAATTCTCGGCATAACTTTGCTACCCATCCTGCACTTCAAGATCTACATCTCACATTCACATAACCTCCTGCCCACTACCGGCATTCAATAATCAGATCCTAATTTCCACAATCATTTCAGGTCTCGTGGGTCGGGTATCTTCATCCCAACTCCTACCTACGGATGCTCTTAAACTCTTATTTATATAGATCCTCGCAAGGTTCAGTCTCAATCCTAAAGCAATAATTATCAATGATAACCTATCCTAAGGAAAGTGCTTATCCTGTTCATTACCAAAGGTCAATCATACAAGCATAAAACAAGCCTTCTACTGTCTGTATCGTTCCTTCACCTTGTCCCTTCGATTGGGGGTGGTAAGCAGTACTCATATAAAGATTTGTTCCCAATGACCTCTGAAGGAATCTCCAGAATTTTGATACGAAGCGAGTATCTTGATTGAGATGATCGATACATGCAAACCATGCTTACACAACTCCTTTAAATACAAATGAGCCAACTTCTCCATCGAGAACCTATCATTAATTGGAATGATATGAGTAGATTTGGTCAGTCTATAGACGATGACCCAAATCGAATCAAATCCAGATGATGACCTTGGAAGAATTTTGATAAAGTCCATGTTGATTCTACCCCACTTCCAAACAGGAATAATAAGCTGTAGAAGTAATCCTGATGGATTTTGGTGTTCAGCCTTGATCTTCGCAAAAGTTAGATATTTACTAACGTATGTGGCGATGTCTGCTTTCTTTTTTGGCCATTAGTACAACTTCCTTAGATAAAGATACATTTTATCAGAATGGCATGAATAGAATACTTAAACTTATAAGATTCCAACATGACTAAATCTCGAAATCCTCCATATTTAGGGCAACCACAAACGACCTTTTAACACTTCACGCCATCGGCTCCCATCTCTAATGGTTCTCATTAGCCACGAAACCCTTCATCATCTATATTATCCTTCTTACATGCATCGGCTATTTCTAAATTGCTCGGGAAAATTATTATGCACGGTCATTACTAAGGAACACATCCTAATTGGTTCTTTATCCTTTCTACATAATGCGTCAGCAACTACATTCACCTTCCCCGATGAGATAAATATCATGACCATAATCACACAGAAATTCTTTCTTCATATCTTCTAAGTTTTAGTTTCGTCTCAACTATTATCTTTATTAGTTTTGCTCAGTCCGACGTTTAAAACGTCGATAAATATTACAAGTAATTATATAATAAATATTTAATTTATGAAACGTAAACGTAAAATTTTTAAATTTCTCAGCTCTTCCAATTATAGAAAAATGTTCAAAATAAATTTGGATTTAGTTAACACGATCTTCGTTGATTTATCAAAAATAATTAACAAGATCCGTAAATGTTCGAAAAATCTTTGTCTAAACTTTGGTCAAAATTTTCTTAGTTGAAGAGCAAAAACTGCAGCTCCAAATTCCAAGTCATGGGTTATATGGTTTCCTCAATTCCTCCTAGGTTGTCTTGAGGTATACACATCTACTCCTATGGGAGTTTAGTTAAATGACCTGGGTATGAGGGAATGATTCCTTAATAATCCTTCGATAAATATCTGTCAAATACAAACATCTTCGCACTTCCTTTTTGGTATAACCCAAAGCCTTAATGTCTCTGATCTTTGAAGAGTTAACATAGGTTCCACTACCATTAATCACATGGTCAAAGAATGTAAGGGATCAAGCCTAATATCCCACTTTAAATATTTAACGCATAATGTTTCACATCTCAGCTAGATCACGCTAGTCTACAAATGATTACTAAGCTCCTTCTTATTCTTGGAAATAACTAGATGGTCCTTAATGATCACAAGCATGAACTTATTAAAATACAGATTACACACGCGATTCATTAAATTCATGAATGCGACTGGTACGTTGGTCAATCCAAACGACATCACATGAAACTCATAATGTTCATTACGAGTTCTGAATGTAGTGATTGGAATAGATAATCTTCTTTACAGACGCGAATTTGATGATAACCATGTCGTAGATCAAATTTTTGAATATACACTAGAACCTTGTAAATGATCGAACAAATCTTTCATCTTGGGTAATGGATATAAATTTTGATCGTCAATATATTTAGTTCACGGTAACCAATGAATATATGGAATGATAATACCATAGCTCTTCATGACGACAAGCTCGGTAGAATGAAAGATTTCTCCAACAACTCTCTTAGTTGCACGATAACTCTTTTGATTCAGATGGTGCTGACGTATGGTGCACATGTCACTGGTGTAGCACCGGGAATATAATCAGCACCAAATTCAATCTTGCCTTAATGGCGGAAGTCTAGGTAATCATCAGCAAACACCTCAGAAAGTCTCAGATAACAGGAACATTTTCTTATTTAATTCACCTTAGGTTCTTTCTAGATCGTTAGATCTATGACTAGTTCACAACCATTCATGGTATAATTTCAAGCCTAAATGCAGGATACGTTCACCCATCGGGAATTATTTAGATCACCTTTAATAATTAACATCTTATCTTTTAGGGGAATTCTACTCGTGTTCCCATCAATTAAGACAATGACATCACGTCATAACAATGATCCTAACCTAATTGACACCACCATCTTTCCAGTTTTATTATCGTTGATAAGACAAGAACTACTTAGGAGGCTAAGTATACATCCTTTTTAAATCTTATTGGTGCTCACTACTTCTCCATTAACCAAAAGCTAATAATAATCTTTCACAATTTAAGGATATCTAGAGACATAGCTAACCTTAAAAGAGTGAGGTCAACGCATGATTTACGTGAGAGAATTTCAAATCAGATAAAGACGAAAATATTAATGAATATGGATATATTCCATGTTTTCATGATTTGTTTACGCATCCCAAGGCACCTGGGATCGTTACTCACGTTACTCAAAGGTAGTCTATTTTAAAAGATAATATAAAAATGTTGAAACTCCAAGCCGGATATCAACAACCAATAACTAGATACGTTTCCAAGGAATCTTATCATGAAAGAAATGAACAAGAAGTGGATATTAATTGTCAAATAAGAGAATATACACAGATGAGTAAATTCAATTCGAAAGAATGGTAAGGGCACATATGTAGGTTTTCCTGACAATATGTCCTTATTTTTGCACTTCTTGCAGATCTCATAAAAATTTAATCATTCACAATTACAAAGAAAAATGTAGTTTTATTAACAATTTCATGGTGACTACTAATCAGCCTTGCATGGTCCCTTCCAAATTATACGTAGGCGCGCTTCTATGTACAACTTCGGATTAACGATGCAATACTCAGTTCGTCAAAATTTTGTCATCATGTTCAAAATATATATTCATGTTTAATTATGAAATAAAAATAAACATGATTTTACCGAAATGTTCATCATTATGAAAGCATTTCCATTTACAAGGTGTTTAAATAAAAACTTTTTTTCGATGGTAATTACTAATAGTACCGATTTAAATAACTCATATGAAAATAAGAATTTCATATTTTCCCCAGATGGTATTGTATTACTTATAAAAACAATGAGTGATCTTCAAAAGAGTGATGAAGAGTTGTTCACCAAGAACTAATTACGATATGATTAGAAATGAGCTTAGCCAAATAATCATGAGGTTCATGACATCGATGGCACTCAGGAATACGAACAAATAATTCACAATGCAACTAAAATCGAGATGAGTATTCGTTCAATGGTTGCATCACTAATGCGAATATCAGGAAGAAGCAAGAAAAGATAGATAACATCGATACATGTAGAGTTTAGCAATCGAAGATAGTCTTTTCATTAATAAAAAACAAGTCAAAAGTTGTATCGTCATACATTACATGTCATCATGTAATGTTATACAATTCCAAGGACTCGTCCTACCAACTGATATCTCAGTTAAGCTAGGGATTTTAAAAGATACTACAATGAATACTAAGCTAAAAAGAGTCATTAGGTGTTACACATGTCCCGGAAGATCCATCGGTCCCAATTCAGAAGAAGATTTCTTCAATTTATTTCTTGGACACTGGACATCCTCGTCATTGGACAATGGCCTAGGAACAACCCTTAACACGAACCAACAATCATTTAAAACCTTATAATTCAACCACAGGACTCAACAACTTCCTCTTAACAATCTCGCATTCTATACGAGTTAAATTTGACTTTATTCAAGTTTCAACCAACTTATACTCAATGCGACATTCTACCTCATTCTCCAATACTTTCAACCTTATTCTTAGGCCTTTAAAGGGCAATAAAAGCTTAACATGAAAACCACTAAATTTTCAATTCTATAGCTCCTATAGCAACAATTATCAAGTGAGTCACGAGCAGGAAATGACTCACACATTCAATTAGACTTCTCGGAAAGGTACGAGTGGCATGAGGCTTTGGGTAAAGGTTCCAATGACAGCCTCAAGTGCAACTGTAAAACCTCTGATTTTACCTTATTGACTTTGTCAACTGTTATACTATTTATTTTTGGAATTTATGTAA
Organism: Glebionis coronaria; assembly: GCA_025667525.1. NCBI lineage: Eukaryota > Viridiplantae > Streptophyta > Magnoliopsida > Asterales > Asteraceae > Glebionis > Glebionis coronaria. The sequence continues at coordinate 306,566,579 of CM046881.1, read as the reverse complement.
TTTCACTTTTATATGACTTATTAATTATCATATACCTTTTGTCATACTACCTTTCATATTTATTTTACATTTATATGAACCTTTAGTCATTTATTGACTACTCTGACAACTGACTGGCCACTTGATTGAATAATAAACTCATCACCTTAGTACATATTTTGAGATAAACTATAACCTTACTTAATTTATTTATTAAGTACTTGGATTATTTTTATATGTACATATTTACATATATTACCTAAAAGGAATAAATACCTAAACACTTTAAAACAATGTACATTATTTTACATTGTCATTTATTTACTTTATTTAAGTAAAATAATTTTAGTGATGTATTTAATATACATTTTCACTAAATTACCTAAAAGCTTCAACAAAATACCTACAACTCAACAAAATACCTACAATAATATACAAGTACTAATATTATCATACAACACTTGGCAAAATTTATCAAAAACCCTTTCCCCATTATACAAGTACTAATATTATTATACAAGTATTATAAAAGTGTATAATACTTTCCCCATTACACTTTAACCTCCACATTATTACTTGTATAATAATATACTTGAAACAAGGCTTTTTGGGTGATTCAAAAGCCTAAAATTATGTACTCGGAATGTACTTTTCAAATATTTGGTATGTATAGTCATGGGGTGTCAGTAGCTTGATCGAAATTTTGGTACAAGTGACGGGTTCAAGGTTGAGTTTTGAATAGTAGTTTTTTTATGATTTGGGATGCACGGGATACCTAATCTTTGAGTTGAGTTTTGAGATCGTCTAGAAGGTTGTTTGTAGATTGTTTGAGTCACATATATGTGGTGAGGAAAGAAAAAAAATATTCTTTTGGAAAAGTCGATCTTGTGCACGGTTTAAATAATATGTAGCGGGGCATAAGATGTTTTGGTTGCCATTAAGTATTTCTTGGATCATTTTTTGTTGTCATGAGTCATTTGAATTGGTACATGTTTGAGTTTTCCTTTTGAGTTTTCGTGGTTTTGGTCTGTTTTAACTCGTGCACGTGAAATGTCGTTAGTTATCCGTGGGTTTGATTCGTTGATCGTATCTAGTGGATTCAGGATGTAGTTTTGGGTTCGTATTGATTGGGAGCGTTGAGGTAGACATATGAAAGACTTGGTCACGCCTACACGATTAAGTAGGTGGCCTTGAGAGAATGGTCGGAATGCCCTTAGTGGGGATGAAAGAGTTAAAAGTTCGTAGACGAACTAATGTGGTTATGAGGTCTCTTAGGAGTGCCAAGGGAGATGAATAGAGATTTGTATAATGTATGGATATTGGCATAAGTAACGCGCCATAGAGAGTGTTGGAAGGGGATATAATACCTCAAAGGTATTTATGATTGTTCGTAAGGCATGTAAGTTTTCCGAAAATTTCCTGAGATTTAGTAGGTTTGTCTATTACTGTGAGGTAGAACCATAAATAGAGCAAGTAGGAGAAGTGAGAGGAGTTGTAGTTAGTGCCTTTCCAAGTAAATTGTTGATGGAATGATTTTAAGAGCAAGAGTTGTTAGAAATTGCAACAGATGCAAGGTAAAATTTGAGTTGCTTAGTAGTAGATTGGCTGTGAAAAGCGGTTGAGTGGTCTGATAAGAGGAAGTATTGGTCTTTTAGAATACGTGTAGATTTTCGTGAGTAGAACGAGGTAGAAATTTATTCGTATTGCTTCTAAGAGAGGGTGCAAGGAGAACGTAGTTGAAACTACTAAGGATGTTGTATGAACACTTTGGGTTTACGGTTATGATTTTCGCTTCGCCGAGGCGCTAGCAGTTTTCATGGACTCAATCAACCGGGGGTGCATGACAATATATAAACGAGTTGTCATCGGGAGCATCGATGACATCTTGATCTAATCAAATCTAAGAAGGAGAGTGAGCCGAATTATGAGTTGGTTTTGGAGTTGTTAGGAAAGGGAATTATACGTGAGATTTTCAAGTGTGAGTTTTAGGATTAAGTTGGCCAGGACGAGTAGTCAGAGATGATGGCATATCGTGGAACCAGCAAGGGGCAAAGTGAAGAAGGGTGAGGAAGCGTTTTGGAGGCTGAAGACGTGGATTGGATAATGAGCAGATCTTGGAATTATTGGAAGGACTGGATGAATTCCCGAAGCATGATGATACGTGGAGCAAGGATTTGGATGTATACGAGAACGACAAAGAAAGGCGGTTGTTTATACGTTGTGGGAACTAAAGATTTGGATGAACTAGATAGACTTAGTTAGTGGAGCTGGATTGTTATATCTGCCTAGAATGCTAGAGGCATTTGGGGTACGAGACGTAGAGAATGATCTATACAGATCATGAACGTCTCCAACACATATTTAATCATCTTGATTGAACATTTAGAAAAGGTGATGGGTGGAGTTAAGTGATGAAAGAAAATTTCAAGGCCAAGTACCATCTGGGAAAGCAAGCATGGTTGATGAGACATAGAATAAGAAGAATGAAGTGAAGCTGAGACAAACTTAAACTATATGGATGACGTATTAGGGTGGTTTGGATGAAGGATGTAGGTTACACGAGTTGAGTTGTCTAAAGCAGAGAACGCGTCAACATGTATGTTGCGTGGCTTGGACAGTCATATAGAGAAAAGGGACGTAGACTATACTTCCTACATAGATAGGAGTAGCTTAGAAAGGGCGATGTAAGGACGAAGTTGGTGAAAGGGATACATAATGGGGTCGAGGAATAAGTACGACGAGAGTTGGGTGATAGTCGATAGACTGACTAATTCATCTCATATTTCAAGATGAATGAGAAGTCACGTAGTTGAGAAGTTGGAAGGATTGCGTACGGATGTGATGGAATAGAGGGTTTTGCGTAAACGTTAGCCTAATATGTATGGAATGCCTTATGAAGGATTATGGCAAGGGAAGGAACGATGGGAAGCAAACGTAGTATACCGTTGAAAGACTAATGTTTGGTATGAGCATACTATAGGGGTAATTGAGAAAGACGCCTAGAGCATTGGCGTGAGATTTGGAGATAGTTGGAGAACGCATTATATTAGGAAGAACTCTCCTACAAAGAGAGAGTCACCGGTGAGAGGGGCATATTCCCCATTGATGAGGATGTATGGAATAAAGGAGGAAACACCTAAATTATAGGCTGAAGACGGGATATAAATTGGTATGGAAATTAAGATTGTGGAGAGACAAGCGAAAAGTAGTATGGAGGAAGAATGATTCGAGGGAGAAAGAGGTTGTGAAGATAGTGGGGTGATATTGAAGAGAAACTGTTAGAGCAAGAGGTTAGTAGTCACGAACAATGGAACGTCCACCTAGAGAAAAGGTGTAACACATGTTAGTATGAAGGATGGTTAGTTACTTGGCGCCGAGCATGGGATAGCAAGGATGAGGTGGTGGTTATGACATGTTTCTTGTGAATATTATGGGAAGCTTTTGGTTATGAAATCCTGCATATACCATTGGATGTGTTTAAGGTTGGGAGAACTTCCGAATGATGGAAAATCTATAGAGGATAGAAGCCGTTAGGTATGGTGATAGGAATTGTAGTAGAAACTGCTGGAGTTAATTCATAGGAGATGAGGTGGATCACGGTTACAGTGGGATGAAGTTAGAAGTGGCCAACGTATTGGACCGAAGGTGGATTGGAAAACTATGGAGGTGGTGGCAGTGACTAAGTAGAGGTTGAAAATAGCAAAGAACCGACAAGAGAGCTATGCGGACAAGAGGCATAAGCCGTTGAGATTTGAGATAAAGTTATGCTAAAGGTTTCACCATGAAAAGGGGTGATGCGGTTTGGAAAGAAAATGGAAGTTAGCACCAAGATTTGTGGGTCCATTTGAAATCCTTGAAAGGATTGGGCTAGTGGCGTATAGGTTGAGATTACCGGAGGAATTGAGTAGTGTGCATGGCGTATTTCATGTATCAAACTTGAGGAAATGCTTAGCAAGAACTAACTTGCAAGTACCGTTAGATGATATTAGTATGGATACGAGTCTTCGTTTTATCGAAGAGCCGATAGAGATTTTGGGTCGTGAAGCTAGGACGTTGGATAAAAAGGGTAATATACCATAGTTATGGGTAGATGGAATTTGGAACGTGGGCTAGAGTTCATGTGGGAACGGGAATGATTTATGAGGAGCAAGTATCCTCAGCTAATTGATAATGACGATCCTAAGGAGTAAATCTCGGGACGAGATTTCTATTAGGAGGGAGTGATGTGACAACCGTGGTTTTGAGGTTCGTCACTTGGTCTTATTTTAAGGTTAATTTATGTGTGACTATGTGATTTGCGTGTTTACATGTTATTTTGCGTGAACGAGGTTGGTGTGCATATCGTTTATAGGTATAAAATACTCATAAGTAAATCGAGGAACGGTTATTTCATGTTCATGAGCTCACAACTTAGTGACTATGAAATGAAATGGTGTTATTTTGGTGTTTTACGTATACGTATAAGTATTATAGTTATCGTATTTTTTTTTTACGATTTGGGGTTTAGCATTTAGAGGTCTCGGGTAAGGTGTTTAGTCATGTGAGTATTTTTCTTGATGGTTTTAAGTCATTTAGGACTTAGTTATAAAGTTTATTTCAAAATTTAAGATTTTTTATATAAAACTGTATATTTTACGTTTTTTTTTCGGTATACGCGTAAAATTGACTAATTTTACGGTTTTAAGGTTTCGGAGGCTTTAGGAGCTGAAATAAATTTAGGTAAATTAAGGTATTATTAATAACATAATAATAAGTAATAAAAAGAAAAAAAAGAAAAAAAAAGAAAAAAATATATGTTAAGTCGGTTTAGGCCGATTAAAAAGAAAGAAAAGGGAAAAAAAGGAAAAAAGGGAACCGGGCTTTTGTAATGGGCCAAGGACTTGTTAGGAAATTATATAAAGACTTTTTATTAACTAAAAACACATCATAATCCCCTGGAGATCAAACTTAAGTCAAAATCAATGGAGTCATTTTGGGTTCTTCATTAATTTTTCTTTTTTCAAAAATTCTAAGGTAAAATCTTCAATACACTTTTTAATTAAATTGTTTTTAATTCTCTTACAATCAATACATGATGGATCTAGGGTTAAGTTAATTATGAATTCTGTATAATAATGGTATAAACATGATTAGATTAATTAGAGATAATAATTATACATGGTGATGGTAATTAATTAAGCTAATTGTGTTAAATTCGTTTTTAAAAACTGGGCAAAATTTTATGTCACTTGTTTTGATCAAATCTAGAGTTATACAAACCCTTATTTTGCGATCCAAGCATCCCTGAATAGGTATTTGAAGTGGCTTTCAAATTCAAGAAACGAGAACTAAATTGGAGGTCGGGAGGTGGGTCAAATACAGGTTAAATAGTCGGAGGTCAAAACAGTTTTGAAATCAGTCGGGTTTAATTTAATGTTTTAAGGTGATTGGGGTACTTAGGACTACACTTGAGCCCTCTAATGAGTATGGTAGTTGGTTTATATATTAAATAAGAGACCTGAAGGGTGGCTAAGCAAATGGGTTAGGGTAAGACCCCCTAATCATAACAAACTTTTTGTATGCTCAAAATCGGTAAGATGCGGATAGGCAGAAGTATATATATATATATATATATATATATATATATATATATATATATATATATATATATATATATATATATATATATATATATATATATATATATATATATATATATATATATATATATATATATATATATATATATATATATATATATATATATATATATATATATATATATATATATATATATATATATATATATATATATATATATATATATATATATATATATATATATATATATATATATATATATATATATATATATATATCGGGGCCTTAACCGTAGCTTTAAGGTTGGGGCAAAAGGGAGGAGTTAGCTGACATATGTAAGGTCATAGGATTTCCTTTACAGAGATCATGGGTATGGTTAGGTGGGCGTTTGGCTTACAGTTTGGAGACCTAAAAACCGGGACTGTTTTGTGTAAAATGTTAACGAGACGGGTTATGAAGTAAACTAAGTTAAGGGCTTTATAGAGGGGTGTAATGAGATGCTTACAGCATATAAATGAGGTATATATATGGGAGAAGGTTAGATGTCCATCATGGGTTGATGAGCCATCTTAGTGTTTGGTTCATGTTTTGATTGTGTGCTTTTGTTTGTTAGCTTTTTGCTAGTGCGCGGATTTTTGGAGAAGCTCAATCAGGTAAGTTTCATAGTCCCATATCTTTTAATGATTTTCACTTCGAGATGGGATGGAAGAGACACTGTATGGTTTTGTAACTAATGATGTGAATGTTTTTATGGTTTGTGATAGACTTGTGTGTGCACTTATGTGATTAACTGCTATGTGATTCTTGATTGTGTTTATGATTTGGATCGGGGGACACGTATCCTCTCAGTTATTGTGGTTTGACTTGGTACCAAGGGGATGTTGACAAGGCGGGGCCTTGGGGAGGTACATAGATGTGTGAGCATCTATGGAACCAATGGATAATGACAAGGCGGGGCCTTGGGATTGGTACATAGGTGTATGGGCGCCTATGGTACCATGGTGTTTGGTAAGGCTGGGAGCCTTGGATTTGGTTTGGAATGATTGATCTTGAATGTTAGTTGTTAATGCATACTTGTAGCACATTGTCCATATGTTTAGTGGTTTATGGTTGTTCACAACTTATTATAATCTATTTTCGGTTGGATTCTAAACCTATGACTCTCACCAACATTATGTTGACGTGTTTTAGTGTCTCTTTCAGGTGATAAAGTGGTTAAGCGTGAGAACATATGTGGCTAGGATTGGAGTCGCGTAGGAATGCATTTAGAAGGAGATCCCTGTTCCTTCTTAGTTTATTTTTATAGTTTGTTTTAATAAGTGATACTATGAACCTATATGTTGATTTGTTTGTGTTATTTGTTTGTCTTGGGTAAGAGGTAGGCCTGTTACCTACTTACCTAGACTCATGCATTGATGAGATATTGTCATGACCTTTGTGTCACCTTTTATGACATTTCTAATTCATATAGTTCTCTCTATGGACACGCTATTGTTGTGATGATATCCATGTGTCGCGTCCCATATTCCGCCATAGTGGGGTGTGAGATCATGGTAGGTGACAGTGCGGTTCTTTAAGAACCAATCCAAGTGATCTTGCCAGAACACACAGAGTGACACTCTCCAGTGCTCATAGTGATGAGTGGAAATCCTTTCAGTGTCAACATTAAACAACACTGTGGTAGGTGACAAGCAAGATTCTACCAGAATCAAGCTCGTGAAAACTGGAAAGCAACAATGGTGAAGCTCTTAATTGAATTTCACTTGTTCCAGGTTCATGAATTGACGACTTCAATCATGAGGATAATTTTATCCAAATGGTTCACTCTTTATGTTCGCAATCATCTTTGGACGGTCAAATAAAGAGAACGGGTTTACCTGCAAGATCTTGTCAAGGAGATCTTTTATTAGAGCTACCTGTCACAAGTACGATATTTAATATCATCCAACGGTCTTCACCGAGCGGAGGTAAAATGCTACCGAATTAGAATAAAATGTCAAAGCCATTTTATTCGTGTCTTATTATGTTGCTGCATTCGAAGACGGTGACGTTGTGGTGTACCAAATGAAGTCGTCCTCACATACTTATACTTTCTGCACCAAATATTTCAACAAGATTCAAGAAAGTTCAACCTAAACGTCTTCCGCTGTATCAACTCTGAAATTTTCAAGAATTGAACAAAGTATAGGTGTGTGGGACTTGAGGCCCAAGTCCACTTATGTTCATGGGTCAGAGGCCCAAGTCCATTTAGTAAGCCTGACCCATGTGCATGTTCATGGGTCAAAGGCCCAAGTCCATTTATGGACATGGGTATATAAACCCATTTACTTCATGGAAGGGGTGTTGGTTGTTTCATTTTTTTATACATTTTCACATTTTCTTTCATCTTTATCTCACTACTTTCTCTTTCTAAAAACATCAACCTCACTTGTGGATCAAGATTACCAATATTCTATAGAAGTTATCACCATTACTCAAAGATTAATGGATCAAGTGATAAGGTATACTCCTGTATAAGTGGCAGTTAATAATTAGAGGAAGTTTGATGATGGGAAGAACTTTCCTGTAAATCATCATTTCCAGAAGAATAATAATCAAGGCAATGATCGTCAACAGCGGAACAAAAGAAATGATGTTTCTAAAGTTTATGCTGTAAATTTGAGCAATGGTTATAGTGGAAGACTTCCCCTATGTCAGATATGTTCTCTACATCACACAGGATATTGCACTATCAAGTGTCAAACTATTGAAAAATGGGACATCAGACATGATACTATAGAAGTAAAGGACCAGCTACTGGAAGTAACCAAATTCTTGTAACTAAAGTTTATCATAACTGCATAGATAAAGGGTATCTGATGAATGAGTGTCGTAAAGAGAGCAATAGCCGAGGAAAAGCCTGTTTACTAAACGATACTCATCAAGATCAGAATACGGTTACGGGTATGTTTCATCTACATCAACATCTAGTTAAAGTAATATTTGACTCAGGAGCTGATCGAAGTTTCAAATTTGTTAAAATTGATGCGAAGTTAGATATTCCGATTGTTTCTTTGAATACTAAGTATGATATAGAAATGGCCGACGGAAAAATAATTAGCACTGATACCATTATTCGAGGATGTATCATTAATTTACTACGCCAATCCTTTGAAATCGATCTTATACCCATTGAGCTCGGTAGTGTTGACGTCTTCATTAGAATGAACTGGTTATCTAAATACCATGCCAAAATTCTATGCGACGAGAAAGCCGGTAATATTCCTATTAACGGTGAAGTTTTGATTGTCTATCAAAAGCGAAGTAAGACTCGACTAAATCTCATATCATGCTTAAAGATAAATAATTATGTATCCCGAGGTGGTCAAGTTTCCTTAGTTCAAGTAGTGGAAAAGGAGACAGAAGAGAAGCGATTAGAAGATATTTCGATAGTTAGAGAATTTCCTGAAGTATTTCCCGAGGAATTACCAGGTTTGCCGCATGTACCTCAAGTTGAATTCCAAATCGATTTGATACCAAGAGCAACACCGATTGCTAAAGCGCCTTATCGATTAGCACCTTCGGAAATTCAAGAATTATTAAATCAAATCCATGAATTAACTGATCGAGGATTTATTAGACCAAGTATATCGCCGTGGGGAGCTCCAGTCTTATTTGTCAAAAAGAAAGATGGATCTTTTAGGATGTGTATCAATTATCGTGAGTTAAACAAACTTACTATAAAGAATCATTACCCATTACCCAGAATCAAAGATTTATTAGATCAACTTCAAGGATCAAGCGTATATTCGAAGATTGATTTGCGTTCAGGTTATCATAAACTGAGAGTTAAGGAAGACGACATTCCTAAAACTACTTTCAGGACGCGATACGGGAATTATGAATTTCAAGTAATGCCTTTTGGTTTAACCAATGCACCAGGTGTTTTAATGGACTAATGAACAGAGTGTGTAAGCCTTACTTGGATAAATTTGTGATCGTGTTTATCAATGATATTCTTATCTACTCTCGTAATATAGAGGAACATGCCAAGCATCTTGGTATAATTCTTGAATTACTTAAGAAGGAGGAGTTGTATGCTAAGTTCTCGAAGTGCGAATTTTGGATCAATGTTGTTCAATTATTAGAACATGTCATTGATAGCCAAGGTATTCATGTGGATCCTACAAAAATTGAAGCGGCAAAGAATTGGAGTAAGCCTAGTACGCCTACGGAAATAAGATAATTTTTAGAACTTTTTGGGTATTACCGAAGATTTATCGAACGTTTTTCAAAAATTGCTAAAGCTATGACTGAATTGACTCAGAAGAACAAACCGTTTGTCTGGGGAAATAGTCAAGAGATAGCTTTTCAATTATTAAAGCAAAAGTTGTGTGAAGCACCTATCCTAGCATCACAAGAAGGTAACGATGACTTTATCGTTTACTGTGATACATCTATTAGAAGAATGGGAGTAGTGCTTATGCAAAGGAATTAAGTTATTGCTTATGCATCAAGGCAACTTAAACATAATGAGAAAAATTATACTATTCATGATCTAGAATTAGGAGCGGTGATATTTGCTCTTAAAATTTAGAGACATTACCTCTATGGTAAGAAGTGTGTAGTATTTACTGATCATAAAAGTCTTCAATATATTCTTCATCAGAAGCAATTGAATATGAGACAGCGACGTTGGTTAGAGTTACTTGCTGATTACGATTGGGAAATTTGTTATCATCCAGGTAAAGCCAATGTAGTAGCTGATGCTTTAAGTCGAAAGGAGCGTGTTAAGTCGTTGCGAGTTAGATCATTAATGATAACTCTTTTCTCGAAGTTACCTACCCAAATTCTCGAATCACAAAAATAAGCACTTAAGGTAGAAAATGTAGAAGTTGAGAAGTTGAAAGGAATGGATAAAGAATTTGAAATTCGTCAAGACGGAATCCGTTGTATTAAAAATTATAGTTGGTTACCTGCCCATGGAAATTTACGATATTTGATTATGCACGAGTCTCAAAAATCAAATTATTCTATACATCCTCGTTCCGACAAGATGTATCAAGATCTGGAAAAAAAACTCTATTAGTAGCCTAACATGAAGGCAATCATAGCATAATACTTTAGTAAGTGTTTAACGTGTGCAAGAGTTAAAGCAGTATATCAAAAGCCATCTGGACTGTTGATACAACCAAAGATTCCAATATGGAAATGGGAAAGAATTACGATGGATTTTGCGACTAAATTACCTAAGACATCAAATCGTCTTACAAAATCTACGCGATTTCTTCCTATTAAAGAGATCGATAGTATGGAAAATCTTACGAGATTGTACATTAAGGAAATAATCTCTCAACATGGAGTGCCTGTATGTATTATCTTAGAGCGTGATAGTCGTTTTACATCTGTATTTTGGAGATCGATGCAAAGTGCCTTAGGTACTCAATTGGACATGAGTAAGGCATATCATCCACAAACAGATGGACAAAGTGAAAGGACTATTGAAACTCTAGAGGATATGCTTAGAGATTGTGTGATAGATTTTGGAAAAGGATGGGAGAAATATCTACCTTTAGTATAAATCTCTTATAACAATAGTTATCATGCTAGTATTAAAACGGCGCCTTTAGAACTACTTTATGGAAGAAAGTGTCGATCGTTGTTTGCTGGGCTGAAGTTGGAGATGTTTAACTGACGGGACCAGAAATAATACATGAAATTACTAAAAAGATTATTCAAATCTGACACTGATTACAAGCTGCACAAGATAGACAAAGGAGATACGCTAATACTAGACGTAAACCGTTATAATTTGCAGTTGGAGTTCGCGTTATGTTAAAAGTTTCGCCTCGTCAAGGAGTTATTCGATTCAGAAAGAAAAAGAAACTGAATCCAAGGTATATAGGACCATTCAAAATAACCAAAATAATTGGCCCTGTGGCATATAAACTAGAGCTACCTTAAGAGCTTAGTAATGTTCACAATACTTTTTTATGTTTTGAATTTGAAGAAAGGCTTATCTAATGAATATCTCATCATACCGATGAAAGAACTTCAACTTGATGATAAGTTAAACTTTGTAGAAGAGCCCATGGAAATCATGGATAGAGAAATCAAACGATTGAAGCAGAGCCGTATCCCGATAGTCAAGGTACGATGGAACTCGAAGAGAGGACCTGAGTATTCTTGGGAGCGTGAAGATCAAATTCAAGCTAATATCCGCATCTATTCTCTTCTATTAACCCTAGTTTTAGCTAAATCTTAGGACGAGATTTAGATTAAGAGGAAGAGACTATAACATCTAGTAATTTTTACTAATTTAATATCTCTGTTTATAAATAAAGAGGTGATTTTACTAAGAAATTTTTGCATTTTATTATGGTATATGACTTAATTGTTGAATGTATGCATTCTCACTATCTCAATTATCACTTCCACATATGCCTATATATTGTAAACACTATGTATATATCATGTCTGAGTTTTAAAAGTAACTATATATATATATATATATATATATATATATATATATATATATATATATATATATATATATATATATATATATATATATATATATAGAATGAATAAGAACAACTCGAATATAACAATGATACTTTAAATTCCTATGAAATCTGTAACACCCCATTTTAATAAATAGAATGTCACGCGTGATTATGGCGTGTCATCAAAGCATACAAGGATAAATGTATAAAACATCACATGACCATAAAGGAAATACCGGAAACAACCATCAGTATCCCAAAAGTAGAACTCATCACACACAAACATAAGTACTGTAAATGAAAAGGACTAAACAATGTCCATAGAAATGAATATCAAAAGTATGAAGAAATGCATAAAGTAATGAAGGCTCAGAAGCTTCCAATCCATATGCACGTACGCTTAAAGTCTACGAGCGTCCTTGAGTGCCTTCCGTTTTGGGAACATGAAAGGAAAAATGGCTGAGCATAACGCTCAGTGCACGGATATACATATAAAGCATGAATAATATAAGCATATACGCATAGAGCAGCGGAAAAGACTAAGTCCTCAATAACCTGGTATATCTTAGTAAAACTGGTTTTATAGTTTGAAAAGCCTTATGTTTATCTTATAAAAACTGTTTAACATGTTTACCATTTAGCCAATATAGGTCATGAAATATCAACGTGCATGAATACTTGGAGGGATGACCTCGTCATGCAAATTAGAGGGGCTGCCTCTAATTTAATATAAGTTTTTGGGTAGGAGGGATCAGCTCCTTGTGAAGGATGCAAGGCACAGGCCACATTCACCTGAATAATCTGCTGAATACATGTAACCTAGGATGCACCCATACGCCCTACATGATAATAATAATAATATAGCCAAAAGCTGAAGGGACGCCACGAGCTATCACTCCGTCGTGGTGGAGTCATAACACTGGTTCCTCTAGTGTTATGGTTATGGTACCTCCATAACTAGGTGAAATTGGTCATGCATGTATATGGCTTTAGGTATCTAATTAAACATAAGCAATTAAAAAACATATAAAACATATACTGGAAAAACAGTTGGCTGCATACGAGGAATCCTAATAAGGAAGAATGTCCATACTGAAAGGACGGAGAATCTGTACCTTGTGTCCAGTGAACGAAGAAGACGAACGGAAGAGAGTCCTACTTCGATATCACTAATGCTACATAAATAATATACGTGTATAAGTATCTGATTACTAACTACGTAACTGGTCTTATATCATGTTTTAGCTTGTTTTATATGTTCATGTCTTGTTTTACTGATTCTAGTTTTATATTGCGTTTATCATGTATTCTGTCTTATTCTGATTAAGTATTACTTGTATTTCTTGTATTATTATACTTGTTGTGTAATAATAAGTAACTTTCTAAAAATAGCAGGTTTCCTAAAATTAAAAGTTTCCAAAAATAGAAAGTTTCCAAAAATAGAAAGTTTCCAAAAATAGAAAGTTTCCAAAAATAGATTGTTTCCAAAAATAGAAAATTTCCATAAATAGATTAGCTGCCTTAATTAAATAACTTTCTAAAAATAGAAAGTTTCCATAAATATATTGGCTGCCTTAATTAAATAAGTTTCTAAAAATAGAAAGTTTCCATAAATAGAAGTAAGCTGGATTATTAAGCTAATAATATATAAGCTTCAGTTTTACTGATTAATATTTTAAGTCATGTGATATATAATATAGTTTACTCATTATTACATGTAAACTATAGGTTATAAGATTTAATTAAATATAACATGATTTAATTAAATAAAAGGTAATAATACTTAGGTTAAAACATGTATTAATATTTATTATTAATATAACCTAAGTCATGAAAATTAATTAATTATAAGTCATGTTTAATAATTAATTAATTATATAGTCTAACTAAATAATAAGTACTTAGGTTAAAATCCATGTATTATTAATAATAATAATAACCTAAGTCATGTTGTAATTAAATTAATTAAATAACATGTTAAATTAATTTAATTTACCTTGTAATGAATTAACTTGTAAAAATAATAATTAACCTTGAAAAAGAACCCGTGAACCGAACTCGTGTTTTAAACTAAACATGTCATGAATCAGACCCGTAAACCCATGAACCGGCCTACAACCCTTAACCATGGAAAACCACCACCGGCCCACACCGGTGGTGTAACACCCCCAAATTCGTACAACTTAATACAGCGGAAGACTAGTTGGTGTTACGGGATAGCACATTACTCACATCATAGACAACGCATAAAAATTGCGTCGTTTATTAATAAAGTATTTCCATTCATAAATATCAAAGTTACATCGGTCCCAAGTCATTACATTTCATACAAAGGTTTTTGAATGGAAAAATATTGTTTAAGTGCGGGCCATGAATTCTTGTCGTCTTCCCGAGAATTACCTTCAAGTACCTGAGATAAAACATGTTAAAAGAAAAGGTCAGCGATAACGCCGAGTGAATTCATAGAGTTTAATAAAATCCATCAATATAATATCAGTATAAAATTATTACTGAAAATCATCTTGTACAAATCATTTTAATAGGCCATAGAATAGCCAAAGTCATTTTATACAAATCTTTATCGAAAATCATAATATAGGCATTTGCCTTAAAAATCATTATACGAATCATTGTCGTAAAAAACACCATACAATACGTTTTTGCAACGTTGTATAGATTAAATAAAACCATTATATGAATATGGTTATAAAAAGCCTTAAAATCATTATACGAGCCAATGTCGTAAAAACGTCATACAATACGTCTTACGACGTTGTATGAAAATAAAAACTGTTATATAAGTATGGTTATGAAAACCAAAACACAAACATAGTATCAATAGTATGACCCAGTATTGCTAGTCAGGCAATACATCGTAATTCTGAGCGTCTAGTATTATTTCGTTAGTTTTTGGATTATTACAAGCCGCATGACATTGTTACCTTACTAAACCAAAACGGGTAGCTAACCCGATACCAATTTTGCCCATCTAAAGTAGCGTGTCATCACAAAGGTCACGCTATGGAAATCTTCTCATACATAAATTCGCTTACCAATCAATGTGGCACGACGGGGATCAACCGTCAAGGCGCGAACTGGGGTGATCGTCCCCAAATACTACTATTAAATGCATAAGCGTCTACCAAATCCTGGTAGTTCACAATTCATGCTAATGGAACTTTTAGTGACATAACCTAACTTTAATAATCCATTTTTATTTCATCTATCGGGTCCTTTAATCATTCATAGGGTCATACAATCGGGTCATTCAATCATTCGGGTCCAAAATCAATAAACAAACAATCGGGACAAATGGTGTCCTAATTTTATAAAAACTAACATGTTATCTCCCTCGCGGGTTTATAAAACATTTATAAAAACATTTAAAAGAGTGCGAGGCTATGAACTCACGTTGACGTGGGAAAGCGGGTTATCGGCAACTCGGACGTACGGTACGTGCTTCAATCACGGAAACCTAGACAAATAATAATCGGTCTTAGACGTTTGTCCAATGAATTTATAAAAATAACAATTATGTATACATATGATGATTATATATATATATGATGATCAAGTGGGTTTACATATTCTTGTTTACTCATTTTAGTGTTATATGTCGATAACTTTTATACTAGTTTACTAGTTTTACCTTTTTACGTGTTTTAGGTCCAATAAGCCTATTATAAGTTTATTAACTTGTATTAATCCATTTCTTACTTATATTATCAGTATTTAAACTTTCAAGTTGGGCCCAAATGGGTTAAGCCCAATAAGTTCTTTTTATGAGTGTTTATCTTATTTAGTCCAATTATTAGCCCAAGTATTAGTCCAATATGTTTACTTAGCTCGTTAATGTCCGTATGCCCTATAGTTCGGGTTTTATCGGTTTTTACTTGTTGTACATGTCTATATATCAGTATATAAGTTTTATAAAGTTTTCATTAGACGGGTCCAACCATCTAAGTTTTATTTAACAAAAACGTTAATTTTACGGCAATAGCCGAAAAAGTCGTAAAAATCATGTTTAAAGTTTTATAACTTATAAAACTTAACAAGTTACCATTTTTATAATTTATACACTTATTTATCATTTTACATATTTATATAAATAGAATTTATGAGTTAGTGGGTTTTAATTTATATTTTATACTATTAAAATTTGAGTGCTTATATAATAGTATTATTCTTTAATTTCCAAAAATCTGATTTTTATCTTCACTTTCACCAAAACTGCCATATCTTGAGTTCTATATGGAGATAGAAGATAAACTTTTTATCACATAAACTACATGATATGTGCTACATTTAACTCTTATAGCTACTGTTGAATCATCTTCTAAATATTTTCTAAAAATCGTCCAAAACAGTGAACTCAGATTTATACCTTAAACTTGTTTTGATCATATCTCACTCATTATTTTGATTCCATTGCATGGCCAACTCTCACATGTGTACAAGACCCATAGCTTACTGTAAATCCATTTTACTTCATCATTTTATCAGTTTACCATATGGTTCTTTACTGTTTTTATACAGCCTATCATTTAAACAAGATTTACCCATTTTTACTTATAGTTTTTCATCTTTTTATCCATGATTATCAACAAAAAATCCCCACATAACATTTTTATCATCATATAATCATCATAAACATAAACAATAGGAAATAAAATACATGTTTACATAATCAAAATAACAAGAAGATGAGGAGGACAATCTTTATACCACCATGATGATGTAGGTTGTGATCAAAACATGGATTTTGATGGAGAAACTTGTGCTTAGCCAACACCATCTTCAAGACCATCAATCTTTATGATCACCTTGTGGAAAATCAGCCCCAAGACACCATGAATACTCCTCCTTGGATGTTATAAGTACCACCAATCAATAGGGTTTCAAAAGGGCTTCAACATGTATATGAATAACATGAGATTTTGTGGTTGATTTTTATCAAGTGATGGTGGTTTGTGGTGAGAAATGGGACGGCATTAATGGAGAGGATGAGAGAGTTTTAGCTAGTTTGCATGGTGGAAAGTGAAGACAATGGTTTATGTGAGTAGTTTTGTGTTGAGGTAAGCTTATTATGTAAGCTAAATAGACAAGTGTTTACTTGTTCATGAGGTTGTGACACCTCATGGTGTATGTAGCTAACTTAAGGCCGGTTTTGGAGTGGGGTGGGACAAGTGTCCCACTTGTCTCATCCCATTTATTTACGGGTACTCCTCGATTCTAGTTTCCTCGATTTGCGTGCCCTCGGGTCGTTTTACGAAAAACGTTTTTATAAATTATGAATCAACGTCACAAAATGAATCCAATAAAAATTGTTTCATCAAAAACGGAGTTCGAAAACGTAAATACGTAATCCTAAGGTTTCCGGTTTAGTCGTAAAGGACGTTAAAATAAAATCGTAAGTCCTAATCTCTTCTCGTAAATTTTTGAGTTTATGAACCAACTCAAATTTAAAACTCCAAAATAATATTCATGGACAAATTTATTTTCTGAAATGTCAGACTGTCACCAAAGACGGTGTATGTAAACGTAAGCACGTAATGTTGAATCCTCCGGTTTAGACGTAGTCGATGCTACTTCAAGACGTAAATCCAAATTTCTTCCCAAAAATATGTGAGTTCATATTGTAACATTAAAATAATGTTTTTAAATAATATTCAAGAATAAAATATCAACCATAAATTGACGGATTGTCACAGCATTTACCCCTAAACAGGATCTTTGTCCTCAAAGATCATCTTACTACTCGCTTCTTATAGAGTTAAAGCCATGTGGGTATTTCCTCCACATTCGGTCTTTTCTCACAAGTGTAATCCATTATAATACGCGAGTTTCATCAAACATAACTACGGGAATAAGATCAGGCTTAATGTTGACTTACTTTCTCTATCCATGATGTTCACGGGTTTTTGATGAATGCAACTTTTCGCCGATCTAAGCTCTATTAAGAAGAATTCAGATTTTAACTTGATAGATATTCCATCAAGTTCGATATACGAAACATAATTCACGCAGTCTTTGAAGTCCTAGGGTAGATCCAGCTTATATGCCTTTCAATCCCAACTTTTACATCATCTCAATGGTCCCATACAACGGGGACTTATATCCCATGATTTGTCAGATCATGAATTCATTTTTCCAAGGTTAAAAATTGTGGCATAACTTCGCTACCCATTTGGTACTTCAAGATCTACATTTCATATTCACATAACCTCTTGCCCACTAACGGCAGTCAATAATCAGATCCTAATTTCAACAATCATTTCAGATCTCGCGGGTCGGGTATTTTTGCAAGGATAGGTTCGCCATCATAGGAAACCTTAAACCTAAGAGACATGTCCAACTCACAATGGGTGTATGTCGGATGTCTTCATCTCAACTCCTGCTTACAGATGCTCTAAGATTTAGATCCTAACAAGATTAGATCTCGATCCTAATACGATAATTATCAATGATGATCCTTCCAAAGGAAAACGATTATACGGTCTATTATCAAAGGTCGATCATTCAAACATAAAGCAGCACTTATAGTATTTTGTATCGTTACTTTACCTCGTCCCTTCGATTTGGGGTGGTAAACAGTACTCTCTTCAAGATTCGTTCTCAATGACTTCTGAGCAAATCTCTAGAAATTCGATGCGAAGCGAGGATCTTGATAAAGATGTTCGATACAGGCACACTATGTTTACATAATTCTTTTGCATTTACCATTAACGGGAATGATATTAGCAGATTTGGTCAGTCTGTCGACGATGACCCAAATCGAATCAAATTCAGATGATGACCTTTGCAATAGCTAGACGTTTACTAATGTATGAGGCGATATCTGCCTTCATAATTGCCATCAGTACAACTTCTTCAGACAAAGATACTTTTAGTCATAAATGACATAAATAGAATACTTATACTTACAAATTCCAACATAACTATATCTCATAATCTCCATATTTAGGCAACCACAAGTGGCCTTTTATACGTTTAACGCTATCGGCTTCTCAATTTTAATGGTTCACATTAGCCGTGAAACCTTTCACTATTTATATTATCCTTTTCACAAACATCGTTTATTTTAAATTGTTTGGCAATTTATTTTGCACGTTCATTATTAAGGAACATGTCCTAACTGGTTCTTTATCGTTTCTACATAATGCGTCGGTATCTATATTCACTTCTCATGATGATATAATTATTATGTCCACAATTCACTTAGATATTCTTTCTAAATTATGCGTTAGTAATTACGTTCACTTTCCTGATGAAATAAATATCACAACCGTATTTATTCAAAATTCTTTCTTCATATCTTCTATGTTTCAGTTTCGTCTCAACTATCATTTTTATCCGTTTTACTCAATCCGTCGTCTAAAGCGTCGATAATTATTATAATTAATTAAATAATTATTATTCAATTTTTATGAAACGTAAACGTAAAAGTTTTAAATTTCTTAGTTCGACCAATTATATAAAATGTTCAAAATAAATTTGAGTTTAATTAACAAGATTTTCGTTGATTTATCGAAAATAATTAATAAGATTCGTAAATGTTCGAAAAATTTTTGTTTATACTTTGGTCAAAATTTTCTTAATTGAAAAGCAAAAATTTTCGTTTCAAATTTCAAGTCATAAATTATATAATTTCCTCAATTCTTCTTAAGTTGTCTAGAAGTATACACAAACATTTACCCCTAAACAGAAGTTTAGTTAAATGGTTTGTGTATAAGGGAATAATCCCTTGAAAATCTTTTGTTAAAACGTTTGTCAAAATATATTTCCATTTCTTTTTGGTAAAATCCAAAGTCTTAAAGGGCTCTTGATTTTTGAAGAGTCTATATGCATACATCTTACCATTATTAATCCAACGGTCATTTTATGTAAAGGATTAAGTTTTTAATCCCTAAGCGTTAATGGTTCTAATTTTTGAAAAGTCAATATAGCTCCCATTATCTATTAATCACACGGTTAAATCATATAAAGGATTAAGTCCTTAATCACATGTTAAATATTTAAGGTATAGGTTTTCATTGTTTAGCCAATTCAGGGAAATTTATAACTAATTATTAACTCATTCTTATTCTTATAAACAAACAAATGATCCTTAATGATCACAAGCATGAATTTATCAAATTACAGCCTACACACGTGATTCACCAATTTTATGAATGCTACATGTGTATTAGTCAATCCAAACGACATCACGTGAAACTCATAATGTTCATTACAAGTACCGGATGTAGTGATTGGAATAGATACTCTCTTTCGCAGATGCGAAGTTTGATGATAACCATGCCGTGGATCAAATCTTAAAACATACGCTAGAACCTTGTAAATGATCGAACAAATCTTCCATTTCGAGTTATGGATATCATTTTCGATTGTCAATTTACTCAGTTCACAGTAATCTATAAATATAAGGAATGATAACACCATAGCTCTTCAGGATGACAGGCTTGGTATAATAAAATCTTTCTCCGACAACTCTCTCAGTTGTACGGTAATTTCTTTAATTCAGATGGTGCTGACGTATAGTGTACAAGCCACAAGTGCAACACCGGAAATATAATCAATACCAATTTCTACTTGCCTTAATGGCGAAAGTCTAGGTAATTTACCAGCAAATACCTCCTAAAGCTTCAGATAACATAAACATCTTTTAATACATTTATTTTAGGTTCTTTCTAGATTACAATATTTATGACTAATTCACAACCATTCATGGTATAATTTCAAGTCTTAATACAGGATATGGTCATCCATCAAGAATTATTTAGATCACTTTTTATAATCAACATCTTATCATTTAGGGGAATTCTACTCGAGTTCCCATCAATTAAGACAATGTCGTCATGTCATACTCAATCAATCCATTTTACTGGCACTATCAACTTTCCAGTTTTATTGCCGTCGATAAGATGTGAACTTCTCAAAAGACTAATAATAACTCATAATCCTTCCACAAATTCAAGGATATCTGGAGACACAACTAACCTTAGAAGAGTAAGGTTAACACATAATCTACGCGAGAGAATTTCAAACCAGACACAGACGAAAACATTTAATGAATATGAATATATCCCATGTTTTCATAATTTGAGTACGCATTCGAAAGCTCCTCGGATCGTTACCCAGGTCATTCAAATGAAATCGAATCAAAAGAAATGATAGGAACGTCGATACATCCAGTCGGGTATCAACACTCGGTAATCAGATACTTTTCCTAAGAATCTCACTACGGGAGAATTGGACAAGAAATAATTGTCAATTGTCAAATAAGACAATTTCCACAGATGAGTAAATTCGACTCAGAAGAATAGATGCTACAGGCACATATGTAGGTGTCCCTAACATTATGTCCTTATTTTTCACTTCTTGCAGATCTCATAAAATTTAATTTTTCACAATCTTCAAAGAAAATGTAGTGTTTATTCATTAGTTTTATGGTGACTACTAATCAGCCTTGCATGGTCCATCCCAAATTGTATGTAGGCGCGCAACTATATACAATTTCAAGATCAACGATGCAATACTCAGTTCGCCAAAATGTTATCATCATGTTTAAAATAAAAACATTTTCAGGCTTAATTCTTAAATAAGAATCAAAAATAAATTTACGAAAATTTTCCTTGTTATGGAAATAATTAAGTTTCCAAAGCGTCTCATAAACAACTTTATTTTGATATCAATCACTTATAAATCTCACTTTGAATAATCCTTATAGTGATGAAAATTCAATTTCCTCAAATAATACTGTTTTATCTTATAAAAACAATGAATGATCTGCAAAAGAGTGATGAAAGCTTGTTTACCAAGAATTAACTACAATATGATAGGAAATGAGCTTAGCCAATTAATTATGAGGTTCATGACTTCGATGGCACTCACGAAGAATGATTCACAACGTAACTCAAATTAAGATGAGTACGTGTTCAATGGTTGCATCACTAATGCGAACATTAGGATGAAGCAATAAAGGATAGATAACATTGATACACGTAGAATTTAGCAATCAAAGGTAGTCTTTTTTCATTAATCACAAACAAGTCAAAATTGTACCATAACACATTACGTGTCACTATGTCATACAATTCTCAGAACTCATCCTACCAACTGATGTCACAGTTAAATTAGGGAATATTTTTAAAAGATACCACAATGAATACTAATCTACAAGAGTCATTAGGTGTTCCACATGTCCCAGAAGATCCATCGGTCTCAATTCAGAAGAAGATTTCTTCAATTTATTTCTTGGACACTGGGCATCCTCGTTATTGGACAATGGTATAGGAACAACCCTTAACACTAATCAACAATCAAGTAAAACCTTATAATTCAATCACAAAACTTAACGACTTCCTCTTAACAATTTCTTATTCCACACAAGTTAAATTTTACTTTTATTTAAGTTTTAATCAACTTATACTCAATTCGATATCCTACATCATTCTTCAATACTTCAACTTTATTCTTAGGCCTTAATAGGGCAATAAAAGCTCAATATGAACAATACTTAATTTTCAATCCTATAGCTCTTACAACAATAATTATCAAATCAGTCACTAGTATGAAATGACTTGATTATTCAACTAGACTTCTCGGAAAGGTATTAGTGGCATGAGGCTTTTGGGTAATGGTTCCAATAACAGCCTCAAGTGCAACATTCCCCCCTTCCGATTTCAATTTAATAACTGGATGACAACGAATCAGATGACATCTTTCTAGGTGGTAACGTTTTGTCAAACTCCACTCTATAAGGAAAGATCGTCATGACATCGATATCAGATTTAATCTCGCCAATTCTTTTTCAATATCACAATCAACTAATATCTACATTTCTACGAATATCAACCATTTGTCGGGATCATAAATATCCACAACTTGGTTTAGATCTAGGATAGCTAGAATTCCTACGAGAATAGCTTCGATTAATTTACTAGGGAATTTAGGGTTCCTTGTGACAATCTACGTCGTATAAATACCTCGTATAAATATCTAAATAATCATCAAACAATCATGTAATAAAATTACATCATATATATATATATATATATATATATATATATATATATATATATATATATATATATATATATATATATATATATATATATATATATATATATATATATATATATATATATATAATCCAAGTTATATATATATTAAAATAAACACTTCTCAGTCTGGCCTTGTCGGTAACTCGGGAATTCTTCGGCACCGTTATAGTCAAAAGATTTTTAGACATTTTTAGAAAAATGTTTTTAGTTAAAAGATTTTGAAATGTTTTATTCAAAACCTTGGTTTTAAAAATCTTTCGTTCTCTATAACGAGAGCTCTGATACCAAACTGTAACACCCCCAAATTCGTACAACTTAATACAGCGGAAGACTAGTTGGTGTTACGGGATAGCACATTACTCACATCATAGACAACGCATAAAAATTGCGTCGTTTATTAATAAAGTATTTCCATTCATAAATATAAAAGTTACATCGGTCCCAAGTCATTACATTTCATACAAAATTATTTTGAATGGAAAAATATTGTTTAAGTGCGGGCCATGAATTCTTGTCGTCTTCCCGAGAATTACCTTCAAGTACCTGAGATAAAACATGTTAAAAGAAAAGGTCAGCGATAACGCCGAGTGAATTCATAGAGTTTAATAAAATCCATCAATATAATATCAGTATAAAATTATTACTGAAAGTCATCTTGTACAAATCATTTTAATAGGCCATAGAATAGCCAAAGTCATTTTATACAAATCTTTATCGAAAATCATAATATAGGCATTTGCCTTAAAAATCGTTATACGAATCATTGTCGTTAAAAACACCATACAATACGTTTTTACAACGTTGTATAGATTAAATAAAACCATTATATGAATATGGTTATAAAAATCCTTAAAATCATTATACGAGCCAATGTCGTAAAAACGTCATACAATACGTCTTACGACGTTGTATGAAAATAAAAACCGTTATATGAGTATGGTTTTGAAAACCAAAACACAAACATAGTATCAATAGTATGACCCAGTATTGCTAGTCAGGCAATACATCGTAATTCTGAGCGTCTAGTATTATTTCGTTAGTTTTTGGATTATTACAAGCCGCATGACATTGTTACCTTACTAAACCAAAACGGGTAGCTAACCCGATAGCAATTTTGCCCATCTAAAGTAGCGTGTCGTCACAAAGGTCACGCTATGGAAATCTTCTCATACATAAGTTCGCTTACCAATCAATGTGGCACGACGGGGATCAACCGTCAAGGCGCGAACTGGGGTGATCGTCCCCAAATAGTACTATTAAATGCATAAGCGTCTACCAAATCCCGGTAGTTCACAATTCATGCTAATGGGACTTTTAGTGACATAACCTAACTTTAATAATCCATTTTTATTTCATCTATCGGGTCCTTTAATCATTCATAGGGTCCTACAATCGGGTCATTCAATCATTCGGGTCCAAAATCAATAAACAAACAATCGGGACAAATGGTGTCCTAATTTTATAAAAACTAACATGTTATCTCCCTCGCGGGTTTATAAAACATTTATAAAAACATTTAAAAGAGTGCGAGGCTATGAACTCACGTTGATGTGGGAAAGCGGGTTATCGGCAACTCGGACGTACGGTACGTGCTTCAATCACGGAAACCTAGACAAATAATAATCGGTCTTAGACGTTTGTCCAATGACTTTATAAAAATAACAATTATGTATACATATGATGATTATATATATATGATGATCAAGTGGGTTTACATATTCTTGTTTACTCATTTTAGTGTTATATGTCGATAACTTTTATACTAGTTTACTAGTTTTACCTTTTTACGTGTTTTAGGTCCAATAAGCCTATTATAAGTTTATTAACTTGTATTAATCCATTTATTACTTATATTATCAGTATTTAAACTTTCAACTTGGGCCCAAATGGGTTAAGCCCAATAAGTTCTTTTTATGAGTGTTTATCTTATTTAGTCCAATTATTAGCCCAAGTATTAGTCCAATATGTTTACTTAGCTCGTTAATGTCCGTATGCCCTATAGTTCGGGTTTTATCGGTTTTTACTTGTTGTACATGTATATATATCAGTATATAAGTTTTATAAAGTTTTCATTAGACGGGTCCAACCATCTAAGTTTTATTTAACAAAAACGTTAATTTTACGGCAATAGCCGAAAAAGTCGTAAAAATCATGTTTAAAGTTTTATAACTTATAAAACTTAACAAGTTACCATTTTTATAATTTATACACTTATTTATCATTTTACATATTTATATAAATAGAATTCATGAGTTAGTGGGTTTTAATTTATATTTTATACTATTAAACTTTGAGTGCTTATATAATAGTATTATTCTTTAATTTCCAAAAATCTGATTTTTATCTTCACTTTCACCAAAACTGCCATATCTTGAGTTCTATATGGAGATAGAAGCTCAAATTTTTATCACATAAACTACATGATATGTGATACATTTAACTCTCCTATAGCTACTGTTGAATCATCTTCTAAATAGTTTCTAAAAATCGTCCAAAACAGTGAACTCAGATTTATACCTTAAACTTGTTTTGATCATATCTCACTCATTATTTTGATTCCATTGCATGGCCAACTCTCACATGTGTACAAGACCCATAGCTTACTGTAAATCCATTTTACTTCATCATTTTATCAGTTTACCATATAGTTCTTTACTGTTTTTATACAGCCTATCATTTAAACAAGATTTACCCATTTTTACTTATAGTTTTTCATCTTTTTATCCATGATTATCAACAACAAATCCCCACATAACATTTTTATCATCATATAATCATCATAAACATATACAATAGGAAATAAAATACATGTTTACATAATCAAAATAACAAGAAGATGAGGAGGACAATCTTTATACCACCATGATGATGTAGGTTGTGATCAAAACATGGATTTTGATGGAGAAACTTATGCTTAGCCAACACCATCTTCAAGACCATCAATCTTTATGATCACCTTGTGGAAAATCAGCCCCAAGACACCATGAATACTCCTCCTTGTATGTTATAAGTACCACCAATCAATAGGGTTTCAAAAGGGCTTCAACATGTATATGAATAACATGAGATTTGTGGTTGATTTTGATCAAGTGATGGTGGTTTGTGGTGAGAAATGGGACGGCATTAATGGAGAGGATGAGAGAGTTTTAGCTAGTTTGCATGGTGGAAAGTGAAGACAATGGTTTATGTGAGTGGTTTTGTGTTGAGGTAAGCTTAATATGTAAGCTAAATGGACAAGTGTTTACTTGTTCATGAGGTTGTGACACCTCATGGTGTATGTAGCTAACTTAAGGCCAGTTTTGGAGTGGGGTGGGACAAGTGTCCCACTTGTCTCATCCCATTTATATACGGGTACTCCTCGATTCTAGTTTCCTTGATTTGCGTGCCCTCGGGTCGTTTTACGAAAAACGTTTTTATAAATTATGAATCAACGTCACAAAATGAATCCAATAAAAATTGTTTCATCAAAAACGGAGTTCGAAAACGTAAATACGTAATCCTAAGGTTTCCGGTTTAGTCGTAAAGGACGTTAAAATAAAATCGTAAGTCCTAATCTCTTCTCGTAAATTTTTGAGTTTATGAACCAACTCAAATTTAAAACTCCAAAATAATATTCATGGACAAATTTATTTTCTGAAATGTCGGACTGTCACCAAAGACGGTGTATGTAAACGTAAGCACGTAACGTTGAATCCTCCGGTTTAGACGTAGTCGATGCTATTTCAAGACGTAAATCCAAATTTCTTCCCAAAAATATGTGAGTTCATATTGTAACATTAAAATAATGTTTTTAAATAATATTCAAGAATAAAATATCAACCATAAATTGACGGATTGTCACAGGTGGTGCGTGTGTTGTTCCAACCGAGACCCCCTAAACCACCAAGGATAACCCCGACATGCGTCGGGGTCCCTTGGTCCTCTCGGTCGAACTATAAAACCAAACCGAGACCTTGTGGTCTCGGTTGGTGGGGATCAAACAACCACCGAGAGCCCTTGGCTCTCGGTTCTACCCATAGCCGTACCAAACACCCCCTTGAACCATGTATTTTTAATATCCCTTGATTAGATCTAGGTGTTATTTAACTTGTTTTAATAACCCATGATTTCATGTTCTTAGATCTAATAAATAATTAAAAAGAAAAGGTTTAAGAAGATTACCTATACGTGAATCAAAAAGAAAACAATCATGAACGACCTTGCAATAAATTGGATTAACCAAGATCAACAAACACCCCTTGTGGTGGTGATATGGGCGGCGGCTACAAGGAAGAAGAATGAGGAGGGTTTTTGATTTTTTTATCTTTCTGTAATATGAAATCCTTCCCTTCCTTTTTGTTAAGTTTTAATTTAAGGTGGGCTTGGCCCACCCTTGTCTATTCTGCGCCTATGTGGGCCCCACATGGGGAAACCTGTTGATTTTCCCGTGTTCTATATTTACGTGTTAACGTGTCGTGATTATGTGATTTAATTATTGTTCGTTCGTGTCGTAATTTATATTTATACATACTCATGATAAATATACGTAAATACATAATATTAAGCTCGTGATTATTCACGTTCATGATTTCATGTTCATATGTTCGTGATTATAATTATTGTTGAAATAATTATCGTGCATTAAAACGTATTAAATACTTATCATGTAATAACACGTACGTAATACATGTAAATTCCTATCGTGAAACGTAAACGTGCTAAATAAGGAAATTTCTAGCCATGTACTTAAGATCGTAAGGGTACTATTCATAGTAAAAGAATGCGGGTTTTACAACTCTTCCCCCCTAAAAAGAATAATTCGTCCCCGAATTATAAATAATGTAAACTGAAAAAGAAGAACATAGCCGAATTCAAAATATGAAATGAGGGTAAGAAGCCCGGATAGACTTTTGTGTTTACTGTTGATCCCAAACTTAGATCGATTAGCTTTGTGTATACGAGATTAGATCAAGTACTACACGTAGAGAAACCTTTGCTTATGAATAAAGTAACAAAGTGTTATGCGGAATTAACACTTGATCTAAAACACAATGATGTTAAACAAACTTTCACTTGTATTAGAATAATCGTGTTGATTACAATGAAAGGTTTTAACTTGCGAATACTATGAAAACTGATATATGACTTTAACCTAAAAGACCTTCTTTTATAGAACAAGAAGTCTTGTACAATAAGCTACGAATCAACTATTCTAGGTAAAGATAATAATAGAAAATACAATGTCGTGCTTATCTTTACCATACATAAATAAAGAAACAAATAAACAAAAGATATTCTATCAGTGTCAATCTTCAAGGCTGTCAGCGTTGACTTCTATCAGCGTCCAAAGTCAATCTATCAGCGTTGACTTTCTTCTTATCAGCGTTTGGTGATCTGACCCATATTTTATTCCCAACAATCCTCCCCTAAACTTGATATCCATTCCAATGATCAAGTTTCTGAATAAAAACTAAAGGCTTAGGAGGAATCTTTCAATAACTTCTTATGTTGGTGATAAACATATCTGATCAAGTCCTTGGCCACATCACTCGTATAATCAATCTCCAAGGGTGTCTCTAGCATCTTCTCCAATACTTCTTTGGACAAGAAGTAGTCAGCATCCACAAGCAAATATTCTGAAAACTTTGTAGAGCTCATATGAAATACACCACAAGTAGAATATAGCCTCCAATGAAGATTACTGAGATCATCTTCAAGATCCTTCCAAATGGCAGGATCTGCTTCTTTTGGACCACACAAAGTCATAAATGTGTTCCAAAGTCTTATTCCATTAGCTGAAGTAGGTGCTTCAGCTGTATACTTGGCCTCTATTAACCTCCATAGATGCACCAAGTCTTCCCTGTCTATGCTTGCAAATATAGAAATAACTGAAGTGAAAGTATGTACCTCCTTTCCAAATCGTCCAACCTTCCAAAATCCACACTCATCTTCATCAAAACTGATGATTGGATTTCTGTCATCTAGAGGTACTACATTTACCAAATCTGAAGCTTCCAAGGGAGAAAGCTTGAGATGCTTCCTTATAACACCTTCAGTTGGAAAATACACATCCATGTCTTTAGGAAATTGGAAAGGATCTCCTTTCTTCACTGGTCTTTGAGCAATCCTTATTTCCTTTTGAATCTGCATCTCCTCTGCAAGCTCTTGTTTTCTTTCTTCTGAAAGAAACTGGTAGACATTCTGTTCTTGCACCTTCCTCCAAATAGGATGTGCCCTATACTCTAGCTCCTCAAAAGATAAGGCCAGCAACTTCTTTGATGTCCAATTAGGCTGATGACATCTAAGCAACTTATAGTACAACTGCCTTCTATCTCTCTTGAGCCAGGTTTTGACCTCTTGTGCATTAAATCTCATAATCACCTTTATGTCTTCTTGTACCCTAAGAAGAACTTCCAACCCCCAAATTTGATCTGATAAACTCATACCTGGGTTGTCCATCACCTGGTCTTCCCAAGCATGGTACATTCTGGTGATTTCTGGTAGGTCCCAATCAACCTGATTCTTCAACTCACTCAACCTTTCCTTTGCTAGCTCATCCCCATATTCAAGCCTTTCTGGATCTTCAATAATTTGAATGCTTGAATCTGAGCTATCATCATCTTTTCCATCACCACTTTCTTCCTCACTTTCAGAAACAACAAATGGTGATCTTCTACTCCTCTTCAAATCTCTTTCCACAAGTTGTGCAGCCAACTGTTCATCAAATGCTATTTGTGCTGCATCTTTCTTTGGAACATCTTCTTCAATCAAAATACCTTTACCTTTGTCTTTTGGATCAATAATTGGTAAAGTAGAAGAAGAAACCTGTGTGGACACATCTTTGATAATTGTTGATGGCTGGAATACATCAACACTACCTGCAACTTTGTCAGCGTCCAAGTTGCTCCTATCAGTGCCACGATTACCTTTATCAGCGTTGGATGTGTCAGCGTCCAAACCTGTATCAGTGCCCAATGTTTCTTTGAAAGATCCTTCCAAGTTCTTTGGTGTCATCTTGGATATATCAACAACTGGATGCTTCTTCAAGTTGGTGAGAGCTTCAGCAATCTGCAAAGATTCACTAAATTGTGAACTCTTTTCTGAACTCTTTTCACTAGCTGTGTGAATCAACTCATCCTCCTCATCCTCTTTATCCTCCCCTTTGGAAGATTCCTCCATTAAACTCCTGCTACTTGGATTCTCCAAAACAGTTACTCTCTCCCTCAAAACTTGGAGTTCTCTTCCCTGGTTGTTGACAGTTTGTACAAGACTGACATTTTGCTTTTGCAAGCTAATGACAGCCGCCGTCAATTCAATTATTGTCATAGGTTCCAATCTGCCCTCAGCTAGAATGGGGATTTGACCTCCCAAAATAGAATCATGGGGCATGGATGAGGTCTTAATGATGTTAGGACTGTCTTGACCAGCTTCTAAGCCTGTGTCAATAGCCCCAGCCTCACCCATTTCACCAGCCACACTTGTGGAGGTGGTTCTCTCTGCTACAAGGCTAGGATCACTAGAGGAGAACACTCCAGTAACCCTTTGGGTGGGTGGCGTTTAGTCAACCTAGATTGCAATGGGGTGGAAGATGAAGTAGATTGGGTGGGTGTGGGTTGATGAAGGGGTGTTTGGGATTGTTCAAGAATTGTATCAGTGTTGGGATTGGCTGTGTCAGCGCCCACATTTTGAGTGTCAGCGCTGAGTTGGTCAATGTCCATGTTTTCTGGTGAAGGTGATGGTTCATGAATAGGCTCAAGTTGGGGTTCAGGGTCTGGTTGTGGTTGTGGTTGTGGTTGTGGTTGTGCAGCCTGAATTACTTCAAGCATTGGTTGGGTAAGAGGTATGGATTCATTGGTGGAGCTCATTTTAGCAAAAATGGTTTTCTGTTGTTTAGGGATCTCATAAAAAGTTTCATGATCCCTAGAACAATATGCTTGTAAATCAAAGACCATTTGCAAAAATATAGGGTAAGCCAAAGTCATTTTACTCCCCTTGTTTTTACACATCCCTTCAAAAATCATTTTTGAAAAATTATACTTAAGCCCACGTGTTATACAAACCAAAGCACTTGCTATTGACCTGTTTATTTCATTAAAAGAAGTACATTTTGGACTTAAGCATTGTAAAAGGACATGTATCAAATATTTCCAGTCAGAGGGAAATTCCTGCTTATGATATTTATTTAAAGTGACATCAGCAGGAATAGGATAACCCAATTCCCTAAGACCCTGTTCTATTGTTGCAATGGCAAGGGTAGTCACACCATCAGCGTCATCAAGACGCAAAGCTTGGCGAACCAAAGCTTCAGTGACCACCCATGTTCTTCCATGAACAGTAGAGGTTAATGTGGTCACTCCATTAGTTGTTGTGGAACTAACATTGTTCCAAAACTGTCTAATGTGTGCGACAGGGACTAATGGTGTATGAGAAAGTGCATACCTCAATGAAGATGCATTTAAAAATGCCACCATCTGTGAATACTGAGGAAATAAAGCATCATCAGCAGTCAAGTAAGCGATCATATTGTGTTGGCTCTTGAACTCCAATGTTAAATTCTTTGAGTTGAATTTGGGTGCCATGATTGAAAGCTGTTTAAGTTATATGATATGGGAAAAATCTAGGAGAAAAAGTGTTAGACAAGAAAATATGAATACCCAGAATAAAAAGATTAGCCAAATTTATAGGAGAGATGCATGATTTTGATTGGTCAAAAATGAGACGGTTATATTCAAAGAGCAATCATGAAAATCTTGAATCAAATATAACTTATCTCATGCATTAATTAAAAGTAACTTCTCCCCAAAATTACGGCCAAAGATTAGTCAAAAAATAACAACTGGGTAGGGCCCACTAGGTGTCAACGGTCAAAAATAGCCCATCAGCGCCCAACGGCTATATTTTCTTGTCAGCGTTTGCCTAAAGCCTTGTCAGCGTCACGATTGGACGTAACAGCGTTTGGAGAAAAACTTGTCAGCGTCTAAAAAGTAAAAATAAAAATATTTAAAAAGAAAAAGACCTTAACAAAGTAATTTATCCTAAGGGAAATATCTTACAAGTTGATAATAATTACTGGGCGGCAAGCACTGTCCATTTATGCACACTTGCATAAGCAAGATAGACACAAATGTCCTCTAGAGTCCCTTGCTAACCAAAATACTTACCAACAAAGTTATTTCATAAAATTCTTTGTAACTCCCAGGTAAACCCATATCCAAAGTATTCCCAAGTCTCCCATCAGACCATAACCAATTCTAAGTCAAAAATGTCTTGGCAGCATGCAAAGTTGATATACTATGCATGCTACAGTGCCTCATGGTTTAGTAAAACTAACCCATACTCACCTGTGGACACAATCTAGAATTGTGATGAGAGTATTCTAAGAATACCCAAGAGTCCTAAAGGTTCCTTAAACCTCCCCTTAAACTATGATACATGAGTTCTCAAAATATATATATGAACATTAAAAATTTATGTCAAGATAGGAATATAAATATTCCAACCATCATCCATAAACAAAACATGTCCAAATAGCTCTTCAAAGATCCATAAGCAACTCTGTATCCAATGGCATAAAGCTACCACTACCTGCACATTTAGATGAAAACCACAAAACTAACATTTGTTGCTAACAGCGTCCCGACAACACTTAACAGCGTTGAAGGAACTCTTGTCAGCGTTAGACCATAATATCTCTAACAACGGCAAAATAACACTTGACAGCGTTACATTTACCTTTGTCAGTGTTAGAAAAATAATGTGGAAAATCTAAATCATCACAAAGACCAATAACAATGCATATCCTGTACATACTTTTACAAAAAGGTTCCAAAACACATATTAAGTGAGATTAACCATTCCAATATTTGTTACCAAATATTGAAATCTTCCAGCATCAAAAGGTTTAGTTAATAAATCAGCTACATTATCTTCAGTATCTACCCTATCTGGTTGTATTAAACCTTTCTCAAAGCAATCTCTTATAAAATGGTGTCTAATTTCTATGTGTTTGGTTTTAGAATGATGTACAGGATTTTTAATAATGCATAAAGTACTGTTATTGTCTACAAAAATCTTGGTATGCATAAAATTATACCCATAATCCAACAGCTGGTTCTGAATCCATAAGACTTGTCCACAACAAGCAGCTGCAGCAACATATTCTGCTTCAGTTGTAGAGTTGGCCACCACTGTTTGTTTCTTGCATTGCCAAGATATTAATCTGCTCCCAAGAAATTGGCATCCACCAGTTGTGGATTTCCTATCAAACTTGTCACCACCATAATCACTGTCTGAATATGCAATAAGGTCCAAGGGAGAATCTTTTGGGTACCATAATCCAAGATCTGGATAACATCTTAGGTACCTAAAAATCCTCTTCACAGCAAAAAGGTGACATTCTTTGGGAGTCACTTGATGGCGTGCACATGCACACACAGCAAACATGATGTCAGGTCTTGAGGCTGTAAGATACATCAATGATCCAATCATTGATCTATAGTGCCTAACATCCACATCCTTTCCAGCTCCAATTTTTCCCCAAGGGTATTGTCTATCCATAGGAGTGGAAGCCTCCTTCTCATGTGGAGAAAAACCATATTTCTTCAAGATTTCTGCTATATACTTGTCTTGGGAGATGAAGATACCATCTTCTTTCTGCTGAACTTGTAAACCTAGAAAGAAATTCATCTCACCCATTGCACTCATCTTGAATTTATCTGTCATGAGCTTGGAAAAATCCTCACTCATTTTTGGATCAGTAGAGCCAAAAATGATGTCATCAACATAGACCTGCACAAGCAACACATGTTTTCCTTTCTTCTTTGTAAACAGTGTCTGATCTATGGTGCCCCTCTTGAAACCATTTTCCACCAAATAGGTGGACAATGTACCATACCATGCTCTTGGGGCTTGATGAAGGCCATACATTGCCTTCTTTACTCTATAAACCTTGTCTGGATTCTCAGGATCTTCAAAACCAGGAGGCTGCATTACATAAACCTCCTCAACAATTGTGCCATAGAGGAAAGCACTCTTCACATCCATTTGATAAACAGTAAAATTCATGCAAGAAGCATAAGCTAAGAAAATTCTGATAGCTTCAATTCTTGCAACTGGAGCAAAGACTTCTTCATAATCTATGCCTTCCTCTTGTGTATAACCCTGAGCTACCAAACGTGCCTTGTTTCTGACCACAATGCCTCTTTCATCTTTCTTGTTCCTTAGAACCCATCTTGTCCCAATTGGTCTCACATACCTAGGACAATCAACCAGCTCCCAAACATCCTGTATAGCAAATTGGTGAAGCTCATCCTGCATTGCTTCCACCCAACTTGGTTCTTTGAGAGCATCAAAAATCTTCTTGGGTTCTTCCTGTGACAGAAAACAGGCAAACAAACATGCTTGTACAAGAGGGGTATCAACCTTCTTGTGTATATTGGCAATAAATCCACCAAGACCTTGATGGGATCTTCTTGTCTGAACTGGAGCCATAACATCACCAATGATTTGAGATGTGGGGTGATCCTTTACTGTGGAAGTGAGAACTCCTCCTTCAAAAAGTCTGGTGTCCTCAATTTCACGCTCCATGTTGCCAATATCTTCTTTAGATTCTTCTTGATCAACAGGAATCTCTTCATGAATATTGGAAGGTCCACCCTGTTCAAAATGGGAAGAGAAAAGCTGTGTAAAGGTGTCTCCAAAGTCTGATCCTTGTTTGTCAGCGTTTGGGCTAACAACGCCTGAACTGGTGTTGTCAGCGTTGGAGCCATCAGCGTCTGAATTGGTCGTGTCAGCGCTTGATTTCCCTTTGTCAGCGGCTGAAGAATCATGCATGTTTGTATTTGGTGATATTTGAACACCACCATTATCTTTCCTTGCAGCAGTAGCAGTAGTAGCAGCAGCATAATACTCATCTGTCCATATAGGAAGTGTAACATATTCTTGTGTGGGAGATGATTCAACTGCTGGTGGTCCATCCTCCTTAGCAACCTGTATACCTGAAACATTACCAATTCTCTTTTCCAAAACACTTGAAGTTACCTTCACAATGTCTGGATCAGTAACAGGCATATAATTTAAAGCTCTAGATAAAGGTTCTAAGTCAAACAACCAATTTGGACCACTCTCAGGATCACTAGGTTTACTTTCTAAAAACCTAACATGTACTTTTTCAAGTATACGTTTTTCCTTTTTAATGTAAACCCTATATCCTTTACTCTGCACTGAATAACCCATGAAGTAGCCTTCATCACCTTTAGAATCAAATTTACCTAGGGCCTCACTAGTTTCTAAAACAACTACATGACAACCAAATGGCTTGAGAAAGCCAATGTTGGGCTTCCTTCCCCAAAGTAATTCATAAGGTGTCTTATTATGTATCTTGTTGACCAATGCCCTATTTTGAACATAACAAGCTGTGTTAACAGCTTCAGCCCAAAAGGCTATAGGAAAGTGGGCATCAGCCAACATGGTTCTGGCTGCTTCAATAAGGGTCCTATTCTTCCTTTCAGCAACCCCATTTTGTTGTGGGGTTCTAGCTATACTAAACTGCCTAGTAATCCCTTTCTTGGCACAAAAATCATCTAACAACTGATTTCTAAACTCACCCCCATTGTCACTTCTAATAATTTTGACCTCATTACCATTTTTCTTTTCAATTTGGGTAATGAAATTAATCAGACTTAGGGCAGTTTCACTTTTCTTGGCTAAAAAGAAAGTCCATGTGAACCTGGAGTAATCATCAGTAATGACAAAACAATATGATTTACCCTTCAAACTTTCTATATTAGTTGGACCAAAGAGGTCCATATGCAATAAGTGAAGGGGTTTAGAACTAGAGTGCACCTGTTTAGACCTGAATGAGACCTTGTGCTGCTTGCCCTTAAGACATGCAACACAAGAGTGGTCATTGTGGAAAGCCTTTTCAGGCAAACCATCAACTAAACCAAGCCTCACAAGTCTATTGATATTCTTAAAGTTTATGTGCCCTAGTCTCCTGTGCCAAAGATTACTTTCATCTACTGAGGCCTTAGCATATAGACATGACATTTTATTATTTACCTTAATTCCATTAAGATTCACATTATATATGTCTTTATGCCTTGGTGTTCTAAAATCTATGTATTTCTCCTCAGGGAGCTTATAATCTTTGCTTAACACCAAGCACTCAGTATCTGTGAAAAGAACCTTATTTTTGTTATCACACACTTGTGATACACTAAACAAATTATAATCCAGATCTTTCACCAAGAAGACATTATCAAACCTAAGATTGTTGGTGACAAGGGTTCCTTTTCCTGTGATTGTGCCGTAGCCACCTCCAAAGTATACCTTATCACCATCTTGAATAGGAGAGAAATTGGTCAGATAGTCTTCCTTTCCAGTCATGTGCCTTGAGCATCCACTATCCCAGTATCCATAGTCATTGATCTTCTTCTGAATGCCCTGCACATAAAGAAAACACATTAGTTTTCTTTGGGAACCCAAGCCTTAGAAGACTTGGATTCATTTGGTTGTTCAACAAGAACAGACTTGGTTCTCATAACAACCCCATTTTCATCCCTGTTTGAATGAAATTCCCAGTTAACCCCAATTGGTGTTGACAATGCCTTTGAAATATAATGAAACCTGTTGCATGTCATAGAAATACCAGTATTATTAGGGTTCTGGTCTTGTTTTGGTCTCCATGTTAAGCTAGTAGAAGCTTTAGACCTATTTCCCTGTGGCTGCAAATACCTAGGTTTAGCAGTGTGTCTGTCAGCGCTGAAATTACTCCTGTCAACGCCCCGATTGCTCTTATCAGCGTTGAACCTAGGGTTTGCTACAGGAACCCATTGCCTATTTGACCAAGTATTTGACTTTTGAAAAGGTCTTAGGCCTTGTGTGTTAGACCCTCTTGAAAAGAATGGGGCTGGTCTAACAACTTGTGAACTTTTGTTCACAAAGGTATTGGGTCTGACAGTGTTTGACCTATGTTGACTTTTGTCAGCGCTGAAATGGTTCCTGTCAGCGTTGACATTGGAAGCGTTGACACATTTGTAGGCCAAATGTGAAAAGCTCCCACATGTGTAACAAGCTTTTCTAGACATAGTCTTAGGTCTAGAAGCAAAGAAGCCTGTTCCATGGTTACTAACTTGGCTTTTTGGTGACCTAGAATTTCTATACATCTCTGCATATTTAACACTAGGTTTTCTAACATTTTGTGGGCCAAGGTCAACAGGTTTGCCAGTGGTAGGGTGTGTGATCTTAATAGGTTTAGGATCATCAATTGGTTTTGTGATTGGTGTGGGCTCATTTGGACTTTCACACAATAACCCTCCCTTAACAAACAAAGTGTGGTTAGCTTTCTTCCACTCTTCTAGGTCAGTCAGCTTTTGCTGATATTCCTCAACTGGGGAAGTCACTCTAGGTGGAGGAATGAACTCCTCCTCTTGGCATTCTGGCAAGCCAGTCCAAGATAAGTCCTTTGATTGGACACCATAGAAATCCCCAGCTGGTGGTGGAACAACAGTATAATTATTCATCCCAATCCCACTCATATCCTTAGAGTCTCTTTGTTTACTAACACACTCTCCTAGGGTTTGTGTGGCCTTATCAAATCTCTGGATTTTAAGACTCACATTATCTTTATTTTTGTTAGCCTCCTCTAACTGAGCTATCAAATCAAGATTAACCCTATTTACTATATCTTGCACATCTTTACTCTGAAATAACTCATGTTTTAAGATGTTTATTTGATCTTTTAAATCAAACTCCATTTTCTTATACTCAAATACTGTCTTTTCTGTTTGGGTTAGAGCAATTTGATAGTTAGATACTTTGCATCTTTCAGTACTTGCCTCATCTAATAATTTAACTATCTCTTGTTTTAATTTTTCAGTATTTAAACGACAACCCTTAGAACAGAAAGCATCATCATATGCCTCATTGTCTGATGAAGAGGAGGAGTGTGCCATGAGAGCATATTCAGCATGCTCTTCTTTAACTTCAGCAACCAAAGCTCTGTCCTCTTCCTCATTCTTAGCCATCCAGCTCCAATCCCATTCTCCAACACCATCAATTTGTTGAACAGCAACCATGGCCTTGGGATCTGGGTTCTTAATCATTTGGCTAGAAGGCTTCCCAGCATCAGATCTCCTTGGAGATCTACATTCCCTCATAAAGTGCCCCATCCTATGACAGTTGTAGCACTCTACCTTGGACTTGTCAAAGCCAGCAACATCCTTAGCATTAAAGGTCATCTTCTTCTTGAACCTTTTATTGAACCTGTTTGCTCTTAAACTTACAAGAGCCATAGTCCACTTGATGTCCATCTCTTCCAATTGCTCATCACTTATCTGCTCAAGATCTTCATAAGTAATCCTTGAATCACTAGGCAAAGAAGCAATGAATGCACACACAGTATCAAGATCAAAACCAGCAGGTTTAATTCTATCAGCGCCATGATTGTGTGTGTCAGCGCTTGAGTACAAAGCGTTGACAGGATATGATCCAGCGCTGACAGATTGACATCCAGCGCTGACACCTTGAGATCCAGTTGCTGAATGTCCATAGAAGTTCATGGAATCAAATTGGCCTTCACTTTGTGAAAAGAAAGCCATGTTGCTACTGGAAGATTTGTTATCACTCTCCAATTGCCATTCATTCTCCAACAGCCTTAACTTGTTGAAGATGTCATCAAACCTGGAAGTCTTGTGGGTGTTATTGACAAGAATAGATCTTGTCTCAATCTTCCATACATCACCAAGGCTTTTGAGAAAAGTAGCATTCAATTCAGGGTCATCAATCTGTTTTCCCATGAAGGAAAGTTGACTTGTGATGTCAAGAAGTCTACTTCTCACACTGCTGAGATTCTCATTAGGTTGAGCTTTAAAGACAGCATACTCATGCAAGAGTTGCTTCTTCTTTTCTTCTTTTGTGTCAGCATTGCCACCATGTGCTACTTCAAGAGCTTCCCAAAGCTCTTTTGCAGACTCAAAACGTTTGTACTTATGCTGATTCTCATGACCTAGGGCATGTTTCAAGATGTTCAAAATTTTCATGTCCACCCTCTTCTTGGCTATATCTTCAACAGCTACCGCTCTCCCATCATCAGGCTTTTCCACTTTATCAGCTTCAGGACAATTAGGAACACCTGTCCTTGCGGCAATAGCAGCAGTAATCTTTGCTGCTTTATCGAATGTGTTCCCATATTCGATAATTTCCCAAAGAGTGTAGTCATGAATAGCTATGTATTGCTCAAAATTGGACTTCCAAAGTTCAAAGTTCCTGGCATCAAACATGGGAATTTTGATGCTAGGGTTTGAGAAGTTGTTTTGAAGCAAAGCAGGAGGTTGATTTGTGCCAGACATGATGTTTTTAGGGTTTTGAGAATTTTAGGGTTTTTAGGGTTTGGTGTTTTAGGGTTCTGCGTTACTTAAAGATCAAAAGTTTCTCAACAAGCTCTGATACCACTTGTTGATCCCAAACTTAGATCGATTAGCTTTGTGTATACGAGATTAGATCAAGTACTACACGTAGAGAAACCTTTGCTTATGAATAAAGTAACAAAGTGTTATGCGGAATTAACACTTGATCTAAAACACAATGATGTTAAACAAACTTTCACTTGTATTAGAATAATCGTGTTGATTACAATGAAAGGTTTTAACTTGCGAATACTATGAAAACTGATATATGACTTTAACCTAAAAGACCTTCTTTTATAGAACAAGAAGTCTTGTACAATAAGCTACGAATCAACTATTCTAGGTAAAGATAATAATAGAAAATACAATGTCGTGCTTATCTTTACCATACATAAATAAAGAAACAAATAAACAAAAGATATTCTATCAGTGTCAATCTTCAAGGCTGTCAGCGTTGACTTCTATCAGCGTCCAAAGTCAATCTATCAGCGTTGACTTTCTTCTTATCAGCGTTTGGTGATCTGACCCATATTTTATTCCCAACATTTACCAAGTGGCTTCCCTCTCGGTATGATCCCTCCAAAGGATTTTGACGAATGGAATCATCTTCCTTCTCATGACTCGTTCTTGTCTGTCAAGAACTCGTTCGGGTTCTTCTACGAAAGTGAGATCTTCACGAATCTGTTCCAGTGGATACTGAACCATGTGAAGGGGATGATACTTGTACCCTAATACAAGGGTTTTGGCCAAGTATGAAAATTTGTTCGTCTCGATTTAATTCGAATTGACTATTGGTTAAAAGTGTGACTCAGTTTTTTTTATTAAGAAAAAATGGAAGTTTGGTTATCTATTTCTAAGTAAAAGTTAAATGCGAATAGTAATAAAAATAAGCTAAACACAATTAACTAAAAATAACGAAACAATATAAATAATAAAACGTAAATTAAAAAAAAACAATTAATAAAAATAAAACTAAAAGACGAAATTAACTATCGACTCGAAAATAAAATTTACTTAATGTAAAAGGAGAGAATAAAACTAAGATGGTACTTTAAAGCTAAACGAGGCAAAACCTAAAGCGGGTACTAAATAAAAGATAAAACTTAAACTATTCGAAAAAAATATTAATACTAAAAATCGACGAAAAATATAACTAAAAATACGTGACTTTCAGAAATAAAATCGGAACAACTTTCAGATTAAACAAAACGATTACGGAACAATACTAACTAACAAACAAGCAAGCAAGCAAGCTGCTCAAGCAGCTAGGCAAGCTCCTTTTTTTTTAAGGGAACATAGAAAGCTCCCAAGCAGGTAGGCTGCTCAATTAACATACTTTCTTCGGGAAATTGGTTTCTAAATTGTTCATTCGGAATATTTCTTAGCAATTGTTCATTCGGAATAAAAAATCTAAAACACTCATTCGGTAAAAAATTTAAAACACCCATTCGGTACTTTTTTTCAAAAAGCTTGGTTCGGGATTTTTGCTCATTCGGAAAAATAAACTGGTTCGGGAAAATTTATTGGTTCAGGAAAATTCTGGGCAAACTAAACAGTGACGAAAACAGGGGAAACAAAAACACGAATTTAACCAAAATCAACCATAATCAATCTAAAAATTAAACTAAACTAACCACTAATTATCAACTAACAACAATTAATCAAACCAAATCAATAAAACTAACAACAAAAACCAAATCAATCAAAACCCACTTAATCAAATAAAACTTAAATCAACCCAAAAACAATAAAACACTAATTAAGCTTAATCAAACACTAAAACATCTAAATCAATGAACTTTATGGAATAAAATTCAACAAAATTATGAAACCCACTTGATTAATCAAATTTGAATCAATCAAATCAATAAACCAAACACTAAATTAAACCAAACAAGAAAGGAAGGATGAGATTTAATTAAAAACTTGATTAAAAGTAAAAGATTCAACAATTAAAACATAAAGATTAAATATTCTACATATTAATCTAGAGAGAGAAAGTGAAAACTAGAGAGAGAAAGTAAATCTACACTACTCCTAATCTAAACTAACTAACCACTTCTTAATGACACATTAGGAGGGTATTTATAGGAGGAATAAAATGTTGGTGCTTTCTTCCTTCTTTCTTCTTGTTCTCGACTCGATTTAAATTCTTTGTCTTTCTCGATGTCGTCTCGGGATTTGTCGATATAATTTGAACTCGTCTTATAATTTTCTTCTTTAATTAGACTTGGATCTTCGACTTCATTAAACTTCCGTCTTTAGAATTTTTCTTCGATAAATC
The DNA here is from genome assembly GCA_025667525.1 of Glebionis coronaria. Lineage (NCBI taxonomy): Eukaryota > Viridiplantae > Streptophyta > Magnoliopsida > Asterales > Asteraceae > Glebionis > Glebionis coronaria. Next base: position 306,524,803 of record CM046881.1, on the reverse strand, counting down.
TTCAGAATAGGCCTTGGACTTCCGTTCTTTTTGCACTCTTGATCTTTTGACTTCGTCTTTTCTCGTTTTCTTCGATAAAAGCCCGTGTTTTCTTCCTTTTCATATTTTGGTCCTAAAACACAATAAAAACACAAACCACGCATAATTTCGACTTTTACGACATAAAATACACGGTTTGGTCTTGTTATTATTGTAAATAAGTGGTAAAAGGATAAGTGTTTTCACACTTATTAAATCCCCTACACTTGACCATTGCAATGCCCTCATGCAATGCATTAATTTCAAAGCACGATTTACATTTTTCATCATAAATAACCCACCTTAGCCTTTATTAAAAAGATAAAAATATATACAAAAAAAGTAAAGAAATCAAAGACTTACATTGGGGTTTTGGCTGTCATGAATGTTTATCATCCTCAAGTTTCACGTTCCCCATACCAAGCTTAAAAACGAGATCATTGTTATTATAAGTTAGCAAACTAACACAAACTCATGTGGCCCAATTATTCACTTAGACTCCCTTATTCCTAGGTGTATCTCTTATATTTTATTGTTGTCTTAAAGGATCACGAGGATGCATTGTTGACTTATTACGATAGTTATTTAGGTAGAAAATAAAGTGGGACGATTTAATCAATAGTTAGCTAAAGGACAAAATCTTTTAAAACTGCTTCTCGGGACCTTTTAAAGTTCATATCTTGGCATAACTCGCTTCACGATTTGAGACCTTTCTCGGATCGATATGTTGCAGTGAAATCATACTTCAAATCTTGAGAGACGTTCATGAAATAATGGTCTTCTCTTCATAATAGAAATTTCTTCACTTGAACTTTTTGAGAGATTCTTCATATTTGGACCACGACTTCTTCATTTTTCTCCAATCTTTATTTGGGATTTTGATATACAACGATCCACCTCCTTTTAGGACTTGGATCTATTTATCCTCATACCTTGTTAGGGCCTTTTTGAATAGACTTCTCCATGATCTTTACGGGAGTATTTGCTTTTCGTCGTGTGTCTCGATCCTTCATATTGATTTTTGATAAATGATTCTTCACATGATAACTTGGGATCTTTAGCAACAATATGTAGCCCTCATGCCTTGTTAGGGCCTTTTCGGACTCGCCAATCTTCGCATCCCGCTTCAATAAGTTATGCCTTGGCTATGAACTCTAATTAATACCGAGCAACTTTTAAACGATCTTGGGCTAGAAGCTAAGTAACTTTTCAAATCGTACGACCTTATTTATTGCAATTAAATTTATTAACAAGCGATGGGAGAAAAAGCTCATAATTGACTCACATAAATTTATGAATGAATACCAAACTTATAATTGACTCTATCATCTCTCGTACTCCACAATTTAAAATCTCAAGGAATGAGACTCGTGGATGCTTAGCCAATTAAATCAAAGTTTTGGGTTTTCAAGTCATCTATAGGATCTTGCAACTTCTTAGACTTTTTCAAGTTTAGAATTCGCATTTTAAAGTTCCCTTGATAAACGACTTTCTAGGATCAATTATAGGAACTTGCGAAAAGTTCTTGTTCTTAACCCGTAAGAGTTAAGACTTTCGCATTTTAAAGTTCCCTATATAAAAACCTAGAAAAACTTGACTTAAACACGTTAAGGATACTAGCTAGAGTAAACTTGGATAAGTAAACTCGGGTTGACTCAAAAGATTCACAATGTTTTAAAAATTAAAACCACTTTATTATAATTTATTCTAGTAAAGAAAGAAAATAACTATAACAAAGGTAAAAACAACTAGGCCAAAATAGATCAACAATTTTGAAAAATGTCGAAAAACCAATTTTCCAGTTAAAATGAGGACAAATACAAGGAAAAGTCCACTTAACTTCGATAGAAGTCCCCCCTACACTTAATATAAACATTGTCCTCAATGTTTAAGCATGTGGGAGTAACCTCCTCTACACTTAGGACATTGTGCACGTTGTTTAAATCTTGCTAAGGAAGAGACAACTAAAGTGACTCCTTTTTTAATATTGAAGAATATAAAATTGTGAATCAAAAGAGTTTAGGATAAAACCGGGAAGACGGATGCACGGAATCACGGGTCGTCAAAAGTCATCAAGAATGTATCTTTGAAAGCTCGAATCCCTGCACATGGTAAGAAAGAAAACAACAAACACATACTAGGGTCTCCCCCTACACTTATTATAAATACAGATAAAGATAGAGAGATAATCGGGTTGCCTCTCGAGAAGCGCTTGTTTTTGTTAACCGAGTCACGAGCCTGACTCGTCCCCGAATTAAATGGTCCATGGGGAAGCCTCAAATGTAATACCGGGATCAAAGACCTTGTCCTCATTTCCGGAGAACATTAATAAAGGAGAGGCCGGAGGATAAGTCTTGAAGGGTAGAAAAGTCCTCTCAACATAAGAAAAGTAAGTGAAATCATGATCCACGGGAGGTGGGTGGGTAAAGGAATCAAAATGTCATCCACAAAAGATATATGATTATCACTGAGAGGCAAAGTCGTAAAGGTGTCAATCATGGAATGGTAAATGTCACCTTTCGGGTCAAAGCACTCATCCTCCGTAATGGTGTCTAAAGGAGTGGATGAAAGGTGCTCGGGAGGGGGACTTGGGACGATATCTTCATGCAACAAATTATCAAAAATAATATCCCCCTCCGTGTCATCATCATCAATACCCGCAGGTATTGAGAGAATGTCGATTTCCTCCATAGCTATATCATTATTCTCAACTGAAGTACTAGACGGAGGTAAAGACTCATAAATAGGAGCAGAATTCAACGCTTCAATTTTAGCAATATGTAACACCCCATTTTGATAATGGAATATCACGCGTAATTATGGTGTGTCATCAAAGCATACAAGGATAAATTTCTAAAACATTACATGACCATAGGGATAACCGGAATCAAACATCGGTTCCCAAACATAAGCCCAAAACATAATAAATCAAAATAAGTGAATGAAAGACTAAACAAGCATAAGTATATGAAGGCAAAAAGGAAAAGAAGTCTCTAGCAGCTTCCATCCTATGCACGTCCTCCAAATTCTCGAGTCTTTCCAAGGGTACCTGCCGTTTTGGGACATGGAAAGGAAAGTAACGGCTGAGCAAAACGCTCAGTGCACGGATATAGACATAGTATAAATGACTAAAACATAATAAAGTCTTAATAGCAGCGGAAATGTATAAGTCCTGGAAAACCTGGAACATGTTCATAAAACTGGTTTTATAGTTTGAAAAGCCTTATGTTTATCTTATGAAAACTGTTTAACATATTTTACCATTAACCAATATAGGTCATGAAAATTTATCGTGCATGAATACTTAGAGGGGTGACCTCATCATGCAAATTAGAGGGGCTGCCTCTAATTTAATATACTGGTTTTGGGTAGGAGGGATCAGCTCCTTGTGAAGGATGCAAGGCACACACCACATTCACACTGAGTAATCTGCTAAAAACATATAACTAGGATGCACCCATACGCCCCACATGATAAATATAATAATATGGCCAAAAGCTAAAGGGCCGCCACGAGCAATCACTCCGCCGTGGTGAAGTCATAACATCAGTGCCTCTAATGTTATGGTTATGGTACCTCCATAACTAGGTGAAACTGGTCATGCATGTATATGGCTATAGGTATTCTAAATTAATCATAAGCAAATCAAACATATAAACTTATACTACGGGAAAACATTTGGCTGCATACGGGGAATCCTAATAAGGAAAGAATATCCATACTGAAAGGACGGGAATCCATACCTTATGTCCAGTGAACGAAGAAGACGAACGGAAGAGAGTCCTACTTCGGTATCACTAATGCTACATAAATACATACGTGTATAAGTATCTGCTTACTAAATACGTAACTGGTTTTATGTCATGTCTTAGCTTGTTTTATACGTTCATGTCATGTTTTACTATTTTAAGCCTTATACTGTGTTTATTTTATATATGTCTATTCTGATTAAGTATTACTTGTATTTCATGTATTATTATACTTACTGTGTAATAATAAGTAACTTTCTAAAAATAGCAGGTTTCCTAAAATAGAAAGTTTCCAAAAATAGTAAGTTACCAAAAATAGAAAGTTTCCAAAAATAGAAAGTTTCCAAAAATAGAAAGTTTCCAAAAACAGAAAGTTTCCAAAAATAGAATTACTGCTTAAAATAGATAAGTTTCTAAAAATAGAAAGTTTCCATAAATAGATTAGCTGCTTTAATTAAATAAGTATATAAGCTTAAGTGTTTTTTGATTATTTTTCTAAGTCATATTGATATAAGGTATAGTTTATTAATTATTACATGTAATTTAAATAAACTATAGGTTAAAAGTATTTAATTAAATATATCATGTTTTTAATTAAATAAAGTTAAATACTTAGGTTAAAACATGTATTATTAACTATTAATAATATAACCTAAGTAATGTTAATTAATTAATTATAACCATGGTTTTTAATAATTAATTAATTATAAAGTCTAGAAAATATAAATACTTAGGTTAAAAATCCATGATCTAATAATTAAATTATAACCTAAGTCATGTTTTATTAAATTAATCATGTCATATTTATTAATTTAATTTTTAACATATGATTATTAAAACATAACCTTAACATAAACCATGAACCGGATCGTGACTAGAAACCATGAACCGGACCCGTAATCAACACCATACCACGAACCACTCGGGGTACTCCCTTGTTTGCTGCTGCCGTGGGACCCACACCACCAAACCGAGACCATGAGGTCTCGGTGGTGGGTAATAAACCAGACCGAGACCCCTTAGGGGTTCGGTTAGGCGTCGTCTAGAAAAACACCCTTGTTTTGATTTACCCCATAATCATAGACATGTTTTAATAAATGTTTTTAATTAGTTTTTAAGAACATCATGATTTTATGTGATTTATAAAATCAAAACATAAAAGAAAAAGGTTAAAAAGGTTATACTGAATGCATGGATCAATCAAGGATGAACACACACGAATGCTTGCACAAATTCCAAGATCAAAAATCAACCGTACACCTCTTTTTGATGATTATAGGTGGCGGCCAAAAAGGGAGCAAGAAGAAAGGAGAAGAAACTTTTTAGGGTTTTTGTTACTTTTCTTGTTTTGTAAAAATGACACAAGATTTCTCCTTTTTCTTGTTTAGTAAAAACTGATGGGCTCAGCCCATTTCCTTCCTAATTTCGTGGTATATGGGGGCCCACATAGGGTAACCCGATCATTTTCCGTGTCTAATTAATAAGTGTGTTCTTGTGTTCGTGTTTTACGTGTTTTAATTAATTTTCGATCGTGACTTAATATATTTATTCGTGTTCGTAATAAATATATATACATATGTAATATTAGTTTGTGATTAATTTACGTTCATGATTTCATGTTCTTATGCTCGTGATTTATAATTATTATTGGAATAATTATCGTGTGTTCATACGTAATAAATACTTATCGTGTTCTAACACGTACGTAATACTTAAAATTCTTGTACGTGAAACGTAACGCGCTATAAAAGGAAAGTTCTAATCTTGTACGTACGATCTTAAAGGCACTATTCATGGTAAAAACATGTGGGTTTTACACAATAAGAAGATGAACTTTCAGTCATTTGTCGCGAAAAATAACGTCTTCCACCTCATCTACAAGACCAAGTTCAGTGGTGAACTTCTCGTATGTCGGAGAGAATAAATCAACATCGCCTTCATCGCCCGGAGGAGAAGGAGACATTTCAAAAGTGAAATTCTCATAGCATGGAAAAAATCATCATCATTAAGAGCGACCTCTTCCGTAAGCTCCTCAAAAGTCTGCACATCACAAACCTCATCAAAGAATTTGTCGAGACCAAAATCACTAATCTCACTCGATGTATCACTATCCTTAGACGCATTAGGGATATCAAGAGTAGGAGTAGTAATCTCAGAAGATGGGTTGAGATTATTGTAATACCCGTGAATGTTCCGTATCATGCTAAGTTATTATCTCAAGAGTTGTTCAGTATGAGCATCTCTCTTAAGTTGCGACCTACTTGTGGATGTGATATCCCGAGCCAAACGTCGTTTATTTAATCCTATTTTATGAATATTTTTGAAATTTTTAAGAAATTTCGTTTGCTATATATTTGACGGTTTAAGTTGAAACCAACGTTTACGGTCGTAATTTTAACATTTAACGGTTTAAGAAGAACCGATGACGACTACGATACCGACGAATGCCCAAAACTTATCTTTTGTTATCGATTGATCGATATTTGAGTTTTTTGAGATTTTATTTTTATTACGTGTTAAGTCGAGTCGAAACCATATGAATATTAGTTTTGTGTGCGTTTTAACCTTTGGAAAGTAATTTTTACAAATCCCGACTCCCGCAATTTTTCAAAATCAACTAGTAAGTCGTTTCCCGCTAATTATTGGTGTCGTTTACAAATGAGGCCAAAAGAATAACCAAATTGCAAAAAAAGGTCCCTCAAACTTTACAAAAGGAAGGAAATGGAAAACACACATTCAAAATTCATTTCTAAAATTTCTTTCTCCTTCCCATTTCTCTCATATGGCCGTCGGCCCCAAACCAAAACCACCACCAAAACATTTTTTTTCTTTTGATTTTGAACAATCCAAGCCTAGACCACCTCCTAATTAATCTTTTTAAGTGTTCTTATGTACTTAATTTCAACATGCAATAACATTAATTTTTCAAGAATCAATGATTTTTCAAAAACATGTTTTGATGTAATTAAATCATGAATTTGTTTAATTAGTGAGTGGGTTGTTGGGCTAAAAGTTGATGAGTCAAATCACCATGGAAACTAGAAAGGACCAAATAAGACATTATGTGAAACTTCAAGCTGGTGGACAAAATACTACAAAGTTTCCCCTGCTAGAGAAACTTTCCCCTGCTGTATGTTTCCCCTGCCATATGTGATAAGAAGAAAAGATTTGGTCAAAGTAGTGATAAGAGTGAATAAGTCTGTTTTGATTTATTCATTAATATATTATTTAGTTTCCATGTATCATGGTTTCCTTATGTTATAAAAGGAACCATACGTAGGTTTTGTTTATCACTTTCATATTCACAATGTAACCTACTGTAAACATTGATCTCTAGGTGTGGGATTCAATGTACACACACCTAGAGTGGTTTGTGTTAATCAACGATACAAACCCTTTGGGAATTATTCGTCTTGTCAAACATCTTGTTCATGATTATCATTCTATTCCGCTATGTTAATTCATAAGAATGTTAATCAACCTAGATAAATGGTGTAAACCATTGAGTCTAACGATCCAATGGATTCAACATGTGGTATCAGAGCTTGTTGAGAAACTTTGTCTAAATCAAGAACAAAACCCTCATAGCAAACATGTCTTCAGACTCATCCTTAAACAGCAACAACCACAATAACCTCAAGTTACCTATGTTGGATCCTGAAAACTTTGAATTATGGGAATTCAGAATCCAACAATACCTGAAAATGGAACACTATGTTCTCTGGGAGATCATAGAATTTGGTGATCAATTCAACAAAATGTTAGCAGTTGAAAGGGGCAAGGAAGAAGAAAAAGGTGAAAGTTCCAAAGGTAAGGACAAGAAGAAATCTGATGCTCTGTGTGATAAGGAAATACTGGCTAGAAGGCATGATGTCAGGGCTCACAGCTCATTGCTGTTGGCTCTACCTGATAGACATCAACTCAGATTCAGAAAATACAAAACAACTAAGGAACTATGGGAAGCCATAGGCACAACCTTTGGAGGAAATGAAGCCACAAAGAAGAAGAAGAAGAATCAAATGCTGGATGATTTTGCTTCTTTCAAAGCAATTGGTGATGAATCAATTGGAGCTATTTACAATAGGCTTCAAGATATGGTAGCCCAGTTGGAATTCTTTGATATCAAGGTGTCAAAAGAGCAGGTAAACACCAGGTTTCTTAACAGCCTCCAGAAAAAATGGTTTGTCTATAAGGAAATTTGGCAGAATAAGGATGACTTAGACAACAAGAACATTGATGACATATACAATAACTTAAACGTTTTTGAATCTGTTGTCAATGAGATGAAGTCAAAAGGAACGATTCCCACCAACTCAAGTGGATCCACTGATTCCCCTGCTAATATGGCATTCATATCACAAAGCAGTGGAATCTCCAAAAATAGTGGTATTGAAGTAACCCCTGCTGCTTATTCCCCTGCTACCAGGTCTGGATCATCTTATGATGAAGAAAGACCAGCTACATTCAGCCTTGATACTGCTTGTTCTTTTATAGCATCTCAAGGGCCACAAGGATCTACTGTGTTACATGAAGATCTAAGTCAAATCAGTAAGCAAGGGCTAGAAGAGATGGATATCAAGTGGAATATGGCACTGCTCAGCATGAGAGCTAATAGGTTCTACAAGAAGTATGGGAAGAAGATCTCAATCAATCCCTCTGATGTGGCTGGGTTTGATAAAACAAAAGTTGAATGCTACAACTGTGGCAAGAAGGGTCATTTTGCCAGGGAATGCAGAGGACCTAAGACTGGAAACAGCTACAGAAAGGAAACAAGAGATGATGATTATGGTGCTAAAGCCATGGTAGCCATGCAGGGGATAGATGGAGCAAGTGGATGGGACTGGAGTGCTATGACAGAGAATGTGGAAAGAAATCAAGCTTTGATTGCTGAGGAAAAAGAAGAAGACTTTTCACTTATGACCATGTCAAGTTCCAGCTCTGACAATGAGGTATATGATGATTCATATTGTACTAAAGCTTGTAGGAAAAATACTGAGTCTTTGAATGATCAAATCAGAAAGGTAAAAGCTGACTATATCAATTGTGATAATGATCTTGATAATTATAGATGTGCTTTAGAACAGTTAGAGTCCACCATAAGAGAGTTTAAGCAAAGAGAAAGTGATTATAGGGATCACATTGTGATTCTAGAAAGAGATGCCAAGGAGAATAACCAATCTATAAAGGAATTGACTGCTGAACTTGAAATTTTTAAAACTAACAAAAAGATAGATGAGGAAACTGTTGAAAAATTTGGAAAAGCTTCAAAAGATTTAACCAAAGCAGTTGAAATTGGTCAATCTCCTAGGGACAAAACAGGGTTTAGGATTAAAAATGAGCATGCTACCATACCACCACCCCCTGCGAACATCCATGCACCTTTTCCTAGAAAAGACCTGTCCTGGACTGGTCTCCCTTGTTTTCAAAAACAGGATGACATTGAGTTTGACTTGAGTGCTTATATACCTAATAATCTTGATACTGAAGAGTCTCTAGTAAAAACTAGTGTTATTAGGGATTTTGAAAAGGAACAGGTTGCTTTAAACCAATGGAAAATTGATAACCCTGTTCTATTTTCAAGAGAAGGAATTTTTGGTAGTGATTCTAGTTCTAAGAGTAGCTCTCCCAAATCTAAGACCAAATCACAGTCCCCTAAGTCCACCATTAAATATGCTGGTATGTACAGGAATGTCAGAGGTAATCAAAGAAATTGGAATGACCATAAGTCTCATCAATTAGGAGAAGACTTTGTGATTAACACCAAGCCCTGCTTCACATGTGGCAGCTTTGAGCACACTTATCAAGAGTGTAAGGAACCAATGGAGATGGTGGCTGCAAATCCCTTAAAAGATATGCAACCTAAAACCATTCTTCTAAATGCAGGGGCAAAATCCTTTTCCACTGCCAAGTATGTTGCCCCTGCCTTGAGAAACAGGGTGACTGACAAATATGTTGTTCCTGCACTTAGAAAGGAGAATGATGTTCACACAAAGCCCAGCACTTCTGCGACCATCCCAACACCTTATAATGCATATAGATCTGGCTCTAGACCTTACCAACACATGAATAGAGGCCAAAATAAAAGATGGGTTCCCTCTGCTAAGCATAGGGATTCCCCTGCTAAAACTAGGGTATCCCCTGCTAACAAAGTTTTGCCTTCTAGGAGCATGGGAAGATGGGGAAAAGCTGTGAAAGCCTCAGCTCGTTGGGTTTGGGTACCCAAAAGGGGTACTCAATCTAATGGTGTATCTCTAGTTTTTGATAAGCTATCCTACATTGATACACGAGGTAGATCCAAGTCTGTAATGGCTTGGGTCCCCAAGAAAAACTAATTTGTTTTTCTTTTTGAAGGTGACAAAGAAGACAAGGGATGATAGAGCATATTGGGATAGCAGATGCTCAAGAAGTATGACTGGACAAAAATCTTACCTGTCTAACTTTGTGCCCCTGCATGACAATGATGGTGTTTCTTTTGGAGATGGGCATGGAACTATAACAGGAAAAGGAACTATTGTCACCAATGGGATGACCTTTGACAATGTCTACTTGGTGAAAGAACTCAAGTACAATCTCTTCAGTGTGTCACAGATGACTGATAACAAGAATTTTGTCTTGTTTACTGACACAGAATGCTTGGTGTTAGGAAAGGAATTTGTCTTACCACCAGACACTCCTATTGTACTCAGAACACCAAGACAGAAGAATATGTACACAATTGATCTCAAGGACATATCTCTCCAAGACAATGAAACATGTTTCATTTCCAAAGCCTCAGTAGATGAATGTAAGAAATGGCATAGAAGACTTGGTCATCTTAATTTCAAGAACATGAACAAACTAGTAAAATATAATCTGGTTCATGGTCTTCCTTCCAAGTCTTTTGTCAATGAACATACTTGTGCTGCCTGTCTGAAAGGGAAGCAACACAGAGCATCCTACAAATCAAAAACAAGTATGTCCACCACCAAGCCATTGGAACTACTGCATATGGATCTCTTTGGTCCTACTTCTGTGGCAAGCATAATGAAGAAATGGTACTGCCTAGTGATTACTGATGATTTTTCAAGGTTCACATGGACATTCTTTCTATTTCAGAAGAGTGACACAGCTGATGTACTCATTGGGTTCATCAATCAAATTGAACTATCAAAAAGCATGAAGGTAGTCACCATGAGATCAGACAATGGTGGTGAGTTCAGAAATCAGAAACTGGACTCTTTCTGCATAAACAAAGGCATCAAGAGGCAATTCAGCATTGCAAGAACACCTCAACAGAATGGAGTTGCAGAAAGAAGGAATAGGACACTCATTGAAGCTGCAAGAACTATGTTGTCTGATTCCAAACTTCCAGTTGTCTTTTGGGCTGAAGTTGTATCCACTGCTTGTTATGTACAAAACAGGGCCTTGGTGGTTAAGGCATACAACAAGACCCCTTATCAGCTGTTCAATGGAAGACCTCCTTTAATTGACTTCTTCAGACCTTTTGGATGTCATGTGATCATCTTGAACACTACTGACAATCTAGGTAAGTTTAGTGAAAAGGGTGATGATGGATACTTTATTGGTTATTCATTAAACAGCAAGGGATATAGGGTCTTCAACAAGAAGACAAGCAAAATCACAGAAAATCTTCATGTGAACTTTCTTGAAGACAAACCTGAAGATGTTCAAACAGGTCCTGACTGGTTCTTTGATATAGAAGTACTTTCAAAATCTATGAATTATGTACCTGTTGCTTTGCAGAACACTAACATTTCAGGTACTCAAGAACCAACTGGTGCAGAGAAGTCACCCCTGAGGTACATGAATGTACCCTCATTATTTCCTATTGAAGCTGATGATCAAGAAGATAATTCTTCTCTAGGAAAAGAACAGTCAATCTCATCCCCTGCTATGTCACCTCCTGAAAGCAGCGGAATGGCTGAAGGCAGTGGAATCCAGGATTCCCCTGCTAGACCAATTGATTCCTCTTTCACAAAGGATCCTGTTGCTTATGATACTAATGATGCAGAAATAGAATCCCCACTCATTTCATCATCTACACCCATAGCTGATGGTCCTATTATATCCACCAGTGGAAGCAGAATAATCAAGAGTGGAGGTCTAAGTTACTCAGAGCTTCATTCTGCTCACCAGCACCCATCTCTAGGTCATGCTGTATCATTTGGAAGTTCCTTTGAGGACTTCTTTCCTAATCAAAATAGCCCCATCAATTCTGATTTGGAAGAAGATGAAACAAAAGTAATCATACAGCCTACCTATAGAATCAATAAGGATCACCCTATCTCTCAAATCATTGGTAATCCTGAAGCCCCTAGACATACAAGGTATACAGTAAAGGAGCACAACTTCATTGCTAACATCACCATGAAGTTCAATCATGACAACATGCAATGTTGTCTGTTTACTGCATTTTTGTCACAAGAAGAGCCAAAGAAGATTTTTCAGGCTTTAAATGACCCAAGCTGGGTTGAAGCCATGCAAGAGGAGCTCTTACAATTTGACATACAAGAGGTTTGGATTCTGGTAGATTGTCCCAAATGGGCAAGGCCTAATTGGGACAAAGTGGGTACTCAGGAACAAAAAGGATAAAAGAGGAATAGTTGTCAGGAACAAAGCAAGACTAGTGGCACAAGGGTATACCTAGGAAGAAGGAATTGATTATGAAGAGGTATTTGCTCCAGTAGCCAGGATTGAAGCCATTAGATTATTCCTTGATTATGCTTCATTCATGGACATCACTGTTTTTCAAATGGATGTGAAAAGTGCCTTCCTATATGGAACCATTGATGAAGAAGTCTATGTTATGCAACCTCCAGGGTTTGAAGACCCAGAACATACATACAAAGTATACAAGGTGAAAAAGGCTATGTATGGACTTCACCAAGCTCCCAGAGCCTGGTATGGTACTCTCTCTAAATATCTCTTAGACAATGGATTCAGCAGGGGGAAGATTGATCAGACCCTGTTTACCAAGAAACAAAAGGGTGACCTTTTGCTAGTACAAGTCTATGTTGATGACATCATTTTTGGATCCACTAACTCTATGCTTAGCAAAGAGTTTGCCAAACTGATGCAGGATAAATTCCAAATGAGTGCCATGGGAGAACTAAACTTCTTTTTGGGGTTGCAAGTTCAGCAGCGGAAAGATGGGATATTTATCTCACAAGACAAATATGTGGCTGAGATTGTGAAGAAGTTTGGCATGTCTGATGGAAAGAAGGTGTCCACTCCAATGGACAAGGATCATCCATGGGGTAAAGATGGTCCTGGAAAGCTTATAGATGTCAGGAACTACAGGTCTATGATTGGGTCTCTTATGTATCTCACAGCTTCAAGACCTGACATCATGTTTGCAGTTTGCTTATATGCAAGATACCAGGTGTCACCAACAGAGTGTCACTTATTTGCTGTAAAAAGAATTTTTAGCTATCTAAAGTGTCATCCCACCTTAGGACTTTGGTATCCAAAGGAGTCACCATTTGAGTTGATAGCTTATTCAGATAGTGATTATGCTGGTGACAACAATGATAGGAAGTCTACAACAGGGGGATGCCAATTTTTGGGAAGCAGACTTATATCTTGGCAATGTAAGAAGCAGAACATTATGGCAACATCCACAACTGAAGCTGAGTATGTAGCAGCTGCTGCATGCTGTGGTCAGGTACTTTGGGTGCAAAATCAACTGCTTGATTATGGGTATAACTTTCTTAAAACCAAGATATTCATTGACAACAACAACACCATTTGCATTATTAAGAACCCTGTTTTTCATAGCAAGACTAAACACATTGAAATTACACATCACTTTATCAGAGATTGTTTTGAAAAAGGACTAATTGTCCCTGAGAAAATTGATACAGAACTTAATGTTTCTGATCTTTTAACAAAAGCTTTTGAATTAGGGAGGTTTCAGTATCTGGTTGCAGGTATTGGAATGGTTACCCCTTAAAAACTGATGTCTATTTTGTCATGTATGATCAAGGTTGCTTCACTGCTGTTGTTGTATAACTGTTAGTCCATTTTTCCATCACTTTTTATTCCACTGCTTTTTAACACAGATTCCCCTGCTGGGGGTTCATTCCCCTGCTAAGAGAATTTTTCTCTTAAGCTGGGTTTGTTCTTTTTACAAAAGTGGTTATATGTGGTTTTAGACTAACAATGCAGAGGTTCATATGGTGCATACTATTCTCATTGGTGAATCAGGTATATACTCTATGTTTCAGGGGAGGTTAGGTCACACCTTTAGGACTCAGGGTATCCTTAGGATACTCATATATGATCTTAGATCATATCCACTGGTGAGTGAGGGTTCAGGGTAATGAGGACTTGCTGCAAAGCTTGTCAGAACTCTGAAACCTTGAGGCACTGTAATGAGTGCTTACATTTCTCTATTAAAACAGCTTGCTGTTCAAATACAGATGTGTGGCACACATTGCCAAGACTGACTGACCATAGGTAAGGGACAAGGTAGGGATGGTGACTGGGGTATGCATGTTTTATTGGGTTAACCTGTTGTAGGGTGACTTATGTATTGACTTTTTGTACTGAGACTGTTGCTGAATAGAGGACTCTTAAGTTTCTATGTATCTATCTTGTGTATACAAGTGTGTGCATTAGAGCAGAGCTAGTTAGCATTGGTCTCTCCATGAATAGTCCAATACCCCTAGTAAAGTTTCCCCTGCTTTCATCTTTTCATTCCCCTGCTATCATAACATTCCCCTGTTTGACCGTTGACCGACAATATAGCCGTTGGGCCTGCTTGCACAAATTTTGGTTAGGGAATATTTTATTGTTTTTAAAAGATATTTAAGGCGCTTTCTTCGCTGATTGGTAATCTTTTCTTTGTTATTTCAAATAAATTACTTTTTTATCAAGATTTATCTTTGATATTTTTGCAATTTGAAAATTTTGGTCCAATCACAGCTCTTCAATTCGCCTATAAAAACTTAATTCCCTTTACCAGAAGGTCCATCTCTCTCTCTCGACTTAATCCCACCTACCTCTCACCTTTATAAACCTTCAAACTATTTTCAAACTTTATCATGACTCTCAAAATTGCTGCTAATCATAACCAAATCGCTTTGTTACATGATGAACCAGCAGAGTTTGCTGATGTTGTGGCCTTTCTAAAGTCATCATACTTTAGAGTGGCCCTTCTCATCAATCCTCGAATCTATACCTCACACATTCAGCAGTTCTGGTCTAAGTCCATGACCAAAACAGTGAATGGAGAGGTTACAATTCAAAGCACTGTTGATGGTCATCCCAAGGTGATTACACTTGCCTCCATCAGGGAGAATCTTCTTCTTGATGATGAGGATGGGATAACCAACTTTTCTGAGGCTGAAATCTTTGCAAGTCTTGTTAAATTGGGGTACAAACTTTCTAAAAACCAAAAATGTAAGTTTGCTAAAGGCCAGTTTGCCCCTCATTGGAAGTATTTGATTCATACAATTTTGCAATGTTTGTCACCAAAAACCACTACTTTTAATGAGTTTGGTAGTGAGATGGCTTCTGCCCTGATCTGCTTTGCAACAGGGAGGAAGTATTGTTTTTCTCAAATGATTTTTAAAGGAATGGTTAAAAACGTTTCAAGCAACTCAAAATTTTGTATGTACCCAAGGTTTATAGAACTTCTGCTGAATATGAGTGATCATGGTCCAATTAAACACAAAAACTATTTTTCAGCAACGAAACATACCACCAAACTATTTACCACACTTCTTGCACCATCACCCCTGTTTTCTGGCAAAACCATTCCACTCACTTCAATTATGATGAACCAAATCAGACGGGAAGAAGCCAAGAATCAAACAGCTAAACACCAACCTTCTGATTCCCCTGCCAAGAACCTACATCCTGCTAGTCCTTTACCCCCTGCTGATCCGCAACATGAAAGGCGATCTAAATCCAGGTTTGCCAAGTCTCCATTGCCTGGTGAATCTTCACAAGCAGCAGAGAGGAGAGTCTCTAAGGGTTTGGAGCAACCTGAGGGTTTGGCTGCCACTATTGTCTCATCCTCAAGGGGTGAGCAGGACAGTGACACCATCAGTAAGTCCTCTCCCTCACTCCATGATATCCAAAAAGGGGAGAAGTCCCCTTCTAGGATTGAGAGCAGTATGAAACCTTTGACTAATTTGGAATTGATGAAAATGTGTATGAGTCTTAAAAGGCAGAATGCACAACTGGTACAAGATGTCAAAAAGCAAGGCCTGGTTATCAATAACTTGGAAACCAGACTTGCTACTCTTGAGGGGAGGAGAAAGCCCAGACTGATTATATCAACAGATGAGGATGCTTCCAAAGGGGAGGAAGTTCCAAATATAGAAGAGTCTACTCAGTACTATTCATATCCTGGTGGTGTACATGGAAAGATAACAAGTGCTGAGAAAGGGATGGAGAAAGGAAGTGATGATAAGGGAAGTGACAAGGGGAGTGCAACCAAAGATATTGCTCAAACATTGCTCACCATGGGCAATCCAGAAGAAGCCCCTGCTTCAAAAGTTTCCCCTGCTATTGCTGATCCCACTGCTGTAAGTCATTCCCTTGTAAAGAATATTACTCAAACTTTTGTTAGGAAGAACAGAAAGCAACCAGCTCAGAAGGGGATTACAATCAAAGAACCTGCATCTAAACTGAAACCAGCACCAGCAGTGGATCCAAAAGACAAAGGAAAAGGAATCATGGTGGAACAGCCCAAGAGAAAATACAAGCATCTAACTCCTGAACAGTAAAGGGCTCAAGAAGCACATGATGCACAAGTAGCTCTCAGGCTACAACAAGAGGAGATGGATATGCAGGACCAAAGAATGCAAAAGATGAGGCCCAAAGATATGCTCAAGCAGGTTGAGATTATGCATAGAGAACTAGATGACAGGGTACCTCATGTTGGAGAGTTTCTTGATCAATGGGAGAAGGAGTTAATAAATGCTCCTTTGGAAGACAGGTATGAGTTGACTTGCCTTATTTACAAATATCAAACTGAGTATCTAGAAAGAAGGGCAAATCAAATTCAGAGAGAGAAGTATTTGACTTCAGAGAAAGGGCAACTTGAACACTACAAAGTTTTGCTTAAGAGACATAGGAAGTGGAAGGATGGTGACTTCAGAGATATGAGTTTTGAAGCCATAAAAAGAGCAGTCAGACCAGTTCTAAGATTGTATGATGTGGAGGATTGGATGACTATCAACACTCTTGAGGAAGCTGAGTATCTTAGGAGACAAAGTGAAATGCTACAGAAAGCTAGGGAATCTAAGAAAAGAAAAGCTGGAGAAACAACTTTGGAAACTACACAAGCAGGTGCATCATCACAAGCAGGGGCATTACATCAAGCAGGTGGAAGTTTTCCAGAAATTGAGAAGTCTGTACTTAATGTACAAAGAGCAGCCAAAAGACTCAAGAGAATGGAGAAAGTTGGCATACTTACTAAGGAGTCTCAACGGCCTTCAAATGATGAAATTGATAAACAACTAATTCTGCAGGAAAAAGATGATATCTCACCTAGTGAACTTGGAAAGAAGTTTGCTATCATAGAATATGATGTTTATGAACACACAGGGAGGACTTGGTGGAAGCTTACAAGAGCTGACAACACAGCACAGACATTTCTAAGTCTAGATGTCATGTTTCAAATTTTGGATAGTGAAGACTTAGAAGATCTGTGGAAAATATTAAAGAAAACGTTTGCTGCAAAACCTCCTACCATGGATGGTGTGGAGAAGGATTGGGTAATCTGGGAGTGCATGCATAGGATGTATGAGCATGAGTTATTTGATCCTATATTTGATGCAATGAATAAAGGAGATTTGTTGTATTGGAAGCTGTTTACCAATTCTGGGGTCTATGAGGTAGTGATGGAAGGTGTAAGTGTGTACTTGATCAATCATAGGTATTATCCCTTCTCTCAGGAGACCTTGAAGAGACTAGCACAGGCTAACTTAATTGTAGATGCTAAAACGCCTGTTGCTTATGATCTGGTAAGAATGGTTCATAGTCAGATTTGGCCAGAAAGTTTGTAAGCATCCTCATCAACTAGTATTTATTCAGAAACTTGTCTTTAGGGGAAAGCACAAGTTTAGGGGAGGATTGTTGGGAATAAATCTATGCTTATTTGTTACCCCTGCTAGTTGATTATTCGTACCCCTGCTAGAGTAAGTTCCCCCTGCTAAATAACAAAGGCAGGGGATTGGTTCCCCTGCTGAAGTCAAAGGCCCTGTTATCAGAGATAAACATGGAATAGATTTTTACGCGTTTCAGTTATTATTCCTTAATACTTTCCAAGTTTGTTAGTAGTGATCTTGTACGTGAGTCCTTGTGGCTATAAAAGGACTCACTAGGTTAGCATGCAATGTGTGTCTTTCTCATTTGTCTTTCATTGTCATACTTTAAGGTTTTGTAAACCCTAATACCATTTTAGGGTATTCGTATATCATTGATATATTAAAGTTCAACGTTCCAATCATATTGTTCTTGTGCTAAACATTATATTCCGCATCTTGTTTAGTTACTTTGCTTTGCAAAGTTTCTCTAGTGTTAGATTGAATTCTTTCTCTCTATCACAACCCTTAAACAAGATATTAAGGTTTAAGATCTGACTTTGGGATCAACAAGACCAATGGATTCAACATGGGTAATGTTAATTAACCCACAAAACAAGATGGGGATTTATGATTTTGGTGTTCTACAGCCCCAAAACCCACAAATTTATGGGGGGTTTTGGGTGTTCATGGTGCTTGATGAAATGTGTCATGGGTTGTGTTTATAATGTTGTTTTTGGTGTTTTTCAATAAGGTAAACTAATTGCATGTATGATTTAGGACTTGGGTTTTGATAAAGGTTTGATGTTCTTGATGATATAGGCTGTTTGGGGAGATTAGGAATGATTACAAGTGGTTAATCTAGGTTTAGATGATGTTTGGATGGATTGGAATCAAGTGTTGAATTGATTTTGGAAGGGTGATTTTAGACCAGACTGTTTAGGGCTTATTTTCCTGGGTTTAATTTTGTAAACAGGTCTGAATGTTAGGATAGAGATGTAGAGCTTTGTCTTAGCTTCGTTTCGGTTTAAGGTAGAGCTTATGACTCTAAACGAGTCAAAATTTATGCTATTTTGAAAGTTCGTGTACCGGGAGATGAGAATCAACATAATCCGAAATTATGTTTGGTTTTGGGTCAAATCCCGGGGACCATAGATAGAGTTTGGTAAATGGTTGAAAGTTAATTTTTGGTTTCAAACCTGCATTTGTGAGTCTATTTTTAGACTTAGGTGTTGGATTGGTCAATGGTGTATTTTAAATGGGTCAAACAGGTCCAACATGGTCAAAGTGCAAAATCAGTCCTAAATGTGTACGTCTAGTAATGTGATGTGTAACGAGTCATAGAAGTGAAAACTTTTCATGGGATTAAATATGGGGTTTATACAGGTCATGAGGTATTTTTTTGAATTTTCTTGAAATTTATATAGGTGCTTAAGTCATAGCAAACAGCCTGTACTTTTGGTAAGTACCGGCAAATCTATAAAATGGGAATCAACTTTAATTACATAGGTAAATGGTATAAGTCTAGTAACAACTACTTGTTTGATTTTGGCGTGAGTTTTCATAAGCATTGAGTGTGTTTGCATATGCGTGTGTTTAGTACAATAATGTACGCGGAGTATTGATTTGGTTTTCGTACCTTGATTTTTAGGTCAAGTGTTAGATTTTCCCAGACATCCACGTCGTTGGTGACATTTCTCGTTACGTCTTCGCTAGAACCACTACTACTAGGCCAGGTGAGTCTATAGCCTCGCTCTTTACTTATTTCAAACGTTTTTACCCGCGAGGGGGATACATGCTATTTAAATGAAAAAGAACATAAGTCATGAATGATTGTTGGACCTGAATGTTGCCTTGAATTGTGTTGAGTCCCTAGTTATAAAAGTCCCTAAATTCGTGAACTATTAACTATTGTCTTGCCCTTGTGTGGGTTGGAGATAGCCGCTTATACAATTGATAGTACTATGGGGTTGACGACCCTATCCGAGACGAGAGCTAGTACGTTGAGTACCCTCTGCGGACGGATAACTTGTGATAAGAAATAAGGTATGATTACAACTAATGCCTTTAGAAGGGGCACTCGTTTCACTTAAATCATGCCGGTAAATGTACGCGGGTGATTGAGTTAACGGATTAGTGTCATGAGCTTAAACACATTTATTAGCTAATGCTAAATATAATATCCTTGAATAATAGATTGTGTATACGACAATGCTATTGAATGGTCATGATTGGTTTTAATACTTATGTTCAACTTATGATTTGATAAACCTATAGATTCGCTCAACCTTTGTGTTGACGATTTTAAGCATGTGTTTCAGGTAACCAAGATTTATAGCAGCGGAGCATGCGAGGATGGAAGTTGTTGTGGCTTGGCAGTCTACTTTGTTTTTCCTCCCTTTTTATCACTTAAAAATTTTTATATTATGTCATGTGAAACAAGTAATGTACTTTTGGGTTGAGATTCAGTGGGGACCTAAACTCAACTCTGTTTTGTATTATTTTTGGGATTTGGAAAACAGTAGACTTTGATGTTTTAAACAATCTTTAACTTATGTTTAAATTTCTATGTCTCTTTGAGTCGTTTGAAATAGCTTATGTGTGATGATAACTGCCTAGCAACCAAATGTTGTAGTTCCGCTGCGCATATGATTTGGGGGTGTTATAGATTGGTAATCAGAGCCATGAGTTATAGGGAACTAGGTCATTTTGAAAAATCCTAAACTATAACTTTTGGTGTCGTAAGAAATTGTCCAAGCACACAACTATCCTGCATGGCTCCGGTAAGATTTCTTTAGCATTGCTTTATATTTTAGATGTATCCCTCAAACTGGTATGATTTCCCTAGTATTTAGTAAGTAAATACTATGATATATATTGAGATATATTGTTGTGTACGTCGAGTACTTAATATCATAATTTTGCAAACATTTATACAACTATCATATATGTTGCATGTAATTGGCATACGGGCTACATTGAATTACATGGCAACACTGCGTTGTGATCCTATGTGTATGTAGGAATGATTGTATATATAGGTATGTATATACTATTGTATTTAAAGGCATTGCACGTGAAGCAATGGTCTTTGCGTGATTATCGTACATTTTACAATGCGGTTCTGTTGAGAATTCGGCCTTACCGCTAATTATCAATCTGGATAATTAATTTATTGTTTGAATAACCGAGTGTGAACCTATTTTGATACCCTAGATACGTAAATAACGCCTCGTAACATATTGTATATTGACTAGATTGATCTCGATTGTCGTTATCGCACCGTGATGTGTCATTTTGGGACATCTCCTTTTTGGAACGTAATTTACTTACATATTACTGTATTTCCTTTATCTCTTATGGGTTTGATATATTAGTTCATGTAACTATAATATAACCGAAGTATAATCAACGATGTGTACATCGTGGCGACGAATCATATGTGTATATTATGAAACGTGGTTGAGGCGTATCGCCATTTAATCGTTTTTATCATCCTACTTGAATTTAAATATACATTTTAAAAATAGACTAGCGTTGTGATCAATCGCGATAACTTGAAAATTTGGTTGGTTTATGTTAATTTTGTGGTGTACGATTTCGAGACTCATCCGAGACCGATAACAACATTTAGTTGACATACGTATTCTCGCTTCGTTTATTTCATTTTGTTTTTGTTGTTTCATTATTTTGAATTCAGTATTATACATGACGAGGTCCGGCATTTGTGCGAGTTAAATAAGCATTAAATTTTGTTGATTGATTGATTTAAACATAAAGTCTTTTACATATTTAATATTTGGTGGATGAATCTTTTGGATAAAAATGACTTATGATGTGTCTTGTAACCAGTAAAATATGTGTAGAGAATAAATTGACAAAGTGAAATCATTTCTCTTTCAACCTTGGTTGGTAAATCGTAATAAGTAATTTATATTACTCGTGAAATCCTTGTTTTCATACATTAATGATTTGATACTAAAAGCTTGTGATGGAACTGTCAAAAAATTTGCCTAATTTAATTTGAAAATAGGAGTTAATAAAATTTACGATATGACTATTGAGTATATGTAGCATTGGGCTTGGTATGAATTAATTTTTGGGTCAATATAGCAAACTTTTGGCATATTTTTGTAATATAGAACATGAGTAGAAGAATTGGTCATGTATTTTGGAGCTAGAGGCTTTATAAAACTGGTTTTATTTTAAACATAAGGTCATGTTATATGCATTGGCATAAAATGGAACTCATAACTCCTTGTAGTGATTAACGTGGGACAAAATCGGAATATACACTTTAAGTGAGAATTTCTAACGCTCGAAACGAATTTTAAATGTGGATGGAACGTCATTTTACTCTACTGCGAGATGTGTTAATTTTAAAAATCGTTTGATAATTGGCTAAAGATTTAAAATTCGAATTTTCTACATTTTAGAATTATTGAAATAAGCATCTTATTTATTATTATTATTATTATTATTATCGAGATTCAAGTGTCGACTAAAATCAGTAAGTATCCGAGGTAATACCACGTGAAACCTCTTTATCATTTGAGTCGAATTACGCGAATATGATTTAACAAAACAATTTTAAGGAAGACTTATGTATAATAAAAAGTCAAGGTTGATTTTTAAGAATTAATTGGACTAGTTTGAGTCATATTGGATACGTGTATATATGTGATAAGATAAGTCGTAATAATAAAAACGTAAAACTTGGAAAATTCTTACTATGTACGTTTTTGGTACTTAAGATATGAAAATTAATGAGATTTTGACACAAGTATGGAGATTTTCAAACCTAATGATTTTACCAGTTATAATAACCGAGTCACCGAATCAACTAATTGTGGAAACCTTGGTTTCCGGATCTTTTAAGCTACTAGGAATGATCATTGTTCATATGATTAAACAATCAAAGCGGAATTAGAACAACAACCATTAACAAGGTGTTTAGGCACAATAACATGAATTAAAACACATGGATTGCTAATTATATTAATAATCAACAATCACTAGACGTGTATACATTGAATCCCACGTCTAGTCGACACACACTTTAGGTTTACATTGTGAATCAATTATATAAATAAAACCTATGACCCTTGGTTCCTTTTATAGTGTAAGGATTAGGGTTTACAAGAGATAAGAATAAATAAACATGTAAATCTTCTATTTAAATAAACTTATGCAGAATATCTTTTGCATGTTTATCTAAATAGAAGCTTCCATAAGCTTCTTTTGTCTATGTTTTGTCAATGCTTGGATTACATGTAACAATGCTTACATTGTACATGACAACTCTTGAGCTATCAACGCCTAATTAACTCTTGTCAACGCTTGATTAACTCTTGACAACGCTTAGACAATAACTTCACGTTTTCTTCATTTTTGAGTTTCTGCCACATCAACTTTTTGACCCAACAATCTTCCCCTAGTTGATGGTGGCAAAACTCTATGTGTATCTCTTGTAAGTTATACATGATCTTCAAATTGCTTCCCCTCAAATGTAGCACGTATTTCTTCCCCTTTTTGTCACATCAACAAGGAAAGTAAACAATGTATGCAATGTTGAAGATTCTCCAGAAGTAGCTCTATGTAATGATCTTGAAGAATAATTAATATAGTAATTTTGATGTAGAAGTAGAATAACCCAACCTTGTGTTCCATGTCTTGTACTATCCATGTAACTAAGAACTTATATCAGACCAAGTATAAGTAGACCTCAATCCCTTGTCAATATTCTCATCCTATGTGAGACACTGAGCACGATAATGTAACTCCTTCAAGTGTTATGACAAGTCTTCGTCACCAACCATGTAAAGCACGAACAAGTTACCTTTAAAGTCAGTGAATGGTACGCCACGACTTTAAGATATGATAGAACACAAACTCGCAAAAATCTTCTTCAATCATCAAACTTACCATAAGAATTCTTCCCCTTAAGCTAACACCTCTTTATGACGAATTTAATAGAATCACATCTTCATACCATATGTAAAAGTTGTTGAACGGATAACTCTTTTACAAGGCTATCCTGATTACATAGTTTAAAATATCCATCAAATTCTCACGAATAGTTGCTAACTCGCTTTAAGATCATTAATTCCTTTCAAAAATATCCGAGCCATTAATATCACCTTGATATTCTAAATAAAAACGGAGATTCCATGTACCTTTGTGTGTATTTTCCTCCTTTTTGTGTGCTTAAAACGTACCAGTTTTCTCAACAGCAGCAAACCTTTTGTTGTCCAACATCTCCCTTTGTCCAATATCTTTTCCACATGTACTTTCACATATCGGACAACACCTAACAGCGTTTGGACAAACCATATCTCGGACAACATGTAACAGCGCTCTCTGTCAGCGTCAATTGTACTACTGTCAGCGTCAAACGTACACACTGAGATTATCTAAGGTAACTATCCCAACAACGACTGAGGTACAACGTAACAGTGGGCAATAATAATATAGAACTTCTTTAGCCCATATAAAACGAACCTGATTTCATGCAACACAAGAATGTCCCACGTTTTGTGCATCTTAACTGAACTCCACGTTACTTTGTCAAAGATCAGTGATTTTCATCCTAAAAATTAGTGATATGTTACCTTGTTTGATCATATCCCATAAATATCACTTTGTCCAAAATTATAGGAGATAAACTCATATATTTGAACAAAAATCACATCTTCTTTTAAAACCAATGCAGCAAAGTCAAGTTACTGTTTTGTATCCATGAAACACGCCTAAGAATACGTGAGATATATATTCTTTGTGAAATAGAATACTTCCAAAAGAAAAACCAATTTATCACGTTTGCTATCTTACGTGGCTTTCTGATGTACCTCATCAAGCAGTATCTTCTGTCTTTAATCATAGAATTACTCACAAACCATAAAAACTCGTGTGTGAATTTGGAGATACCACCGTGCTCTCCAAACTAATTTATCCTTGTTACGAGACTTTGACTTCATGTAGTAATCATAATAACTGCTTTTCACAATTAATCATAACCTGCTGAATCACTCGATTAAATCTGCCATGTTTTAATAAAGACGAATCTAGGGTTTATATAAACCCTATCACGAGAATCTTTGTAGGAACATCATAGCAGATTCATCATACCAGCACATACCTTAGAACATCACATCATCATAAGCTCCACAGAAACAAGTCAAATCTAGGGTTCACGACTGTTCTAACGTGGATCTAGGGTTTTATAAAACCCTAGCATGAATATTGAAACCCTAACCTTTTTCTGCTGTGACTTTTGACGGCCAATAACTATTGATTGAGGACTGATCAGGACAATCCCTCCGGTAGATGTCTAGATATATGTATGTAAAACACACACACAAAATTTCGGGTCGATCCAACGGTCCAATAAAAAGTTATGGTCTTCTGAATACTGCTGCGTACACAAAAACGTCCAGAAAAACTCTATACGAATTTTTCTTCTTCTCAACATTACGAACACCTTGTTGGTCCTAGCATCACGAGCCACGAGGCTCTGATACCAATTGTGGAAACCTTGGTTTCCGGATCTTTTAAGCTACTAGGAATGATCATTGTTCATATGATTAAACAATCAAAGCGGAATTAGAACAACAACCATTAACAAGGTGTTTAGGCACAATAACATGAATTAAAACACATGGATTGCTAATTATATTAATAATCAACAATCACTAGACGTGTATACATTGAATCCCACGTCTAGTCGACACACACTTTAGGTTTACATTGTGAATCAATTATATGAATAAAACCTATGACCCTTGGTTCCTTTTATAGTGTAAGGATTAGGGTTTACAAGAGATAAGAATAAATAAACATGTAAATCTTCTATTTAAATAAACTTATGCAGAATATCTTTTGCATGTTTATCTAAATAGAAGCTTCCATAAGCTTCTTTTGTCTACGTTTTGTCAATGCTTGGATTACATGTAACAATGCTTACATTGTACATGACAACTCTTGAGCTATCAACGCCTAATTAACTCTTGTCAACGCTTGATTAACTCTTGACAACGCTTAGACAATAACTTCACGTTTTCTTCATTTTTGAGTTTCTGCCACATCAACTTTTTGACCCAACACTAATGTTAGAAATTTTCTTGCAATTGTAATTTTTCTAGAAATAAAAACTTTGTATAGATTGAAACATGAAAGGTCTGAAATCTTTAATGGGGTAACACAAATTAAAAATGTGCAAATGCTCACTTTTACAAGGTACAAGGTAACATTAATTAGAAAAGGAAAATGGATTACCCAACACACGCCTACTTGTATATTATTTGATAAGGATGTATATCTAATGTTTTGGGTCATGATGGTTCGATCATACGGGATCCCTTCTTTGTTTTTGCGAGCCTATATCTATGCTTGAGTAGTCCTTTGATTTTTCGTTTTAATATTGTCTATGGTATTAGACCATCCTTTATTTTGGATTGCTACTTCGCTAGTACTTGATAATGAGAGTATGTCACCCGGTGTATTTTTGTCCTCTTCATGGACGTCGTGACTTTTCTTCTTTCGGTTAATGGAACCTAAAGTTATGTATTTACTTGAATGATGCTATAAATCTTCATTAAATTGGTTATTTATTTAAATTGAACAAAAGCGAGGAGGCGAAGCCGCTTTACCAAATTGTAGAGGTGAAAGAACTCGATCTTCCTGGTGAAATTGTTTCTATTTGACCAAATGATTATTCTCCTCTCCCCGTATACCCTTGGTGGAATGTGTGCGCAACTCGAGACGATTGGAATTATGATCGTTGTTTTATTTTTGACGCTTGTATTGATATTCAATTTTTACTCCATGTATTCGTAGATCGTTGTTGTTATCCCAAGACTTTTGTCATATGTTTGAAGTATTTTCATTTCTAATATAGTTAATTTTAGTTGGAAATTATATTGCTCGTTTACCTCGTTCGATCTCATTGATTTTTGATTTTATTACTTGTTGTGCTTGCAATGATCTTTAATCTTCAACTACCTTACCGTTATTTTGTGAATAGTATATTTTGAAAATATGTATGAGTGTGTCAAATGGTTGGTTCAACAAAATGCGAATGGTCTCGATTTATTTATTTATTTATTTATTTATTTTCTCATAAAAAGGGCAAAGCAAAAGTATGTTTCCAAAGTGGACGAAAAATGTTTGATGTGTTTCTTAAAACGATAGTAACAATATTTTCCCATTACAAACTCCATTTTAAATGATTTAATTATTTTGAAGATTATGTCGAAAACTTTCGTAGTCATATTTGGTATGTAATAATATTGTTTGCTCGTCACTCGATCCTCAATTATGCACAGCTTAGCTAACTATGCATAATTCGGGAAGAGTCCTGTTTTGTTGATTGTCGTTGCTTGGTCCTCAAGTATGCATGATCTAGCTAATTATGCATAGTTTAGGAAGGGCAATGTAGTGTCAAATTAATTGGTCATCTCTAAAACCGGTAGTGTTTTTGATAAAT
Organism: Glebionis coronaria; assembly: GCA_025667525.1. Taxonomy (NCBI): domain Eukaryota; kingdom Viridiplantae; phylum Streptophyta; class Magnoliopsida; order Asterales; family Asteraceae; genus Glebionis; species Glebionis coronaria. The sequence continues at coordinate 306,497,513 of CM046881.1, read as the reverse complement.
GTTTGGATGAGAACGTATTTAAAAATGGTGGATCCTTATGCAAGTAATCATATTCTCTTTGATTCCTAAAGAAAATTTTTGAATTTTCTTGTGTTCCTTGAAATCTCTTCTTTCGTTTGGCGTTGACTTGGCAAGTCACCTTAACCGAGTAATTTTGGAAAATGTTTTTATGTGTTGAATGTAAAATGCGAATTTCATCGGAATCACGAGGGTGTTGATGAAATACCAAAGGGGCTCGTATCGACACTGAGAAGAGTTTTTAACAAAAATAGAAGACTTCCGAAGTAGAGGAAATCCGAGTTTGAGTAACTCTGAGGGAAATGACGAAGACTTCTCCTACATCGAATGTATCGTATTTTATTTGCTTCTTTTCTGGTTCTTTTGATATGACAACGACACATGATAAACTATTGAAGTTTACCACTGAAATTGAGTATAATGCAGTTCGTTTTTTTCTCAGTTCTTGCTAATGGAAAGTCCAATCAATATCGGGTTTTTAACTGTTTTTGGTTGTTAAACTTGTTTGGATATTCTATTTGCTAATTCAACAAAGTCTTGCAAAAAGGAAAAATATTACCTACTTATATGTAAAACATCTTGCAAATACCAAGTTTTTACTCAAGTAAAATTCAAAATGTAAAATATGAAACTTAAAGGACTGAAAATGTAAATTCTAGGTAAGATAAATGCTTGAAATGTAAATTCTAACAATTCTAGGGACTAAAAGTGTAAATCAGTTAACCAAAAGGATCAAATATGTAAATTCTATAACAAACTAACTAAAATGTAACAATACCAACAACTTGCTAACTGAAATTAACAACTCTCAAAACTACAAGGGCTTAAAAATTGCAAACCCTAAAAACATTGAAGTTTAGCCAAGTTTACACACTGCTTAAAACATCAAGGACCTAAATGCAATTTCAAGAACTCTTTAAGCCAAAAACGGGTTTAGCATGAAAATAAGCTCGTTTGAGCTTATTAATGAACCAAATTCAATGAGACAAGTTGCAAAACGTTTTAAATACCAAATAAGCTACGTGTGTAAAAGGATTTTGGCTAAAGTTGTAAAATAAGCAAATGAGAACTTATCAATAAGCCCACAATAAGCTACAGCAAAATCTAGACAATCACAACTTGATTTTCTTGTTGAAACTGATTAAGCTACTCAAGAGATGAATGGGAAATCAAACTAGAACGAATTTCATCAATTAATAAGCTAGAAAAATGGATTAAGCTGAAAAGAGCTTATCGTTGACCAAGCGTTGACCAACTTTTTTTCCAAAAAGCTGAAACTTTCAAAAATCAAGTAACTCTATGTTTTAAGTGGATTTGTGAAGAAAAATGGCCAGGTTTATGAAAAGGATTAGGAGATACAAATTCTCAGTTTCAATTTACAGAAACTTGCCTTAACTTTGCTTATCTGAATTTTGCTTATTCCTATTTGCTTATTGAAAACTGTATAGAATGCTCTTGGAATCTGAATCTATATGATATTAGCTACAACTGAGAACAAATTTGGTACAATTTCATCAAGTAATGAATGAATTCTAGCCATATGAAAATGACAAGTTCTAAATAGCAAATCTGCATAAGAATGACCCAAACCTTTTTATTGCCATTTGCCTGTTTGACTCTCAAATTGACTTGTAAATGACTTGAAACACTTTATTACCACCTATTGACTGCAAATGAACTTTAAAATGCCAAGACTCAATTCTTGAAAACTTTTTATAAGCTAATCCCAAACACTCCTTTAACTGATTTATATGAAAATTTCTGAAGACTATTTAAGCACCAATTAAAGCTGAAAGAAAACCTTTAACAAACCAAGTTTATTGATCAAAAAGAGATGTATAAAAGCTAAATGCACTCAATTATCACTACTAGAACTCAAGTAAATCAGCAAGGCTAAAAAGTGACAGAATAAGGCTAAAAGCTAGAACTAAATCCAAATCTAAGAACAAGTAAACAGAATCAAACTACAAGCAATCAAAGATCAAGCAATTAGCAAATCTAAACAACTTTTATCATGCAAACATAAAGATTACACTATGAAAGGTAGCATGCATTTGACTTATTGAGTGGAACAAAAATAAGAACTTTAAAACCTTTTGAAGTAAACCTTTGGGAAGAAGAGGAGTGCTGAACTCTCTTACCCTAGTGATAACCACCACCTTATCACTAGTTCAGCTAATCAATCATCAAAAACAGCCATCAATCAACAGAAATCATCAAAATGCTTGAAAACTTCAATGAAACTAGGTTCTGAACTAGAATCACAACAAAATGCTCTCAAACTTCTTCAAGGTCAGTTATGATCAATCAATGATCATAACAAACACAATGCAGCAACACAAGTATCCAATAGCAGCAAGTAATGAACAGTAGAATGAAGAACAGATTTGGCGGGAAATGAGAAATTTGAATTTTATTCCATGAAAGTTGTTACAAAGCTGTTAGAAAGCTGCTAACTAACTAACTAACTCAAGAGTTTGTCAGACTCTTGAGTAGTTAGGGTAAACAAGAAGGAAAAATGAAAGGAAATTTAGAAGTGTGTGTTTTTACAAAATTAAGCTACAAGTACAAATGAAATCCTATCCATCTATTTATAGACTTGAGGAAGATGGTTGTTGGGGTTGGTGACGTGTCAGGACCAATCCCAGCTCTCCACGTGGACTAATTCTGTTAAAGTGATTTCCAGGTATGAACAATGATTTGGGGTTTCTTGATTGAATGGATGAAATGTTAATTGAGGATAACCATTGAATTCGTCTCTCAAAATTGAGCAACTTTGATGTTTATACTTCTTCATGAAATTGTTTCTAGCTCAAAAACGATCCTGGGAAAAATTTTCCTTCTTGAAGATGCCACGTGTCGTCCTGTGAATGGTTGAAAAAGCGTCACACGGATCACACTGTTGAGATTTTCTTCATTTAATGTGGCGGCTGAGTGGGAATTAATTACTTATGAGTTGGCAATCCGTGTGCCTCTCATTCTCTCTTCTTATTGGCTCATAACTTGTACACATGGATTAAACTTGTGTAACTTTCCAATATTGGCAGTTTCAACCCTTGTACTTTGGCAGATTGCATTAAAGGCTTGTAACTTTATTTCTTTGACACTTTAAGTCCTCCAAACTTCATCTTTGAGCAGGATTGACCCTTTGACTTTGTTGACTTGATAGTTGACCAATTTTGACTTTGATCTTGACTTTTTACAATATTTGCACTTTAGTCCTTCTACTTTGGCAATTTGTCAAGATAGGTCCTTGTACTTCAAAGTCTTGTCACTTTTGATCCTTCTTTGTCTTTTTCATCCATTTGAGCTTGATTTTTCTTTGTTTGCTTGAAAATGTATCCTTTTACCTACACAAGTGTACACAAACACAAACATACCACATAACACTGTTTTTGCAAGATAAATTGGTATTTTGCTTCATGTTTTAGGGTTATTTGTTGTTAAAAGGATATGAGTTTAAGCTCATATCAAAATCCCCTACACTTGAACATTGTCATGTCCTCATGCAATATTATATATTAAAGCTCAAATTTACATTTCCCTCATAATTAATCCACCTTGGCCATATTAGATGCATCTACACTACTCTAAACTAAATGATGCATGATTTTGACTTTTAATGATGCAATTAACAAAATACAATTCTATCTATATCTTTTTGATTTTTCTTGAAATGCTTTTGATGGAAATAACTCATAAAGAATTCAATGGCTTAGATTAGGGCTTGGGTACCATGGACATTTATCACCCTCAAGTTTCACTTTCCCCATACCAAGCTTAAAAATGGGATCATTGCATTCACAAGTAAAAAGTGCATCAACTTATTCATGACAATTAAATGTGGAACCGGTTATTATTTGAGCAAATTGCTTGTGACCAAATTTGTCATTATTCAAGTGAGAAGTATAAGAAGTGTAAAATCCAAAAATAAGGAAGCACGGTTTTAATCCTAAGTAATCATCTCATCCATTACTTGAAAAACCGCTCACAATTAATATAAGTCCGTTTTAAGAGTAATAAGTCATTCGCCTTATGTGTAAAATCCTCATGTCATGCTTTCATAAGTAGCTACACACTCGCTAAGGAAAGAAAAATAAAACTCACGCAATAATTTACATCCGCCATCTTTTTGAGACTTTGGATCTTCAACCCCGCAACCCGTCAAGGTAATATTGGATTGGAGCAATCTATTGAATCCCCGCAACCCGTCAAGGTAACATTGGAACTCAATAGTCACTATAATTTACACCACACTGCCCCTCTTGGGAGTCTTGCATTATTTTTTTCTTTTTCTTTCTTTTTCTTTTTTTTTTTTTCTAGCCACTCATTTTTTTCATAAGCCGCTCTTATTTTTCTTTATTCCTCACAAAGAAATTTGAAAAGAAGAAAAGGAAAAACACCCGCTAAATATGGAGCATGACATAAGTCTAGTACACATAAAACGTGCTAACTTAGAATCTTAAGACGTACTCATATCAACCATAAATGATTTAGCCAAAAATGCATAAGAGATTACAAACCAATTAAAACCGTACTTGATTATTTATTAACAATTATATACATGCGAAGAAATAGAGGTAAAGAAGAGAAGGGTTTAGCCACAAGTAATTGCCATGAAGTCTATCTAGCCCTTTTACACTTGCTTCAACTCTATCATTTCCCATTCTCCACAAATTTAAAATCTCAAATAATGAGATTGGTGAATGCTTAGCCTAATAGACCAATGAAGGACTACATGGTTAAGGATACTAGCTAGAGAATGCTAAAATTAGCAAACTCGGGTTGAGTCAAAATATCCATGGCGGGCCTAATATGTAAAAGAATTCTAAACTTGTTAAAACCATGTTTTATTATATTTTTTCCTTTTTACACATTTTTTATGAAACATAAAGAAGAAATATATACAATGCAAATGTGTTATGCAAATGAAAAATGATAGATGCAAAAATTATGAATGCATATTTTTGGTGGCCAAAGTAGATCAAAAATTTGAAAAATGTTGAAAATTCAATTTTCCATGTTATCATGCAAGACAATGACAAGTTCTAGGTAAGGCCACTTCGATAGAAAACCCCCCTACACTTAAGCTAAACATTGTCCTCAATGTTTAAGAGCATGGAAGTATAAAAACTTCCCCTACACTTATGACAATGAATAGACTTTGCTTAACCCAAGTTAAGGAAAGGTCAACTATTAGTGAAATCATGTTGAAGCACAAGGTGTTAATGAAAAATCACTAAAGTGACGAAGTGAACCGGATACAAGGGCCTCCTCCATAAGCTCCAAAGCATGAGATGAGTGAGCAACCCTACAAACAATCATGAAGACAAAAGAAGGTCTCCCCTACACTTATCTCCAAGTCTATACCTTTATTTCTAACCTACAACACTCTAAACCTAGTTATACGATGCTTGAGTTAATGAGTCTCTAGCTCGACTCGTCCCTCAATGAATTAATTCATGGGGAAAATGGGGACCTCTTGGACCATTTCAACGGAAATGTCCTCCCCAAAGTAATGTTTGACACGGTGACCATTCACTTTAAAATTTGGACCATCGGGTTGGGACAACTCAAGAGTTCCATATGGAAACACTTGAGCAATAGTGAATGGACCGGACCATCTCGACTTAAGCTTGCCCGCAAAAAGCTTCAATCTTGAGTTAAAGAGGAGAACCGGCTCTCCAACTTTGAACTCACGATTCTTGATCTTAGCATCATGCAATTTCTTAGTCTTTTCCTTGTAAAGCAAAGAATTCTCATAGGTATTGGCTCTCAACTCATCCATCTCATTGAGTTGATCTTTCCTATGTGAACCGGCTTGGTTTAAATCAAAGTTAGCCCACTTGAGAGCCCAAGATGCCTTATGTTCTAACTCAAATGGGAGGTGGCACGCTTTTCCATAGACAAGCCTATAAGGCGTACAACCAATTGGTGTTTTAAAAGTCGTCCTAAACGCCCACAAAGCATCATCAAGCTTATCCGACCAAGAAGCTCGATGCTCTCCCACCGTTCTCTCTAAAATTCTCTTTAAACCACGATTTGTGACCTCGGTTTGACCATTTGTTTGAGGGTGATACGCGGTAGAAAGTCTATGATTCACTCCATATTTCTTCATAACTCTCGTGAATTGATCATTACAAAAGTGTGTACCACGATCACTTATGATGGCCCGAGGTACACCAAATCTAGCAAACAATTGTTTCAAAAACTTTACAACCACTCTAGCATCATTGGTAGGTAAGGCTTTAGCCTCCACCCATTTGGACACATAATCCACCGCCACAAGTATATACTTGTTTCCCTTAGAGGATGGAAAAGGTCCCATGAAATCAATGCCCCATACGTCAAATATCTCACACTCTTGGATAAAATTTTGTGGCATCTCATCACGTTGTGTAATTTTTCCTTGTCTTTGACAAACATCACAAAATTTCACCATTTCATGGGCATCTTTATAAATGGAAGGCCAATAGTAACCCGAATCAAAGACTTTCTTGGCGGTGTAGTTAGGCCCAAAATGTCCACCCGTAGGTCCTTTATGACACGCCTCTAAGATCTTAAATGTCTCGGGCCCATCTACACACCGTCTAATGATTTGGTCCGCACATTGCCTAAAAAGATATGGATCATCCCAAAAGTAATACTTAACTTCCTTAAGAAACTTTTTCTTTTGTTGATAAGTAAGACCCTCAATAAGCACATTGCCCACAAGATAGTTTGCGATATCCGCAAACCAAGGTGTGGCATCCTCTTGGGAAGAGATAGACATGAGCTCCTCTAATGGAAAGGATTCATTGATTTCTTGGTGTGGGAAATCTCCTTGAAAAGGATGCTCAAGTCTACTCAAATGATCCGCCTCTAAATTCTCGGCCCCTTTCTTATCACGAATCTCTATCTTAAACTCTTGAAGCAACAAAACCCATCTCAAAAGCCTAGGCTTAGCATCTTGTTTTGTCATAAGATACTTGAGAGCGGAATGATCCGTATACACTATGGTTTTGGAAAGCACAAGATATGGTCTAAACTTCTCAAAAGCATATACTATAGCAAGCAACTCTTTTTCCGTGGTAGTGTAATGAAGTTGTGCACCGGTCATGGTTTTACTCGCATAGTGTATAGGTTGAAAATGCTTATTAACTCTTTGTCCTAAGACGGCCCCCACCGCATAGTCACTAGCGTCACACATAAGCTCAAAAGGTAATTCCCAATTTGGAGAAACCAAAACGGGAGCCTTAGTCAATTTTTCCTTAAGAGTCTCAAAAGAGTCTAAACAATCTTGGTTAAAAATGAAAGGAGCCTCTTTCTCCAAGAGGTGAGTCATCGGTCTAGCTATCTTAGAAAAATCTTGTATAAAGCGCCTATAAAATCCCGCATGACCTAAGAAACTCCTCACACCTTTAACCGAGGTGGGTGGGGGAAGCTTAGCAATCACATCAATTTTAGCTCGATCAACTTCTAATCCCTTATTGGATATCTTGTGTCCTAAAACAATCCCCTCTTTCACCATAAAGTGACATTTCTCCCAATTAAGCACCAAACGTGTCTCCTCACAACGCTTAAGCATTCTCTCAAGATTGGTGAGACATGAGCTAAATGAGTTTCCAAATACGGAAAAGTCAGCCATAAAAACCTCCATGGTTTGCTCTATCATGTCATGGAAAATCGCCATCATGCACCTTTGAAACGTCCCCGGTGCATTACATAAGCCAAAAGGCATCCTCTTGTAAGCAAATGTACCGTAGGGACAAGTGAATGTGGTCTTTTCTTGATCCTTAGGGTCAATGGGTATTTGGAAATAACCCGAAAAGCCATCAAGAAAACAATAGGACTCATTTCCCGCTAAGCGTTCAAGCATTTGATCCATAAAGGGAAGCGGGAAATGGTCTTTCCTAGTTGCCTCATTGAGTTTTCTATAATCAATGCAAACTCTCCAACCGGTCACAAGTCTCGTGGGAATAAGCTCATTGTTCTCATTAGGCACCACGGTGATTCCACCCTTCTTTGGAACACAATGAACCGGGCTAACCCATGGAGAGTCGGAAATGGGATAAATCATACCCGCATCTAAGAGTTTAATCACTTCTTTCTTAATAACCTCATGAATTTTTGGGTTAACTCTCCTTTGGTTTTGAATGGCGGGTTTATAGTCATCCTCCATAAGGATTTTGTGTGTACAAAAATGTGGATCAATTCCCCTTATGTCGGATATTTTCCATGCTAAAGCTTTCTTATGTTTCTTAAGAACTTCAATAAGTTGCTCTTTCTCATCCTCTTTCAACTCTTTAGCAATAATCACCGGTAATTGGTCTTTTCCTTCTAAGAAAGCATATTCTAAGTGGGATGGAAGGTCCTTAAGTTCAATGGGAGGTGGACTCTCTATGGAAGGTTTTACTATGGAAGGTTCCTCAATAGTAATCTCTTGTGGAATAGGAGAAGGAATAGGGTCCTCATTGAGCAACTTTTGGATTGTAAGAATATCTTCTTCCCAATTGATGGGAGAATCATCATCACCAAGAAAGTTTGACTCAAATTCCTCCAAGAGGAAATCACTCTCTCCAAAAGGTGTTAAAGAGGGAGCAATTGAGGCCACGGTTTCAACATGGGGTATCTCATCACTAGCACTCTTACAAGCATCATGAAAGTGTTCATTACACACTTCATCTAGCACATCCACAATGTTAATAGTCTCACAAGGTCTAGACTCCTTAGCTTCTTTCCTATCACAAACTTTCCCTAACTTAAACACCACTCTCTCATCTTCTACTCTCATAATTAATTCTCCTTCCGCCACATCTATCAAGGTACGACCCGTTCTCAAAAATGGTCTACCAACAATCAAAGGCACTCTAGGATCCATGTCATAATCAACCACTACAAAGTCGGCCGGAAAGGTAAACTTATCCACACCTACAAACACATCTTCCGCTATACCTACGGGGTGAGCTATGGTTCGGTTGGCTAGTTCAAGAGTCATCCTAGTGGGAGTGAGCTCGGGAAGAGATAGTTGTTTCCAAACCGATAAAGGCATGAGGTTTATGCTCGCCCCTAGATCCGCCAAAGCCATGCAATTTTCAACACCGGGAAAATTACAAGGTATCAAGAAGCGCCCCGAATCTCCAAGTATTGTTGGTAAGGTTTTAAGTAACACCGCGGAACAATTTTCATTAAGGGATGTGTTGGGCAAATCAACCAATTTTTCTTTGTTTGAGAGCAAATCCTTGAACATCTTAGCAAACTTTGGCATATAAGCAAGAGCTTCCGCAAAGGATATATTGATGTTGAGTTGCTTAAACATCCTTAAGAAATTAGAGACTTGGATGTCATCCTTGTTCTTTAACTTGTCCTTTTTCAACCTTGAAGGATATGGAAGAGTAGGTTTTGGTGTAGGTGGAATAGGTGTAGTAGTGGAAGATTTGTCTTTGTTAGTTTCTTCATTGGGAAGTGTGGAAGGTAAAGGAGAAGTATGAGGTGGTTGAGAAGGTGTGTTTAAGTGAATAGGAGCATTTTGAGGAGGCAAAGTAGAAGTAGAAGGCTTGTCACAAGTAGGAGCACAAGTGGGTTGAACAATAGGAGGTATAGGAGGTGGAGGATCCTTTGTTGTTGTTCCACTCCTTGTTGTAATAGCATTGACATTGGCCCTAGGGTTTGTTTGTGTGTTAGAAGGTAAAGCCCCTTGTGGTCTTTGATTTATTGCCACTAAAACCCTATTGATTTGGTCATCCAATGTACGTTTCATTTGGTCATTCATTCTCTTCTCAATTTCACGCATTTTCTTGTCAACATACTCTTGAGTCTCTTGCATCCCATATCCTTGATTTTGAAATTGAGGGTAAGCTTGATTTGGAATTGGAGAATATGCTTGATTGGGAATAAATGGAAGTGGTTGATTAAATCCTTGTTGTGGTGGATAAAAGGTATTTCCTTGATGTTGAACATTGTTGGGTGCCTTGTAGTTATTTCCTTGGTAAGGTGGTCTTTGCCCTTGATTCCTTGGTAAAATTTGAGGAGGATTTTGTTGAATTTGGGTGGGTGGTTGGGGTGGGAATCCGGGTGGAGTAAGGTAGTTTTGGGATTTGTAAGAAAGGTTATTTGGATTGATATTAGGCTTGAAGTGTTCACGATGTTCCTCTTGGTAAGCATAGCATTCCCCTTGATACCCTTGCACCTTATCACATTGTTCATAAGAATGGGGACCTCCACAAGTAACACAAGAAATGGCAATGGCATTCACATTATTTGAAGAATTGTTCAATGAAACGGTCTTAAAGGCTTGAACTATCTCGTGAGTCATTTCTTGTTGTCCTTGTTTGACTTGTTGAAGGATCTCTTTAAGAAATTGGTTGTCACAAGGAGTTTGAGAATTGTTTTGGATAACATGAACCTTTTCTTCAAATGGATTGTTTGTTTGAACCACTGCTTTAGTCTCAATGATGCCCAAAGCCTCTTGATATGTTTTAAGAAGAATATTCCCTCCCGCGGAAGCATTGAGTGAATCTTGGTGGTGAGATTTAAGGCCATCATAGAAGAGGTTGATTTGGTGAACTTGATCCAATCCATGATTAGGGCATCGCCTCAATAACTCACTATACTCTTCCCAAGCATCACTAAAGGATTGACTAGGTTTTTGTTGAAAGCCCATAATTAAAGTCCTCAAAGCCATAGTCTTATGTGGAGGAAAGAACTTGTTCAAAAACTTAGTGGTGAAACCATCCCATGTGGTGATACTATCGGGTGGTTGGGTGTCTAACCAATGCTTAGCGGTTCCCTCTAAAGAAAATGACACTAACATCAACCTAATCACCTCATGTGGAACCCCATTATGCTTAATGGTATTGCAAAGAGAAAGGAATCTCTTAAGGTGAGCATGAGGATCCTCATTCTTGTTACCAAAGAAAGGTGATTGTGAAACCATATTGATCATAGATGTATGTAGCTCAAATGTGTTTGCGGGAAAGTCGGGAATCTTAATAGCACTAGAATATCCATGAATGTTGGTTTGCATACGTTCATACAAAGAGCGATTATCAATAGCAATGGCTTCTTGTGGTGGAGTCAAAGCACGATTCTCGTGATCGGCTTGGTGGACGATGGTGGTCTTACTCTTTCTCTTTTTCTTCCTTTTCGGAGGAAGAGGTTGTACACCAATCGGTATTTGTGCACGCCCGCGAGTGAGCATGCAACTCAATACGAGGAATGAGAGAGAAGCTCTCGTGTGACTTTGAAGAGAAATGGATTATCCTCTTCGAGTTTCAATATTAAATATCCACAAGAAAATAACAATATACGTATGTACTACTTGGGTGAAAGACCCCCAATGAAGCCTTCCTTCTTAGAATACTTACAAGTGAACGGGGGGTTAGGTGGCGCGAAGCACTTAAGTACCTATTGACCCTTAGATGGCATTTATAGCACATCGCCTTTCTATTCACTTAAATGTTCGTATTCTTCGAATTGTTGCTTATTGAGAGTATTTATCTATTCTTGCTTTATTTTGTTTGATCGATACACGTGTCAAGGACCGGAACGCCCCTCAACACGGTGTATTGCCTCGGCAATACTTATGGAAGATATGTAGATTGGTTGTTCTTATACGTATACGTATTTACTTATAATAATATATGGAAAATATTTTTGTATTTATGAGTTTTTTAAGAGAAAATACTATATGTACATAAAAACCGAGAGAATCCAATAATATATATTTTTGGTTGCAATCTCTTAGGAAAAAGATTGCTTTTTGGATTTTTTTATTTTTTGGTCAATTCTTTAGGAAAAGAATTGTTTTGTTAATTTTTTAGTTTTTATATATTTTTATATTTTTGATTTTTTTATTTGTTTTTGATTTATGATACGTAAAAATAACGTTCACAAAGTGAACGGATCCCAAAAGCCAATGAAAACCGTCAATCGATAGTCTCTCGTGTAGTCAAAGAACCGGCAGCGGCGCCATTTAATATTGAGTATAATGCAGTTCGTTTTTTTCTCAGTTCTTGCTAATGGAAAGTCCAATCAATATCGGGTTTTTAACTGTTTTTGGTTGTTAAACTTGTTTGGATATTCTATTTGCTAATTCAACAAAGTCTTGCAAAAAGGAAAAATATTACCTACTTATATGTAAAACATCTTGCAAGTACCAAGTTTTTACTCAAGTAAAATTCAAAATGTAAAATATGAAACTTAAAGGACTGAAAATGTAAATTCTAGGTAAGATAAATGCTTGAAATGTAAATTCTAACAATTCTAGGGACTAAAAGTGTAAATCAGTTAACCAAAAGGATCAAATATGTAAATTCTATAACAAACTAACTAAAATGTAACAATACCAACAACTTGCTAACTGAAATTAACAACTCTCAAAACTGCAAGGGCTTAAAAATTGCAAACCCTAAAAACATTGAAGTTTAGCCAAGTTTACACACTGCTTAAAACATCAAGGACCTAAATGCAATTTCAAGAACTCTTTAAGCCAAAAACGGGTTTAGCATGAAAATAAGCTCGTTTGAGCTTATTAATGAACCAAATTCAATGAGACAAGTTGCAAAACGTTTTAAATCCCAAATAAGCTACGTGTGTAAAAGGATTTTGGCTAAAGTTGTAAAATAAGCAAATGAGAACTTATCAATAAGCCCACAATAAGCTACAGCAAAATCTAGACAATCACAACTTGATTTTCTTGTTGAAACTGATTAAGCTACTCAAGAGATGAATGGGAAATCAAACTAGAACGAATTTCATCAATTAATAAGCTAGAAAAATGGATTAAGCTGAAAAGAGCTTATCGTTGACCAAGCGTTGACCAACTTTTTTTCCAAAAAGCTGAAACTTTCAAAAATCAAGTAACTCTATGTTTTAAGTGGATTTGTGAAGAAAAATGGCCAGGTTTATGAAAAGGATTAGGAGATACAAATTCTCAGTTTCAATTTACAGAAACTTGCCTTAACTTTGCTTATCTGAATTTTGCTTATTCCTATTTGCTTATTGAAAACTGTATAGAATGCTCTTGGAATCTGAATCTATATGATATTAGCTACAACTGAGAACAAATTTGGTACAATTTCATCAAGTAATGAATGAATTCTAGCCATATGAAAATTACAAGTTCTAAATAGCAAATCTGCATAAGAATGACCCAAACCTTTTTATTGCCATTTGCCTGTTTGACTCTCAAATTGACTTGTAAATGACTTGAAACACTTTATTACCACCTATTGACTGCAAATGAACTTTAAAATGCCAAGACTCAATTCTTGAAAACTTTTTATAAGCTAATCCCAAACACTCCTTTAACTGATTTATATGAAAATTTCTGAAGACTATTTAAGCACCAATTAAAGCTGAAAGAAAACCTTTAACAAACCAAGTTTATTGATCAAAAAGAGATGTATAAAAGCTAAATGCACTCAATTATCACTACTAGAACTCAAGTAAATCAGCAAGGCTAAAAAGTGACAGAATAAGGCTAAAAGCTAGAACTAAATCCAAATGTAAGAACAAGTAAACAGAATCAAACTACAAGCAATCAAAGATCAAGCAATTAGCAAATCTAAACAACTTTTATCATGCAAACATAAAGATTACACTATGAAAGGTAGCATGCATTTGACTTATTGAGTGGAACAAAAATAAGAACTTTAAAACCTTTTGAAGTAAACCTTTGGGAAGAAGAGGAGTGCTGAACTCTCTTACCCTAGTGATAACCACCACCTTATCACTAGTTCAGCTAATCAATCATCAAAAACAGCCATCAATCAACAGAAATCATCAAAATGCTTGAAAACTTCAATGAAACTAGGTTCTGAACTGGAATCACAACAAAATGCTCTCAAACTTCTTCAAGGTCAGTTATGATCAATCAATGATCATAACAAACACAATGCAGCAACACAAGTATCCAATAGCAGCAAGTAATGAACAGTAGAATGAAGAACAGATTTGGCGGGAAATGAGAAATTTGAATTTTATTCCATGAAAGTTGTTACAAAGCTGTTAGAAAGCTGCTAACTAACTAACTAACTCAAGAGTTTGTCAGACTCTTGAGTAGTTAGGGTAAAGAAGAAGGAAAAATGAAAGGAAATTTAGAAGTGTGTGTTTTTACAAAATTAAGCTACAAGTACAAATGAAATCCTATCCATCTATTTATAGACTTGAGGAAGATGGTTGTTGGGGTTGGTGACGTGTCAGGACCAATCCCAGCTCTCCACGTGGACTAATTCTGTTAAAGTGATTTCCAGGTATGAACAATGATTTGGGGTTTCTTGATTGAATGGATGAAATGTTAATTGAGGATAACCATTGAATTCGTCTCTCAAAATTGAGCAACTTTGATGTTTATACTTCTTCATGAAATTGTTTCTAGCTCAAAAACGATCCTGGGAAAATTTTTCCTTCTTGAAGATGCCACGTGTCGTCTTGTGAATGGTTGAAAAAGCGTCACACGGATCACACTGTTGAGATTTTCTTCATTTAATGTGGCGGCTGAGTGGGAATTAATTACTTATGAGTTGGCAATCCGTGTGCCTCTCATTCTCTCTTCTTATTGGCTCATAACTTGTACACATGGATTAAACTTGTGTAACTTTCCAATATTGGCAGTTTCAACCCTTGTACTTTGGCAGATTGCATTAAAGGCTTGTTACTTTATTTCTTTGACACTTTAAGTCCTCCAAACTTCATCTTTGAGCAGGATTGACCCTTTGACTTTGTTGACTTGATAGTTGACCAATTTTGACTTTGATCTTGACTTTTTACAATATTTGCACTTTAGTCCTTCTACTTTGGCAATTTGTCAAGATAGGTCCTTGTACTTCAAAGTCTTGTCACTTTTGATCCTTCTTTGTCTTTTTCATCCATTTGAGCTTGATTTTTCTTTGTTTGCTTGAAAATGTATCCTTTTACCTACACAAGTGTACACAAACACAAACATACCACATAACACTGTTTTTGCAAGATAAATTGGTATTTTGCTTCATGTTTTAGGGTTATTTGTTGTTAAAAGGATATGAGTTTAAGCTCATATCAACCACCTGTGCATCGGTAGTTGGAAGACAATTCCATTTGTTGCCTTTGTTTATTCAAAGTAAGGAATTGATAGTTTTTTTTTACCCCTTTAGGAAAAGGAAGGTAAATTAGGGTAAGTATTAACGAGTGATTTAGGAAAACCACAAGTTATGACCCAATGAAGTGAGTTCATTCTCGAGGAGGCTAGTGCGTTGTGTATTGAATTGATTTTGATTGATGATTTTATTAAGAAGAAAAGAGAATAGAAATAAGAAAGGAAAGAAAAGACGGTTACGAAAACGGATTAAACTACGACGAAAAAGGCGTAAACGTAAAACCGTAAAACTACAAAAATTAAAATTTTAACCTAAAAATTCCTAAAAATTACTAAAAATCCACAATAATATTCTAAGAGTTTACAAAAAATCCAAATTTTTTAAAACCTTTTAATTAATTAAATAATGACTTTTTAATGCTAATTAAAGCCCTAAAAATCACAATTAATTATTAAAAAGCCCCAAACAAGATTTTCAAGTTTGTAAACCTCAAAAATGACCTAATTAAGCTAAAAACATTTTTTAAAAATTTTAAAACCAAACTAAACTATTTTTAAACTCCTAAAAACTATTAAAATCTATTAAATCTTAAATTAATTCTAAAAAATAAATGAAAACCTAAAAAAATATTTGGAAAGTTACAAAGTTCCTAATTATGTGTTTACAATCTAGGAAAAATTAAAAAAGTAGAATAAACCAACTTTCTATTTTTAGTAATAAAATAATATTAAAATATTCTAAAAAATAAAAATTTATAAATAAATTCTAAAAAATTACTAAAAATCCTAAATAATGTAACTAAGACAAAAATGAAATTAAAAGTTCCTAAAACCTTTTTATTAATAATACATTAAATTTTAAAGTTGTTAAAAAACCCTAAAATCTTATAAAATTAAAAATTAGACTTTTTGAAAACTTTTTGATATGTAAACCTCAAATTACTTAAATAAAACCTAAAAACTATTTTTCTAAAAATTAAAACCTATTTTAACTATTTTTTAACTAATTAATAATATACGGCTAATTAAAAAATAATAAAAAATGATTAAAGAAGGGGAAAAATCAAAGTTTTAGCTAGAAAAATCCTAAATGAAAAGACAAACCTAGAAAAATAAGCTAGGGTCAAAAAGCTTAATGGATAAGCTGAAAAAGCCCAAAATAAGCTACGGCTTAAATTATAAGAGCCCACACAAACACACCTTAAGTATCTTTCAAAAGCAACCCTAGCAGTCAAAGACCCTAGGGCGCAGTGGTGAGTGTGTTGTGTTGTGAGAGGAGTGGCGCAGGTTCGAGTCCTGGCCACGTCCTTTTTGGTAATTTATTTTTTTTTCTTTTTAGCTTTTAAAAACAAATCCAGTGACCTTTTAAGCTTAAAAACACAAACTCAATTCCAATATAATCAAGATTAAGCTAAGATTGAACAGAAATGTGCCCAAATAGCACTTGTTGACTGATGAACACAAGTGATATATTCACTTGTGCAAATTGACCAAGAGGACTTGGTTTGATGATTTTTGTGGATGTTTTGATTGGACAAACGGCACCCTTATACTCCTTTGAGTATAAGGAGTCAAGACAAACAGGAAACAAGCAAATTACACACAAGTATCAAGCACAAAAAGCCACAACAAGTTCCTGTTATAGCATACACAAGTCTGGGGGTGTTTATCTGATCTTCTAGGCTCAATGGTGAGATTCAAAGCTCTCAAATTGGTAAACAAACCTACAAACTAGCATACAAGCATTATCAATCCCTAAAATATCCTAGAACCTAACAACTTATCAAGATTTGAAGGCAAAATCACTCAAAAATCATACAGACAAGGCAGTTACTGATTTTTGCAATGTTATCCAATTTTTAAGCATGCAAGTTATGTCAAACTTCTCCTAAACTGAAAACTAAGCACAAACAATACCTAACAACTAACCAATGAGTGGAATTAACAGGTTTACCAGCAAGATTAATAACAAAAATCCTAGTATCCCCCTAATCCCAAACACCCCTTAAACTGATTGAAAATCAATTTAACAAAGCAAAACGTATCAACACACAATCAAACTGATTTAAAAACTTCTAAACATGCATACTAACATACAATAAGTATAACCAATCAACTAGAACAACACTTAGCACCTTTTTCATGCAAATCACACTTAAACTGAAAAAATGAAAAATGAAATAAGATTTTTACCACAAGGGACCTACATCCAGGTCCCTTAGTGACAGCAAGGTCACCTCCTATAGGCTGGGGCCTATGCTGATCCTTGGACAGCAACAATCTCCAAAACCTGTTAAGAAAAACAAGAGCAAACACAAAATTGCACAATATCCAATATTTCTGATTTTACCAAAACTTATAAACCTTGAAACCACTTGAACCTTGAAACTAAACACGTTTTTAAAACAAACACAAGATCAAAAATCCAAGACACCAATCCACTTTCACTTCAAAGCCCCTTGGATTTCAGAAACTTGCTAAACCTTTTTCAAAAAACCTTTTTGAAAACTTAAAACATACAAAATGTTTCACAAATATGATGGAACTCAGTCTAGCTTCTCTATCACTTACCAACTTTTAAAAACAAATAAAAGGAATTATATTTTCTCAAAAATCACCAACTTTATAAATTTTGTAAAAAGGGATTACAATGAGAGAGCTAAAAACTGGAACAAAGAGATAAGGGTCACAAACAACTCCTTATATACAACTGAAAAGAAGTATCTAGAACTACTAAACCCTAGTAACTGGAATTCCTAAAAAGCCCCTGGTCTTTGTCTTCAAAATCAGTCAAATGCGCTCCATGTGATATGAGAGTGATGGCCAGCTTGCAATTTTGATCTTGGACGTTGATTTTGAACTTGGGGGCCAAGGAGTAACATGGGACGTTGGTTTGGTCGGGTTATAGGGTTTGGGGGAAAGAGACGTGTGCAGGGGAGGGGTCCACAAGACACATGGGTGTGTCTTGTGGCGTTTTGTGAAGTGGGGTAGATTTAGGTTAAGGTTAATTTAGGATCTGGAGTGATTGGGGTAAAAACCCCTTGATTTAAGTTTAATCGAGCCTGGGTAATTTTAGGGTTTAAGTGGGGATTAGTGGGATGTTTAATCTATTTTTGGGGGTGATTTAATTTAAAAAGGTGTTTGGGAGGGAAATTAAAGAGGGTGTTGACTGGTTCGTTTGACCAAGTTTAATAAATAAACTTGGGTGGGTTATGGGTTATGGGCTACGGGTTTGGGTAGGGTAATGGGTATATGGGTGGGTATTGATGAGGTGTCAGTTTCTGGGTGGCTGTGGTGGTTTGGTTATTTGGCAGAAAAGACCCCCAATGTTTCTCCTTTCCTTCACTTTGTAAATAAATGCTATCAACGCCTTCTTTCCCTTTATCAACTTTTGCCATCTTATCATTTTTGGCACTAAAGGTCTCCAAACTTTTATCAAGGACCTTTAATGCATATTCTTCATTTTCCACGGGCTTTTCTTGTATAGTCTTCAAACTTTAGGGACCCTATTCATACTTTTGAATATTTGAGGGGTATAAAGTGTAAATCTTCAAAAGTTGAGGGACCAAACTTGACAATCTTCAATTCTTCAAGGGTATTTTTGGAAAATCCAAACTTGGGCCCGGTTCATTGTGCGACTTCGTTTCCTGTGTTCGTTTTTGATTGATTCTTGTGATCTTTTGCCATTTCCTCAATATCCGTACCTAAAAATACACAAGTAACAAACACGAGCATATATTTGGCAGTTTTAATGATATTTTATGCATTTTAATCCCGTTTTGGACGATGAGACCATGTATAAAAGCAGTCTCATCACTCCCCCATACTAAACCATTGCCGTGCCCTCACGCAATGCTAGAATAAATTATCAAAGCATCTCCAAAATTCATTTTATTCACTTTATTGAATGATAAACTAGCTACACTACTACTATTACTACTACTTGCGTTTTTAGACATAATGTATGATTTTCATAGCAAAATGGGACGTTTAGGTTCATAGAATAAGAACACGTGAATGCTTTGTTAGAAATAATTTCATCGTCCTCGATTTTCACCTTAATTCCATGCCAAGCGTGCAACGAGATCATTGTCATTATAAGTTAGTAATGCTAACACTACTCATATGCCCTAATCACGTACTTATTCTCCCATTATTCCTAAGTTGTATCTCTTATATTTTATTATGTCTTAATGATCACGAGGATACATCATTGACTTATGCGATAATAGAGATTTAGGTCTAAAAATAGAGTCCTAACGGTGTAACTAAGACCATCAAATCAATAACCCCTCCTAATAGACAACGATGTCAAAAAATTAAGTCGACAAGAAGAATCGATAAACACGGTTTTATAACGGTTTTGAACATGAGACTTATTACCAAGACTTTTATACGCCCCCTAACGGAAGGGCCTTATTATCTTTGGTTTACCTCCATCTTTTATTCAACTTCGCCATGAAGCTTTTATTATGACTTCAGTCTTGCCTTGCCTTTTATTATCCGCCTCATCGGTGGTTTTATTAGCCAAAGACGTATATCCTCACGCTAAGGCGAATTTTAGATCTTTAAAGCTTTGAAGATTAAGGCTTGATTCACTTTCAATTTTGCATAGATTTTAGGCCTTGTGAGCTTCAAATTTTTACTTAATTTAGGTGAGCACTTGAAATCTTATTATTAGGTGAAGCTTTTGATTATTCGGGTGCCAATACTTCAAAACCGTGACGATGGCGATACCTTAATGTCTTCCTAATTTAATTACACGGAAGCTACTAGAAAAGACTAGAAACCCAACAATCCTAACTAAACCGCTAAGTCAATATTTATTAAGCAAAAAATATTTACAAGCGAAGGGAGAATAAGCAAACAACGAGAACACATGAGTTTTTGAAAGAATACGAGTACTCTACGTTTAGCATAGTAACTAATAATTAACTCTATCATTTCTCGTCCTCATTTAAGAGACTTAGCCTAATATGTAGTTAAGGAATCAAAGCTAAGTGCTCAACACGCACGGTCGAGTCAAAAATTACTCTTATTCTCTCCATCGAAAAATCTACATTCGTGTCTTCAAACACTTATAAAACATGAGAAAAATTTTAAAATTTGGCCATTTTTAGCCTTATTTTGCAACAAAAACGATAACAAAACGAAGAACTTTGGAAAGCGTGAAGGTTTGGCAAGGCAAGTATCTATTCACCCCCCATACTAAAGTTAAACATTGTCCTCATTGTTTCGAGTCTAGGGGTGCAAACACCCCCATACTAGAGACGTAGTCGAATGCCTAATCTAGCATGGAAAGGGTGTAACCATTAAATTAATAGCCGTTTATGAAGTGTGCTAAAGACCTAAGGTTAGAACATCAAAAGGATATATCATGGATATTGGGAAAGGCCTCCAAAGCAAACGATCGAGTGCTCCCATAAAACGAACACGAGAGGCTCCAATCGTGAAGATCATGATCTAAAAACCACAATGCACAAACAACCACGGAACAAAGGTTGGAAGGGCACAAATCCCCTCACATTAAACTACATTAGAAAGCAATAATATGTACATGGATAAGCATGGGTCTCCCCTACGAGGCACCTTGTTTTTGATAACCGAGTCAAAAGCTCGACTCGAATCCCCATAAATGTGATCATTTAGGGATAATCATGGTGTGGTCAATTTTTAGTGGGGCTTACATGATAAACAAGGCCCAAAAACAACCGGTATAAAGGACTAAGTCCTTTGATGGTGCAAAATACCAAGATCGAAGATGGCGTTCTCGTTTTCATTGGAAATACAAATCAACGCCACATCATCAATAGTCAACAAAAACTCAAAGAGTTTCAAGAAGAGAGGTGAGAAATAGAAGGGTGGGACAATGGGTAAGTCATAACATTGAGCTACTCGAGGTAGACTCGCACCAATCAAATGAAAAGATTTTCCATTTATTGCATCGGTGGAAGACCGAGATTTCCCTTTATAAGCAATTCCAGGATCAAATATCTCGTCCTCGGTGGAGAAAAGGGAGGGAACATAAGGGGATTCCTCCACACTAAGTCCACACAAAGCATCGTCAAAAGGAGAAGACGAGCTTGTAGTACTCAATAAACGTGGTGATGACGGAGTTAGAGTTGTAGAAAAATCTTTTAAATCCAATTCAAAATCTTTTCCTTTTTCATCTTTTACACTCTCCTTGTGAAAACCCGATTTGATTATGTCAAAAATATTTGGTGTATCTAAAGCAATGTTAGTCACACTAAAATTCTCACATTTTGAAATCTTTTTGGTTTAGGTGGTGGCAAGTTTTCAAATCTTTTGTCAACAAAAAAAACCTCCCCATCGGGATCAACGTATTCATCATCCGAAGAATCACTCAAGATTGGAATCATAGGCTTAACACTCTTAACCTCCACCGGCGGAGGGGACGGAACTTCATTTTTCTCAACAACTCCTAAAACTCTATTTGAAATCTTTTTGCAAATGTTTTTGATGGGATTGACATTGTACAAAGATGTGATAGAATACACATGAGAAAGAGTGGAGTTTTGGGTTGCATTAATGACGAGTTCTTCCTCATTGAAACGAAGAGTGATTTTTCTTGCATGCACATCGATAAGTGCTCTCGAGGTATCCAAAAAAGATCGACCTAAAATTAACGGAACTTTAGGATCGATGGGAATGTCAACAACAATAAAGTCTACAGGATAGTAGAACTTTCCAACTTTCACAAAGACGTCCTCGGCAACTCCACAAGCTAGAATCGTAGAATGATCGGCCATTTCGATTGACATTCTTGAAGGAGTGAGATTGGGAAGATTGAGCGATTTAAAAATCTCAAGAGGCATCAAATTAATACTAGCACCAAGATCGGCCAAGGCGTAGCATTCTTCCATGTCTTGGATAGCACATGGGATTAAAAACTTTCCAGGATCACCGACTTTTTGAGGTATGCGGCTTAGAAAAACCGATGAACAACTAGACGATTTTTGCAATTTCTCTTTGTTATTCAACATACTTTTGAAGTTCGCGGCAAATCGAGGCATCATGACTAAGGCGTCGGCAAAACTTATATTGAAATGCAAGTCACGAAACATTTTCATAAAGAGTTAAAATTGATAATTATTTCGTTCTTGTGCCTTTTCCTTGTCTCGTCTTGAAGGGTAGGGTAAAGGTGGTGTGGGTTGGGGCAAGTAGGCATAGGCATCGGCCTTGGAATCTCGGGTTCCATGATTGGTGTGGGTTCAACCGTAGGTGTGGTTTGAGCGGTACTTAGTGGGCTTGTAATTTGCTCCTTTTCAACCACAACCTCGGGTTCTTTCTCTTTTTCCTTCTCAATAGAAGTACTTGGACGAGAAATGGGTTCTTTGAAAGTTTTACCACTACGAGTAGTAATAACCTTCAACTCTCCTTTCGGGTTCATGATGGTATCACTAGGAAGACCACCCGAAGAAGAGGGCTTACACATGATAGCTTCAAACATTTTAGCCATTCGGTCTTCAAACTTAGATTGCCTAGCATCCGCTTTTAACAACTCTTGCTTAATCTCATGTTGACCTTGCTCCATTTTTTGTTGATTTTGTTGGAGTCGTGTGACATTTCCTTCCATTTTATTAGCATGAGTTTTAAGTTCATTAGCAAGTTCGTTTTTAAGCTCGTTTTTCAACTCGGATCTTAAGCTAACCATTTCACGTTGCATATTGTCAAACTTAGCATCATTAGCCTTAGCATAATTCAAAAATTCTCCTTGAAGATTTTTGGTGTGATCGTTTTGAAAACCTTGAGTCGATGTTTGAAAATCACGGTTTTGGTTTTGGTTAGAAACTTGCCCATTTCCACTTTGATAATTACCCTTGTTATAATTCCTATGATTTCCTTGATAATTACCACCTTGGTTGTTGTTTCGATAGTTATTAGCATTTTGATTTTGTGGAGCTTGATTTTGGCGGGAACCTTGACCGATTTGGTTATAAGTTCCCGTGGCTACATAAGCATTCGAAGTGTTACCATCCGCGGTAATGCACTCGGAAAAATCATGAGCTCCACCACACGAAATACAACTCTTAGCAACCGCTTTAACCGAAGCGGAGTTTGAAGCTTCTTGAGCTTTCCAATGAGACATAAGAGTCGAAAACCTATCGAAAAACCGATTCTCCTCATTTGCTTCATCTTGCAAGGCATTAATGGAATGAGATGATGACGAGCCCAAATTGGCAACACTCGGTGTGTTACGAGAGCTATAGACCTTAGACCTATTTTCTATGATTTTCAAAGCCTCATTGGTCGTTTTGCACAAAAAATTACCACCCGCTGCGGCATTTAAGTAATCTCGTTCATGATCATTAAGCCCATTATAAAAAGTGTCAATTTGATGCAATTCGGAAAAATCATGGTGTGGACATTCATGTAACATTTCTTTAAACCTTTCCCAAGCCATTGAAAAACTTTCATTAGGTCTTTGTGTAAAACGTGAAATCTCGTTTTTCAAATGTGTTGTCTTAGATGGTGGAAAAAATTGATTCACAAATTTAGACACGAGAGCGGCCCATGTCAAAATCGAATTCGGTGGTTCTTTCTCAAGCCATATCTTGGCGGGTCCATCTAACGAGTAAGGAAACAACATCATCTTAATGGCATCGTGTGGTACATCCTTAAACTTGCTTGTCGTAGTGAGACGATTAAATTGCCTAATGTGATAATGCGGGTTGTCTTTTTCGTGTCCGTGAAACTTGTTTGCTTGAAGCATAGACATTAAACCCGTCTTGATCTCAAAGTTCTCCGCAAGTATGGCGGGAATCACAATGGCCTCTCCAAAACCCTTGGTGGGTGCTTGAAGCAACTCCATCATAGTACGATTAGCCATGATAGCTTCTTGTTCTACAATAGGTTCCTCACTTGGAGACTCCTCACTAGAATGAGTTTTAGTAGGAGTTTTGTTCTTTCGTCTACGTGCACGTTTTGCTTGATTACGAGTGAGCATAAATGTCACGTACAACGTGGAGACGAGCAAAGAATATTCTTTTTGGTATTTTGTGTTTTTCAATTTTTTTGTGGTTTTTGATGGTATTAACTTTTTTGGAAATTGGTGAATGTATTAGGTAGACAATAATCTACAAATCTCCTCCTTAATCAAATCTCTTGATTAAAGAAGCCTCAAGGAATGAAAACGATTACGTGAAGTGAACGCCTTCGATGACTTTAGAACGATGGTGGAACACCAAATCGTTCAAGAGGGTTTAATCAATAGAAACCAAGAAAATATATATGATATGTAATAATACTTTGGGCGGCAAAACCCTCGATTCACTCTCAAAATCAAATACGCACAAGCAAGCGGAGGAAACGAGGCGGCGTGAAGCACTTAAGAGCCTTTTTCCTTTAGGTCGTGAAATACAACCGCCTTATACCCACCTTATAGTTTGTATTATCAAGATTAAACTTCACGAGAGTATTTATCTATTTTTGCCTTTTTCTTTGGTTTGAGATTCGAATACAATGATTGGGTAATGACCTCCCAAGTCAAGGTTGTGATTTCTCACGTATTTGTAGTACTTGTGAATTTATTGTTCTACGTATACAATATATTAATAGTATTCACACAAAAACCGAAAAACGATAATACGTATTAGTAGAGTGCTACTAATACAAATACTAATTATGGCTATATAAAAAAACAACAATTGTTCAATCAAAACACAACACGCCTCCCCGGAAGCGGCGCCAAAAATGATAGTTGTTTTTTTACCCCTTTAGGAAAAGGAAGGTAAATTAGGGTAAGTATTAACGAGTGATTTAGGAAAACGACAAGTTATGACCCAATGAAGTGAGTTCGTTCTCGAGGAGGCTACTGCGTTGTGTATTGAATTGATTTTGATTGATGATTTTATTAAGAAGAAAAGAGAATAGAAATGAGAAAGGAAAGAAAAGACGGTTACGAAAACGGATTAAACTACGACGAAAAAGGCGTAAACGTAAAACCGTAAAACTACAAAAATTAAAATTTTAACCTAAAAATTCCTAAAAATTACTAAAAATCCACAATAATATTCTAAGAGTTTACAAAAAATCCAAATTTGTTAAAACCTTTTAATTAATTAAATAATGACTTTTTAATGCTAATTAAAGCCCTAAAAATCACAATTAATTATTAAAAAGCCCCAAACAAGATTTTCAAGTTTGTAAACCTCAAAAATGACCTAATTAAGCTAAAAACTATTTTTAAAAATTTTAAAACCAAATTAAACTATTTTTAAACTCCTAAAAACTATTAAAATATATTAAATCTTCAATTAATTCTAAAAAATAAATGAAAACCTAAAAAAATATTTGGAAAGTTACAAAGTTCCTAATTATGTGTTTACAATCTAGGAAAAAGGAAAAAAGTAGAAAAAATCAACTTTCTATTTTTAGTAATAAAATAATATTAAAATATTCTAAAAAATAAAAAGTTTATAAATAAATTATAAAAAATTACTAAAAATCCTAAATAATGTAACTAAGACAAAAATGAAATTAAAAGTTCCTAAAACCTTTTTATTAATTATATATTAAATTTTAAAGTTGTTAAAAAACCCTAAAATCTTATAAAATTAAAAATTAGACTTTTTGAAAACTTTTTGATATCTAAACCTCAAATTACTTAAATAAAACCTAAAAACTATTTTTCTAAAAATTAAAACCTATTTTAACTATTTTTTAACTAATTAATAATATACGGCTAATTAAAAAATAATAAAAAATGATTAAAGAAGGGGAAAAATCAAAGTTTTAGCTAGAAAAATCCTAAATGAAAAGACAAACCTAGAAAAATAAGCTAGGGTCAAAAAGCTTAATGGATAAGCTGAAAAAGCCCAAAATAAGCTACGACTTAAATTATAAGAGCCCACACAAACACACCTTAAGTATCTTTCAAAAGCAACCCTAGCAGTCAAAGACCCTAGGGCGCAGTGGTGAGTGTGTTGTGTTGTGAGAGGAGTGGCGCAGGTTCGAGTCCTGGCCACGTCCTTTTTGGTAATTTATTTTTTTTTCTTTTTAGCTTTTAAAAACAAATCCAGTGACCTTTTAAGCTTAAAAACACAAACTCAATTCCAATATAATCAAGATTAAGCTAAGATTGAACAGAAACGTGCCCAGATAGCACTTGTTGACTGATGAACACAAGTGATATATTCACTTGTGCAAATTGACCAAGAGGACTTGGTTTGATGATTTTTGTGGATGTTTTGATTGGACAAACGACACCATTATACTCCTTTGAGTATAAGGAGTCAAGACAAACAGGAAACAAGAAAATTACACACAAGTATCAAGCACAAAAAGCCAAAAACAAGTTCCTGTTATAGCATACACAAGTCTGGGGGTGTTTATCTGATCTTCTAGGCTCAATGGTGAGATTCAAAGCTCTCAAATTGGTAAACAAACCTACAAACTAGCATACAAGCATTATCAATCCCTAAAATATCCTAGAACCTAACAACTTATCAAGATTTGAAGGCAAAATCACTCAAAAATCATACAGACAAGGCAGTTACTGATTTTTGCAATGTTATCCAATTTTTAAGCATGCAAGTTATGTCAAACTTCTCCTAAACTGAAAACTGAGCACAAACAATACCTAACAACTAACCAATGAGTGGAATTAACAGGTTTACCAGCAAGATTAATAACAAAAATCCTAGTATCCCCCTAATCCCAAACACCCCTTAAACTGACTGAAAATCAATTTAACAAAGCAAAACGTATCAACACACAATCAAACTGATTTAAAAACTTCTAAACATGCATACTAGCATACAATAAGCATAACCAATCAACTAGAACAACACTTAGCACCTTTTTCATGCAAATCACACTTAAACTGAAAAAATGAAAAATGAAATAAGATTTTTACCACAAGGGACCTACATCCAGGTCCCTTAGTGACAGCAAGGTCACCTCCTATAGGCTAGGGCCTATGCAGATCCTTGGACAGCAACAATCTCCAAAACCTGTTAAGAAAAACAAGAGCAAACACAAAATTGCACAATATCCAATATTTTTTATTTTACCAAAACTTATAAACCTTGAAACCACTTGAACCTTGAAACTTAACACGTTTTTAAAACAAACACAAGATCAAAAATCCAAGACTCCAATCCACTTTCACTTCAAAGCCCCTTGGATTTCAGAAACTTGCTAAACCTTTTTCAAAAAACCTTTTTGAAAACTTAAAACACACAAAATGTTTCACAAATATGATGGAACTCAGTCTAGCTTCTCTATCACTTACCAACTTTTAAAAACAAATAAAAGGAATTATATTTTCTCAAAAATCACCAACTTTATAAATTTTGTAAAAAGGGATTACAATGAGAGAGCTAAAAACTAGAACAAAGAGATAAGGGTCACAAACGACTCCTTATATACAATTGAAAAGAAGTATCTAGAACTACTAAACCCTAGCAACTGGAATTCCTAAAAAGCCCCTGGTCTTTGTCTTCAAAATCAGTCAAATGCGCTCCATGTGATATGAGAGTGATGGCCAGCTTGCAACTTTGATCTTGGACGTTGATTTTGAACTTGGGGGCCAAGGAGTAACATGGGACGTTGGTTTGGTCGGGTTATAGGGTTTGGGGGAAAGAGACGTATGCAGGGGAGGGGTCCACAAGACACATGGGTGTGTCTTGTGGCGTTTTGTGAAGTGGGGTAGATTTAGGTTAAGGTTAATTTAGGATCTGGAGTGATTGGGGTAAAAACCCCTTGATTTAAGTTTAATCGAGCCTGGGTAATTTTAGGGTTTAAGTGGGGATTAGTGGGATGTTTAATCTATTTTTGGGGGTGATTTAATTTAAAAAGGTGTTTGGGAGGGAAATTAAAGAGGGTGTTGACTGGTTCGTTTGACCAAGTTTAATAAATAAACTTGGGTGGGTTATGGGTTATGGGCTACGGGTTTGGGTAGGGTAATGGGTATATGGGTGGGTATTGATGAGGTGTCAGTTTCTGGGTGGCTGTGGTGGTTTGGTTATTTGGCAGAAAAGACCTCCAATGTTTCTCCTTTCCTTCACTTTGTAAATAAATGCTATCAACGCCTTCTTTCCCTTTATCAACTTTTGCCATCTTGTCATTTTTGGCACTAAAGGTTTCCAAACTTTTATCAAGGACCTTTAATGCATATTCTTCATTTTCCAAGGGCTTTTCTTGTATAGTCTTCAAACTTTAGGGACCCTATTCATACTTTTGAATATTTGAGGGGTATAAAGTGTAAATCTTCAAAAGTTGAGGGACCAAACTTGATAATCTTCAATTCTTCAAGGGTTTTTTTGGAAAATCCAAACTTGGGCCCGGTTCATTGTGCGACTTCGTTTCCCGTGTTCGTTTTTGATTGATTCTTGTGATCTTTTGCCATTTCCTCAATATCCGTACCTAAAAATACACAAGTAACAAACACGAGCATATATTTGGTAGTTTTAATGATATTTTATGCATTTTAAGCCCGTTTTGGACGATGAGACCATGTATAAAAGCAGTCTTATCAGGAATCCTCTTTGCTTGACTCGATTTTCTTTGATCATCGATGGTTAAACGATAAATAGCCATAGTTGATGTTTATGTGCTAAACCCTTGCCTTTTATGTGTTTGTGTTGTATGTGATCTAGTCGAGTCATAGTAAGTTGTGAGAACTTGAGACGACATTGTCCAATAAAGTCCGATCATGAAGAACACGTGCCATGTAATATATTTATAACTGTGAACGACGATGCATATTGAGATTTTAACCACCTTTGGGATGGAAGGTGAGATGGTGTTCTTGTATTATATATATATATATATATATATATATATATATATATATATATATATATATATATATATATATATATATATATATATATATATATATATATATATATATATATATATATATATATATATATATATATATATATATATATATATATATATATATTTTGGGGTATGGATCCGTGTGTGAGCACCCTGCGATGACATATGTATGTATTTTTCTTTCTTTTTGGATATGCATCCATAGCTAGCAAGCTTGTGAACCTGCTTTAACTTGCAATCTTCTTTTGACTGAACTCATCCGAGAATCATGTCAATGTTTCTTATTTTATCATAGCTTGGTTGATTAGCAAGCATGAGTTAACTTGATTGAACTCATTGACTTGGCATGGTTTGGCTATGTTGCAAACATGTCATAATGTGGTTGTATGTGTTTTATTATGGCTTTTGTGTTTGATTGGATTGTGATGTTTTCGAGAGAGTTATGTATACGTCAGATGATTTCGTATCGATGGATTCGTTTTTGACGAAATAGGTTGTATGTACGTAATATTGCAATAAGTAGATTTGTACGACTAGTATTAATTACTTCGTTTTGTATATTCTGAACGTTTTCGATGGGGTTAGGTGCGATCTGTGTGATTTTCTTTATGATTAATTGTTTTTATGAGACGATGAACCAAGTGAAAGGACGATTCGAAAGTTGGAAGACATGCTCCTAGCGTGTGTGATTGATTTTGGTAGTTGTTGAGATCGACACTTGCCGTTGGTAGTATCTTTGTACAACGACATTTACCAAGTTAGCAGTGAATGTGTAGCATTTGAAGAATTATGTTGATGAAAATATAGATCACCAGTTGAATAGAATAAAGTGGTAAAAAGTCAGTTGAATGGACTTGAGATGATTCGAGAGACTACGGAAGAGATGGTGCAGATTAAGAATCACTTGTTGACCACGAGAAGCTGTGAGGAGGGATGTGTTGATACCCGTAGGAAGAAATTGGGAAATTGAAGTGGAGACCATGGATCGAGATGTTAAGAGATTGAAGCAAGGTATAATACTCATCGTGAAGGTGTGATGGAATCCGAGACGTGAAGCGAAGTCCACATCGGAATGTGAAGACCTCTTTAGGAAGTAGTACCCTCATCTTTCTAGTAGTACGGAATGCGAGCATAAGAACCGGAGAGCGTCGGGACGTCTCTCCCTTAAGGAGGGGAGGATGTAATACTCGTGAATGTTCCGTATGATGCTAAGTTATTATCTCAAGAGTTGTTCAGTATGAGCATCTCTCTTAAGTTGCGACTCACTTGTGGATGTGATATCCCGAACCCAAAGTCGTTTATTTAATCCTATTTTATGAATATTTTTGAAATTTTTAAGAAATTTCGTTTGCTATATATTTGACGGTTTAAGTTGAAACCAACGTTTACGGTCGTAATTTTAACATTTGACGGTTTAAGAAGAACCGAGGACGACTACGATACCGACGGATGCCCAAAACTTATCTTTTGTTATCGACTGATCGATATTTGAGTTTTTAGAGATTTTATTTTTATTACGTGTTAAGTCGAGTCGAACCCATATGAATATTCGTTTTGTGTGCGTTTTAACCTTTGGAAAGTAATTTTTACAAATCCCGACTCCCGCAATTTTTCAAAATCAACTAGTAAGTCGTTTCCCGCTAATTATTGGTGACGTTTACAAATGAGGCCAAAAGAATAACCAAATTGCAAAAAACGTCCCTCAAACTCTACAAAAGGAACGAAATGGAAAACACACATTCAAAATTCATTTCAAAAATTTCTTTCTCCTTCCCCTTTCTCTCCTATGGCCGTCGGCCCCAAACCAAAACCACCACCAAAACATTTTTTTCTTCTTTTGATTTTGAACAATCCAAGCCTAGACCACCTCCTAATTAATCTTTGTAAGTGTTCTTGTGTACTTAATTTCAACATGCAATAACATTAATTTTTCAAGAATCAATGATTTTTCAAAAACATGTTTTGATGTAATTAAATCATGAATTTGTTTAATTAGTGAGTGGGTAATGTTAATTAACCCATAAAACAAGATGGGGATTTATGATCTTGGTGTTCTACAGCCCCAAAACCCACAAATTTATGGAGGTTTTTGGGTGTTCATGGTGTTTGATGAAATGTGTCATGGGTTGTGTTTATAATGTTGTTTTTGGTGTTTTTGAATAGGGTAAACTAATTGCATGTATGATTTAGGACTTGGGTTTTTATAAAGGTTTGATGTTCTTGATGATATAGGCTGTTTGGGGAGATTAGGAAGGATTACAAATGGTTAATCTAGGTTTAGATGATGTTTGGATGGATTGGAATCAAGTGTTGAATTGATTTTGGAAGTTTGATTTTAGACCAGACTGTTTAGGGCTTATTTTCGTGGGTTTAATTTTGTAAACAGGTCATAATGATAGGATAGAGATGTAGAGCTTTGTCTTAGCTTCGTTTCGGTATAAGGTAGAGCTTATGACTCCAAAAGAGTCAAAAGTTATGCTATTTTGAAAGTTCGTGTACCGGGAGATGAGAATCAACATAATCCGAAATTATGTTTGGTTTTGGGTCAAATCCCGGGGACCATAGATAGAGTTTGGTAAATGGTTGAAAGTTAATTTTTGGTTTCAAACCTGCATTTTTTAGTCTATTTTTAGACTTAGGTGTTGGATTAGTCAATGGTGTATTTTAAATGGGTCAAACAGGTCCAATATGGTCAAAGTGCAAAATCAGTCCTAAATGTGTACGTCTAGTAATGTGATGTGTAACGAGTCATAGAAGTGAAAACTTTTCATGGGATTAAATATGGGATTTATACAGGTCATGAGGTATTTTTGTGAATTTTCTTGAAATTTATATAGGTGCTTAAGTCATAGCAAAAAGCCCGTACTTTTGGTAGGTAAATGGTATAAGTCTAGTAACAATTACTTGTTTGATTTTGGCGTGAGTTTTCATAAGCATTGAGTGTGTTTGCATATGCGTTTGTTTAGTACAATAATGTACGCGGAGTATTGATTTGGTTTTCGTACCTTGATTTTTAGGTCAAGTGTTAGATTTTCCCGGGCATCCACGTCATCGGTGACATTTCTGGTTACGTCTTCGCTAGAACCACTACTACTACGCCAAGTGAGTCTATAGCCTCGCTCTTTACTTATTTCAAACGTTTTTACCCGCGAGGGGGATACATGCTATTTAAATGAAAAAGAACATAAGTCATGAATGATTGTTGAACCCGAATGTTGCCTTGAATTGTGTTGAGTCCCTAGTTGTAAAAGTCCCTAAATTCGTGAACTATTAACTATTGTCTTACCCTTGTGTGGGTTGGAGATAGCCGCTTATACAATTGATAGTACTATGGGGTTGACGACCCTATCCGAGACGAGAGCTAGTACGTTGAGCACCCTCTGCGGACGGATAACTTGTGATAAGAAATAAGGTATGATTACAACTAATGCCTTTAGAAAAGGCACTGGTTTCACTTAAATCATGCCGGTAAATGTACGCGGGTGATTGAGTTAACGGATTAGTGTCACGAGCTTAAACACAATTATTAGCTAATGCTAAATATAATATCCTTGAATAATAGATTGTGTATACGACAATGCTATTGAATGGTCATGATTGGTTTTAATACTTATGTTCAACTTATGATTTGATAAACCTATAGATTCGCTCAACCTTTGTGTTGACGATTTTAAGCATGTGTTTCAGGTAACCAAGATTGATAGCAGCGGAGCATGCGAGGATGGAAGTTGTTGTGGCTTGGCGGTCTATTTTGTTTTTCCTCCCTTTTTATCACTTAAAATTTTTTATATTATGTCATGTGAAACAAGTAATGTACTTTTGGGTTGAGATTCAGTGGGGACCTAAACGCAACTCTGTTTTGTATTATTTTTGGGATTTGGAAAACAGTAGACTTTGATGTTTTAAACAATCTTTAACTTATGTTTAAATTTCTATGTCTCTTTGAGTCGTTTGAAATAGCTTATGTGTGATGATAACTGCCTAGCACCCAAATGTTGTAGTTCCGCTGCGCATATGATTTGGGGGTGTTATAATTATAGATATTGATACGCATCTTTTTGGCCAAGTATAAAAATATTATTGTCCGAATCTTTTCGAATTGATTACTAGTAGAAAGTGCGACTCAATTGTTCTTGGTAGAAAGATAAATGGTTGGTTGATTATCTATTTTAAACTTAGAGCAAATAATTGAAATTGTCGTTGAGTAAAGTGAAAGCTTTAAAAATTTAAACTAAAATTTATTAAGAAAAACACTTAAAACATAAAACTTTGTAAAACTTGTAAAATTTTAAAACTTAAAAACATGATCTATCGCAATGTGATAAAAACAAGTCATCGGAATAATACAAGTGAATAACCATCGGAATATCAAAGTACATTATATCGCGATATTGTTCAATCGCAAATATCCAATCGCAATGTCAAAGGAAATGTTGTCGCAATAAACCCACAAAGGAATCTGATCGCAATATCTAATCTCAATATCAAACTGAAATCCAATCGCAATGTACCAAAAG
This sequence comes from Glebionis coronaria, assembly GCA_025667525.1. Classification (NCBI taxonomy): domain Eukaryota; kingdom Viridiplantae; phylum Streptophyta; class Magnoliopsida; order Asterales; family Asteraceae; genus Glebionis; species Glebionis coronaria. Next base: position 306,464,114 of record CM046881.1, on the reverse strand, counting down.
CAAATGTATCGCAATATCACCAAAGGTAAACCTGTCGCAATACGAATCGGAATAATAAACCCTAATGCGATGCACCAACCGCAATGTGCATCGCAATAGAAAACCCTTTTGCGATTGGATGATCGCAATATGTGTCTCAAGTCCCTGTCGCAATGGGGTTTCACTATGCGACAAAAGTTAATCCCAAATAAGCTAGGAAATAAGCTATTTTCAATAAGCTCATTCCAAGACTTAACTAACTCGATAATAAGAAAAACTAATAAACATGAGATAAGGACTTTTAAACTTTAATTAAGCAACCTTTTTAAATCAAACTTTGAAAAGATTAAAACTTTAAGAAAACTTTTTAAAAAGTAAATAAGCTAAACATACAAATAAGCCAATAATAACAAAGATCTTAAAGCTTAAAGCGAATGAAAGCTTATAGATGAATAAAAAGATGAACTTTTTATTCACATAAACAAGAAAATCAATCACGGATTATGAATAATTCGTATCAAAAGTGAATCAAAATCAAGAAATATAGAAGGAGATTAAAGAACAAAATACTTAAACTTGAATTTTTGATTAATGAAATCCTAATACAAAAAGCTTAAACTTGAAAGATTAAAAGAAAGAAAAGATGGAAAACTTAGTGAGAGAAAGTTTGGTACTTTCTCTCTCTAAAAACTAGAAAGGAAAATTTAAAATGAAACTAGCTAACTCCCCTCCTAATGTGATTAGGAGGGTATTTATAGGGAAAATGGGAAGTGCATGTATGGTGTGCTTCCTTCTTTCTTTTCTTCTCGACTCGATTTAATTCTTTGTCTTTTCTCGACGTCGTCTCGAGATTTGAACTTGTCTTAATAATTTTCTTCTGTAATTTAGACTTGAGTTCTTCGACTTCATTAAACTTCCGTCTTTAGACTTTTTCTTCGATAATTCTTCAGAATAGGTCTTGGACATCCGTTCTTTAAGCACTCTTGATCTCTTGACTTCGTCTTTTCTCGTTTTCTTCGATAAAAGCCCGTGAAAGCCCGTGTTTTCTTCCTTTTTCATATTTTGGTCCTAAAACACAATAAAACACAAACCACGCATAATTCCGACTTTTACGACATAAAATACACATTTTGGTCATGTTATTATTGGAAATAAGTGGTAAAAGGATAAGTGTTTTCACACTTATTAAATCCCCTACACTTGACCATTGCAATGCCCTCATGCAATGCATTAATTTTAAAGCACGGTTTACATTTTCCATCATAAATAACCCACCTTGGACTTTATTAAATACTAAACATTTAGGGAAGATAAAAAGATAAAAATAAGTAAAGAAATCAAAGACTTACATTGGGTTTTGGCTGCCATGAACGTTTATCATCCTCAAGTTTCACGTTCCCCATACCAAGCTTAAAAACGAGATCATTGTTATTATAAGTTAGCAAACTAACACGAATTCATGTGGGCCAATTATTCACTTAGACTCCCTTATTCCTAGGTGTATCTCTTATATTTTATTTTTGTCTTGAATGATCACGAGGATGCATTGTTTGACTTATTTTGATAGTTATTTAGGCCGAAAATAAAGTGAACGATTTAATCAATAGTTAGCTAAAGGACAAAATCTTTTAAAACTGCTTCTCGGGACCTCTTAAAGTTCATATCTTGGCATAACTCGCTTCATGATTTGAGACCTTTCTCGGACCGATATTTGGCAGCGACTTCATACTTCGAATCTTGAGAGACGTTCATGAAATAATGGTCTTCTCTTCACAATAGGAATTTCTTCACTTGAACTTTTCGAGAGATTCTTCATATTTTGACCATGACTTCTTCATTTTTCTCCAATATTTATTTTGGACTTTGATATACAACGATCCGCCTCCTTTTAGGACTTGGATCTATTTATCCTCATACCTTGCTAGGGTCTTTTCAGATAGACTTCTCCATGATCTTTTGGGGAGTATTTGCTTTTCGTCGTGTGTCTCGATCCTTCATATTGATTTTCGATAAATGATTCTTCACATCACTTTTGGATCTTTAGCAACAAAATGTATCCCTCATGCCTTGTTAGGGCCTTTACGGACTCGCCAATCTTCGCATCCCGCTTCAATAAGTTATGCCTTGGCTATGAACTCTAATTAATACCGAGCAACTTTTAAACGATCTTGGGCTAGAAGCTAAGTAACTTTTCAAATCGTACAACCTTATTTATTGCAAATAAATTTATTAGAAAGCGATGGGAGAATAGGCTTATAATCAACTCACATAAATTCACGAAAGAATACCAAACTTATAATTGACTCTATCATCTCTCGTTCTCCACAGTTTAAAATCTCAAGGAATGAGACTCGTGGATGCTTAGCCAATTAACTCAAAGTTTTGGTTTTTCGAGTCATCTATAGGATCTTGTAAATTCTTAGACTTTTTCAAGTTTAGAATTCGCATTTTAAAGTTCTCTTGATAAACAACTCTCTAGGATTAGTTATAGGAACTTGCGAAAAGTTCTTGTTCTTAACCTGTGAGAGTTAAGACTTTCGCGTTTTAAAGCTCCCTATATAAAAGCCTAACAAAACTTGACTTAAACACGTTAAGGATACTAGCTAGAGTAATTTAGATAAGTAAACTCGGGTTGAGTCAAAATGTTCACGACTTTGAAAAATTTAAAACCACTTTATTTTAGCAAGGAAAGAAAATAACCATAACAAAGGAAAATACAACTATACAACTAGGCCAAAATAGATTAAAAATTTTGAAAAATGTCGAAAAACCAAATTTTCCGGTTAAACTAAGGACACATTCATGGAAAAGACCACTTACTTCTATAGAAGTCCCCCCTACACTTGATATAAACATTGTCCTCAATGTTTAAGCATGTGGGAGTAAACTCCCCTACACTTATGACATTGTACACTTTGTTTAAATCTTGCTAAGGAAAGGACAACTATAGTGAATTCAGTGTGAATAATTAAGATATGAAATATTGAATCACAAGAGTTTAGGATAGAACCGAGAAGATGGGAACACGGGATCACGGTTCGTCAAAAGTCATCAAGGTGCTTTTGAAGCTTGAATCCCTGCACAAAATAAGAAACAAGACAACCAACACATACGCGGCTCCCCCTACACTTATTATGAAAGCAGTAAAGGATAGATCACGGGTTGGCTCCCGAGAAGCGCTTGTTTTTGTTCACCGAGTCACGAGCCTAACTCGACCCAAAACTAGTTCATGGGAAACGTGGTGAGGGATGGAATCATCTCATGAGAGATGTCCTCACCAAAGTACAGCTTCAAACGCTGGCCATTCACCTTGAAATTGGGCCCATTTGGCTGAGAAAGGTCAATGGTCCCATATGGAAAGACTTTGGCGACGGTGAATGGACCAGACCAGCGGCTCTTCAACTTGCCAGAGAAGATCTTCAACCGAGAGTTAAAAAGTAAGACTTGATCACCAACGTGGAACTCTCGGTTCTTAATTCTAGCATCATGGATGATCTTGGTCTTCTCCTTGTAGATCAGTGAGTTCTCGTAAGCTTCATTCCTCAGTTCATTAAGCTCGTTGAGTTGAATCTTGCAAAGATCACCGGCTTTGTTGATGTCGATGTTATCCCACTTCAAGGCCCAGTATGCCTTATGTTCTAGCTCGATAGGGAGGTGGCATGCTTTCTCGTACACAAGATGATAAGGTGTACAACCAATCGGGGTCTTATAAGCAGTACGGAAATCCCACAAAGCATCATCTAACTTATCGGCCCACGAGGCACGGTGCTCTCCCACAGTACGCTCCAAAATTCGCTTCAATCCACGGTTGGATATCTCGGCTTGACCATTGGTTTGGGGATGATAGGCGGTGGAAAGACGGTGTGATTGACACCATACTTAGCCATGACTCTTGCAAATTGATCATTGCAAAAATGAGTCCCGCGGTCACTGATAATAGCACGAGGAACATCGAATCGAGCAAAAAGCTGCTTCAAAAAGTTCACAACCACCCTCGCATCGTTCGTAGGAAGAGCCTTAGCTTCAACCCATTTGGAAACGTAGTCAACGGCTACGAGGATGTACTTGTTCCCTTTAGATGATGGAAATGGCCCCATAAAGTCGATACCCCAGACATCAAAGATTTCACATTCTTGTATGAAATTTTAGGCATCTCATCTTTATGTGTGATCTTGCCTTGTCTTTGGCAAGCATCACAATGTTTAACCATGTCGTGAGCGTTACGATAAATGGTGGCCCAATAAAATCCAGAGTCGAATACTTTCTTCGCGGTATAATTGGGACCAAAGTGACCACCGGTGGGTCCTTTATGGAAAGCATCAAGGATTTGTACCGCTGCCGGCCCATCAACACATCGACGAAGAATCAGATCAGCACATTGTTTGAAAAGGTAAGGGTCATCCCAGAAATAATGTTCAATATCTTTAAAGAACTTTTTCTTTTGTTGGGACGTTAACCCTTCCTTGATAATTCCACCCGCTAAGTAGTTTGCAATGTCCGCAAACCACGGGGTGTCATCGAGATTTGGATTGATAGACATTAAGGCCTCAAGGGGAAAAGAGTCATTGATCTCTTGATTCGGATGATCCCCTTGATAAGGATCCTCAAGTCTACTTAGATGATCCGCGGCTAGGTTTTCCGCTCCCTTTTTGTCACGAATTTCAATGTTGAATTCCTGAAGGAGCAAAACCCATCGAAGAAGTCTTGGCTTAGAATCTTGCTTAGTCATCAAGTACTTCAACGCGGAATGATCGGTATACACGATGGTGGCAGAAAGGACAAGATAGGGGCGGAATTTTTCAAAAGCATACACTACTGCTAAAAGCTCTTTTTCGGTAGTGGTATAATGCAATTGAGCCCCCGTCATTGTCTTGCTAGCATAGTGGATTGGTTGGGAGTGTTTGTTCACTCTTTGGCCCAAAACCGCTCCAATAGCAAAGTCGCTAGCATCACACATCAACTCAAAAGGTAGCTCCCAATTAGGGGTAACCAAGACCGGTGCCGTAGTTAGCTTATCCTTAAGAAGATTGAAGGATTCAAGACACTCTTTGGAAAAGATGAAAGGAGTATCTTTTTCCAATAGGTGGGTCATCGGACGAGCGATTTTAGAAAAATCTTGAATGAATCGACGATAGAAGCCCGCATGACCGAGGAAACTTCTCACACCCTTCACGGTTGAAGGTGGAGGCAATTTAGCAATAACATCGACTTTAGCACGGTCCACTTCAAGACCGGCTTTGGAGATTTTGTGTCCTAGCACGATGCCTTCTTTTACCATGAAATGGCATTTTTCCCAATTTAGAACAAGGCGAGTGTCTTCACACCGCTTAAGCATGCGTTCCAAATTGGCAAGGCAAGAAGAGAAAGAATCACCATAAATCGAGAAATCATCCATGAAGACTTCCATAGTTTCTTCAACCATGTCATGAAAGATAGCCATCATGCACCTTTGGAATGTCCCTGGAGCATTGCATAAGCCAAAAGGCATTCTTTTATAAGCAAATGTTCCGTAAGGACAAGTGAATGTGGTTTTTTCTTGGTCTTTGGGATCGATGGGTATTTGAAAATGACCCGAGAAACCGTCTAAAAAGCGGTAATAGTCATTACCCGCTACACGTTCAAGCATTTGGTCCATGAAAGGAAGGGGAAAATGATCCTTTCCCGTAGCATCATTGAGTTTGCGATAGTCTATACAAACTCTCCACCCTGTAACGAGACGAGCAGGAATCAAGTCGTTGTTTTCATTGGGAACAACGGTGATTCCGCCCTTCTTAGGCACACAATGGACGGGACTAACCCATGGTGAATCCGAGATAGGATAGATCATTCCCGCATCAAGAAGTTTGATAACCTCTTTTTTGATTACGTCATGGATCTTAGGATTCACCCTTCTTTAGCTTTGAATAGTGGGTTTAAAGTCGTCCTCTATGAGAATTTTATGTGTGCAAAAGTGAGGATCATTTCCACGAATATCGGAGATTTTCCAAGCAATCGCTTTCTTGTGATTCTTCAGCACGGCGATAAGTCGAGATTTTTCTTCTTCTTTCAAGTCCTTAGCGATGATGACCGGTAACTTCTTGTTGTCTTCAAGGAAAACGTACTCGAGATGAGACGGAAGATCCTTAAGCTCTAAATCCGGAGGATTTTCAATGGACGGCGTAGTCAACTTCGGATCATCGGTAGAGATAGCCTTAGGAGACTGTGGAGAAATATGGTCCTCATTGAGAAGTTTCTCAATGGTACGAATGTCTTCATCCCAATTGGAGGGAGAATCGTCATATTGCAAATCCACATCTCCCAAAGTTGCTTCAAATTCTTTCAAGATGAAACAACTTTCTCCAAATGGAGTTAGTGATGGAGCAATAGAGGCCACGGTCTCAACAGTGGGTAGAGAAGAAGAACCACTTTTACAAGCGTCTTTGAAATGTTCTTCACAAGCCTCATCAAGAACGTCAATAAAATTAACACTCTCGTTTTCTGAAGGCTGCTTAAAAAGTTTACCCATGTTGAAGACGATTTTATCGTCACCAACTCTCATGATTAATTCGCATGCGGCTACATCAATGAGAGTGCGACCGGTCCTCAGGAATGGACGTCCAACGATTAATGGAACAGGGGGTCCATCTCGTAGTCAACGACAACAAAATCCGCCGGAAAGGTAAATTTGTCGACACCGACGAAGACATCTTCGGCTATCCCCACTGGATAAGCAACCGTACGGTTGGCTAATTCCAAAGTCATTCGTGTGAGGACTAGCTCGGGGAGAGATAATTTCTTCCAAACACTTAATGGCATTAAGTTAATAATAGCACCTAGATCGGCTAGGTGCCATGCAATTCTCTACTCCCAGAAAGTTGCAAGGAATCAAGAAACGACCCGGATCACCAAGTTTGGTTGGTAATTTCCTTAAGAGCACTGCGGAGCAATTCTCATTAACTTGGGTCTGAGCAATATCGAGAAGTTTCTCCTTATCATTGAGAAGATCTTTAAACATTTTAACATATTTGGGCATGTGAGCGAGAGCCTCAGCAAAGGAGATATTGAAATTCAGTTGTTTGAACATTTTAAGAAAATTCGAAACTTGAATATCATCCTTGTTTTTTAATTTCTCTTTTCTCAACCTCGAAGGATAAGGTATATTGGGTTGAGATGAAGGCTTTGGGATAGAATTTGCACTCACATTCGTGGGTGGTGAAGGGGTAGAAGTAGAAGGTGGTGGAATAGAAGATGGAGGAATTGGAGAAGGAGGCTCGTTTTCCTTTATCACAATCATCGGTGTTGGTGTAGGAAGCTCGGGTTCCTTTAAACCTTTTCCACTACGAGTGGTGATTGCTTTCATCTCCCCTCTTGGATTAGCAACGATGTTACTCGGAAGAGAACCTGATCCAGAGGCTTGATTACTTGGGAAGAAACTAACCATCATGTTCCTCAAGTCATTCGTTTGACTTGCCAAAGTGTTTCGCATATCAGCTCGAAGATCATTCCCTTGCTTTACCATATCTGCTTTCATATTGGCCATTTCCCGCTGAAGATTTTGCACGATCACATCATTAGTCCTCATGTAGGTTTCAACATCTTGGTGTAATGCGGTGGTTTGGTTGGGAGGAGGAGCATGGTAGGCGGGTGGTTGATAAGCAGGTTGTTGGTAAACTTGGTTGTTTCTTTGAGGTGGATATGGGTTTCTTTGGTTTTGATATGGAGTTGGAGCACGTGGTTGGTTTTGATTGTTGCGATTGAGGTTGTTTGGGTTTTGTGGCGGAAAACCTGGTGGTGAAAGAAAGTAGTTTGAGCGATAGCTGAGCAAATTGCGGTCACCTTGAGGACGTGCTTGATAGCCTCCCGTGGAATAGTTACCGTTGGCGGCATACACATTTTCCGGATTGTCATGAGTCGAAGGACAATCGGTGTATGAGTGAGATCCCCCGCATATATCACATGATTGAGTCAAAGCACTAGCTTGGGCGGTGATAGCTTTGATATTGTTGGCGGCTTGGAGAGCAAGTGATTCAACAAGCGAAGTAAGCTTATCAAGTCTCTTGTCGCTCTCATTAGTGCTAGCACTAGCAACGTTGGTCTGAACACTCTTGGTTTGCACTCTAGACTTGTTCTCAATAATATCCCAAGCGGCATCAGTAGACTTAACCAAAAGATTACCCCCCCGAGGCACTATTTAGTGAATCTTGGTCATTCATGCTTAAACCATTGTAAAAAGTATTAATTTGGTGCACTTTGGTAAAACCATGTTGTGGGCACTTTCTTAAAAGTTCTTTAAAACGGTCCCAAGATTCACTCTCATCGTACTTTTGTACAAAAGTAATGATTTCATTCCGCAAAGCGGTAGTACGAGAGGGTGGGAAAAGTAGTTTATGAATTTGGTCTCTAAGTCCGTCCACGTAAGAATACTTGTGGCGGTTCCTTATCAAGCCAATGGCGGGCTTGTCCCTCTAGGGAGAAAGGAAAAAGTTGCAAGCGAATTACCTCTTGTGAAACCCCATTGAATTGGACCGTATTCGTGAGTTGAAGGAACCTTTTGATGTGGTCATGAGGATCATCAATGGTACGCCCCAAGAATGGTTGAGCAGAGACCATTTGAATAAAGCCGGATTTGAGCTCAAAGTTGTTGGCTCCAATCGCGGGTATGATAATAGCATCGTGGTTGCCCTCTACATGTGCTTGCAAAAGTTCGATCATTGGACGATTGTCCGGTAGAGGTTCATCGTTCTTATTATTCATGTTGTTTTGAGGTGGATTATTATTATTGTTGTGTACACCGGCCATGTCTAAGTTATCGAGAGTCTCGGGCTCGGGATAAGACGTTGATCGAGTGCGCATACACCTGCAAAAGAACTAACACAGCGAAAATATTTTTGGTTTTTTATGTTTTTTAATTTTTTTTGTATTTTTGAAAATTTTATATTTTTTTTTTATTTTTGAAAATTTTAAAGCAAGGAAAATAACGTTCAAAGATGAACGGATCCCAAAATCCAACGCGTCTCTAACTTAAAACCTTTAATCTTAACGAAAAGAGCCGGCAGCGGCGCCATTTGATACGCAGCTTTTTGGCCAAGTATAAAATATTATCGTCCGAATCTTTTAGAATTGATTACTAGTAGAAAGTTCGAATCAATTGTTCTTGGTAGAAAGATAAATGGTTGGTTGATTATCTATTTTAAACTTAGAGCAAATAATTGAAATTGTCGTTGAGTAAAGTGAAAGCTTTAAAAATTTAAACTAAAATTTATTAAGAAAAACACTTAAAAATAAAACTTTGTAAAACTTGTAAAATTTTAAAACTTAAAAACATGATCTATCGGAATGTGATTAAAACAAGTCATCGGAATAATACAAGTGAATAACCATCGGAATATCAAAGTACATTCTATCGCAATATTGTTCAATCGCAAATATCCAATCGCAATGTCAAAGGAAATGTTGTCGCAATAAACCCACAAAGGAATCCGATCGCAATATCCAATCGCAATATCAAACTGAAATCCAATCGCAATGTACCAAAAGAAAATGTATCGCAATATCACCAAAGGTAAACCTGTCGTAATACGAATCGGAATAATAAACCCTAATGCGATGCACCAACCGCAATGTGCATCGCAATAGAAAACCCTTTTGCGATTGGATGATCGCAATATGTGTCTCAAGTCCCTGTCGCATTGGGGTTTTACTTTGCGACAAAAGTTAATCCGAAATAAGCTAGGAAATAAGCTATTTTCAATAAGCTCATTCTAAGACTTAACTAACTCGATAATAAGCAAAACTAATAAGCATGAGATAAGGACTTTTAAACTTTAAATAAGCAACCTTTTTAAATCAAACTTTGAAAAGATTAAAACTTCAAGAAAACTTTTTAAAAAGTAAATAAGCTAAACATACAAACAAGCCAATAAGAACAAAGATCTTAAAGCTTAAACCGAATGATAGCTTATAGATGAATAAAAAGATGAACTTTTTATTCACATAAACAAGAAAATCAAACACGGATTATGAATAATTCGTATCAAAAGTGAATCAAAATAAAGAAATGTAGAAGGAGATTAAAGAACAAAATACTTAAACCTGAATTTTTGATTAATGAAATCCTAATACAAAAAGCTTAAACTTGAAAGATTAAAAGAAAGAAAAGATGGAAAACTTAGTGAGAGAAAGTTTGGAACTTTCTCTCTATAAAAACTAGAAAGGAAAATTAAAATTGAAACTAGCTAACTCCCCTCCTAATGTGATTAGGAGGGTATTTATAGGGAAAATGGGAAGTGCATGTATGGTGTGCTTCCTTCTTTCTTTTCTTCTCGACTCGATTTAATTCTTTGTCTTTTCTCGACGTCGTCTCGGGATTTGAACTTGTCTTAATAATTTTCTTCTGTAATTTAGACTTGAGTTCTTCGACTTCATTAAACTTCCGTCTTTAGACTTTTTCTTCGATAATTCTTCAGAATAGGTCTTGGACATCCGTTCTTTAAGCACTCTAGATCTCTTGACTTCGTCTTTTCTTGTTTTCTTCGATAAAAGCCCATGTTTTCCCAATTTAGTTACATGGAAGCTACCAAAACAAATTAGAAACCCAACAATAGTGACTAAACCGCCAAATCAATATTTATTAACAATTTATTATGCAAAAGTGTTGGGAGAATAAGCTAATAATTACTACACATAAGATTGTGACGATTACGAGACTTATAAATAACTCTATCATTTCTCGTCCTCATTTAAGAGACTTAGCCTAAAAAGTTAAGGAATCGAAGCTAAGTGCTCAACACGCACGGTCGAGTCAAAAATTACTCTCATTCTCACCATCGGAAAACCTACATTCGTGTCTTAAACACTTATGAAAAACTAGAAAAAATTTAAAATTTGGCCATTTTTAGCCTTATTTGCAACAAAACGATAACAAAAAGATGAATATTGGATGGCGTGTTGACGTAAGCAAGGTGAAGTATCTACTCACCCCCCCATACTAAAACTAAACATTGTCCTCAATGTTTCGAGTCTAGGGGTGTAAACACCCCCATACTAGAGACGAAGTCGAATGCTTAATCTCGAGCATGGAAAGGGTAAAACGAATAACCTATAGCCGTTTATAAATTATGCTAATAAGATAAACGTTAGAACATAAAAGGATATCATCGGATATCGGAATCTCCAAAGGCAACGATCGAAGCTCGAGTGATCCGTAAAACGAACACGAGAGGCTTCAATGGTGTCGATGAACCTAAAAAATTTACAATCACAAACAATCACGAAACAAAGGTAGGAAGAGCACAAGTCCCCTCGTTACGTTAACTAAGAAAGCAATAATATTTACAAGGATAAGCATGAGAATCCCCCACGAGGCACCTTGTTTTTGTTAACCGAGTCAAAAGCTCGACTTGAATCCCCATAAATGTGATCATTTAGGGATAATCTTGGTATGGTCATTTTTAGTTGGACTTACATGATAAACAAGGCCCAAAAGTACATGGAGTACTTTAAAAACCCGATAAACGTATACCGGGGTCAAAGATAGCGTCTTCGTTTTCGGATGAAAGACGAAACAACGCTACTTCAACACAAACCCCAATGGGGTAGAAGAAAATAGATGAGAAGTAGAAAGGTGGGGCAATGGGTAAGTCACTAAAATGAGCTACTCGAGGTAGACTCACACCAAGCAAATAGATAAGATTTCCATTTATTGCATCGGTGGAAGACCGAGATTTCCCTTTACAAGCAATTCTGGGATCGTAAATCTCGTCCTCGGTGGTAAAGTGTGAGGGAACATTTGGGGCTTCCCCCATACTAAGACCACACACACCATCGTCAAAAGGAGTAGACGAGGTGGTAGCACTCATAAAACGTGGTGATGACGGAGTTAAACACGTAGAAAAATCTTTTAAAACATTTTTAAAATCTTTTCCTTTTTCATCATTTTTAAACTCTTTATGAAAACCCGATTTAATGATGTCGAAAATATTTGGCGTGTCAAATTTAAAATTAGTCGCGCTAAAAATCCTCACATTTAAGTCATTGGTGGGAGGGGGTGGCGGATTATATAAGTTCTCAAAACGTTTGTCAATAAAGAACACCGCCCCCTCGGGGTCAACATACTCGTCATCCTCATGAACGTCGATCTCATCGATTTCTTCATCAAAGATAGGCTTGTCAAACCAAGGTTTGTCATTCCCTTCCTTGAGTATTTTAGAAACTCTCTCGAAAAGATCACGATCAAGCACGAAACCATCATTCTTTTGTGGGGATCGTTGATAAGTTAGATCCTCACGAATGTGGTAAACGTCATTCTCAAATGAGGAGTGTTGATTAGGTAACTCCTCGAGAATGGGTTTTGAGGTCACATGAGTTGGTTCGTCATCGAAAATAAGACGTTCCAACTCATTAAGTTCATCCTCGATTTTGGAAAGATCGACCTCACTCGTAGGTGGAAGTGAAGGCATAAGAGCTAGCTCTCGTTCAATGATTTCCTCAATCTCGGGATCAAACTCATAATCATCGTACTTCACATGTTTCTTCTTAGGAGAATCAAAAATGGCATGTGGATGTCGAAGTACGTGATCAATCTCGGCAAAATTGCCATCGTCATCGTCAAAGAAAGAGTCGATGTGAGCACTCACAACCATGGACTTACAATTCAAATGACTATGCTTAGGTGACTTTTCTAAGACGAGAGGATCAATGTCGATAAACCCTTTAGCCTCAACGGGTGTTGGGCTAGGCAAAGGAGGCACTTCGATGGAGTTAGAAGTTGAAGCCTCAAAGACGTGGTCCTTCGAAGGTGGTGAAGACGAGCCCATTTTGGTCGTTGTCGTGATGGCACTAACGTCGCCCTTCGGAATTGGTGTTTCACTTGTTTCGCTAAAAACATCCCAAAGTGAGTTTTCATCCATGTATTTACACATACCCTTTTGAATTAGGTACACGTATTCTTTATCATTAAAATCATCATCTTTAAAACCGTTTTTCTTAATTCTTTCAAAACATGCATCAAGCTTCATTCTTTCCGCTAAAGTAAACATTTTGAAATCATTAGAATTTGAATCATTAGGTTTTCAAACCTCGGTTTTTTCATTCTCATTAAATCCTTGGGATTTTCTAGCGAAAAAGTCTATTTTCTCATCCCCATATCTCATAGTAAGTCTCCCCTCGTGAACGTCGATTACGGTTCGAGCCGTCGATAAGAATGGTCGGCCTAAAATAATGGGACATTTAGGATCACACTCGTAATCGGATATAACGAAATCCGCGGGAAAAACAAACTTTCCAATCCTAACATAGACATCCTCGGCTATTCCAATTGGTATAAGTGGAGTACAATTTGCAAGCTCGATTGTCATGTTTGTGGGGGTAAGCGAAGGCAATCTCATCAATTTCCAAAGAGAATGAGGCATAAGATTGATGCTAGCACCTAAATCGGCAAGGGCTAAACATCCCTCAATCTCGGAAAAATCACAAGGTAATAGAAATTGGCCCGGATCCTTTTCCTTTCTCGGCATACGCCTTTTGGGTTTTTTAAGAAGGATCGATGCACAAGTTTCTTCAAGGGTTACTTTGGTAAGGTCGACAAAGCTCTCTTTTTGAACCGTGGATGGAATTTGAGGTACACGAGGGTGTGCACTCTTTTCCTTGGTCGCCACGTTCACCCCATCGACTTTAGAACAAGAAGACGTCTTAGAAGTCGAGGGTTGAGAGGGATAAACAACACGGAATCCTTCAAGGTTAGGGGTAATCACACGACCTTTCTCACGAGACGAGGCGGCTTTACATTGTTCTTTCGGATTAGCAACGGTGTCACTAGGTAACGAACTCGATGACGAACCCGTGGCTTTGTTCATTATGGCCGAAAACATCTTTTTAATATCAATTTGCCCTTGCTCAATCTTCGTGTTTTGCAATTTCAAAGTATTAGAAAAATCGTTTTTCAAAGTACCAATTTCTCCCTCTAATCGTCTCATATTAGCCTCATTCGTTTTCATGTAATTTTGAAAATCGTTTGACGAACTATTTTGATTAGAATGAAAGTTCCCTTGGTTTTGATTACTTCTTTGAAAATTGTTTTGATTCCCACTTGAAAAATTATTTCCTTGATTGTTATCTCGATTTTGCCAAGTTATATTATGACCTTGATTATAACCTCCTTGATTTTGATTCGAAAAATTTCCTTGTTGATTATTTCCATGAAAATTGTTTCGGTTTTGAAAATTGTTGCCTTGGTTATAATTGCTTTGTTGTGATGGACCCGAGTTATTTTGATTTGAAAAATTGTTGTTTAACGCACTCACATTTGACGTTTGGCCATCCGTAGCCGCACAATCGTAATAATTATGAGGTCCACCACAAAACGTACACGAAACCTCAACCGCTTTCACCGTAGCGGGAGCGTCTTTCTTTTGCATCTCAATGAGATAAGACGTGAACACATTCGTCAACTTATCGACTTTCGCATCAACTCTCTCAATGTCGCGATTAGAACTACTAACATTGGCGACATTGGCAACACTCGGTGCGTTGCGGAGTTGGTAAACCTTGGATCGGTTTTCGATAATTATCAAAGCTTCTCTCGGAGTCTTACACAAAAAGTTGCCACCGGCGGCGGAATTCAACGAGTCTTGTTCGTGAAAATTAAGACCGTTGTAAAACGTATCGATTTGGTGTAACTCGGAAAAACCATGGTGAGGACATTGCCTAAGCAATTCCTTAAAACGATCTCACGCGTCTCTAAAAGATTCATTCGGTTTTTGCTCAAATTTCGTAATTTCATTTTTGAAAAACGTTGTCTTAGACGGTGGGAAAAATTAATTAACGAACTTGGAAACGAGATCCTTCCACGTAACTATCGAATTAGGTGGCTCTTTCTCGTACCAATCCTTGGCGGCACCATCGAGCGAGTACGGAAAAAGCATAAGCTTGACGACATCGGTGTCGACGTTCTTAAACTTGCTCGTGGCCAAAAGACGATCAAAATTCCGAATATGGTCGTGAGGATTATCGGCTTCACGACCTCGAAACTTCGTAGCTTGGATCAACGAAAGCATTCCGCTTTTGATCTCAAAATTCTCTGCCTCGATAGCGGGAATTACGATCGCGTCTCCATAACCCTCGGTGGACGCTTGGAGCAATTCCATCATAGAACGATTGTCGGCCATCTCCTCTACGGTTTCTTCAACAACGATATTAGGAACGTCGGTTTCTAATTCTCGTCTACGTCGTCGATTCCTTCGATTACGATTGCGTCGATTCGAAGCTTCAGTAGAATTGGAATAATCCTTCGATCGAGTGCGCATGCACTAAGCGTAGAATGGGTGGTAGCAAAGAAGATTCTTTTTGCGGTTTTTCGATTTTTCAATTTTTTTTTGGTTTTTGATTGGTTTTTTAATTTTTTTGGATTTTTGAATGTATTACGTAGACACAAATCTACAAATCTCCCCTCGAATCGACTTTCTCGATTAAAGGAGCCTCAAAGAATGAAAACGATCACGTGGAGTGAACGTTCTGGATGACTTTAGAACGTTGGTGGAACACCAAAACGTTCAAGAGGGTTTAATCTTGAAAACACAAGCAAATATAATATACGTAGATAATACTTGGGCGGCAAACCCTCGATTAGCCCTCTTTCTCAAAACACGCACAAGCAAGCGGAGGAAACGAGGCGGCAATAAGCACTTAAGAGCCTTTTTCCTTTAGGTCGTGAAATACAACCGCCTTATACCCACCTTATAGTTTGTGTTAATCGAAATTAAGCCTCACGAAAGTATTTATCTATTTTGCCTTTAAACTTTGCTTTGGATTCGAATACAATGATCGAGTGATGAAGTCCCGAATCAAGGTTGCGTTTTCACTCTTTTGGAGTACTTGTATTTTTATTGTTCTTACGTAGATACAATATAGTAATAATATATTCACAAGAAAAACGAAAACCAATATATCTACAATATAGTAAAAGATTGTTGTGTGTTTAATTTAGGAAAACTAAACACGATTTATTTGGATATTATACTATAATAGAGAAAAATAACAAAAATGAGTATGTACGATATTCACGCTTTTCAAAAATTGAAAAGCAAAAACGCACTACTCACACAAACACGATACTAATAATAATGGCACACAAAACACCTCCCCGGCAGCGGCGCCAAATGATATTGAGTAAAAATACGCGTTTAGGAAAACAACGTATAAATGCGGTAAGTATTAATCGACACGATTTAGGAAAACCGTGAAGACGAATAAATTCCAAGTTCGTTCTCGAAGGAGGTGTGTGTATTAATGTGCCAAAATATAAAATAACAATGTTTGGATTAGTGACGTTTTTGGTTGAGAAGAGAAAAATTAAAGACGAGCTACGACTATGATTTAAACTACGACGTTGACGTAAAACGCGAACGTAAATACGTAAAACGTGACGAAATTAAAAATTAAAAATTAAACCTAAAAATTAATTAAATGATTAATCTAAGTCTTAAATAATATAAATAAGAATAAAACTCCAACAAATATATTTTAAAACCTTTTATTAATTAAATATTCAATTTTTAATGCTAATTAAAGCCCAAAAATTAAATATAATTAACAAAATGCCCAAAATATTAATTTATTGAACTAATAACTAACTTATATTATTTAATGACTAAAAAGTATTTTTCCTAAATTTTCAAAACTATTTTTCTATTTTTTAATGACTAAAAACTATTTTTAAACTAAAATAATTATAAAAATAATAAAATAATGCCAGAATTAATTTGACAATTTTAAAAATCCTAGATTACCCTAATGAACAGTAGAAAATTGAAAAAGTTTGAAAAATGTAAAATCTTGCACTAAAAGACAAAACTGATTAATAATTACTACAAGAATTCAGACGAATACCCACAGACAAAATTTGTGGGTAAAAGCCATATTTTCGTGGGTAACAGGGTAATACCCACAAATGACCCACGATTGTCTATTGATGGGTAAAACCTCCGAGGCTAATTTTTTGCCCACGATATTTTCATATCGTGGGTAAGTTTACCCACATCATTATGGGTGGGTGATTTTTTTGCATTCATGGGTAAATTGTTTGTGGGATTTCATAGCTCACCATAAAACACCCACAGATACGCTCGTGGGTATTGTGTGGGTAACATTACCCAGAAACTTATTTGTGTGTAAAAGTCAACTCCTAACAAAAATCCTTAAACAAACTTAACCACGCATATAATCGTGTGTAAAAATTGTGGGAAATTTTACCACGAATAATCCGTGGGTAATATTACCCGCACATATGGCCGTGTGTAAATGTCATGGAAAAACAAGATATCTTTGCCAGGAATATTTTGTGGGTATATTCGTAGCTAACTTACCCACTAGTGTCCCGTGACTAAATTGTGGCTAAATATTTAAGTCATGTTAATATAGGAAAATTATATAACAATCACACAATAAACACAAATGTTTTCATAATATAAAGCACGCGAAAATAAATAGATAGTCTCATAGTAAAAACTAACCATCATTCTAATGATGTCTCAAACAAATAATGAAAACTGAAAAAACAAACCATAACCATCATAAAGATGTTTTGAAACAAATAACATAAAGATAAATACGAACTATGAACTCACGATCATGCGACTATCATGGTCTTTTCCTCTCCGTCACCTGCTTGGGAGTGACTAGTACCAGGAGCTTGTCGAGCATCACCTTCTTTAGTTTCAGAATCACTATCTGGAAGTGTTATATTGAAACGGTTGCACACAATCTCAAGAGTTTTATTTAACTTCTTGATCTTTCTCTTCATTTTCTTTTTCTCCAACGTGTCGTTTACCTTAGTAATTCCTTTAGTAGTTTCATTTCCAGAAGTTATATCTTTAATATAATCAGCTGCTTTTGACCCAACACCATACAGTTTTCTTTTCTTTGCACCACCTGCTGCCTTGATGTAAAGTGTTGTTTCATCGACCTTACTTTCTGAAGAAGGTGAATTTTCATCCCTTTCTTGCCTTAGACGCAACACGTTATCCTGCAAGTGTGTCCAATTAATCATGAGTAATGATCGAACTTAGAACAAAATGAATAATGTCTAATGAGGAACTCAGAACTTACATGAATATTTTTTGACTTCTCATTAATAATGTTTTCTTGTCATTGCCACTGGTATGAGTATGCAAAAAAAGCTCAAACCCCCGTAGGTGGACGATTGTATTTAGATTTCTACATCACATATGAATAAAGAAGATATTAATAAAATCTTTGGAAACATACAACACTCGTAAGAATGATGTACTAGAATTGATGCAAAACAGGACGCCACTTAGAGTGTAATCTAGGCTTCAGGTAATTATGTATCACAACTATGATAGTAAACTCAAACATCACAGTAATTTACACCGATAACATAATGACTAATCCCGTGACTAAAGAAATAGAGAATAAAAGTTAGCCTTGAACTGCAACTGATGCAGTTTGTAAATGTCACTTTTTTTACATATTTGAGTTTAAATGACTATTCGTGTGTAGGGAATATGTTTAATTCGCTTCCTACAGTAAACTAATATGATCCTGATTAAAAACATTGTGCAAAAGAAACAATGTATATATATGTGGTGGTCTTGTTACTAGTTATGTTACTCTTCTACAAACGTCACTAATCGTGTTACTATTATGCCTCTGCATGTCTGACCTATTCGAAAAATCATTTCGCCCTCGACCCATACTCATTGTCCAAGGACCACTTTTTCTTTTTTAATTTGGATTAAATGCAGATAGAGGTAACTTGATACAGTTATATGCTACGGTGGTATGTAGAGCAAATTCCCAATGACTCCAATAATTATTGTTATAAGATATTTACCAGATTTTTTACATACTCGTGAAATGAGATTGACCCTCCAGTATGAGTTGAGGAACCTTCTCCTTTTAGACGATTTTGTGTATTTTTTTCTTGAATCTCCTTATACTTTGCTGTGTTCCAATGAGTTGTGAAATTTGTCCATGCGACATCGCTCATGAATACAGATTTCACCATTCTAGCTCTTATGTCTCTAAAGAAATCAACATAACGTCCAGAAGATTTTGCATCCCATGCTTTCCTCACTGTTGTCTCGGTTTCCGGGTCCCATAAGAAATGTTTCTATTTTTTTTCCAAATAATTAGTTTTTATAAAATAAATATAAATCTTATGTATCATGTAAAATTTAAACGATACCTTAAATTCTCCAAAATAGAAGTTTTTTTGTAGATTGAGACACCTTTGTCCAAGTGTACCCGACATCATCAATTCTTTCTTTGAATATCTTTGTAATCTCTCGCGAACACTCACTTGATTTGTCAAATCTGTAAAAATGATGAAAATGTAATAAAGTAACAAATAAGAATATTGTGATGGTCAAATTATAAATTTAAAGTACTTACAATCCATTCACAACATGCACTTGTTTTCTTCCATTTGATGGATTATTTGAGTTTTCAATGATGTTTTCAGTTGTCATTTCATTGGTATTGTCATCAGGGATATCATTTGATTGTCCTTCACTGACACGGTTCCAAGTCTCCTCTAGCCTAGTCTATGATGGCCTAGTATCCCCTGGCCTAGTGGGCCTAGTGTGCACTAGCCTACGCTCCACTGACCTAGTCTCCGATGGCCTAGTCTTTGTTGGCCTAGTCAGGCTAGTCTCCACTGGACTATGCTCCACAGGCCTAGTCTCTACTAGCATAGTCTCTGCTGACTTGGTCTCCACTGGCCTAGTCTCCAATGGCCTACGCTCTGTTGGCCTACTTTCCGCTGCTAGAAGCCTTTTCCTTCGTCTAGCCATGTCTACAAGGTTAAAGGTTTGAATATTATAAAGATGTGAAAAACTAAAGAAAGATATATGTTCTTGTAACATAAGTAACTAACATAAGATATATGTCCTTATTACCTTAGCATAAGTAAATTCTAACAGAACATCAATAACTTATCTTGGATAAATTCTAAATGATATCATATGTAGGACTCAGCTCATGACCTGACCAAATATCTTGTGTTACATAACATATTATTTAGACCATTGATAACCCAAAACAACAAAGGCTATTCATAACCCAAAGTGACATTACAGTAGTAATTAGCAAACCACAAAGAGCATTCATAATCTAAAACAAATGTCATTTTACTAGATTAAAAACTAGGTTATCTTACTGGTTTATCATTATGACTTTGTCATAGTAGCAAAAACCAAAGACCCTTCATTATATATTACATTCATTAATAAAAATTTGTCACAATAGGCCAAACAAATGTCATGCGTCATTTACTCAAGATATAAAAACAAAACTAATAACAAACACAAGCATAATCAAGTAATTAGTAACACAACATCCAGGGCCGGATATTTACATGTGCAACATGATCACAGCACAGGGCCATCAAACTATAGGGGCACCAAAATTTCTAGAATATGTATAGTTGGTATAGGTCTTAATATTGTCACATAGGATAGCAAATTGAAGTTTGACGTATTATAGTTTTGTTGTATTTAAACTAAATTATTAAAAGTATCGAATTTCTATTTGCCCATGTAGAGTGTGGATAGCAAGCTTTTTTTATTTCTTTTGTAACATAGCAATTGAGACAACAAAGAGCTTGAACCACAACGGATTGCATATAGACCTTATGAAATTAAAAAGGTTGTTATCCTAGAAGCACCTCAACAGATTCGAACAAAACGAACTAAAAGGAGATTTAATCAAAGCAAACCAAATCCTATATATCTAAGTACTACAACAAAACTAATAAACTGCTAGGCTTAAAATGGATTCACCATATTACACACAACTATTTTATCAATGAGGTTTCATCGTAAAAGAATTGATAGAAAATATTCCGACAACACGGTACTTAATGAAATCCGAGCAGATGAAAATGCGTGTAACCAGTAATGATTTACTTGAAAATGATATATCTTAGAGTTGTATTGTACTTATATACTATTTATTTCATGATGTTGTTATCTGTTATGATCTTTTATATGTACTTCTATCTAAAATGTTTAGGGATGGTGATGTTTAGTTTCTAATATAGTTGTAGTAAACTTGAATTGACCATCACTACTATAAAAAAGGGAATATAGTCCCCTAAATAAAGCCCTTTTATATTGAAAACAGGGCTTTATAAGACTTTCTACACTATTCATATCTAATAAAGCCCGATTTCTATTTAAATAACATGGCTTTATGCAATAAGTGTTCTGTAAAACAAAGACACTTTAATCTTACTTTATTTTGGTTTGATGATGGTTGTTTTTTTCATATAGAAATATCAAAATGCTTGATTAACATAATCTTTATACTATGGTTTCAGGTAGACATCTACCAGCTTGACGAAGGTAAATCAAGTTTCGTTTACAATGACTTGAAGGACAACCTCAGTTAACAAGCCATAAGGTTATCTGATTCTCCCTCCTTTTTAGTTTTTTGTACTTCAATCTATTGCATTTAGTTTAGTGTACATCCACATTGATTTTGAAAAGTAACTAAGGAGTATCAAAATGCACATCTACAAATAGTTTCACATTTATCAGATGTTTTCACAAAGAAGCACTAAAGGTTATAAGTGAAAATACAAAAATTTTAATCTTACTTTAAACCGTTGAAAGTATTGAAACACTTTTATCCGATAGATTCAAGTATGAAATTCAATGGTGGTTCTTGAAACACATGCTTAAAGAAGTGCCTGCCCTATTTTAGAAGATGCTTTGCACTTTTCTCAATTTATCACCCATTTTGTTGATAATTTAGTCATGTACAGGTCTGTTTGAGTTTTGACCGCCAAAAGTTTGTGCGTGCACAAATTCTCCCTTCACCATTTAGGTTGTTATATATTGATTGCTAAGGCCTTCATTTATGTCTGCTTGTTCTTGCAGCAATATCCTGGTAAATCTCGTATAATGTTTACCTTACTACCTCTATTGACATGACTGAATTTTTTTAAAAAACGATACTTGTAATTTGTAGATGTAAGGACTGCAGCAGTTGCCAAGGATGCTTTAGGGGAACACTTCATATCTGATGGTGGTTATTGTAAGATTCATTTATCATACTCTCGTCATATTGATCTCAATGTAGAGGTATAAAATATGTGTATTTGCATTAGCTCTTGAAAAAATAACTAGCATTTACACCACTGATGGTTAAGATATTGTATTAATTTAACTAATTAGTAGCTGTTTATATCTAGGTATTCAGTGACAAAAGTAGAAACTACACTGTCCCAGAATCAGCGATGCTGGTAGCGCAACATTCTTCTAGTCAGCCAGTTGGTGCACAAGTTTGGCAGACTCGTCATGCTGGTCAAATGTATTCTTGTGCGTTTAGGAGAGACTCAACCACCCCCCAGGCCAACTCACAAAGTGTGGCTCTCGCTTCCATCCTTTTGGTTTATTTTATTGGATTAGCAGCTTCATTAGTTGGGGAAAAGGTGGCGAAATCTGGGAACAGAATCAAGATTATATCTTCTATAGTTATATTAACTCGAACGCTTTTGTATGAATTTTATAAAGGAAATATGAATTTGTCAAACCATGACCTTTTTTCGCTTCAAGTTTTTATTTATTGGCTGACGTCGCATATTTTATTTATAATAGTCATGTATATAATTTAAAAACATGGCTTTATGTTTTTTTTTTGAAAAAATAATTTAACATAGAGCCAAGTTCCTTGGTACAAAACAAGGCTTTATTTGGCATAGAGCCCGTTTTCAAAACAGGGCTTTATTAATCTTTCACATAGAGTCCATCCCCTTTTGAGCCCTCACCTAAAACCGGGATCTATCTGGTGTTCTGACCGGGCTCTATTTGCCTTTTTTGTAGTAGTGCATGTAATATTGTATGGTGATTACTGATTAGTAGTTATTGATTCACTCTATAATTAGATCAAAGTAAGTCAATGTAGATAAACTAAAAGGAAGTGTTATGACTAGTCTCTTGCTGACGTGTTTTGTTGTGCAGAATGTGAAACACTATTTTTCTTTGTAGGATTAAACTATTTTACTACTGTATGAGTAAAAGCTTAAAAGATATTTTCAAATCAAGGCTGGTAGAAAACTTATTGACGAAAGATACTTTTTGGCGATGATTAATAGATAATTTATTGACAGGTATTTGAAACAGTGATGACTCCAATAATACATATGTGAACTTGCAGAGTTCATGTGGTCTACTTAGTTATGAACTGGACGCATTCTATTGCATTTTTTGGTAAATGTTTGTATTCTCCAAGTTTTGTCTACAAAAGGTACTGTGGTTTACTTCAGTTTAAATTTCACAACCTATATTATATTTACTTTCAAGCAAAAATCAGATCTTTAACATTATGGATGTTTGTTTCGGCTTATATAATGCCACAATACAGTCCTATAAGCCAAAAAGTTTGAAAATAAACCACAAAAAGTGAGGTTATGAAACGTAAGCCCAAAACCAAATAAGCCATAAGCCGAAACAAACACCATCTTGAACGAAGAGCATATATCATTCATAAACTTATTGAATAAGAAATAAAAGAACCAAATTATTTTTTTTATAATTTACCCAATTCCATTTATGTTAATTTTAAAAATCAAAATAGGGGGTTCACAATAGAAATTAGTGGTAAACAAAATCGAATGGTTGGTTTAATCACTCACGTAATTATAGTTACTAATGGTAGCACAAAGAACCTTAGGTTACTAACATAGAATTGAAAAGTTAAAAATTACCTAATTAACAATAATCATACAATCAAACACTATAAATCAAGCACTCAACACTAAATTAAAGAGTTAATTAGAACTAATTACAACAAATCATGATAAATATAATGAATGGTGTGTGAAGATACCTTATCCTCTGCTTTCTGAAAATCCCTTTGCATCTGATAAACTGTAATATAAACCTTTTGTGAAAAAGCTCCACGATTCCCACATATTTAGGGGCGCCAAATTATTTCACACAATGGCGCCAATGTTTTCTGGATAACCGCATCTTGTTCTAAAGAGTTGAGTGGTATGTTACTGGTATGAGTAGGTTGTTTCGTTAAAATGATTATAACTACTATATATTATAATAATTTTATTATATAATAAGTTCTTGCTAAAAATATATTATAAGTTATACTTACTATATATTAATAACATTTTACTATGTATTAATAATATTATTATGAACGAGCATTTCGATTAGAATTTCGAAATCAAATCGAAACCATACCCGTTCTTTATATTCGAATTTCGTTCGGTACGGTACCATACCTATTTTTAATTTCGATTTTTCGTTGGGTACGGTACCATACCGATTTTTTATATTCGAATTTCGTTCGGTACGGTACCATACCGAATTTCGTTCGAATCAAAACCATACCGATTTTTTATGTCGATTATGCCTAATAGGACCGTACCGGACCGAGGACCGGAGCGGACCGGACCAGACCATTTCAGTCCGGTCTCAGTCCGGGGTTTCAGACCATGTCGGTCCCCGGTCCGTCCGGTGCTCAGCCCTAAAGACTTGTACCGTGCTCATCCCTAAATATTACTAATATTGTTATTTAGATTTTTGGAGTGTTATCGAGTAGATTTAGTCGGATTTTAGATCAACTTGAGTTGGATCAAAGTAACGTAAGTTTAAAAAATTTATATTTTTGTCGTACTTTTATTGCTTACTCAAACTCGAATCGGATCAACTTTGATCAAAGTTTGTTTAGATTTAAACTAACACGTATATAGGTAAAATATAATAAAGTTAACTTTTATAATCTTTTAAATAGAACATCTATATAATCTATTAAAAAAACTCCTTATTTGGGTCAACCGAGTCGACCCGAACTCCAGTTAACGACACTTTTTCAACCTGTTACATGTTACCTATTACTAGACGCTACTTAGTATTAGGGTTACCCGGGTTTTCTCGATACTCCTAATAAACCTTTTCACCAACGAAATTAACTTAGATAGGTTTAATCGGATTTAGGTTTATAAGATGTTCAAAGAAAAGAAATTAGCACACACTCGACTTATACTAACAAATTTCTTGAGTTCGAGTCAATCAGGTTATTTGGTTACTTAGTTGTGAGGATGAGGTCCGCAAGTTTCTTTACTTTCAGATTTTCCATGACGTTCATCATTTACAAAAGTCCAGTAGATGGAAAATGGCAAGTCTGTAATATGAACAAAGTATATCGAATAAAAATGTTAGTCATGTCTGCTCTAATTTAATTGTGTGATGTAATGTTTGTTCAAATTAATTTTGAGTATTCTGGAGTTTGTTGCTGCAAGTGTTCATCTAAAGTCTATATTTGGTAGCCAGTTCGCATTATTTTATGGAGCTGCTGTGGTTCTTTTGCCTATTTCCTATCACAAGTATGGTCTTTGGTCCATGTCCTTTGTTTCACTATATACCAGGTCATTGGTCCATGTCCTTTGTTCTTGATTTTGTACTTTTAGTTTTTTCTTTTTCTGTAGAGGGGAGTTTAAGGAAAAGTTCATGAAAGACAACATGACTACATACATTGAGAGAGTGGTCAAGAGCTCTATTGAGGCCATTGAGGCGATTCGTGAATATAGCAAGTGTAATATGATTTTTGGTTGGAGGATGCCCGAAGGTGAGTTGGTGGCATCACTGAGAAGAAGAAGCGAGTGTCCTGAAATGGGACCGGTTAGAAACCATTTGATCTCACCCGAGTTCAACAGTTTGGCGCCGGTCTTGGTTGTCCAGCAGTACCACACTCAACTGTCTATGCATTCATTGGCTTCTTTGAAAGAGGATGAAGTCACTACTGATCAAAGGTGAATATGATTCCAACTAATTTCTTCAATTCTCTCTTCGGCACCATTGGCCCGACCCGTTATCTTACCGAAACTAACGGCTGTGGACTAGCGTTAGTGTATATGAAACACAAATAAAGTTGCAGGACGTTTGCGGGTTTGTTCGGATGGCGAGTTTATGCCAATCTTTTTTTTTTCTAAACCTTCAAGTACCATGTAATTAAGCACGAAAAAAACTGTATATTATTCTATATCGGCTTTATTCCTATGAATAAAGCTACTAAGGAAATAATCCATTATAAGATATCCTTCTGTAGCGATTTCCAAATATTGCACCTTGTTTTCCTTATTGCAAAGATTTTAATAGTATGTTTTTTCTTTTGAACAACTAGGCGCTTCCAGTGGTAGTAGATTTGAGTAGGGCGAGTACGGTTCTGGAACCGCAAAAAGCCGAACCGGAACGGAAAGAATCAAGAACAAAAAAATGCACATTTTAAGAACCGAGAACCAAACTGAAGTGCATGTTTGGTTCCGTTTCGGTTCTCGGGTTCAGTTCGGGTATTTTGGATTCTACCCGATTAAAAAGGAATTTTTTCCTTATTAAATGACCTATATTGTTGATAAAATGGATCCCATAGAGATAGGCAACTATCTAGCGTCATATGGCCAGTCTTTTATTGTTTCTTATGGTTATATCGATCATATCTAGGATTAGAAAGCGACGGATAAATTTCGATAGTATCTTTTATATTTATCTAGGTAGAAAGAATCACACAAAGTTATCAAGTTTCTTAACTTTATTGGCCAAACATTGTATAAAATCTAAGTATATTGGGATTTGGGCAATTTATCGGTTTCGGAACCGAGAATCGAAATTTGAAATATTTAGGAACCGAGAATCGAATCGCGATTCTAAAATTCGGTTCGGGTTGGGTCGGTTCTGGTTTGATTCTCGGTTTCGGTTCGATTCTCAGTTCCGGTTTGGTTCTCGATCCATACTTAGTTTTTGATATATTTATTTCTTTTGAATCCATCCCCCAACTGTCAAGTGGTGCATTCTTTCTCTTTGTTTCTTGTACTTTAGTTTGGATCTTTTAAATTCATATTGACTTTCAAAAAAAAAAGAAGCTAATATGTAAGTATGTATTTCTTTGGATCATTTTTTTAATTGTCTTGTTAAAAAGGGCAATTACTCATAAAAAAAATACCCACACAAACAATAAGATTGGTAAAATCATTGGTGTGCATATTCACCCACAAAACACCCATGTTAATTTACCCACCAATACAATGGATATATGTATCTCGTGGGTAAATAACATTACCCACTAAATTACCGGCAAATATAACCACGATATTTCACGACGTGGGTAATCCGTGGGGATAATTTTGGCGCCAAGTTATTTACCCACATATTGCACACCAAATATAATTACGTGGCTATTTGTGTGGGTAAGTTCGTGGGAAGTTTGAGGGAAAATAATATCGACTATGAAAGTCACTGATCGTGGGTAACATGTGGGTATTAGGTGGGTAAATTCCCTCCAAATTATGAGCGTGGGTAATTTTCGTGGGTATCTGCCTGAATTCTTGTAGTGATAACTTAAATTAATTATAAAAAAATAATTAAAAAGTGAACAGTGACTAATTTTATACTAAAAACCTTAAAATATTTTTCTTAATCTATAAAAAATTTTAAAACTGAAAAATATAAACTTTTTACACTAAATGACAAAAACAGAAATGTTAAAAAGTAATTAAAATGACAATTAAACCTAAAAAATACTAAATGAACAGTAACTTAAAAAGTAATTAAACTGAAAAATCAAGATTAAAATAAGAAAATTATAGAAACTTAAATCAAGTCCTAATTCCTAATTAACCCCACTAAAGACAAAAATACAAAATCTGTGATAGTGACATTTGTGAGTTTCTGTCTTTTAGCTAAGCAGTGGGAAAAAAGAGCCAAGCAGTGGGAACTTGGTTCCCACTGACAGAACAAAAATTGAGGTCTGGTGGTTTTTAGCTTGATTTCAAGCTTGTTACTTGGATTCTTTTGGGAACAAAGGCACCCCCACACTCATGGAAGTGTGGGGAGTCAGATTCAACAAGAAAAAACACAAGCACAGAGCAAAGTAGGCACAAGAAATGGCTAAAATCAGTTGCTGATATGGTTTGATGGTTACTGGTGAACAGTGACTATAGCTATGGGCACACAAACGAATTTTAAAGCTTGTTAACCTTCACAATGCTAAACCAAATCACATCAAAACTATCTAGAACCTAGGATGGGCCTATTCTCTAACAGCTTGCAAAAATGATTGGGCAATTACAAGCTAAAACAAGGCACAATGATGCTACTTTCTGGTTTTAAGCTATGTTTCAATTTTTTTAACATACAAACTACTTGTACATCCCACTAAACTCAAACCAAATACCCTATTCACTACTACTACCTTACTGGAATGTGTTTAAGCCGTTTTTAAGCCAAAAATTTGTCAAGATCCCAGCCTAATAAGCAGACCCAAACACCCCCTTATATTTTGAAAATGAAGATTAACAAAGTAACTTGCATACAAATCCTATTTAAACAGCTTCAAGCTACTTTAACATGCATATGAGACAGGTTTAAGCATAAATGAGCAATACTTAACACATCAAACAAGGTTGCACTCAAAATCACATAAATCACTTAAAAAGTAAAAAAAATATAGAAAAGGGGTTCAAGCCTTGTATTGAGCTGATGCCTTCCTTGTCAATTTTTTTGAGCTTATGTGAGATTAAATGAGCTTGCTGAAGTAGAGAGGTGATGGTGTTGACTAACCAGTCAACACCCAATATTTCTTCACTTGAAAAAAAATGAAAAGAGATGATGATGGTTGCTTGTTTGCTCTTGGCACCTGCACAACACCACAAAGAACAGAAACAAACTCCAAGTAGACAATGAGCCACAAGCTGCAAGCTTGTGGCTTATGCTACAGTAACAGGTAAAATAAAAAAAATCAAAAAAATTGATTAAAACTGGTTTTTCTTGAAGAAAAATGGAACTTTGTTGAAACCAAACTTGAAACTTGCACTAATTCAAGAATTAAGAAGCTAAGCTCTTGCTTCCACTTTCACTTCCACATGAGCTTAACTTAAAAATTTTGAAAAAAAATATCTTAAAACGTCTCTGGATGAAAACTTATAACCCAATGAACTTTTTAAATAAACTTGCAATAAAAGAAAATATCTAAATTATAAAAGCAACAATTATGGAACTCAGTTATGTGTACAAAGGAAAAAATTTCATTGTCATTACTCTTTTAAAAAACATACACAAAAACTGGAACAAGAGAATACAAGGCACAAGACGCCTTTGTATTTATACTAAGCTAATACTGAATAAAATAATACAAGGGATGCAAAACCCTAAACCCTAATCTTGTGTGATTTTCCATGTTTGCCCTTTGGTCAAATCTTTGAAATTCGTCAAAGGAAGCCCATGTGATCTTGTGATGTTGTCCAGCTATCATGAAACGATCTGGGGCGTTCATATCATCCTTTGGGAGCAAGAAATTCCTTAGAGACGTTGGATTGCTGTCAAGTCTTGTCTTCATGTTGAGTTGTGGGGCAGGGCACAGCTGGGGAGAGCACATGGGATAGATGGTGACGTTTTTGGGGTGTGGGTTTGGATGGGGAGAGGGTAAATTAGCATTCTGGAGCGAATCGGGTCGAACCCCTTTGTTTTGGTGAGGAACCCAATTAGGGTTTATGTCTGGGATTAGGGGAGGATTAAGGGAAGGAGATGCACAGTACATGTTTCCCCCCGTTTTATATAATATTAAAACGAGTTTAAAAATTTTAAGTAAGGTTTGACTGGTGTGTTTGACTTGGGCTTGGGTTTTGGGCTTGGTCGGGTAAAATGGGAGAAATGGGTGGGTAAAAACGGGTTTGGTTGGGTATTTGGTGGGTTTGGGTTTGGTGAATGGCAAAAGACCCCCCTGCTGTTCCAAACTTTTGGCATATGAAGACTTAAAGCTTTCTTGCTGAATTCCTTTGTAAATTATTTTGAACCTTTGTCATTTTCAGTCCTTGTATCTTCATAAAACTTGAAAAAGGACTATATTTGTCATATCTTTGAACTTCAAGGGTCATTCCTGGATATTAATGAAACTTTAGGGACCAAACATGTGTAAGATGATTTCTCCAAGGACCTTTCTTGCCAAATCTTCAAAAATGAGGGACCAATGTTGACAATCTTCAAAACTTCAAGGACTATTTTGGAAATTCAGGATTTAGGTCCGGTTCTTTGTGCGGCTTCGTTTCCCGTGTTCGTTTTTTTGCTTGATTCCTTTGATCATTTGGTGAATTCACGATATCCATACCTAAAATACACAATGAACAAACAGAAGCACATATATGGGTATTTTGACGATATTTTAAGCGTTTTAAGCCCGATTTGGACGATGAGACTATGTATAAATACAGTCTCATCAAAGCCCGTGTTTTCTTCCTTTTTCATCTTTTGGTCCTAAAACACAATAAAAACACAAACCACGCATAATTCCGACTTTTACGACATAAAATACACGTTTTGGTCATGTTATTATTGGAAATAAGTGGTAAAAGGATAAGTGTTTTCACACTTATTAGATATCATCCTCGTCATCATCATAATTGTAGTATGGACGCACAAGAGGAGGAGTATAATCACTAAGATTAGATACTTGTTCTTGTTGCTGTCGCTTTTCCTCCTCCCTTTCTTCGCGTATGCTAGCTAATTCTTGTTGAACGTATTGAAGTGTATTTAAAAAATTGGCTCGTTCTTCATCACACATTCTAACAGAAGGTTGATGATCGAGGGTGTATTGTGGGGGCTCAAAATTGTGAAAACCAGAATTATAGCACGAATGTGGTCCATCATAAATCATTGGTTGAAAAGAAGTAGAACACAAGTTTGACTCATAATAATTCATCGGCTGACAATAAGAAGTATCGTGAGGGCCCCCACAATTGTTGCAATATGGGTATTGAGGAAAACCCGATGCTTCTTGTAGATAGCTATTACCATTGTCATAATTGTAACCCAGTTCTTGCTCGCCATGAGGCGGGTATCGAATTGGACACGAAACATGCCAATGAGAATCGCTTCCACAATATATGCAAGGGGGGAGTAGGTGGATTAGAAGAAAAGGATGAATTAGTCGAATTGCACGATGGACAAAATCCAAAATGGGAAAATTGTGAATCGGAAACGGTTGGAAGATCTTTTCCGCATTGCTCGCAATAACACCATTCACATGATTCGAAACCATATAATTGTCTTCCACACCCTGCAGCACAAGCAACATACGAATTCATTAACAACAATAGATAAGCAAGAAGAATATTTTTGGTGCAAAACTTTCGAAAAAGAAATGCTTTTATGGGTTTTTATATGTTTTTGGGATTTTTGAAATTTTTTTTTTTTTAGACTTTTGAAAATTTTTGACACGAAAAATGACGTTCACGAGTGAACGGATCCCAAAATCTAACGCGTCTCTCATAAAAAACCGTTAATCTTCACGAAAAGAGCCGACAGCGGCGCCATTTAATACAAGGGTTTTGGCCAAGTATGAAAATTTGTTCGTCTCGATTCAATTCGAATTAACTATTGGTTAAAAGTGTGACTCAGTTGTTTTTGGTTAAGAAAAGGGAAGTTTGGTTATCTATTTCTAAGTAAAAGTTAAATGCGAATAGTAATAAAAATAAGCTAAAAACAATTAACTAAAAATAACGAAACAATATAAATAATAAAACCTAAATTAAAGCAAAACAGTTAATAAAAATAAAACTAAGAGACAAAATTAATCATCGACTAGAAAATAAAATTTACTTTATGAAAAAGGAGAGAATAAAACTAAGATGGTACTTTAAAGCTAAACGAGGCAAAACCTAAAGCGGGTACTAAATAAAAGATAAAACTTAAACTATTCGAAAAAATATTAATACTAAAAATCGACGAAAAATATAACTAAAAATACGTGACTTTCAGAAATAAAATCGAAACAACTTTCAGATTAAACTAAACGATTATGGAACAATACTAATTAATAAACAAGTAAGCAGGCAAGCTGCTCAAGCAGCCAGGCAAGCTCCTCTCTTTTTTTCGGAAACATAGAAAGCTACCAAGCAGGTAGGCTGCTCAATTAACATACTTCGTTCGGGAAATTGGTTTCTATATTGTTCATTCGGAATATTTCTTAGCAATTGTTCATTCAGAATAAAAAAACTAAAACACTCATTTGGTAAAAAATTTAAAACACTCATTCGGTACTTTTTTTCAAAAGCTTGGTTCGGGATTTTTGCTCATTCGGGAAAAATAAACTGGTTCGGGAAAATTTATTGGTTCGGGAAAATTCTGGGCCAACTAAACAGTGACGAAAACAGGGGAAACAAAAACACGAATTTAACCAAAATCAACCATAATCAATCTAAAAATTAAACTAAACTAACCACTAATTATCAACTAACAACAATTAATCAAACCAAATCAATAAAACTAACAACAAAAACCAAATCAATCAAAACCCACTTAATCAAATAAAACTTAAATCAACCCAAAAACAATAAAACTAAAAACAATAAATCACTAATTAAGCTTAACCAAACACTAAAACATCTAAATCAATGAACTTTATGGAATAAAATTCAACAAAATTATGAAACCCACTTGAATAATCAAATATGAATCAACCAAATCAATAAACCAAACACTAAATTAAACAAAACAAGAAAGGAAGGATGAGATTTAATTAAAAACTTGATTAAAAGTAAAAGATTCAACAATTAAAACATAAAGATTAAATATTCTACATATTAATCTAGAGAGAGAAAGTGAAAACTAGAGAGAGAAAGTAAATCTACACTACTCCTAATCTAAACTAACTAACCAATTCCTAATGACACATTAGGAGGGTATTTATAGGAGGAATAAAATGTTGGTGCTTTCTTCCTTCTTTCTTCTTGTTCTCGACTCGATTTAAATTCTTTATCTTTCTCGACGTCCTCTCGGGATTTGTCGATATAATTTGAACTCGTCTTATAATTTTCTTCTTTAATTAGACTTGGATCTTCGACTTCATTAAACTTCCGTCTTTAGACTTTTTCTTCGATAAATCTTCAGAATAGGCCTTGGACTTACGTTCTTTTTGCACTCTTGATCTTTTGACTTCGTATTTTCTCGTTTTCTTCGATAAAAGCCCGTGAAAGCCCGTGTTTTCTTCCTTTTTCATACTTTGGTCCTAAAACACAATAAAAACACAAACCACGCATAATTCCGACTTTTATGACATAAAATACACGTTTTTGTCTTGTTATTTTTGGAAATAAGTGGTAAAAGGATAAGTGTTTTCACACTTATTATACCCTCTGAGTAAGGACACATGGAAAACATCGTGAACATGAGAAAGCTGCGGAGGTAACGCTAAACGGTAAGATACTTCACCGACTCTCTCGATGACATCAAACGGTCCGATGAATTGAGGACTGAGCTTCCCTTTGATTCCAAAACATTTAACACCACGTGCCGGTGAAACCTTAAGGAAAACGTGATCTCCTACGTTAAAGTGTAAGTCCCTACGATGCTTGTCTGTATAACTCTTCTGACGTGACCGTGCTTCTTGCAGTTTCTGTTTAGCTACTGTGAACTTCTCATTTGTTGATCCCTATAATCGTTTGACTCAATGGTTAGGAACCATATATCTAGGTTTATCATCGTTCATATGATAACATAGCGGAAAAGAACAATGATCATGAACAAGGTGTTTAGGCACAAGAACACATGAATTAAAACAATATTGGATTGCCCATTATATTAATAACGAACAACCACTAGGTGTGTGTACATTGAATCCCACACCTAGTCGACACACACTTTAGGTTTACATTGTATATGAATTGAATGAATAAAACCTAAGACCCTTGGTTCCTTTTATAGTGTAAGGATTAGGGTTTATAAGAGATAAGAATGAATAAACAAGTAAATCTTCTATTTAAATAAACTTATGCAAAATATCTTTTGCATGTTTATCTAAATAGAAGCTTCCATTAGCTTCTTTTGTCTACGTTTTGTCAATGCTTGAATTACATGTAACAATGCTTACATTGTACATGACAACTCTTGAGCTATCAACGCCTAATTAACTCTTGTCAACGCTTGATTAACTCTTGACAACGCTTGGACAATTTCTTCACGTTTTCTTCATTTTTGAGTTTCTGCCACATCAACTTTTTTGACCCAACAATCTTCCCCTAGTTGATAGTGGCAAAACTCTATGTGTATCTCTTGTAAGTTATACATGATCTTCAAATTGCTTCCCCTCAAGTGTAGCATGCATTTCTTCCCCTTTTTGTCACATCAACAAGGAAGTAAACAATGTTGCAATGTTGAAGATTCTCCAAAAGTAGGCTCTATGTAATGATCCTGAAGAAAAATAAATAAAGTAGTCTTGATGCAGAAGTAGAATACCACAAACCTATGTTCCATGTCTTGTTTATCCATGTGATGAAGAACTTATACCAGAGTGAGAAATATAAGTAGACCTCGATCCCTTGTCAATATTCTCATCCTTTGTGAGACACTGAGCACGATAATGTAACTCCTTCAAGTGTTTATGACAAGTCTTCGTCACCAACTATGTAAGCACGAACAAGTTACCTTTAAAGTCTAGGCACTTTAAGATATGATAGAACACAAACTTACGCAAATCTTCTTCAATCATCAATCTTACCATAAGAATTCTTCCCCTTAAGCTAACACCTCTTCATGACAAGTCAATATCTTCATATGTAAAAGCTGTTAGCGAATAACTCTTTCACAAGGCTATCCCGATTACATAATCCAATAAAATTCTTCATGAATTGTTGCTAACTTACTTAAAATCATTAATCCATTTAAATATATCCGAGCCATAAATATCAACTTGATATTCTGAATAAAACGGAGATTCCATGTACCTTTTGTGTGTATTTTCCTCCTTTTTGTGTGCTTAAAACGTACCAGTTTTCTCAAACAGCAGCTATCCATGTGTCGTCCAACATCTCTTCTGTCCAATATCTTGGTCAGATGTATTGTCCGATATCTGACAATACGTATCAGCGTTGAAGCTCATATATCGGACGACACTGTCAACCTATCAGCGTTGACTTATTCCTGTCAGCGTCGAAATCCTTCCTGTCAGCGCCTAAACAACAAACGTCAGCGCCAACCTAAAATCCTGTCAGCGTTCATCTTTAAACCTGTCAGCGTTTCATCCAATGGCATAAATCAAGCCATAAATCACATATCTTAATATTCTTGAATAGGCTTTGATCAAGTGACCGCATGTACACCATAACTAATCATGTGAACAACCTTTTCCTCCAATCAGAAGTAAAGATTCGTGTGAACACATCTATAGAAAACCTTGTTTTGAACCGTGTATATGCAAACTTAAATAGCCAATTAAAAAGCTCAAACCGTGTGAACACATGAGATATTCACCAATCAGGAAGCTAGCACCGTGTGAACGATTTAGCTTGTGTGAACGCAGGTTTCTCAATCAATCATATTATATACTTTCCTTCTCTTGGCCGTGTGAACGCAAACAATCTTTCCACCAATTATGTGCATTATGCCGTGTGAACACAAATACTTCATGCGAACACACAAACCTATTCTTTTTCTTGATTGGCTGAATCGTGTGAACATAAACTTAAGCTACGTCACTGCAAACCAAACAATTAGAAGTCTTTTTGCCGCTACTGTAATACGTCCAGATCTAGGGTTTTACACTTTATGCACCGAAACCCTAATTAGGGTTTGTAGATTAACCATAGATCCTGAATTAACAGCCACCAATCTCAGAAAATTCTGCCTTTTATGTAGATCTAGGGTTTGAAGAAACCCTAGTTCATGATTTCATGTGAAAGCAGAAAACTGAAAATCTGCCATCAGCCAACTTCGAAGCTTAATAACTTTTGCCTGGGGATAAAACTCGACAATCCCTCCGGTGGATGTTTAGATCTATGTATGTAGAACACACATCTAAAATTTCGTGACGATCCAACGGTTCAATCAAAAGTTATGACCTTCTGAATACTGCTGCGCACACAAAAACGTCCAGAAAAATTCCATACGAATTTTTCTTCTTCACCATACACGAACACCTCGTCGGACCTAGATAACATGAGCCTTAGGCTCTGATACCAATTGTTGATCCCTATAATCGTTTGACTCAATGGTTAGGAACCATATATCTAGGTTTATCATCGTTCATATGATAACATAGCGGAAAAGAACAATGATCATGAACAAGGTGTTTAGGCACAAGAACACATGAATTAAAACAATATTGGATTGCCCATTATATTAATAACGAACAACCACTAGGTGTGTGTACATTGAATCCCACACCTAGTCGACACACACTTTAGGTTTACATTGTATATGAATTGAATGAATAAAACCTAAGACCCTTGGTTCCTTTTATAGTGTAAGGATTAGGGTTTACAAGAGATAAGAATGAATAAAAAAGTAAATCTTCTATTTAAATAAACTTATGCAAAATATCTTTTGCATGTTTATCTAAATAGAAGCTTCCATTAGCTTCTTTTGTCTACGTTTTGTCAATGCTTGAATTACATGTAACAATGCTTACATTGTACATGACAACTCTTGAGCTATCAACGCCTAATTAACTCTTGTCAACGCTTGATTAACTCTTGACAACGCTTGGACAATTTCTTCACGTTTTCTTCATTTTTGAGTTTCTGCCACATCAACTTTTTTGACCCAACATCATTGGTCAACTCTATCATTTCTGGTCCTTCAAGTGTTCGCTCACCAACCTGATCCCAGCAGATTGGGGCGCGACACTTTCTGCCATACAACATCTCGAAGGGAGAAACTTGATACTTGCGTTCCAACTGTTGTTGTATGCAAACTCTACCAAACAGATGTAATCTTCCCAATCTCCCGTCCATTCCAACGCACATGACTTCAACATGTTTTCTAATGTCTGAATTGTTCGCTCCGATTGCCCGTTTGTTTGAGGATGAAAAGCCGTGCTAAGCTAAAGTTTTGTCCCCCAAGCTTTCTGCAGACTTCTCAAGAATCGCGAAGTGAACCGAGGATCTCTGTCTGAGACGATGCTGGATGGAGCACCATGAAGTCTCATGATCTCCTTCTTGTAATTATCGGCGAGTATACTGACTGAATCTTCCTTGCGGATCGGTAAGAAATGAGCTGATTTGGTAAGTCGATCAACGATAACCCACATCGCATCATGCTTCCTCTTTGTCGGCGGAAGACCGGTAACAAAATCCATGGTGATTTTGTCCCACTTCCACTCTAGAATATCTAATGGTTGAAGAAGACCGCCAGATCGCTGATGCTCGATCTTAACCTGTTGACAAGTAAGACATTTGGAGACGTAAGTCGTAACATCCTGTTTCATACCACTCCACCAAAAGTATTGCTTGCTGTCATGGTACATCTTGGTCGAACCAGGATGAATAGAGAATGGGGAGTTATGAGCCTCAGCTAACAATGCTTCCTAGAGTTCTTGATCATCAAGAACACAAAGTCTTGTGCCCTGCCATAAGATACCATCTGCGTCTACTCGAAATTCTGTCTGCTTCTCCAAATTCTGAATTATCGCCCAGATTTCACCATCATCCTTCTGAGCTTCCTTGATCCTAGAGAGTAACTCGGGTTCCACTCTAAGATTAGCCCAGTAACTGTGTTGTCCATGTACTATGATCTCCATGTCTAGTGATAGGTGTGAAAACACCCATCTTTTTACCACTTATTTCTGGCTAAAACAAGACCAAAACACGTATTTAATATCATTTGTTTGGAATTATGCGTGGTTTTTGTGTTTATTGTGTTTTCAGAGTCAACCGGGTGAATATTTAAGAAAACATGGGATTGCACGGGTTTTATCGAAGAAAAAGACTCAAGACGAAGTCTATTGTCCAAGAGATGCAAAAGATTTGAAGTCATTGTGCCTATTTGAAGATTTATCGAAGAAAAAGGCCAAAGATGGAAAATTCTTATATGTCGAAGAACTCGAGTCTATTAAACAAAAGATTATAAGACGAGTTGGAATTATTCACCGACACTTCTCAAAATCCAAAGTCGGAAACGTTTATTTAAAGAAACGTAAAGACTAAAGAAGAAAGAAGAAAAGAAGCCCAAAAACAAAGCCCATTCACAAGCCCGCAAGCAAACGCCTATAAATAGGACTTCACTTCACAAATTTTGGAGGGAGTTAGTTTTTAGTTTTAGTTTCACTTTTCATTTTCCTTTCTAGTTTTAGAGAGAGAAAGTTCTCAACTTTTTCTCACTAAGTTTTCAACTTTCTTACTTTTAATCTTTCAAGATTAAACCTTTGTAGTGTTGATTTCATTAATCAAGTTTAAGTTTAAGCTTTTAATCTCTCATCTCTTTCTACCTTTCTTTGATTTTGGTTCACTTTTGGTGCGAATTACTTATGATCCGTGTTGTTCATCAATGTTTTCGTGCTTAAAAAGTTAATCTTTTTATGTTTATTTAAGTTCTCATACGAATAAGCTTTAAGATCTTTGTGCTTATTGGCTTATTTATATGTTTAGCTTATTTACCTTTTTAAAAGTTTTCTTAAAAAGTTCATCTTTTTATTGTTTGATTTAAAAGTTGTTTATTTGAAGTTTAGATAGGTTGTTATTTGAGCTTATTTGATCCGATTCATTTTAGATTCGTGCTAGTTTTGGTGTTGGATTATTCCCATAGCTTATCACCTTGCTTAAGTCTCGGATCAAAAGGGTAATCGGAAAGGGTAAAACCCTTTTCCGATTGGTGTATTCCGACCAGCACTACCCCCTTATTCCGATCGTTTAATCGTAAAAGGGTTTATGATTATTCCGATTGGGTGTTTCTTGCATAGCATTCCGATCTGAATCCCTTTATGATTATTCCGATTAGATGTCTACCATTATTCCGATTGCCTAATTTTTCTCTATTCCGATTTGTGCTTTCCGATTGCATTATTCCGACAAGGGAGTTGTTGCACATTCCGATCAGTTACATTTTTATGCTATTCCGATTGGGTTGTTGTCCAACTTTCCGATTTCTTCAGTATTCCGACCAGGGGTGTTATTGACATTCCGATCAGCCCTATTCCGACTAGATATTCCGATCAATGCACTTTAGATATTCCGATTTGGCTGTTTTCCAATTGTTTAATCTCTTGTTTTTGCAAAGTTTTCAAGTGTTAGATTTATTAAGTGTTCAAGTATTTTTCTAATTTTTCCTTTAAGTTTTCAAACATTTATTTTCAACTCGTTACTTTAGTCTAATCTTTAAAACT
Organism: Glebionis coronaria; assembly: GCA_025667525.1. Lineage (NCBI taxonomy): Eukaryota > Viridiplantae > Streptophyta > Magnoliopsida > Asterales > Asteraceae > Glebionis > Glebionis coronaria. Next base: position 306,425,036 of record CM046881.1, on the reverse strand, counting down.
CTTTTAGCTCAACGACATTTACATTTAATTGCTATTAGTTTAAAATAGATAACAAACCAAACCCTCTATTTGTTACCAAGAACAATCATTCCACTTTCAACCGTGATCAATTCGAGGAGATTCCGAGAACTAATCTGAACCCTATCTAAACCATTGTATCAAATGGCGCCGCTGCCGGCTCTTCTCGTTAAGATCAACAGTTTTTTGTGAGAACTTGGATTTTGGGATCCGTTCACCGTGAACGTTACTTTTTCATAAAAAAATTCAAAAACCCAAAAAAAATATATAAAATTTTGAAAAATACAAAAAAAAAGTAAAAAACCATAAAAACCAAAAATATTTCTTGTTTGCTTTGTTAGTTCTTTTGTAGGTGCATGCGTACACGATCAACGTCTTATCAAGAGCCCGAGCCTCTCGAAGACTTAGACATGGCCGGTGTACACAATAACAACAATAACCCACCTCTCAACAACAATAATAACAACAACAATAACAATCCACCTCTCAACAACAATAATAACAACAACAATGAACATTTACCGGACAATCGCCCTATGATTGAACTGTTACAAGCACATGTGGAGGGCAACAATGATCTAATTGTCATACCCGCGATTGCAGCCAACAACTTTGAGCTCAAATCCGGCTTTATCCAGATGGTCTCTGCTCAACCATTCTTGGGACGTACCATTGATGATCCACATGACCACATCAAGAGATTCTTGCAACTCATAAATACGGTCAAATTCAATGGTGTTCCACAAGAGATAATCCGTTTACAACTTTTTCCTTTCTCCCTAGAGGGACAAGCCCGGCATTGGCTTGCAAAGGAACCGCCACAAAGTATTCTGACGTGGACGGATTTGGAGACCAAGTTTATAAACTACTTTTTCCCACCCTCTCGTACTACCGCTTTGCGGAATGAAATTATCAATTTTGAACAAAAGTACGATGAGTCTTTTAGTGAATCTTGGGACCGTTTCAAAGATCTTTTAAGAAAGTGCCCACAACATTGTTTTACCAAAGTGCACCAAATTAATACTTTTTATAATGGTTTAAGCATGAATGACCAAGATTCACTAAATAGTGCCTCGGGGGGTAATATTTTGGTTAAGACTTCCAATGCTGCTTGGGATATCATTGAGAATAAGTCTCGTGTGCAAACCAAGAGTGTGTGAACCAATGCCGCTAGTGCTAGTACTAGTGACAACGACAAGCGACTTGACAAAATCACTACGCTTCTTGAATCGCTTGCCGCCCAAACCGCTAGCAACACCAACAGCATCAACGCTAAAAACGCTCAAGTCAATGCTGTCAGCCAACCATGTGAAATATGCGGGGGTCCTCACTCTTACACCACTTGTACCGCCACCCAAGACTATCCTTCTGAGAATGTGAATGCAACATATGGTACCTATCCTCCGGCCGCTTATCAAGCTCGTCCTCAAGGAGACCGCAATTTGTTTAGCTACCGCTCTAACAACTTTCTTTCCCCACCCGGTTTTCCTCCTAACAACCCAAACCAACAACAAAACCTCAATCTCCCTCCTCAACAACAACCTCGTGCACCATACATACCACCTCACAAACAACCATATCCACCTCAAAGAAACAACCAAGTTTACCAACAACCTGCTTATCAACCACCCGCATACCATGCTCCTCCTCCCAGCCAACCCACCGCATTACACCAAGATGTTGAAACCTACATGAGGATCAATGATGTGATTATGGAAAATCTCCAGCGGGAAGTGCTCAACTTAAAAGCAGACATGGTGCAACAAGGAAACGATCTGAGAGCTGATATGAGAAACACTTTGGCAAGTCAAACGAATGACTTAAGGAACATGATGGCTGGTTTCTTCCAAGGTAATCAATCCTATTCTTCGGGTACTCTTCCGAGTAACACCGTTGCGAATCCAAGAGGGGAGATGAAAGCAATCACCACTCGCAGTGGCAAAGGTACCAAGGAACCCGAGCTTCCTATACCTCCACCGGTGATTGTGACTAAGGAAAACGAGTCACCTGCTCCTATTCCTCATCCTTCTACTTCCCCAATTTCTCCACCTCTTACTTCTACCCCTCCTCCACCCAAGGATGTGAGTGATCCTATTCTCCCAAAGACTTCCTCTTCTTCCGATATACATTATCCCTCAAGGTTGAGGAAAGAGAAGCTCAAAAGCAAGGATGATATTTAGGTTTCAAACTTTCTCAAAATGTTTAAACAATTGAATTTCAACATCTCCTTCGCTGAGGCTCTCGCTCACATGCCCAAATATGCGAAGATGTTTAAAGATCTTCTTAGCGACAAGGAGAAGCTTCTTGATATTGCTAACACCCAACTTAATGAGAATTGCTCTGCAGTGCTCTTAAGGAAATTGCCAACCAAGCTTGGTGATCCGGGTCGCTTCTTAATCCCTTGTAACTTCCCGGGAGTAGAGAATTACATGGCCCTAGCCGATCTAGGTGCCAGTATTAATCTAATGCCTCTAAGCGTTTGGAAGCAATTATCTCTCCCTGAGCTAGTCCCCACCAAAATGACTTTGGAATTAGCTAACCGTACGGTTGCTTATCCAGTGGGGATAGCCGAAGACGTCTTTGAAGGAGTCGACAAATTCACTTTTCCTGCCGATTTCGTCATCGTCGACTACGATATGGACCCTCGTGTGCCATTAATTGTTGTTCGTCCATTCTTGAGGACCGGTCGCACTCTCATCGATGTTGAAGCTGGTGAGCTTATCATGAGAGTGGGTGACGATAAAATTGTCTTCAACATGGGAAAGCTTTCTAAACAGCCTTATTCTAACGAGAGTGTTAATTGTATTGACGTTCTTGATGAGGCTTGTGAAGAACACTTCAAAGATGCTTGTAAAAGTATTCCTACCTCTCTTCCCACTGTTGAGACCGTTTCCTCTATTGACTCATCACTATCTCTATTTGGAGAAAGTGATTTCCTTTGGAAAGATTTGGAAGCCACCATAGGAGATGTGAACTTAGCTAATGACGATTCTCCCACCATTGGGATGAAGATCTTCGCCTCACTGAGAACCTTCTTAAAGAAGACAATATTTCACTACCATCTCCCAAGGATATTGCTATCGATGCACCGACTTTGAATACGCCTCCCATCGAAAATCCTCCGGGTTTAGAACTTAAGGAGTTGCCACCCCATCTCGAGTACGTGTTCCTTGAAGAAAAGAAGCAGTCACCCGTCATCATCGCGAAGGACTTGAAAGAAGACGAAAAATCTCGCCTCATCACCGTGCTTAAAGATCATAAGAAGGCAATTGCTTGGAAAATTTCCGATATCCGCGGAATTGATCCGAACATTTGTACTCACAAGATTCTCATGGAAGATGACTTTAAACCCGCAATCCAGAGCCAAAGAAGGGTTAATCCTCGCATTCATGACGTCATCAAACAAGAGGTTATCAAACTTCTTGATGCCGGCTTGATTTATCCTATCTCGGATTCACCTTGGGTAAGTCCCATCCATTGTGTGCCCAAGAAGGGCGGAATAACCGTTGTTTCCAATGAACACAACGAGTTGATTCCCACTCGTCTCGTTACTGGGTGGAGAGTTTGTATCGACTATCGCAAGCTCAATGATGCCACGAGAAAAGATCACTTTCCTCTTCGTTTCATAGATCAAATGCTCGAGCGTCTTGCGGGTAATGACTATTACTGCTTCTTAGACGGTTTCTCCGGGTATTTTCAAATTCCCATCGATCCCAAAGACCAAGAGAAGACCACATTCACTTGTCCCTACGGAACATTTGCTTACAAACGTATGCCTTTTGGTTTATGAAATGCTCCTGGGATGTTCCAAAAGTGTATGATGGCTATCTTCCATGACATGGAGGAAGACACTATGGAAGTATTCATGGATGATTTCTCGGTTTATGGCGACTCTTTCTCTGCTTGCCTTGCCAATTTAGAACGTATGCTTAAGCGGTGTGAAGACACTCGCCTTGTTCTTAATTGGGAAAAATGCCATTTCATGGTAAAAGAGGGCATCGTGCTAGGACACAAGATCTCCAAAGCCGGTCTTGAAGTGGACCGTGCTAAAGTCGATGTTATTTCTAAGTTGCCTCCACCTTCAACCGTGAAGGGTGTGAGAAGTTTCCTCGGTCATGCGGGCTTCTACCGTCGCTTTATCAAAGATTTTTCTAAAATCGCTCGCCCGATGACCCACCTCTTGGAAAAAGATACTCCTTTTATCTTTTCCAACGAGTGTATTGAAGCCTTCAACTTGCTTAAGGATAAGCTAACTAAGGCACCCGTCTTGGTTACCCCTAATTGGGAGCTGCCTTTCGAGTTGATGTGCGATGCTAGCGACTATGCTATTAGAGCGGTTTTGGGCCAAAGAGTGAATAAACACTTCCAACCGATCCATTACGCTAGCAAGACAATGACAGGGGCTTAATTGCATTACACGACAACCGAAAAAGAGCTTTTAGCTGTTGTCTATGATTTTGAAAAATTTCGCCCCTATCTTATCCTTTCTACCACAATCGTGTATACCGATCATTCCACGTTGAAGTACTTGTTGACTAAGCAAGATTCTAAACCAAGACTTCTCCGCTGGGTTCTTCTACTTCAAGAATTTAAAATCGAAATTCGCGATAAGAAAGGAGCTGAAAACCTCGCCGCGGATCATCTCAGTAGACTTGAGGATCCTTACCAAGGGGATCATCCGAACAAAGAGATCAATGACTCTTTTCCCCTGGAGACCTTAATGTCTATCAACTCGACTTCTGATGAAACCCCGTGGTTTGCGGACATTGCAAACTACTTGGCGGGTGGAATTCTCGTTGACGGGTTAACATCCCAACAAAAGAAGAAGTTCTTCAAAGACATTAAGACTTACTTTTGGGATGACCCGTATCTATTCAAACAATGTGCTGATTTGATTATTCACCGATGTGTTGATGGACCGGCAGCTTAAGAAATCCTTGACGCTTGCCACAAAGGACCCACCGGTGGTCACTTTGGTCCCAACTACACCGCCAAAAAAGTGTTTGACTCGGGATTTTATTGGCCCCCCATTTACCGTGATGCTCACGAGATGGTTAAACGTTGTGATGCTTGCCAAAAACAAGGCAAGATCACACATAAAGATGAGATGCCTCAAAATTTCATTCAAGAATGTGAAATCTTTGATGTTTGGGGTATCGACTTTATGGGGCCATTCCCTTCCTCTAAAGGAAACAAATACATCCTTGTAGCCGTTGACTACGTTTCAAAATGGTTTGAAGCCAAAGCTTTACCCACTAATGACGCAAGGGTGGTTTGTAACTTTTTGAAATCGTTGTTCGCTAGATTCGGTGTGCCTCGTGCCATTATTAGTGATCGCGGGACTCATTTTTGCAACGACCAATTTGCAAGTGTCATGGCTAAGTATGGTGTAAATCATCGTCTTTCCACCGCATACTAATGAAGAGATTTTGTATGGTAAGAAAGTTAAGTTCTCGGTATCTTAACGAATTGATTTCCGACTTAAAGTATGACATAAATTATACTGAAAAATCAAAAATAAAATAAGAAAAATATTGAAAAACGTTTCAGGTCCTAATTCCTAATTTACTTCACTAAAGACAAAAAAACAAGTACTGAAAGTGACATGCTACTTGGTTTTTGTCCAGTAGCAAAGCAGGGGGAACTTTTCCTCTAACAGTGGGAACTTTGTTCCCACTGACTGAACAAAAAATGTGATCTGGTGATGTTTTGAGCTTAGGGAAGCTCGTTTCTTGGTATTACTTGGCAACAAAGGCACCCCCACACTCAGTGGAGTGTGGGGAGTCAGTATAGAGCACACAAACAATAAGTTCAACACAAGAAAAGCACGAAAAATGAAGCTATGCAGTCTCTATAACTAAAATATGGGGTTGAGGCTACTTGTTGAACTGATATGCAATCTAGTGAGTTATGGGCTTGCACACCTTACTCCCTAGCACACAACAATGAAAACCAATAGTACACAACTTTGATCTAATCTTAAAATTGACTGATGACCAGATTACAAGACTTAAAACAAAGAGCACACCCTAGATAACCCTACTGAAGAAATTAAGTAGAATATACCAACAATATAGCAAGTGAAACTCTATTTAATCTACCAAACTAGAAAACAGTCTACTCATACAACCTACTATTGCCACTTAGGGTGTGTTTAAGCTAAAATTAATCCACCTAGTGTCACCCAAGGTTTATAATCCCCAAAACCAAACACCCCTTAAAGCTTTGTTTTTCAATTTATTTAAAGAAACTTCCACTAATTCAAGCTAAAACTACTCAAATCATTCAGAAAATATTCATATAGCATTTGAAAAATACTTAATACTAACAAGAAAATAATGAGATGCAAACATAAAAAGAGCATTCTATATGGCAGATTGTGAAGGGAGTTCGAAAGAAAACCTCACGTGGCCTTGTTCAGGCCAAGTATCTTCTTGATACCACCAGCTAGACAATTGTTGCCACAAGGAAGAGCTTGATATCTGCAAAACACAACACACCCAAGCAAACCAAAGCAGCTAGAGCTTCTATAAGCTCACTTTGTCAGAGATGGCTTATAGAAGCTTATGCTACAGTGAGAGTTAAATCAAAACTGAAACGGGAAGATGAAAATAATCCTTAACAAACCTTGATGAACCAATTTTTAGAAACCCTTTTGAAAGAGATCTAAGGTGACAGAAATTTAACATAAGTCAACAAACAAATTCCACAAGCCATTTTGTTAGAATATACTTATGAACAGCTTGTTGCCTTATGGGTCTCAAATATAATTTTCCAAGAAAACTTGAGCAAAATATGAATTTGATGAACAATAATTTAAAATTGCATTAAGAATAAAGTTTATACTAAGAAAAATTAAATGACAAGGGAACTCAGCAATGCATAACTTTATAAAAATTAACTTTAACTATTCATAATATTTTAAAAAAAAATATACAGAGCTGGAACCAAAAACAAAAGTGAAAATCCCTATGCCTTTATATAAGAGGCGTACAAGGTTTCTAAAAGACTAAACCCTAATGTTTCAAATTTCCCAGATTGCCCCAGCATATTCAGACGAATATGCTTGATCCAAAATCGTTCTTGAAGCTTCTTGGCTTGTATGTTGACATGTGAGGTGATCTTGATGGTTGATTTGATGTGGGGGACAAGTAATTTGATCAGAATCGTTCATTTCGTCAAGTAACTTTGGAGTCTTGAGGTATCTCGTGATATGCTAGCTGTCCTTGGTCCCCATTGCTGACTTGGCCACTGGATTAAGCATGTGGGTATGTTGGGGATTGGGTTTAGAATCAACATGCCTTAATCAATTTTGAAAAACCCCATAGTTTGGTGCTAATTAAAGCTGGAAATCGGTTAGGGTTTATAGAGGGATTAAGAACAAGTGGTTGATCTGATTTGGGTAAAGTGAGGGTGTTTCCTACTTATTAATTTGAATTAGTATAATTAAGTGGGAAGGTTCAAAATGGTTTGGTGGCAGGGTCAAATGGACCTTTGTGTTGTTTTGGACTGCCAAAGTTATATTAATAACTTTGAACATTGGCAGAAATCCCCCTCTTCTTTGTAATAATTTGCAAACACGACTCTTCCACTTAGCAGATTTTTAGGCAGCCATTCTCTTTGTTAAATCTTTGGAGATTTGGCAAAAATAGTCCTTGTGTCATGTAAACTTGAATAAAGGACTAAATATGCACATGTTGATTCTTCAAGGACTAGTCTTGACATATCTTGAAACTTAAGGACCTATTTTGCAATTTTTGAGATTTGCAAGGGTCAAAAGTGACAAGTCTTCAATTATTGAGGGACCAATCTTGCCAATCTTCAAAACTTCAAGGACAATTTTGTAAATTCCAAACTTGGGCCTGGTTCTTTGTGCGGCTTCGTTTCCCGTGTTCGTTTTTGCTTGATTCCTTTGATCTTTTGGTGAATTCACGATATCCGTACCTGAAATACACAATGAACAAATATAAGCACATTTTTTTGGGTATTTTGACGATATTTTAAGCGTTTTAAGCTCGATTTGGACGATGAGACTATGTATAAATACAGTCTCATCAGTATGACTCTATTGTTTTTGGTGAAAAAGAATATTTTGGTTGTTTTTAAAATAAAAGTGCGAAACTTTAAAGTAAAAGTGTAATTAAAGTAAATCTAAAACTAATTTAAAGTAAGTGCAAGTATTTAAAAGCTTGACGGAAAATTAAAAGGCACTAAATGTAAATAACGCAAACTTAAAACTATCTAAGGCAAAATTAAAACGCAACAACTTAAACTAAGGTAAGGCTAAAATAAATCTAAGGCAAGATTAACTTAAAGTGCTAATAAGGAAAAAGGCGGGAAAAATAAAACTTGAAATTAAAATCAAAGACAAAAACTAAAAAGAACCTTAATACAGCTCATTCGGAACAATCCTTCGTCCGGAACAATCACTCATCCGGAATGTCACCTTCGTTCGGAATGATTCTTCTTCGCTCGGATTATTACCAAAATCCTTGATCCGGAACAAATTATTCTGAATATGTCACTTATCCAAAACAATCCTTCGTTCGGAACTTATGCTGATTCAAAACTCAACTGAAAGAAATCCTTGATTCGGAAGTTTTGGCTCGGAAGATGTTGATTCGGAACTCTTCCGAATGAGTTGGCTTGATTCGGAAGTTTCTGCTTAATCCTTGACCCGGAAGTCTTGATCCGGAAGTTTTGATCCGGAACTCTTCCGAATGAATCAAGAATCCTTGGTTCGGAACTTGTTGATCCGGAAGTGTTTGTTCGAAAAACTTCCGTATGAACAACTTGGAAAACTTCCGAATGAACAAATGAATCGGAACTTTGGTTCGGAAGCCTTGGTTCGGAAGTCTTCCGTATGAACAAGTTTGGTTCGGAACTTTGAATGTTCCGAACGAGAGTATTGATCCGGAACAATAAAATCTTCTGAATAAACCCCTTGGCTCGGAACTTCTTCACTCGGAACTTTACCTGGGAAAGATCAGATACAGAAAACAACCCGAAGAACAAGGAAATACAGTAACATACGCGGCTAACCACAAATTAAACCAAAATCAAACACAAGATTAAACTCAACTAATCACAAAACATCCAATAATCATAAACAAACTATCCAAATCAATACAACTAACAAATCTAACCACAATAATCAAAACCCACTTGGATCAAAATAAGAACATGAACATGAACATAAACATATAAATCAAAGATTAAGAAAGGTAGATAGGAGATTAACAAGATAAAATAAAGATTGACAAGAATTAAATGGAAACTTACTTGAAATTAAAGGAATTTAAGGTGCAAGACAAGGTAATTAAATTTGACAAGTATTTAAATGACAAGGTAATTAAAGGTGGAAGAACTAATTGTCACTATTAGCCAACAAAATGAAAATGATTAACATCTAATCTATATATAGGGGAGGATTAGGAAGCTTCCTCCCCTCCTTCATTTTCTCTTAATTGCATCATTAGGCCCTTCCTTCTTAACCTCTTTGTTAATTGCATGCTTAGTCCTTTCTTCTTATCTTCTTTACTCTTGGACTTTTAATGACTTATGGCTCGGGATTTATTTGAACTCGTCTTTTAATTCTTCAATAAAGTAGACTTGAGTTCTTCGGCTTTAAGTAAACTTCCGTCTTTCGACGTTTTCTTCGATAAATCTTCAGAATTGGTCTTGGACTTCCGTTCTTTTTGCACTCTTGACTTCTCGACTTCATCTTTCATCTTTTTCTTCAATAAAAGCCCGTGAATGCCCGTGTTTTCTCCATTTTTCACCTTTTCGTCCTAAATCACAACAAAAACACAAACCACGCATAATTCCGACATAAAAGACATAAAATACACGTTTTGGCTTGGTAATTATTGTAATTAAGTGGTAAAAAGGATGGGTGTTTACACACCTATCAAATCCCCTACACTTGACCATTGCAATGTCCTCATGCAATGCATTAGTTACAAAGCAAGAATACATTTTTTCATCATAATCAATCCACGTTGGCCTTTATTAAAGAGATAGAAAATTACAAACATTAAAAGTAAAGAAATCAAAAGCATACCTTGGGTTTTGTAAATGTCATGAACAATCATCATCCTCAAGTTTTCACTTTCTCCACGCCAAGCTTAAAAACGAGATCATTGTTATTATAAGTTAGCAAACTAACACGAACTCATGTGGGCCAATTACTCACTTAGACTCCCTTATTCCTAGGTGTATCTCTTATATTTTATTGTTGTCTTGAATGATCGCGAGGATGCATTGTTGACTTATTTCGATAGTTTATTAGGCCGAAAATAAAGTGAACGATTTAATCAATAGTTAGCTAAAGGACAAAATCTTTTAAAACTGCTTCTCGGGACCTCATAAAGTTCATATCTTGGCATAACTCGCTTTGCGATTTGAGACCTTTCTCGGACCGATATTTGGCAGCGACTTCATACTTCAAACCTTGAGAGACGTTCATGAAATAATGGTCTTCTCTTCATATAGTAATTCTTCACGCGTTTTAGACATAATGTACTGTTTTCATCACGAGAATGTGACTTTTAGGATCTTAGAACAAGAACACGTGAATGCTTCGTTAGAAATAATTTCGTCGTCCTCGATTTTCACCCAATTCCATGCTAAGCGTGTGACGAGATCATTGTTATTATAAGTTAGCAACACGATCATATCTCATGAGTGTTAATTACGAACCTAAACTCCCTTATTTCTACTTGGTATCTCTTATATTTTATTATGTCTTAATGATCACGAGGATACATCATTGACTTATGCGTGAATAGAGATTAAGTCTAAAAATAGAAACTTAACGGTGTAACCAAAATCATTAAATTAATAATTCACCCTAATAGACAACGATGTCAAAAAATTAAGTCAACAAGAAGGATCGATAAACACGGTTTTATAACGGTTTTGAACATGAGACTTATTACCAAGACTTTTATACACCCCCTAACGGAAGGGCCTTATTATCTTTGGTTTACCTCCATCTTTTATTCAACTTCGCCATTAAGCTTTTATTATGACTTCAGTCTTGCCTTGCCTTTTATTATCCACCTCATCGGTGGTTTTATTAGCCAAAGACGTATATCCTCACGCTAAAGCGAATTTTGGATCTTTAAAGCTTCAAAGATTAAGGCTTGATTCACTTTCATTTTGGGCATAGATTTTTCGGCCTTGTGAGCTTCAAATTTTTGCTTAATTTAGGTGAGCACTTGAAATCTTATTATTAGGTGAAGCTTTTGATTATTCGGGTGTCAATACTTCAAAACCGTGACGCTGGCGATACCTTAATGTTTTCCCAATTTAATTACATGGAAGCTACCAAAACAAATTAGAAACCCAACAATAGTGACTAAACCGCCAAATCAATATTTATTAACAAATTATTACGCAAAAGCGTTGGGAGAATAAGCTAATAATTACTACACATAAGATCGTGACGATTACGAGACTTATAAATAACTCTATCATTTCTCGTCCTCATTAAAGAGATTTAGCCTAAAAAGTTAAGGAATCGAAGCTAAGTGCTCAACACGCACGGTCGAGTCAAAAATTACTCATGTTCTCACCATCGGAAAACCTACATTCGTGTCTTAAACACTTATGAAAAACAAGAAAAATTTTAAAATTTGGCCATTTTTAGCCTTATTTGCAACAAAACGATAACAAAAAGATGAATATTGGATTGCGTGTTGACGTAAGCAAGGTGAAGTATCTACTCACCCCCCCATACTAAAACTAAACATTGTCCTCAATGTTTCGAGTCTAAGGGTGTAAACACCCCCATACTAGAGACGAAGTCGAATGCTTAATCTCGAGCATGGAAAGGGTAGAACGAATAACCTAAAAGCCGTTTATGAATTATGCTAATAAGATAAACGTTAGAACATAAAAGGATATCATCGGATATCGGAATCTCCAAAGGCAACGATCGAAGCTCGAGTGATCCGTAAAACGAACACGAGAGGCTTCAATGATGACGATGAACCTAATGAATCACAATCACAAACAACCACGGAACAAAGGTTGGAAGAGCACAAGTCCCCTCATTACATTAACTAAGAAAGCAATAATATGTACAAGGATAAGCATGAGAATCCCTCACGAGGCACTTTGTTTTTGATAACCGAGTCAAAAGCTCGACTCGAATCCCCATAAATGTGATCATTTAGGGATAATCTTGGTATGGTCATTTTTGGTGGGGCTTACATGATAAACAAGGCCCAAAAGTACATGGAGTACTTTGAAAACCCGATAAACGTATATCGGGGTCAAAGATAGCGTCTTCGTTTTCGGATGAAAGACGAAACAACGCCACTCCAACTAGAACCCCAATGGGGTAGAAGAAAAGAGATAAGAAGTAGAAAGGTGGGGCAATGGGTAAGGCAAACTTATGAGCTACTCGAGGTAGACTCACACCAAGCAAATAGATACGATTTCCATTTATTGCATCGGTGGAAGACCGAGATTTCCCTTTACAAGCAATTCCGGGATCGTAAATCTCGTCCTCGGTGGAGAAATGGGAGGGAAGATTTGGGGCTTCCCCCATACTAAAACCACACCAACCGTCGTCAAAAGGAGTAGACGAGGTGGTAGCACTCATAAAACGCGGTGATGACGGAGTTAAACATGTAGAAAAATCTTTTAAAACATTTTTAAAATCTTTTCCTTTTTCATCGTTTAAAAACTCTTTATGAAAACCCGATTGAATAATGTCGAAAATATTTGGCGTGTCAAATTCAAAATTAGTCACGCTAAAAATCCTCACATTTAAGTCGTGGTTAGGGGGTGGTGGATTATATAAATTCTCAAAACGTCGATCAATAAAGAACACCGCCCCCTCGGGGTCTACATACTCGTCATCTTCATGAACGTCGATCTCATCGATTTCTTCGTCATAGATAGGCTTGTCAAACCATGGTTTGTCATTCCCCTCTTTGATGATTTTAGAAACTCTCTCGAAGAGATCACGATCAAGCACGAAACCATCATTCTTTTGTGGGGATCGTTGATAAGTTAGATCCTCACGAATGTGGTAAACGTCATTCTCAAATGAGGAGTGTTTATAAGGTAACTCCTCGAGAATGGGACTTGTGTCTATAGCAAGAAAATCATCGACCTCCTTAAAGAATTATTCATCATCACAATTCTGAAACGAAGGAGGATCGATGATATGGTCATCAACGATCTCGAATTCATTATCAAAAATGGGATTATGATGAAAAATAGGTTCGTATACGGAATTCGAGTACGTTGTGAAAGTGTCGTCATTCTCATCATCATAAGAAATTTCCGACATGAGATCGTCCTCTTCATTTGAAGATTTATCAAAGGGTAAATCCTCGAATATGGATGGCGGATTAGCAAGTATATGCTCGATCTCGGTAAAATCACCATCGCCATCAAAGAAAGTGTCGATGTGAGCAAGTTCTCGAGTGGATTTCTCGAGAGTCACAACCATGGACTTACAAGTCGAATGACTATGCTTAGGTGACATTTCTATGATGGGTGAGATTGCATTGGGTTGGGCCACTTCCTTAGCCTTAGTGGGTTTGGGGCTAGGAGTGGGAGGCACTTCAATGGGTTTAGAAGTATAGGCCTCAAAGTCATGGTCCTTCAAAGGTGGTGAAGACGAGCCCATATTGGTCTTTGTCGTGATGGCACTAACGTCGCCCTTCGGAATTGGTGGTTCACTTGTTTCGCTAAAAACATCCCAAAGTGAGTTTTCATCCATAAATTTACACATACCCTTTTGAATTAGGTACACGTATTCTTTATCATTAAAATCATCATCTTTAAAACCGTTTTTCTTAATTCTTTCAAAACATGCATCAAGCTTCATTCTTTCCGCTAAAGTGAACATTTTGAAATCATTAGGATTTGAATCGTTAGGTTTTGAAACCTCGGTTTTTTCATTCTCATAAAATCCTTAGGATTTTCTAACGAAAAAGTCTATTTTCTCATCCCCATATCTCATAGTAAGTCTCCCCTCGTGAACGTCGATTACGGTTCGAGCCGTCGATAAGAATGGTCGGCCTAAAATAATGGGACATTTAGGGTCACACTCGTAATCGGATATAACGAAATCCGGGGGAAAAAAAAACTTTCCAATCCTAACATAGACATCCTCGGCTATTCCAATTGGTATTAAAGGTGTACAATTCGCAAGCTCGATTGTCATGTTCGTGGGGGTAAGCAAAGGCAATCTCATCAATTTCCAAAGAGAATGAGGCATGAGATTGATGCTAGCACCTAAATCGGCAAGGGCTAAACATCCCTCAATCTCGGAAAAATCACAAGGTAGTAGAAATTGGCCCGGATCCTTTTCCTTTCTCGGCATACGCCTTTTGGGTTTTTTAAGAAGGATCGATGCACACGTTTCTTCAAGGGTTACTTTGGTAAGGTCGATAAAGCTCTCTTTTTGAACCGTGGATGGAATTTGAGGTACACGAGGGTGTGCACTCTTTTCCTTGGTCGCCACATTCACCCCATCGACTTTAGAACAAGAAGACGTCTTAGAAGTCGAGGGTTGAGAGGGATAACCAACACGGAATCCTTCAAGGTTAGGGGTAATCACACGACCTTTCTCACGAGACGAGGCAGCTTTACATTGTTCCTTCAGATTTGCTACGGTCTCACTAGGTAATGAACTCGATGACGAACCCGAGGCTTTGTTCATAATGGCCGAAAACATCTTTTTTATATCAATTTGCCCTTGCTCAATCTTCGTGTTTTGCAATTTCAATGTATTAGAAAATTCGTTTTTCAAAGTACCAATTTCTCCCTCTAATCGTCTCATATTAGCCTCATTCGTTTTCATGTAATTTTGAAAATCGTTTGACGAACTATTTTGATTTGAATTAAAGTTCCCTTGGTTTTGATTGTTTCTTTGAAAATTGTTTTGATTCCCACTTGAAAAATTGTTGCCTTGATTGTTGTTGTTTGAAAAATTCGAGTTTTGGTTATTGTCTCGATTTTGCCAAGTTATATTACGACCTTGATTATAACCTCCTTGATTTTGATTCGAAAAATTTCCTTGTTGATTATTTCCATGAAAATTGTTTCGGTTTTGATTAAAATTGTTGCCTTGGTTATAATTGCCTTGTTGTGATGGACCGGCGTTATTTTGATTTTGATTAGAAAAATTGTTGTTTAACGCACTCACATTAGACGTGTAACACCCCATTTTGATAAATGGAATGTCACGCGTAATTATGGCGTGTCATCAAAGCATGCAAGGTAATATGTAGTAAAACATACATGACCATAGGGAAAACCGGAATCAAACATCGGTTCCCAAACATAAGCCCAAAACATAACAAAGTAAATGAACCGAATGAAAGACTAAACAAGCATAAATATATGAAGGAAACAGGAGAAGAAGTCTATGGCAGCTTCCATCCTATGCATGTCCTCCAAATGCTCGAGTCTTGAGTACCTGCCGTTTTGGGACATGGAAAGGAAAGTAACGGCTGAGCAAAACGCTCAGTGCACGGATATACAATATAGCATGAAATAGGATAAGCATGTAACATATAACAGCGGAAGACTAAGTTCTGAGTAAACTGGTTAAGTATTGAGAAAACTGGTTTTATAGTTTGAAAAGCCTTATGTTTATCTTATGAAAACTGTTTTAACATAAATATACCATAGCCCATATAGGTCATGAAAAGGTCACGTGCATGAATACTTGGAGGGGTGACCTCATCATGCTGATTAGAGGGGATGCCTCTAATTAATATACTGGTTTGGGTAGGAGGGATCAACTCCTTGTGAAGGATGCAAGGCACACACCACATTCACCATGAAATACTGAATAAACATGTAACTAGGATGCACCCATACGCCCCACCTGATATAATAATATGGCCAAACTGAAAAGGGACGCCACGAGCAATCACTCCGCCGTGGGGAAGTCATAACATCGGTGCCTCCAATGCTATGGTTATGGTACCTCCATAACTAGGTGAAACTGGTCATGCTTGTATATGGCTATAGATTATGCTAATTAAACATAAGCAGTTCAAAACAATAAAACAAATGCTGGGGAAAACAGTTGGCTGCATACGGGGAAATCCTAATAAGGAAAGAATGTCCATACTGAAAGGACGGGAATCCGTACCTCAAGTCTGGTGAATGAACGGAAGAGAGAATCCTACTTCTGGATCACTAACACTACATGAATACACACGTGTATAAGTATCGAATCACTGAATTACGTACTGGATTTCATGTCTTGTCTTGAATTATTTTATATGTTTTGAGTCATGTTTTACTGTTTTAAGCTTTAATCTATGTTTATCTTATATTCTGATTAATCTGATTAAGTATCACTGGTATTTCATGTATTATTATGCTTACTGAGCAATATTAAGTAACTTTCCAAAAATAGAAAGTTTCCAAAATAGAAAGTTTCCAAAAATAGAATTACTGCTTATAATAGATAAGTTTCTAAAAATAGAAAGTTTCCATAAAGAGATTAGCTGCCTTAATAAGCTAATAAATAAGCTTGAGTGTTTACTGATTAATATTCTAAGTCGTAATGATATAACGTATAGTTTATTAATTATTACATGTCATTTAAATAACTATAGGTTAAAAGTATTTAATTAAATATATCTTGTTTTTAATTAAATAAGGTTAAATACTTAGGTTAGAACATGTATTATTAATTATATTAATATAACCTAAGTCATGAGAATTAATTAATTATAAGTCATGGTTTAATAATTAATTAATCACTATAGTCTAATTTAAATAGATCAAAATACTTAGGTTAAATCATGTATTATTAGTTATTAATAATAACCTAAGTCCATGTTTTAATTAAATTAATTATATAGCATGTTAAATTAATTTAATTAACTTGAAATAAATAAATCTTGTAATTATAAGTCGTGTCTTATTAATTTAATTACCTTGTAAAATTAATAAGTAAAGTAAAATAATCCCGTAACCATGTATTATTTTATTAAAAGCATCAGAAACCAAACCCGTGTCTTATTAGTTTAAACGGTGAATCTCGTGTTATGTTTTAAAGTAAGCCGAACCAAACAGCCCCTTAACTCTGATTTAAACCCACTGCCAAACGCACCCTTATCTTCTGTTAAACAAAAACCCAAACACCCCCTTACACTGCCAGTTTCCACTGGCAGTGGTGATGATGCCACCGGCAGCAGCCGGTTCCCACTGCTAGAACGAATAACACCACTGGCCGCAGCCAGTGGTTCCCCCTGCTCGTTCGCTATTCCCCCTGGTAGTACAAACACCCCAAAGGGGTTCCCACTGTTAGCACAAACCGGCCAGCACCCAATTAGGGTTGCGGCTGGTGCATTTAACCCATCACCGAGACTCATATGAGTCTCGGTTTGCGTGCTTACCGAACCCAACAACAAGCAAACGAACCCCCATCAATATTACTGTCCGAACATGTTTGAAGACCCATGAATTCGGATTAAAAGAAAAGGAATGGAATGAATTAGGGTTTCTTTTTACTTACCAATCGTTTAAGGTTTTAGGAGATCAACGAAAATAACTCCTTCTTTATCATCTAGCATGCATTCTTCTTGATCCTTGTGGTGGAAAAAGGCGGCGGCCAGAAGGGCAGAAAAAGAACAAAAGGCGGCTGCTTGTTTAGACTTAGGGTTTCTTATTTGTGTTACTGTGTCGACTCAAACAAAACAAAAACCCCTCCCCCGTCTGTTTATTCACACGCATCAAAATACACTTGGGCTTTGAGCCCAAGTCCTTCTCTTTTCTATTTTGTCTAAAATGGCCCGAAACTTTACTCTAATGTGCTTGTGTTATTCGTTAAATAAAACATACGCATTTAATTTAATACGCGACTTTTATAATTACCCGTGACTAAACGTAATTATTATTTTACGTGATTTCTTGTCGTGTTAATTAAATATACGTAATGCTATTTATCGTTTAAACGTTCGTGATTACGTGTTACGTAGTTTACGTAATTAATTAGTTTCCGAGCGTGACTCACTATATATATTCGTGTTCGTAATAAATATTAATACGTAATTAATATTAGTTCGTGTTTTAATTACGTTCGTGATTAATTACTGTTAAATACTTATCATGTGTTCGTACGTAATCGATACTTATCGTGTTTATACACGTATGTACTACTTAAATAATAGCACGTGAATGTGATCATACTATATAAGGAAGGTTTTAATCTGCGACGTACGATCTTAAGGTTACTGTTCATGGTAAAAGCATGCGGGTTTTACAATTCTTCCCCCCTAAAAAGAATAATTCGTCCCCGAATTATAGATAAAGTAACTGGGAGCGAAACATACACGAATCAAACTTGAAAGGTATGCAAAATAACGGAAATGAAGGTGACATGGTAGAAGGGAACGTGGAACGTGACATGTCCTGAATAGACATGGAACGTGACGTGACTGAAAGGACATATCTAATCGATAAGAGAAAAAAAAATGGATAAGAAGTCCGGATGAACTTGTCCGTTTCCAAGTGGCCTCCCTCTTGGAACGGTTCCTTCAGAAGATCCTGACACATTGATAAATCCTGGTCCTCCTGACCTTGACTTGGAATAAGAAGAAATTCTTGGTTATCAACGGAAGGTAGATCCCCTAAATTCGATCTTGGAAAATAAGAGTTAACGTGCAAGGGTAACTGAAACATTACGATGCAAGACAATCTGACTTAACTGATAATTAGAAACGATGCGCGAGACATAAAGAAACGTAGTACGTGAAAAATTTTGAACGTGATACGTGAAAAATTTTGAACGTGCTACGTGGAGATATGGCGAGTGTAGTATGAGTAAACATATCGTGATTCATGATACGTGTAACCTATTTTGATCATGATATGAGGAACGTGGAATGAACATGACATGTGAGACATATCGTGATCATAGAATATAATGGCGGTAACGCCAAACGCTACAAGGTGAGACGTGGAATATGACGTGAAACGTCCATCTGATGATGGCGAGTTATACTAAACTTGGGTCTGGTCTCTCAAGTTCTTGCAAACTTCCCAGAATGAGAAAAGAATGAACGTAAAATCGTAAGCCAAAATACGATCATGAACGTGAATAGTGTCATGAATGCGAGCGCGAAAGCAAGTCGTGGAATTAGAATGAAGACGCGAAGTAAATAAGGAGCATAATTATGAATATTTGTCTGACCTGATAACTGAGGAATTGCCAAGTGATCGGATGAGCCTTGGCTGGAACATGTCCGATCAATCTGTTGGTTCTGAAATCCTTGCGGATGTAAGGATTCTGCAGACTTGATTAAACTGTTTGCAATAACCCTGATAGCATCATGCTTCTTCTGAGTTTGCGTTAATCTGGTAACCAAAATCTGTGGAGATCTTGTCCCATTCCAATTCACAATTTCAGATGATGAAAACATCCCAGTTGGTTGGTGTCCTATCTTAACCTGTTGGTATGTCAGGTACCTAGATATGAACGTAACTGTATCTTTCTTCGTAGAACTTGATACCTAGGAGTTTGCGAAACTCTGAGTCTCTGAATCTAGACTTCTCCTAGGGTATGATTTTCTAGAACACCTAATGTAGTGTAGGGTTCTCTCCTTTACGTCATAAGCAGAGTCATGGTAAGATGAACCATGCAAATCCATGTGATCCAGCGTGTCACTGTAATCAAACAGAATTGATATTGGAAAAATTTCCAGGGAAAATTTCTCTTGTCATAGAATTTGCATCATAGTGCAGATATGGTCTTCTTGTTCTTCTCTAGGCTTAGAGGAAATCAGGTTATCCTCAATGAAAACGCTGATGAATTTGTTTAGGAGTTCATGGAAACTCAATTTATTAAGTCCATAATGCGGTTGGAGCATTGATGAGACTAATTGAAAATCATAAATCTAGCATGACCGAGTCGTGTACGAATAGCAGTCATGGACATGTCCTGCTTTTTCACTCGTCACTGTTTGCAGCATGATTGTGAGTTCGATCTTGGAAAAGTGATTAACACTATAAGGTCGATAGGAAATACGTGGAGGAGAATAATGGTCATGAATGGTGATTTGTTTAAGTCGACGGTAGTCGACACATAATCTCACGGTACCATCCTTCTCCTTGTAGGTTCTTCTGGAATGTATAGGAAGATTTTGGAATAATCAACTGGCTATGCGTAAAAGGAATTAAGTAGTCGTGTGTTACTGACAGCTAGAAAATTTTAGCGACCATGGCTAACAATGCACATGCTTGTAAGCGTAGAAAATTTGCACAGATATTCCGATTGAAAATCAAGCTGAAAGTATTCAGGAGCCTGAACATTATTGTACATAATTATGAATCGTAGCATGGTGTGCTGTTCATAGCCCATAATTAGGATATAAATTCATCTCGTGTCTGTCCGAGGAAAATGCGTTAGCAGCTTGGATCTCATCATTAAGCTGACGGAAAATCTTCGTATACGTGGGAATACGAAAGGTGTCCTTCCTGGTCAGGAATATATGAACTATGGTGAAAGAAATGAAAGTGACATCGGCAACATGACAGTTCTCACTGATGCGCCGATAATGGTATTGAAATTCTTGTGGCCTGGTTAAAACATGGCACAACAACATAGATATACCCTTGGAGGGTACCCTGAATTTCTTAGAAATGTTCCATAAATAGACGTGAGTCATGTGTCTTGACTCGTGTCTTGAGAAATATAAGCGTGACATATGTCTTGACCGGTATCTTGACATGTGTCCTCAGAAAGTATACGTGAGACATGTGTCTTGACTGATGTCTTGACATGTGTCTCGAGATGTGAAACAATTAGAACTACAAATATTAGGTTAATATGCCAGAATTGGCGGATCGGTTGAACTACTGATAATTTGTATGTCTGATCACGTCCGTGGCCGGAGCCCCGGTTGCGATTTCTAGGATAGTTGCTGTCATAGTAGTGGTTACTATCATCTTGTCTGTCGGTTCCATGACGGTCATTCTCATGACCGTGACTCATGTAACTATTTAGCTGAGTGGCCGGCTGGTACTGGTTTGCACTCATATGGCTGAAATGACAGCCGAACGACGTGTAACATGTAACTATGAATTTGGGACAATGATTGATGGAAATCGCTGATGGTGAAGCATCTTCTCGTCCAATTGTTTTGCTTCGACGCCTTTGTCTTCGTCTTTTAGGATCTCCAGGTTGTGAACAGCATCAGCATCAGCATCTCGTAGCGTCTCCCAACATCAGCAGCATCCACCTTCAGTAACATCTCCAAGCTATGAGCGGCATCAACAACCTTGTAGAATATCAGCAAGTAAACCTACGCCTGAGATGATTTAGAATCGACTAGCGAATACTCGTGAAGTATTGCAAGTGGAATACACATGGATTAAGGTACATGTAATACACATGAAATACGGTACGTGGAGTACACATGGAATGCACATGAAATGATCGGTATGGGCTCAATCATTTGTCATGATTTAAGGAAAGTAAACTGGTTAAACGGTTAGGAAAACCATCGTGATAACCTTGCAGTATTTGCATAGACAT
Source organism: Glebionis coronaria (assembly GCA_025667525.1). Taxonomy (NCBI): domain Eukaryota; kingdom Viridiplantae; phylum Streptophyta; class Magnoliopsida; order Asterales; family Asteraceae; genus Glebionis; species Glebionis coronaria. The sequence continues at coordinate 306,403,489 of CM046881.1, read as the reverse complement.
CATTCTGGTTGCATAGCGAAACGCTAAAGTGTGGTTACACAAAATTCAACGATGATTTGCCTGACGGCATGATCAATGGAAACCAACCATGATTATCATGAAAGCATGATTCAAGAAATCTAACAATGTCTTGCAGGACAACGTAAATAACAAAAGAAGCGTGAAACATAATCAACATGAAGACGGAATTATCATGAGGAAACATGAAACCATCTATTACGAAGAAGTGTATAACATAATCAGCATGAAACTGAAGTTAACCATGACAGTATGAAGGCATACTTGACATAAAGACATAATAACTTATGATGGGACATGAAAAAAAATCTTATGCCAATTTAAATCATGAGAAAAATTTTATGCAAGAAAAACAGTGCATGAATGCGTAATGTAGTTTATAAAACCTTTATATGTGCAAGGGAACGCCTATGGGTCGGTTCCAAAACAAAAGACATGGCGAGGGGACGCCTATGGGTCGGTCCCAAAGTTAAAAGTTTCGATAAAAGCACATGCGACTAAATAGGGCCAGTCCTGTACCAACCATTACTTAGTCAAAATTCCTGCAACAGATGACTTATGATATAAATGCATGAATGCATGAGACATAATAATTAAAAGTCATCGTCAAAACTTAACAGAAAAAAAATTTTATGTGAAAATTATGAACTACTGGGGTCAGTCCACATCGTCACAGTTCACGAGGAACATCATGCATAGACAATGACACATAACTAAGTATGGATGACGGTTGTTCATTCCATATTAGTAAGACGATACTGGTGAAAACATCATGGTGAAAACAACAAGATGCTGAAAACGTCATGGCTAAAACAAAAAGGTGCTGAAAACATAATGGTTAAAACAACAACGCGCTGAAACATCAATACGTGGAATAACAATCGTTGGCTTAGGAAGCTCCTGGTGACTACCCACTAGTCACAGGTCGAGTTTTAGAGCCTACAGGTCGAAGCCTTGGCTCTGATACCATAATTGTAACACCCCATTTTGATAAATGGAATGTCACGCGTAATTATGGCGTGTCATCAAAGCATGCAAGGTAATATGTAGTAAAACATACATGACCATAGGGAAAACCGGAATCAAACATCGGTTCCTAAACATAAGCCCAAAACATAACAAAGTAAATGAACTGAATGAAAGACTAAACAAGCATAAATATATGAAGGAAACAGGAGAAGAAGTCTATGGCAGCTTCCATCCTATGCATGTCCTCCAAATGCTCGAGTCTTGAGTACCTGCCGTTTTGGGACATGGAAAGGAAAGTAACGGCTGAGCAAAACGCTCAGTGCACGGATATACAATATAGCATGAAATAGGATAAGCATGTAACATATAACAGCGGAAGACTAAGTTCTGAGTAAACTGGTTAAGTATTGAGAAAACTGGTTTTATAGTTTGAAAAGCCTTATGTTTATCTTATGAAAACTGTTTTAACATAAATATACCATAGCCCATGTAGGTCATGAAAAGGTCACGTGCATGAATACTTGGAGGGGTGACCTCATCATGCTGATTAGAGGGGATGCCTCTAATTAATATACTGGTTTGGGTAGGAGGGATCAACTCCTTGTGAAGGATGCAAGGCACACACCACATTCACCATGAAATACTGAATAAACATGTAACTAGGATGCACCCATACGCCCCACCTGATATAATAATATGGCCAAACTGAAAAGGGACGCCACGAGCAATCACTCCGTCGTGGGGAAGTCATAACATCGGTGCCTCCAATGCTATGGTTATGGTACCTCCATAACTAGGTGAAACTGGTCATGCTTCTATATGGCTATAGATTATGCTAATTAAACATAAGCAGTTCAAAACAATAAAACAAATGCTGGGGAAAACAGTTGGCTGCATACGGGGAAATCCTAATAAGGAAAGAATGTCCATACTGAAAGGACGAGAATCCGTACCTCAAGTCTGGTGAATGAACGGAAGAGAGAATCCTACTTCTGGATCACTAACACTACATGAATACACACGTGTATAAGTATCGAATCACTGAATTACGTACTGGATTTCATGTCTTGTCTTGAATTATTTTATATGTTTTGAGTCATGTTTTACTGTTTTAAGCTTTAATCTATGTTTATCTTATATTCTGATTAATCTGATTAAGTATCACTGGTATTTCATGTATTATTATGCTTACTGAGCAATATTAAGTAACTTTCCAAAAATAGAAAGTTTCCAAAATAGAAAGTTTCCAAAAATAGAATTACTGCTTATAATAGATAAGTTTCTAAAAATAGAAAGTTTCCATAAAGAGATTAGCTGCCTTAATAAGCTAATAAATAAGCTTGAGTGTTTACTGATTAATATTCTAAGTCGTAATGATATAACGTATAGTTTATTAATTATTACATGTCATTTAAATAACTATAGGTTAAAAGTATTTAATTAAATATATCTTGTTTTTAATTAAATAAGGTTAAATACTTAGGTTAGAACATGTATTATTAATTATATTAATATAACCTAAGTCATGAGAATTAATTAATTATAAGTCATGGTTTAATAATTAATTAATCACTATAGTCTAATTTAAATAGATCAGAATACTTTGGTTAAATCATGTATTATTAGTTATTAATAATAACCTAAGTCCATGTTTTAATTAAATTAATTATATAGCATGTTAAATTAATTTAATTAACTTGAAATAAATAAATCTTGTAATTATAAGTCGTGTCTTATTAATTTAATTACCTTGTAAAATTAATAAGTAAAGTAAAATAATCCCGTAACCAGGTATTATTTTATTAAAAGCATCGGAAACCAAACCCGTGTCTTATTAGTTTAAACGGTGAATCTCGTGTTATGTTTTAAAGTAAGCCGAACCAAATAGCCCCTTAACTCTGATTTAAACCCACTGCCAAACGCACCCTTATCTTCTGTTAAACAAAAACCCAAACACCCCCTTACACTGCCAGTTTCCACTGGCAGTGGTGATGATGCCACCGGCAGCAGCCGGTTCCCACTGCTAGAACGAATAACACCACTGGCCGCAGCCAGTGGTTCCCCCTGCTTGTTCGCTATTCCCCCTGGTAGTACAAACACCCCAAAGGGGTTCCCACTGTTAGCACAAACCGGCCAGCACCCAATTAGGGTTGCGGCTGGTGCATTTAACCCATCACCGAGACTCATATGAGTCTCGGTTTGCGTGCTTACCGAACCCAACAACAAGCAAACGAACCCCCATCAATATTACTGTCCGAACATGTTTGAAGACCCATGAATTCGGATTAAAAGAAAAGGAATGGAATGAATTAGGGTTTCTTTTTACTTACCAATCGTTTAAGGGTTTAGGAGATCAACGAAAATAACTCCTTCTTTATCATCTAGCATGCATTCTTCTTGATCCTTGTGGTGGAAAAAGGCGGCGGCCAGAAGGGCAGAAAAAGAACAAAAGGCGGCTGCTTGTTTAGACTTAGGGTTTCTTATTTGTGTTACTGTGTCGACTCAAACAAAACAAAAACCCCTCCCCCGTCTGTTTATTCACACGCATCAAAATACACTTGGGCTTTGAGCCCAAGTCCTTCTCTTTTCTATTTTGTCTAAAATGACCCGAAACTTTACTCTAATGTGCTTGTGTTATTCGTTAAATAAAACATACGCATTTAATTTAATACGCGACTTTTATAATTACCCGTGACTAAACGTAATTATTATTTTACGTGATTTCTTGTCGTGTTAATTAAATATACGTAATGCTATTTATCGTTTAAACGTTCGTGATTACGTGTTACGTAGTTTACGTAATTAATTAGTTTCCGAGCGTGACTCACTATATATATTCGTGTTCGTAATAAATATTAATACGTAATTAATATTAGTTCGTGTTTTAATTACGTTCGTGATTAATTACTGTTAAATACTTATCATGTGTTCGTACGTAATCGATACTTATCGTGTTTATACACGTATGTACTACTTAAATAATAGCACGTGAATGTGATCATACTATATAAGGAAGGTTTTAATCTGCGACGTACGATCTTAAGGTTACTGTTCATGGTAAAAGCATGCGGGTTTTACAAGACGTTTGGCCATCCGTAGCCGCACACTCGTAATAATTATGAGGTCCACCACAAAACGTACACGAAACCTCAACCGCTTTCACCGTAGCGGGAGCGTCTTTCTTTTGCATCTCAACGAGAAAAGACGTGAACACATTCGTCAACTTGTCGACTTTCGCATCAACTCTCTCAATGTCGCGATTAGAACTACTAACATTGGCGACATTGGCAACACTCGGTGCGTTGCAGAGTTGGTAAACCTTGGATCGGTTCTCGATAATTATCAATGCATCTTTCGGAGTCTTACACAAAAAATTGCCACCAGCGGCGGAATTCAACGAGTCTTGTTCGTGAAAATTAAGACCGTTGTAAAACGTATCGATTTGGTGCAACTCGGAAAAACCATGGTGAGGACATTGCCTAAGCAATTCCTTAAAGCGATCCCACGCGTCTCTAAAAGATTCATTCGGTTTTTGCTCAAATTTTGTAATCTCGTTTTTGAAAAACGTTGTCTTAGACGGTGGGAAGAAATAATTAACGAACTTGGAAACGAGATCCTTCCACGTAACTATGGAATTAGGTGGCTCTTTCTCGTACCAATCCTTGGCGGCACCATCGAGCGAGTAAGGAAAAAGCATAAGCTTGACGACATCGGCGTCGACGTTCTTAAACTTGCTCGTGGCCTAAAGACGATCAAAATTCCGAATATGGTCGTGAGGATTATCGGTTTCACGACCTCGAAACTTCGTAGCTTGAATCAACGAAAGCATTCCGCTCTTTATCTCAAAATTCTCCGCCTCGATAGCGGGAATTACGATCGCGTCTCCATAACCCTCGGTGGGCGCTTGGAGCAATTCCATCATCGAACGATTGTCGGCCATCTCCTCTACGGTTTCTTCAACAACGATATTAGGAACGTCGGTTTCTAATTATCGTCTACGTCGTCGATTCCTTCGATTACGATTGCGTCGATTCGAAGCTTCGCTAGAATTGGAATAATCCTTCGATCGAGTGCGCATGCACTAAGCGTAGAATGGGTGGTAGCAAAGAAGATTCTTTTTGCGGTTTTTCGATTTTTTTCAATTTTTTTGGTTTTTGATTTTTTTTTAATTTTTTTGGATTTTTGAATGTATTACGTAGACACAAATCTACAAATCTCTCCTCGAATCGACTTTCTCGATTAAAGGAGCCTCAAAGAATGAAAACGATCACGTGGAGTGAATGTTCTCGATGACTTTAGAACGTTGGTGGAACACCAAAACGTTCAAGAGGGTTTAATCTTGAAAACACAAGCAAATATAATATACGTAGATAATACTTGGGCGGCAAACCCTCGATTAGCCCTCTTTCTCAAAACACGCACAAGCAAGCGGAGGAAACGAGGCGGCGCGAAGCACTTAAGAGCCTTTTTCCTTTAGGTCGTGAAATACAACCGCCTTATACCCACCTTATAGTTTGTGTTAATTGAAATTAAGCCTCACGAAAGTATTTATCTATTTTGCCTTTAAACTTTTGCTTTAGATTCGAATACAATGATCGAGTGATGAAATCCCGAATCAAGGTTGCGTTTTCACGCTTTTGGAGTACTTGTATATTTATTGTTCTTACGTAGATACAATATAGTAATAATATATTCACAAGAAAAACGAAAACCAATATATCTACAATATAGTAAAAGATTGTTTTGTGTTTAATTTAGGAAAATTAAACACGTTTTATTTGGATATTATACTATAATAAGGAAAAATAACAAAAATGAGTATGTACGATATTCACGCTTTCCAAAAATGAAAAGCTAAAACGCACTACTCACACAAACACGATACTAATAATAATGGCACACTAAACACCTCCCCGGCAGCGGCGCCAAAAATTGATAGTTGTGTAAATACGTCTTTTAGGAAAAAGAGCGTATAAATGCGGCAAGTATTAAACTCGACGATTTAGGAAAACCGAAGAATCGAATAAATGCATGTTCGTTCTCGAAGGAGGTGTGTGTATTAATGTGCCAATATATATGAAATCAAGTTTGGATTAGTGACGTTTTTGGTTGAGAAGAGAAAACGTAAAGACGAGCTACAATTACGATTAAAACTACGACGTTGACGTAAAACGCGACAAAATTAAAAATTAAACCTAAAAATTAATTAAAAGCTTAAACTAAGTCTAAAATAATATAAATAAGAATAAAAATCCAACAAATATATTTTAAAACTTTTTATTAATTAAATATTCAATTTTAAATGCTAATTAAAGCCCTAAAATTAAATATAATTAACAAAATGTCCAAAATATTAATTTATTGAACTAATAAGTTACTTATATTACTTAAAGACTAAAAAGTATTTTTCCTAAATTTTCAAAACCATTTTTCTATTTTTTAATCACTAAAAACTATTTTTAAACTAAAATAATTATAAAAAATAATAAAACAATGACAAAAATAATTTGACAATTTTAAAAATCCTAAATTATACTAATGAACAGTAGAAAATTGAAAAAGATTGAAAAAAGTAAAATTTTGCACTAGAAGACAAAACAGTTTATAATTAAAACCCTAATCAAACTAATTTAATTATAAAAAAATAATTAAAAAATGAACAGTAAAATATTTTTAAACTAAAAACCTTAAAATATTTTTCTAATTCTAGGAAAATTTTTAAAACTGAAAAATATTGAAATTTTGCACTAAATGCCAAAAACAGAATAATTACAAGTTAATTAAAATAGCTAATTAATCTAGAAATTACTAAATGAACAGTAACTGTAAAATAAATTATACTAAAAAATCAAAAATAAAATAAGAAAAATATTGAAAAAAGTTTCAGGTCCTAATTCCTAATTTACTTCACTAAAGACAAAAAACAAGTACTGAAAGTGACATGCTACTTGGTTTTTGTCCAGTAGCAAAACACGGGGAACTTTTCCTCTAACAGTGGGAACTTTGTTCCCACTGACTGAACAAAAAATGTGATATGGTGCTGTTTTGAGCTTAGGGAAGCTCGTTTCTTGATATTACTTGGCAACAAAGGCACCCCCACACTCAGTGGAGTGTGGGGAGTCAGTATAGAGCACAAAAACAATAAGTTCAACACAAGAAAAGCACGAAAAATGAAGCTATGCAGTCTCTGTAACTAAAATATGGGGTTGAGGCTACTTGTTGAACTGATATGCAATCTAGTGAGTTATGGGCTTGCACACCTTACTCCCTAGCACACAACAATGAAAACCAATAGTACACAACTCTGATCTAATCTTAAAATTGACTGATGACCAGATTACAAGACTTAAAACAAAGAGCACACCCTAGATAACCCTACTGAAGAAATTAAGCAGAATATACCAACAATATAGCAAGTGAAACTCTATTTAATCTACCAAACTAGAAAACAGTCTACTCATACAACCTACTATTGCCACTTAGAGTGTGTTTAAGCTAAAATTAATCCACCTAGTGTCACCCAAGGTTTATAATCCCCAAAACCAAACACCCCTTAAAGCTTTGTTTTTCAATTTATTTAAAGAAACTTCCACTAATTCAAGCTAAAACTACTCAAATCATTCAGAAAATATTCATATAGCATTTGAAAAATACTTAATACTAACAAGAAAATAATGAGATGCAAACATCAAAAGAGCATTCTATATGGCAGATTGTGAAGGGAGTTCGAAAGAAAACCTCACTTGGCCTTGTTCAAGCCAAGTATCTTCTTGATACCACCAGCTAGACAATTGTTGCCACAAGGAAGAGCTTGATATCTGCAAAACACAACACACCCAAGCAAACCAAAGCAGCTAGAGCTTCTATAAGCTCACTTTGTCAGAGATGGCTTATAGAAGCTTATGCTACAGTGAGAGTTAAATCAAAACTGAAACGGGAAGATGATAATAATCCTTAACAAACCTTGATGAACCAATTTTTAGAAACCCTTTTGAAAGAGATCTAAGGTGACAGAAATTTAACATAAGTCAACAAACAAATTCCACAAGCCATTTTGTCAGAATATACTTATGAACAGCTTGTTGCCTTATGGGTATCAAATATAATTTTCCAAGAAAACTTTAGCAAAATATGAATTTGATGAACAATAATTTAAAATTGCATTAAGAATAAAGTTTATACTAAGAAAAATTAAATGACAAGGGAACTCAGCAATGCATAACTTTATAAAAATTAACTTTAACTATTCATAATATTTTAAAAAAATATACAGAGCTGGAACCAAAAATAAAAGTGAAAATCCCTATGCCTTTATATAAGAGGCGTACAAGGTTTCTAAAAGACTAAACCCTAATGTTTCAAATTTCCCAGATTGCCCCAGCATATTCAGACGAATATGCTTGATCCAAAATCTTTCTTGAAGCTTCTTGGCTTGTATGTCGACATGTGAGGTGATCTTGATGGTTGATTTGATGTGGGGGACAAGTAATTTGATCAGAATCGTTCATTTCGTCAAGTAACTTTGGAGTCTTGTGGTATCTCGTGATATGCTAGCTGTCCTTGGTCCCCATTGCTAACTTGGCCACTGGATAAAGCATGTGGGTATGTTGGGGATTGGGTTTAGAATCAACATGCCTTAATCAATTTTGAAAAACCCCATAGTTTGGTGCTAATTAAAGCTGGAAATCGGTTAGGGTTTATAGAGGGATTAAGAACAAGTGGTTGATCTGATTTGGGTAAAGTGAGGGTGTTTCCCACGTATTAATTTGAATTAGTATAATTAAGTGGGAAGGTTCAAAATGGTTTGGTGGCAGGGTCAAATGGACCTTTGTGTTGTTTTGGACTGCCAAAGTTATATTAATAACTTTGAACATTGGCAGAAATCCCCCTCTTCTTTGTAATAATTTGCAAACACGACTCTTCCACTTAGCAGATTTTTAGGCAGCCATTCTCTTTGTTAAATCTTTGGAGATTTGGCAAAAATAGTCCTTGTGCCATGTAAACTTGAATAAAGGACTAAATATGCACATGTTGATTCTTCAAGGACTAGTCTTGACATATCTTGAAACTTAAGGACCTATTTTGCAATTTTTGAGATTTGCAAGGGTCAAAAGTGACAAGTCTTCAGTTATTGAGGGACCAATCTTGCCAATCTTCAAAACTTCAAGGACAATTTTGTAAATTCCAAACTTGGGCCCGGTTCTTTGTGCGGCTTCGTTTCCCGTATTCGTTTTTGCTTGATTCCTTTGATCTTTTGGTGAATTCACGATATCCGTACCTGAAATACACAATGAACAAATACAAGCACATTTTTTTGGGTATTTTGACGATATTTTAAGCGTTTTAAGCCCGATTTGGACGATGAGACTATGTATAAATACAGTCTCATCAGTATGACTCTATTGTTTTTGGTGAAAAAGAATATTTTGGTTGTTTTTAAAATAAAAGTGCGAAACTTTAAAGTAAAAGTGTAATTAAAGTAAATCTAAAACTAATTTAAAGTAAGTGCAAGTATTTAAAAGCTTGACGGAAAATTAAAAGGCACTAAACGTAAATAACGCAAACTTAAAACTATCTAAGGCAAAATTAAAACGCAACTAAAACTTAAACTAAGGTAAGGCTAAAATAAATCTAAGGCAGGATTAACTTAAAGTGCTAATAAGGAAAAAGGCGGGAAAAATAAAACTTGAAATTAAAATCAAAGACAAAAACTAAAAAGAACCTGAATACAGCTCATTCGGAACAATCCTTCGTCCGGAACAATCACTCATCCGGAATGTCACCTTCGTTCGGAATGATTCTTCTTCGCTCGGATTATTACCAAAATCCTTGATCCGGAACAAATTATTCTGAATATGTCACTTATCCAAAACAATCCTTCGTTCGGAACTTATGCTGATTCAAAACTCAACTGAAAGAAATCCTTGATTCGGAAGTTTTGGCTCGGAAGATGTTGATTCGGAACTCTTCCGAATGAGTTGGCTTGATTCGGAAGTTTCTGCTTAATCCTTGACCCGGAAGTCTTGATCCGGAAGTTTTGATCCGGAACTCTTCCGAATGAATCAAGAATCCTTGGTTCGGAACTTGTTGATCCGGAAGTGTTTGTTCGGAAAACTTTCGTATGAACAACTTGGAAAACTTCCGAATGAACAAATGAATCGGAACTTTGGTTCGGAAGCCTTGGTTCGGAAGTCTTCCGTATGAACAAGTTTGGTTCGGAACTTTGAATGTTCCGAACGAGAGTATTGATCCGGAACAACAAAATCTTCTGAATAAACCCCTTGGCTCGGAACTTCTTCACTCGGAACTTTACCTGGGAAAGATCAGATACAGAAAACAACCCGAAGAACAAGGAAATACAGTAACATACGCGGCTAACCACAAATTAAACCAAAATCAAACACAAGATTAAACTCAACTAATCACAAAACATCCAATAATCATAAACAAACTATCCAAATCAATACAACTAACAAATCTAACCATAATAATCAAAACCCACTTGGATCAAAATAAGAACATGAACATGAACATAAACATAAACATATAAATCAAAGATTAAGAAAGGTAGATAGGAGATTAACAAGATAAAATAAAGATTGACAAGAATTAAATGGAAACTTACTTGAAATTAAAGGAATTTAAGGTGCAAGACAAGGTAATTAATTTTGACAAGTATTTAAATGACAAGGTAATTAAAGGTGAAAGAACTAATTGTCACTATTAGCCAACAAAATGAAAATGATTAAAATCTAATCTATATATAGGGGAGGATTAGGAAGCTTCCTCCCCTCCTTCATTTTCTCTTAATTGCATCATTAGGCCCTTCCTTCTTAATCTCTTTGTTAATTGCATGCTTAGTCCTTTCTTCTTATCTTCTTTACTCTTGGACTTTTAATGACTTATGGCTCGGGATTTATTTGAACTCGTCTTTTAATTCTTCAATAAAGTAGACTTGAGTTCTTCGGCTTTAAGTAAACTTCCGTCTTTCGAATTTTTCTTCGATAAATCTTCAGAATTGGTCTTGGACTTCCGTTCTTTTTGCACTCTTGACTTCTCGACTTCATCTTTCATCTTTTTCTTCAATAAAAGCCCGTGAATGCCCGTGTTTTCTCCACCTTTCACCTTTTCGTCCTAAATCACAACAAAAACACAAACCACGCATAATTCCGACATAAAAGACATAAAATACACGTTTTGGCTTGGTAATTATTGTAATTAAGTGGTAAAAAGGATGGGTGTTTACACACCTATCAAATCCCCTACACTTGACCATTGCAATGTCCTCATGCAATGCATTAGTTACAAAGCAAGAATACATTTTTTCATCATAATCAATCCACGTTGGCCTTTATTAAAGAGATAGAAAATTACAAACATTCAAAGTAAAGAAATCAAAAGCATACCTTGGGTTTTGAAAATGTCATGAACAATCATCATCCTCAAGTTTTCACTTTCTCCACGCCAAGCTTAAAAACGAGATCATTGTTATTATAAGTTAGCAAACTAACACGAACTCATGTGGGCCAATTACTCACTTAGACTCCCTTATTCCTAGGTGTATCTCTTATATTTTATTGTTGTCTTGAATGATCGCGAGGATGCATTGTTGACTTATTTCGATAGTTTATTAGGCCGAAAATAAAGTGAACGATTTAATCAATAGTTAGCTAAAGGACAAAATCTTTTAAAACTGCTTCTCGGGACCTCATAATGTTCATATCTTGGCATAACTCGCTTTGCGATTTGAGACCTTTCTCGGACCGATATTTGGCAGCGACTTCATACTTCAAACCTTGAGAGACGTTCATGAAATAATGGTCTTCTCTTCATATAGTAATTCTTCACTTGAAGTTTTGAGAGATTCATACTTGGACCACGACTTCTTCATTTTTCTCCAATCTTTATTTTGGACTTTGATATACAACGATCCGCCTCCTTTTATGACTTGGATCTATTTATCCTCATACCTTGCTAGGGTCTTCGGATACACTTCTCCGTGACTTTTGGGGAGTTTTTGCTTTTCGTCGTGTGTCTCGATCCTTCATATTGATTTTCGATAAATGATTCTTCACATCACTTTGGATCTTTAGCAACAAAATATAGCCCTCATGCCTTGTTTGGACCTTTTTGGACTCGCCAATCTTCGCATCCCGCTTCAATAAGTTATGCCTTGGCTATGAAATCTAATCCATACCGAGCAACTTTTAAACGATCTTGGGCTAGAAGCTAAGTAACTTTTCAAATCGTACAACCTTATTTATTGCAGATAAATTTATTAGCAGGCGATGGGAGAATAGGCTTATAATTAACTCACATAAATTCACGAAAGAATACCAAACTTATAATTGACTCTATCATCTCTCGTTCTCCACAGTTTAAAATCTCAAGGAATTAGACTCGTGGATGCTTAGCCTATTAAATCAAAGTTTTGGGTTTTCGAGTCGCCTATAGGATCTTGCAAATTCTTAGACTTTTTCAAGTTTAGAAATCGCGTTTTAAAGTTCCCTTAATAAACGACTCTCTAGGATCAATTATAGGAACTTGCGAAAAGTTATTGTTCTTAACCCGTGAGAGTTAAGACTTTCGCGTTTTATAGCTCCCTATATAAAAGCCTAGCAAAACTTGACTTAAACACGTTAAGGATACTAGCTAGAGTAACTTAGATAAGTAAACTCGGGTTGAGTCAAAAGATTCACAACGTTTGAAAATTAAAACCACTTTATTAACATTTATTCTAGCAAAGAAGGAAAAATAACTATACAAAGGGCAAAACTAATAGGCCAAAATAGATCAAAAATTTTGAAAAATGTCGAAAAATTGATTTTCCGGTTAAAATGAGGACATTACAAGGAAAAGGCCACTAAACTTCGATAGAAGTCCCCCTACACTTAATATAAACATTGTCCTCAATGTTTAAGCATGTGGGAGTAAACTCCCCTACACTTAGGACATTGTGCACTTTGTTTAAATCTTGCTAAGGAAAGGACAACTAAAGAGATTCCTATTTTAATATTGAGAAAATATAAAATAGTGAATCGAAAAGAGTTTAGGATAGAACCGGGAAGAAGGGAACACGGAATCACAGGTCGTCAAGAATCATCAAGAGTGGATCATTGAAGCTCGAATCCCTGATTAAGAGAGGAAAGGAAAGCAAACCAACGGGTCTCCCCCCTACACTTATGATAAAGAAAGCTAAAAGATAGATGCATGGGCTGCCTCCCAAGAAGCGCTTGATTTTTGTTAACTGAGTCGTGAGCCTGACTCGACCTTGATTATCAACGGAAGAAGCATGAAACATATCCACCAGGATCAAAGACATAGTTTTCGTCCATCAAATAGCACAAGCTTAAGGCGAACAAGGCAAGCCAAAGAAGAGTATGCAAGGTTCCCTTAAGCAGCGATGGAGCACGGTGGAAGCAAGGGTGAAGTGGTGCAAGCAGATTTCCGAAGATTTTTCCTTTTATTTCATCAGGTGGATACTGAGATGGCTTAAAGATTTCAATACCGGGGTCGAACACCTTTTCCTTTAAGGGAAAATAGCACTCAGGCTCGGCAGAGTGTGAAGAAGATCCGTGAAGAAGCACAACCTCGTCCTTAGAAGGGGGACAAAGAGGTATTAACTCATACGTGCTGCGGATATTGGTGTCGACCGGTTTCTTCTCCTTTGAAAGAATGTTCTTCAAGTCCAAAGTAGGATCAAGACGATAATCTTCAAAATCAAAAGAAGGTGCATCACTCTCATGAGGGAAGTAAGTGTTGAGAAACGTAGAGAAATCTTCCTCAAATGAGTAATCGTTCAAAGTAGGATCGAGTGATGGCGGAGGATCTTCATCATGTGAAGAATCGCTCGAAAGAGTATCGGCCTCATCAAAATCATCATATGTGGGCAGCTCGGGATACTCAGAAGTAAGGTCATCATAATCATCCGGATCTGAGCTAGAATCATCATCATCATAAGCATCAAAGACCGGTGGAGAATAATATATGGGAGAAGGTTCCAAAGTGGAGCGAGAATCATCCACATCATCATGAAAAAGTGGATTATCGATGCAAGAATAGAATAGAGGATTGTTGTAGACAACAAAGTCATCATACACATTAATCATATTCACTGATTCTCGGCCTCCAAAGGATTTACTTGTAAGCTTTCCCATTTTAAACACTTGTGCATCATCCCCGACTCTTAATATTAACTCACCTTCGGCCACATCTACTAAAGCTCGTCCGGTTCTCAAGAATGGCCGACCAAGTACTAAAGGAATACGAGGGTCCATTTCATAATCAACAACGACAAAGTCGACCGGGAAAGTAAATGTGCCAACTTTTATGAACACGTCTTCGGCTATACCAACGGGGTAAGCGAGAGTGCGATTTGCAAGTTCAAGAGTCATCTTTTTTGGTGTGAGGTCGGGCAATGATAGTGTTTTCCAAACACTCAAAGGCATCAAATTAATACTGGCCCCGAGATCAGCAAGGGCAGTAAATTCTTCAGTTTTGTTGAAAACGCAAGGCAACACAAAACGACCGGGATCTCCAAGCTTTTCCGGAAGTTCTTTAAGAATAACTGCAGAGCAGTTTTCATTTAAGCGTGTGTTGGCGAGTTCAATCAGCTTCTCCTTCTTGTTAAGCAATTCCTTAAATGCTTTAACAAATTTGGGCATGTGGACAAGTGCCTCAAGAAAGCTAATGTTGAAGTTCATTTGAGAGAGCATCTTCACATAGCGTGACACTTCAGAGTCATCCTTGCTTAGCAGTTTGGTCTTGCCTAAACGAGAAGGATAAGGGATATTGGGTTTGGGTGGTGATGGTGTAGGTGAAGGTAAAGGTTGAGATGTTGAAGGGTCCTTCCTAGAAACATCGTCATGACGAGGCGGACGGTAATGGTGTACTAATACTAGGTGTATGAGGAGTAGGGATAAATGGTGGTGGAGGAGGTGTAGATGATGGGGGCGGGATCGGTGGATCGACAATGGGAATTCCACTACGAGTAGTAATAGCACTCACATTTGCTTGCGGATTGGTGACGGTGTTTGAAGGTAGAGAACTCGAAGTAGAAGGTTGAGTGGCGAGCAAGAAACTAGCAAGCATATTCTTCAAATCATTGGTTTGATTGCTGAAGGAGGATTGAATATTATCTCGAAGCTCGGATCTAATCTCATTTCCTTGCTTTGTAATATCTCCTTTAAGATTGATAATTTGGCTCTGCAGATTCTTGATTTGCTCACCTTGGGTTCTCATGATGGCTTCAACATCGGGGTTAATGGGTGGGGTTTGTTGGGCGGGTGGTTGATAAGGATTAAAAGCTCTTGGTGGGATTTGGTTGCTTCTATTGTAGTTGTTGGCGGGGTTTTGGTTTTGAGGAGAAAAACCGGGTGAAAGGTAATTGTTTGACCGGTAACTTAGCAAATTTCTATCCCCTTGTGGTCGAGCTTGGTAATTTTCCGGTGAATAATTACCATAAGCTGCATACACATTTTCCGGATTTCCTTGAGTTGAAGGACAATCGGTGTATGAGTGAGGACCGCCGCATGTTTCACAAGGATTAGCAACCGCTTTAACTTGTTGTTGTTGTTGGTTTGAAGCGAGAAGCGTAATACTTTTGCTCATTTCAG
The DNA here is from genome assembly GCA_025667525.1 of Glebionis coronaria. NCBI lineage: Eukaryota > Viridiplantae > Streptophyta > Magnoliopsida > Asterales > Asteraceae > Glebionis > Glebionis coronaria. Next base: position 306,387,887 of record CM046881.1, on the reverse strand, counting down.
TCATCATACGGGTGAGTTCGGTCATATCAGGGTTTGCTGAGGTAGAAGAAACATTGACTCTCGGGTTGTTCCTTGAAGAAGCAGAGGAATCCCAGTTTTTGTGGTGAGTAGTCATGTTCTCAATTAGCTCTCTACACTCCTCGGGTCTCCTTTTCATGAATGTGCCACCGGCGGCTGCATTAATCGTATCACGATCTCGAAAAGTCAAACCGTTGTAGAAAGTATCTATTAAGGTCACAAGGAGCATGTTGCGGTTTGGACAACGATCAATCAAGACATTATATCGCTCCCAAGCATCAAAAAGAGATTCATCGGGTTCTTGCATGAAACCGCTGATTTGATTGCGAAGGCTCGTGACCATGGATGGTGGAAAGTAGCGCGACAAAAAGGTTGAGTCATGTCATCCCAAGTATGAATAGAATTCTTTGGAAGACGATCAAACCATTTCTCGGCATGATGTGATAAAGTATGTGGGAAGAGTTGTAGGCGAAGAACATCCAGTGTGGCACCAGGCAACTTCATGCTTTGGGTGATTGTAATGAACTTGTCGAGGTGTTTGTTGGCATCATCATCAGGCAATCCACGAAATGGGTTAGTTTGCACTTGCTGAATCATGTGGTGCTTCAACGAAAACTCAGGAGCGTTATTATTGAGGTGCGTTGGATTATTATTGTTGTTAACACCTGACATACTTAAATCTTCTCGAGTCTCGGGCTCTTGATAATTAGAAGATCTAGTACGCATACACCTACAAAGACAAAAGAAAACAATACCAAACACAAAGACAATATATATACACAATAAAGATAAATTCTTTTTGGATTTTTGAAATTTTTAATTTTTATGGATTTTTATCAATTTTTAATTTTTATGGTTTTTTGAATTTTTAATGCAAGAAAAATAACGCTCACAAGTGAACGGATCCCAAAAAGCAACGCGTCTCTCACAGAAAACCGTTAATCTTTACGAAAAGAGCCGGCAGCGGCACCATTTTAATGAAGAGATTTTGTATGGTAAGAAAGTTAAGTTCTCGGTATCTTAACGAATTGATTTCCGGCTTAAAGTATGACTCTATTGTTTTTGGTGAAAAAGAATATTTTGGTTGTTTTTAAAATAAAAGTGCGAAACTTTAAAGTAAAAGTGCAATTAAAGTAAATCTAAAACTAATTTAAAGTAAGTGCAAGTATTTAAAAGCTTGACGGAAAATTAAAAGGCACTAAACGTAAATAACGCAAACTTAAAACTATCTAAGGCAAAATTAAAACGCAACTAAAACATAAACTAAGGTAAGGCTAAAATAAATCTAAGGCAAGATTAACTTAAAGTGCTAATAAGGAAAAAGGCGGGAAAAATAAAACTTGAAATTAAAATCAAAGACAAAAACTAAAAAGAACCTGAATACAGCTCATTCGGAACAATCCTTCGTCCGGAACAATCACTCATCCGGAATGTCACCTTCGTTCGGAATGATTCTTCTTCGCTCGGATTATTACCAAAATCCTTGATCCGGAACAAATTATTCTGAATATGTCACTTATCCAAAACAATCCTTCGTTCGGAACTTATGCTGATTCAAAACTCAACTGAAAGAAATCCTTGATTCGGAAGTTTTGGCTCGGAAGATGTTGATTCGGAACTCTTCCGAATGAGTTTGCTTGATTCAGAAGTTTCTTCTTAATCCTTGACCCGGAAGTCTTGATCCGGAAGTTTTGATCCGGAACTCTTCCGAATGAATCAAGAATCCATGGTTCGGAACTTGTTGATCCGGAAGTGTTTGTTCGGAAAACTTCCGTATGAACAACTTGGAAAACTTCCGAATGAACAAATGAATCGGAACTTTGGTTCGGAAGCCTTGGTTCGGAAGTCTTCCGTATGAACAAGTTTGGTTCGGAACTTTGAATGTTCCGAACGAGAGTATTGATCCGGAACAATAAAATCTTCCGAATAAACCCCTTGGCTCGGAACTTCTTCACTCGGAACTTTACCTGGGAAAGATCAGATACAGAAAACAACCCGAAGAACAAGGAAATACAGTAACATACGCATCTAACCACAAATTTAACCAAAATCAAACACAAGATTAAACTCAACTAATCACAAAACATCCAATAATCATAAACAAACTATCCAAATCAATAAAACTAACAAATCTAACCACAATAATCAAAACCCACTTGGATCAAAATAAGAACATGAACATGAACATAAACATAAACATATAAATCAAAGATTAAGAAAGGTAGATAGGAGATTAACAAGATAAAATAAAGATTGACAAGAATTAAATGGAAACTTACTTGAAATTAAAGGAATTTAAGGTGCAAGACAAGGTAATTAAATTTGACAAGTATTTAAATGACAAGGTAATTAAAGGTGAAAGAACTAATTGTCACTATTAGCCAACAAAATGAAAATGATTAACATCTAATCTATATATAGGGGAGGATTAGGAAGCTTCCTCCCCTCCTTCATTTTCTCTTAATTGCATCATTAGGCCCTTCCTTCTTAATCTCTTTGTTAATTGCATGATTAGTCCTTTCTTCTTATCTTCTTTACTCTTGGACTTTTAATGAATTTTGGCTCGGGATTTATTTGAACTCGTCTTTTAATTCTTCAATAAAGTAGACTTGAGTTCTTCGGCTTTAAGTAAACTTCCGTCTTTCGAATTTTTCTTCGATAAATCTTCAGAATTGGTCTTGGACTTCCGTTCTTTTTGCACTCTTGACTTCTCGACTTCATCTTTCATCTTTTTCTTTAATAAAAGCCCGTGAATGCCCGTGTTTTCTCCACTTTTCACCTTTTCGTCCTAAATCACAACAAAAACACAAACCACGCATAATTCTGACATAAAAGACATAAAATACACGTTTTGGCTTGGTAATTATTGTAATTAAGTGGTAAAAAGGATGGGTGTTTACACACCTATCACATACCACCCACAAACTAATGGCCAGGCTGAAATATCCAACCGAGGATTAAAGCGAATTCTTGAAAGAACCGTGGGAGAGCATCGTGCCTCATGGGCTGATAAACTTGATGATGCTTTGTGGGCTTTTCGTACCGCTTACAAGACTCTGATTGGTTGTACACCATATCGTCTCGTGTACGGGAAAGCGTGCCACCTCCCAGTTGAGTTGGAGCACAAGGCTTACTGGGCCTTGAAGTGGGCTAATTTTGATATCAACAAATCCGGTGACCTACGCAAGATCCAACTCAATGAGCTGAATGAACTCCGGAATGAAGCTTATAAAAATTCTTTGATCTATAAGGAAAAGACTAAGCTCATTCACGACTCCAAGATTAAAAACGAGAGTTCCAAGTTGGAGACAAAGTTTTACTCTTTAACTCTCGGTTGAAAATCTTTTCGGGCAAGCTGAAATCTCGTTGGTCCGGCCCATTCACCATTGCCCAAATTTTTCCATATGGTACTCTCGAGCTCGCTCAACCTAATGGACCTAATTTTAAGGTGAATGGCCAACGAGTGAGGTTGTACTTTGGTGAGGACATCTCTCATGAGATGATTCTATCCTTCACCACGTTTCCCATGAACTAATTTTGGGTCGAGTCAGGCTCGTGACTCGGTTATCAAAAACAAGCGCTCCTCGGGAGGCAGCCCGAGTATCTATCCTTTTCCGTTTTAACCTCCTAAGTGTAGGGGGACCTATATAGGTGTTTGTATTTGTGTGGTGATGTGATTACAGGGATGAATGCACTTTTGGAACCTTTGAAGAACCGTGCTCCCGTGTTATCCGAAATCCGGTTCTATCTCTCAACTATCGTGATTCAATTTTCTTCATACTCTCAATTGAAATTGATCACGTTAGTCGTCCCTTCCTTAACTTGATTTAACCAACGTGCACAATATCATAAGTGTAGGGGAGACTTTTCCCACATGCTTAAACATTGAGGAAAATGTTTATCTTAAGTGTAGGGGGGACTTCTCTCGAAGTTTTAAGTAGACTTTTCCATGAAAATGCCTTCATTTAACCGGAAAATCATCTTTTTCAGCATTTTTCAAATTTTTAATTAACTTTGGCCATTTAGTCGTAATTTTTAAATTTTTATCATTACTTTCATATGTATATATCCCGCAATAAAGTCAAAAATATTGATAAAGTGGTGTAGCTAGTTTAGAAGTCTTTGACATATTAGGCCCGTTGTGATTATTTTGACTCAACCCGAATAGACTTATCCAAGTTTATTCTAGCTAGTATCCTTAACCATGTAGACCTTAATTGGTCTATTAGGCTAAACATCCACGAGTCTCATTACTTGAGATTTTAAATTGTGGAGAACGAGAAATGATAGAGTCAATTATAAGTCGGTATTCTTGCACAAGCTCACTTGGTGTAATTATTTGCCTATTCTCCCATCACTTGCTAATAAATTATCTGCAATAAGTAAGGTCGTACGATTTGAAAAGTTACTTAGCTTCTAGCCCAAGATCTTTTAAAAGTTGCTCGGTAATGATAAGAGTTCATATCCAAGGCATAACTTATGAAGCGGGGCGCGAAGATTGGCGAGTCCTAAAAGGCCCTAACAAGGCATGAGGATTCAATCTTATTGCTAAAGATCCAAGGTGATGTGAAAAGCATTATTCCCAAAATCAATATGAAGGATCAAGACTCACGACGAAAAGCAATCAACTCCCATAAAGATCATGGAGAAGTCTATCCGAAAAGACCCTAACAAGGTATGAGGATAAATAGATCCAAGTCCGAAAAGGAGGCGGATCATTGTATCTCAAAATCCCAATTAGAGATTGAAGAAATAATCATGAAGTCGTGGTCAACAAAGTTGGAGTACCCCTCAAAAGTCTCCAAGTGAAGAAACTCTATTACGAAGAGAAGACCATTATCTCAAGAACGTCTCTCAAGATATGAAGTATGAAGTACATGCCAAATATCGGCCCGAGAAAGGTCTCAAATCGTGAACCGAGTTATGCCAAGATATGAACTTTTTGATATCCCGAGAAGCAGTTTTAAGAGATTTTGTCCTTTAGCTAACTATTGATCAAATCGTCCTACTTTGCTTTCAGCCTAAATACACTATCGAAATAAGTCTAAAAATGCATCTTCATGATCATTCTAAGACAAAAATAAAATATAAGAGATACACCTAGGAATAAGGGAGTTTAAGCATATAATTAAGCCATGTGTGTAAGTGTTTGATTTGCTAACTTATAATAACAATGATCTCGTTTTTAAGCTTAGTTTAGGGAACGTGAAACGTGAGGGTGATAAATCTTCGCAGCACCAGAGCCCTAATGTAAGTCCTTGATCTCTTTGCAAGTTATTTCCATGTAGCTATTTTCAAGTGAAAATGGTTTTCTATCCTTTTGTTTCCTTTAAAGTTTTAATTTCTCTTAGTACTTTAATTTTTGTTTAGTAGTATGTTAATAAGGCCAAGGTTGATTGATTATGAGAAAAATGTAAATTTGCTTTATCACTAAGCATTGCATGAGGGCATGGCAATGGTTAAGTGTAGGGGATTTGATAGGTGTGAAAACACCCATCCTTTTACCACTTATTTCTGGCTAAAACAAGACCAAAACACGTATTTAATATCATTTGTTTGGAATTATGCGTGGTTTTTGTGTTTATTGTGTTTTTAGAGTCAACCGGGTGAATATTGAAGAAAACATATGTTAGCCTCAAAATATTGAGCCAAACAAGAATGCTCGGTCATATGTTTATTATGTATCGTATTTTAGAACGTTGTAATAGGTAGTATATTAGTCGTGTTATTACGGGCTTAACTTTAAGCTAAGGTTCATTAATAAGTAACCAAAGCCCAAAAGGAAAGCCCGACCCATGATCATATAGCCCATTAAGCTACATGTAAGCAAAGGCTATATAAACCCTTCCTAGCATGTTAGGAAGGGTGTTGGTCATTTCATTTTATCTCTAATCTAATATTCCACAAGTTTCACCAACCATTTTTCTCTCTACTTTCTCTCACTACTTTCTCTCTCTAGAATTCTTCTCATATCTACCTTTCTTCTTTAATTCGTGTATAACATCACATATATTAGGGACAATAATTGGTATCAATCGCCATGGAGTAGTTTTGTGATTGGTTGTTGTGTTTTCATATGATTCGTGTGATTTAATCCATAAATCATCTCGAATTCGAATTTTTTTGTGTTTTTCGTGTTCTATCTCTTGCTACAAATCTTCTATATACTTGTTGTAGAGATTTGGTTGTTTTGGTGTGGTTAAAAACACGATCTTGTTGCCTAAAAGTTGCTATAATCGTTGCCTAAAAAGTTGGAAAAACAAAGTCCCTTATTGCGACAGCTTGAATTTCGGAAAAGGTAGTACGGTTTCGATCGCAATAACCCTAGGGTTTTACTTTGCGATCAGTATTGCGATAGCCCCTTATTCCGATCTGAACATTCCGATCGTTATTGCGATCTGGATTGCGACGGATTTAAGGCAATCTTGAAACGTTACTCTGCCCACATTGCGACAGCCACATTGCGATAGGTACACATTCCGATCTGGGATTTCGATAAGTACACATTGCGATCTGAATATTCCGATCTGGGATTTCGATATGTACACATTCCGATCTGGGATTTCGACAGGTGCACATTGCGATCTACAGGACATTCCGATGGCACATTCCGATGGACATTCCGATGACATGTTTAGCCAAATTTTTGTTTGAGTATTTTTTAGACTGAGCCACCATCTAGACTAGTTCCGGAACGTAGTTTACACGAAGATTAAACAAAAAAAGAAAAAAAAAAGAGTTAAAATATTTAGGTCTAGTAAAATCAAATTTTTTCCATACTAGTTTTAGGACATTTCTAGCTCAATTTCAAAATTTGGTGATTACAAATTTTTTAGGTCTACCGTTTTGTCGGACTGAGGAATTTATTATCGGGCTGAAAAAAAAAATTGCAATTTTCGGAATTTCAACAACCAAACAATCACAACACAACTACTTAAGATCCACATTCGATTCATCATTTCAGAGAATATTGAGATGGATTCTACTGCCGAATATCGTGTGACGAACAACAATATAATGGTGGCAGGTAACAAGGAAAGACCACCAATGCTTGTGTCTGGTCGATATGATCAATGGCAATCCCGTTTTATACGTTACCTTGACACAAAACCTAACGGTGATGCTTTAAGGCAATGTATTTTGGAAGGACCCTATAAACTCTCAAGGATTCAAGTTCCTGCAGTACCAGCCACAGACACAAGTGACGCACAACCCGCATATGAACGTGATGAGAAGAGGACCGACCTCACCCCAGAGAACCGTGCGTGGTTTGATGCAGAGAAGGAAGCAATCTACTTAATTCTCAGTGGCATTGGAGATGAAATTTACTCTACGGTTGACGCATGTCCTACTGCTCAAGAAATGTGGACGGCCATTGAAAGACTGCAACAAGGTGAATCACTTAACAAACAAGATGTGAAAACTAAGATGTTTTGGAACTTTGGCAAGTTTACATCAAAGGATGGGGAATCAATTGATTCTTATTACTCCCGATTCTACAAAATGATGAATGATATGACTCGAAACAACTTGCAAGTTTCCACCATGCAAGTCAATGTCCAATTTCTACAGCAACTTCAACCAGAGTGGACACGGTTTGTCACCTTGGTCAAACAACAACAAAAGTTAGACGAAGTTTCGTATCACAAGCTCTTTGACATCTTGAAACAATTTCAAAATGAGGCAAATGAACTTCGAGCTGAACGAGTTGCAAAGATTTCCAATCCACTTGCTTTGGTGTCTACCACTCAACATTACCCAGATTATCACTCCCGTACTTCAAAGACCTACTCTACTCAATCATCATCACCACGATCATCTATTGTCTCTAAGTCACATGCTCCAACACGATCCCGAGGCAAAGAAGTTGCCAGAGCACCATCACCCATACCTGAGAAATCATCCGAAGAGGACAGTGATGAAGAAGTAGCTCAAAGGGATAGGGAATTCAAGCAACAAATGGCTTTCGTTATGAAGCAATATAAGAAAATCTACAAACCCACCAACAACAACCTTCGAACATCTTCAAACTCGAGGAACACCCATGCACAGAGTCCTCCAAGGTATGACACACGAAGACGTGCTGAGAGTCCTCCAAAGTATGATCGACAACCCAAGTATGATAATCAGAGGGTGGCTACTGTTGTTGGAAATCGGGAAACTGTTGGGACTCAAGTTGTGCAACAAAGTGGGATTCAGTGTTTTAACTGCAGAGGTTTTGGGCATTTGGCTAAGGAATGCAGGCAGCCAAAGAGGGTTAAAGATTATGGTTATCATAAGGAAAAGATGCTGTTGTGCAAGAAAATGGAAGCTGGAATCAAGTTATCAGCTGAGGAAGGAGAAATGCTTGACGACACAGATGATGAACTCTCCGACCAAGAACTCGAGGCACATTATTCATACATGGCAAAGATTCATGAGGTCCTTAACGTCACTGAAGATGACAATGGTCCTATCTTTGATACCGAGCTAATTGATAAGGTACAAGATTACTGACACGTGTTTGGTGACACGTGTATGATGGAAACGGTGGATAGCAATACCACACCCGATTCATCAGACATGTGCAATAATGAGTTTGAGGATGATCAACATGCAAATGAGTATGATGACGAGGAGCGTGTCGCGCTTGCTAATTTAATTGCTAGTTTACAAAAAGATGTCAATGAAAATAGAAAGAATCAAAAGCAATTAAAGAAGGCAAACGCAGCGCTCACTCAAAACTTTGAAGAATGCAAAGCCGCTCTTATAAAATCTAGTGAGACTATTGATAGTTATAGGGCTGAGCTTCTTCAAAAGACCAACGAGCTTGAGGGGTACAAAAGTCGTGTCATCAACGTTAAAAAGGACGATTTTGAAAATAAATACAATGAAGCTCTTGCTTTGTTAACTAAAGAAAAACCTCAATTTAATGTTTTATTAAGTGATGAACATCAAAAAACGTACCTTGCCACAACAAAAGTTAATGAACTTGAACAGAGGATTTCTATGAAAACCACCGATTCTGCTAAAATTCTTGATGAGAAGAAACAAGAGGTTGAAACATTAAAACAAGATTTCAAAAATAGACAAAGCAAAGATACTGAAAAAGTAAAGGATCTCGAAGAACAAGTCGATTTTTTGAAAAAAGTTGTTTATAATACACATGACTCTATTCAAACCGTAAGAATGATAGCACCTCGGTCGTTTTTCAAAGGTCAACCTAGCTTTGCCACCCCCAAGTACCTCGAACAAGCTCAAGCTGCAAACCCCCATTTATATCTTGACGAGTCCGAATGGACCAATCATGATTGCCCTGTAGCTAACCTCGATAGTGAAGAGACGTCCCTTTGGGATGAGGAGAGTAGATCACCAGTCAATAAAGATTTTGTGAAACCATATAACTATGCTTATGAAAACAGTCTTTATGGTCTTTTCACTCCACAAAAACAGAAGTCTCGTGAGGAATTATTTTTAGAATGCAAACAAAAAAGAATTCAATGGAAAAAAAGCTTTTGCCACTAAGAGGAAAACTAATGTTTTTAAATATATTAACTATTTGCCTCTAGATGCTTCTAAAAGCAAAAGTAGAAAAATACTTGGTTTTCTTAAACACCACGTTAATAATGTTCAATCAATTGTTGAAAGCGATTGGGAGAAACGTCAAAAGGATAAGTGGAAAACAGAGATTCCTCACGACATAACTGTGCTTGTGAAAGAACTTTTAATACCAAATACGAAGATAATAAAAGAACATGTTCTTGAGTTTGAAAATTTAATTCAGTCTGAAATGTTTGATGATTTGAAATATGTTGAGTCTCTTGAAAAAGAAATTGATGACCTTCAAAATGACAAATTAGAATTTTCAAACGAATATGATCTACTCTTAGAAGAATGTCTCTCCAAAGATATTTTGTGTGTTACTCTTCAATCTTGTGCTGATATCGATGAATATTCTGATGTTGCATGCAAATATCTTGATAAAATCAAAGAGTGTCAGCGTCTTGAACTTGAGCTTTCGAAACATAAAGAAAATGTTGATAAAAAGGCTTTTGAGTTACTTCAACACAAAACTGATTTCCTTCAAAAACATTGTCATTCTCTTGAACTTGCTTTGCAAAAAGACGTTGGTAGTTTTCCACATGCTAATAAATTGCAAGAAAAACTTTCCCAAACGTTTCGAGAAATGAACGAACAGAATTTGGAAATTAAAGGGTTGAAAGCTCAGTTACAAGACAGGGACAGAGAGATAGCAGAGTTGCAGAAACTCATTGCTAAGATGGGTGGGAAGATTGTGGAACCTAGTGTTAAGAAACCTGTTGTAAGACAACCCAATGCTCAAAAAGTGACTAGACCCTCTGTCTTGGGAAAACCATCTGTTTTCTCTAATTCTGCATTTGCAAAACCTGCGTTTGCCCCCAAGACGGATGGGAAGGATAGGTTACCACAAAACACTCTCAAAACAAATATTCGATCACAAAGCATTAAGAACACAAATGTGGTTAAACCAAGGATGTATAGATTGAACACTAAACCCACACAAAACAAAGAAAGTCAATCACCTCAGACTTCTAGAAACACTAATAGACGTGTGTCTTTTACTACAGGAGTAGTCCCCACTGCTAGTGTTAGCCGGCCCCAGCTTAAGAGCACTCGAATGAATGAAAAGGTCTGGCAAAACAAAAGTCAAGGGAAGATGAAGGAAGTAGAAGAACACCCTAGGATTTTCAATGTTTCTAAGAATAAAACGTCTGTAATAACGTGTAATGACGATTTGAATGATTCGACTTTGAATGCTATGAAAGTTAAGTTTGTTTGTGTGAAATGTGGAAAGTGTGCTAATGCTAATCATGCTATGTGTGTTTCGAATAATGTCAAAGGCGTAGAAACTAGAACTAAGAAGCAAACTGTGATGCCTATTAGTGCTAGAAAACCCAAACGCAAAGTGAACCATTCTGGTGCAACCCCCCCTAAGAAAAGTATTGCATCAGACTCCACCACTAAGAACCCTAGAAGCATAATTAGGGAATTATATGAGTCTGCTAGCAAGCCTTGGAAATGGTGGTTTGCTAATCAATGTCCTCCAGGATATAAATGGATGCCTAAGGTTAGGACAGAAAATGTGACTACGAGCGTTAGTGTGCCTCTAAGTGATGAAACTAGGGAAACTAATGAATCGGAAATCACAACTAACATGGAATCCAATTTAGCAAATGCTCCATCGTGTTCTAATTCTTCTGCAGGTGATCGAAGTAATTCTCTTCATAATGGACTCCGGATGCACGAAGCACATGACGGGGAATCTCAAGCTTCTAATTAACTTCGTAGAGAAGTTCCTGGGTATGGTCCGATTCGGAAATGATCAATTTGCACCGATCCTAGGCTATGGAGACTTAGTTCAGGGGAATATCACTATCAAAAGGGTTTACTACGTCGAAGGGCTCAATCATAATCTTTTCTCGGTTGGTCAATTCTGTGATGTAGATTTGGAGGTTGCTTTTAGAAAGAAGACATGTTTTGTTCATGATTATGATGGGAATGACTTACTTACCGGAACACGGGGTACTGATCTCTACACTATTTCACTACAAGACTCCACATCTTCAACTCCAATCTGTTTCATGGCTAAAGCTTCAACGACTCAAGCTTGGTTATGGCATCAACGTTTATCTCATCTTAACTTTGACACCATCAACTTGCTTTCCAAGAAAGATATTGTGCGAGGCCTTCCTAACTTGAAATTCATCAAAGATCATCTTTGTTCTTCTTGTGAGCTTTGTAAAGCTAAACGGAGTAGTTTCAAGACAAAGACTACACCGAGCTCTAAAGGACGGTTAGATCTTCTTCATATAGATTTGTGTGGTCCTATGCGTGTTCAAAGTATCAATGGGAAGAAATACGTTATGGTAATTGTCGATGACTACTCCAGGTACACATGGACTCACTTCTTGAGATCCAAGGATGAAACACCCGATGTTCTCATCAACTTCCTTAAAGTGATACAACGTGGTCTTCAAGCTCAAGTTAAAGTGGTTCGTACTGACAGAGGTACTGAATTTTTGAATTCAAAACTGAGAAACTATTTTGAAGCTGAAGGAATTGAACATGAAACATCTATTGCTCGAACACCCGAACAAAACGGCGTTGTTGAAAGACGAAACCGTACTTTAGTTGAGGCTGCTCGAACATTATTATCCGCTTCAAAACTTCCACTATACTTTTGGGCCGAAGCCGTGTCAACCGCATGCTACACACAAAACCGCTCCTTAGTTATCCCAAGACACGAAAAGACACCATATCACATAATTAATGATCGCAAACCTTCACTCAAACACCTTCAGGTTTTTGGATGTACGTGTTACATTATTCGAGATGGTGAAAATTGTTGATCCCAAAGTCAGATCTTAAACCTTAATAGCTTGTTTAAGGGTTGTGATAGAGAGAAAGAATTCAATCTAACACTAGAGAAACTTTGCAAAGCAAAGTAACTAAACAAGATGCGGAATGTAATGTTTAGCACAAGAACAAATAAGATTCAAACGTTGCACTTTAATATATCAAAAGATATACGAATACCCAAAGTGGTATTAGGGTTTACAAAACCTTAAAGTAATAATAATGAAAAACGAAATGAGAAAGACACACATTGCATGCTAACCTAATGAGTCCTTTTATAGATGCAAGGACCCACGTACAAGATCACTACTAACAAACTATGGAAAGTATTAAGGAATAATAACTGAAACGCGTAAATATCTATTCCATGTTTATCTTGACAGCAGGGCCTTTGACTTCAGCAGGGGAACGGATCCCCCTGCCTTTGTTATTTAGCAGGGGGAACTTACTCTAGCAGGGGTATGAATAATCAACTAGCAGGGGAAACAAACAAGCATAGATTTATTCCCAACAATCCTCCCCTAAACTTGTGCTTTCCCCTAAAGACAAGTTTCTGAATAAATGCTAGTTGATGAGGATGCTTACAAACTCTCTGGCCAAATCTGACTATGAACCATTCTTACCAGATCATAAGCAACAGGCTTTTTGGCATCAACAATTAACTTAGCCTGTGCTAACTTCTTCAAGGTTTCCTGAGAGAAAGGATAATACCTGTGATTGAGTAAATAAACACTTACACCTTCCATTACTACCTCATAAACCCCAGAATTGGTAAACAGCTTCCAATACACCAAATCTCCTTTATTCACTGCATCAAATAGAGGATCAAATAATTCATGCTCATACATTCTATGCATGCACTACCAGATTACCCAATCCTTCTCAACACCATCCATGGTAGGAGGTTTTGCAGCAAACGTCTTCTTCAATATTTTCCACAGATCTTCTAAGTCTTCACTATCCAAAATTTGAAACATGACATCTAGGCTTAGAAAAGTCTGTGCTGTATTGTCAGCCCTTGTAAGCTTCCACCAAGTTCTCCCTCTGTGTTCATAAACAGCATACTCTATGATAGCAAACTTCTTTCCAAGTTCACTAGGTGAGATTTCATCATTTTCCTGTAAGATCAGCTGTTTGTCAATTTCCTCATTTGATGGCCCTTGAGACTCTTTAGTGATTATGCCCACTTGCTCCATTCTCTTGAGTCTCTTTGCTGCCCTTTGTGCATTGAGTACTGACTTCTCAAGTACTTCTGGAAGACTTTCACCTGCTTGGTGTGATTCCCCTGCTGGGGATGATGCACCTGCTTGTGTAGTCTCTCCAGCTTTTCTTTTCTTTGTTGCTCTAGCTTTCTGTAGCACTTCACTTTGTCTCCTAAGATACTCAGCTTCCTCAGGAGTGTTGATAGTCATCCAATCCTCCACATCATACAACTTTAGAACTGGTCTGACTGCTCTCTTTATGGCTTCAAAGCTCATATCTGTGAAGTCACCATCCTTCCACTTTCTGTGCCTTTTAAGCAGAAGTTTGTAATGATCAAGCTGCCCTTTCTCTGAAGTTCTATACTTCTCACTCTGAATTTGCATTGCCCTTCTATCCAGATATTCAGTTTGATATTTGTAAACAAGGCAAGTCAACTCATACCTTTCTTCTAAAGGAGCATTTTTCAACTCCTTCTCCCATTGATCAAGAAATTCTTCAACATGAGGTACCCTCTCATCTAGTTCCCTATGCATAATCTCAACCTGCTTGAGCATATCTTTGGGCCTCATTTTCTCCATCCTTTGACCCTGCATATCCATTTCCTCTTGTTGTAGCTTGAGAGCTACTTGTGCATCATGAGCTTCTTGGATCTTTTGCTGTTCAGGAGTCAGATACTTGAATTTTCTCTTGGGCTGTTGCACCATGATTCCTTTTCCTTTATCTTTTGGATCCACTGCTGGTGCTGGTTTTGCTTTAGTTGCAGGTTCTTTGATTGTTATCCCCTTCTAAGCTGGTTGCTTTCTGTTCTTCCTAACAAATGTTTGAGTTATGTTTTTAGCAGGGGATAAACTTACAGCAGTGGGATCAGCAATGGCAGGGGAAACTTTGGAAGCAGGGGCTTCTTCTTGATTGCCCATAGTGAGCAATGTTTGAGCAATGTCTTTGGTTGCACTCCCCTTGTCACTTCCTTTATCAGCACTTTCTTTCTTTCCATGCTCCATACCAGGATATGAATAATACTCAGTAGATCCTTCTTTGGCTGGAATTTCCTCCCCTTTGGAAGCATCCTCATCTGTGGAAAGAATCAGTCTGGGCTTTCTCCTCCCCTCAAGAGTAGCAAGTCTGGTTTCCAAATGAGAGATAACCAGACCTTGCTTTTTGACATCTTGTACAAGTTGTGCATTCTGCCTTTTCAGGCTCATGCACATTTTCGTCAATTCCAAGTTTGTCAAAGGTTTCATACTGCTCTCAATCCTAGAGGGGAATTTCTCCCCTTGTTGGATATCATGGAGTGGGGGAGAGGACTTATTGATGGTGTCACTATCCTGCTCACCCCTTGAGGATGAGACAGTAGTGGCAGCCAAACCCCCAGGTTGCTCCAAACTCTTGGAGACTCTCCTCTCTGCTGCTTGTGAAGATTCACCAGGCAAGGGAGACCTGGCAAACCTGGATTTAGAACGCCTTTCTTGGTGTGGATCAGCAGGTGGTAGGTTCTTGGCAGGGGATTCAGCAGGTGGATTTATGGCTGTTTGATGTTTGGCTTCTTCCCGTCTGATTTGGTCTAGCATGATTGAAGTGAATGGAATATTTCTGCCAGAGAACAAAGGTGATGGTGCAAGTAATGTGGTGAAGAGTTTGGTTGTGTGTTGGGTTGCTGAAAAATAGTTTCTGTGTGTAATGGGGCCATGATCACTCATATTCAGCAAAACTTCTATAAACCTTGGATACATACAAAACTTTGAGGTGCTTGAAACATTTTTCACCATGCCTTTAAAAATCATTTGAGAAAAACAATACTTCCTTCCTGTTGCAAAGCAGATCAGGGCAGAAGCTATCTCACTACCAACTTCATTGAAAGCAGTGGTTTTGGGTGACAAACATTGCATAATAGTATGAATCAAAAGTTTCCAATGAGGGGCAAACTGGCCTTTAGCAAATTTTAATTTTTGTTTTTCAGAAAGTTTATACCCCAATTTTGCAAGACCTTCAAAAATTTCAGCCTCAGAAAAGTTGGTTATTCCATCCTCATCATCAAGGAGAAGGTTCTCCCTAATGGAGGCAAGTGAGATTACCTTGGAATGACCATCAACTGTGCTTTGTATTATGACCTCTCCATTCACTGTTTTGGTCATGGCTTTAGACCAGAACTGTTGAATGTGTGAGGTATAAATGCGAGGATTGATGAGAAGGGCCACTTTGAAGTACGAGGACTTTAAAAAGGCCACAGCCTCAGCAAACTCGGCTGGTTCATCATGAAGCAAAGCAATTTGGTTATGATTAGGAGCAATTTTAAGAGTCATGATGAATGTGAAAAATAGTTTAAAGGTTTATAGAGATGGGAGGTAAGTGGGATTAGGTCGAAAGTGATTTGTGGACCTGCTGGTAAAGGGAATTAAGTTAATATAGGCGAATTGAAGAGCTGTGATTGGACCAAAATTTTCAAATTGCAAAAATATCAGGAATAAATCTTGATAAAAAATTAATATATTTGAAATAAAAGGAAAAGATTACCAATCAGCGAAGAAAGCGCCTTAAATATCTTTTAAAAAGAATAAAATATTCCCTAACCAAAATTTAAGCAAGCAGGCCCAACGGCTATGAACAGGGTAACGGTATTGTCGGTCAATGGTCAAACAGGGGAATGTTGTGAAGGCAGGGGAATGAAAAATAAAAGCAGGGGAAACTTTCCTAGGGGTATTAAACTAGTCATGAAGGGACTAATGCTAACTAGCTCTGCTCTAATGCACACACTTGTATACACAAGATAGATACATAGAATCTCAAGAGTCCTCTATTCAGCAATGGTCCCAATACAAAAAGTTAATACATAAGCCCCCCTACACCAGGTAATCCCAAGAAATCATGCATACCCCAGTCACCATCCCAACCTTGTCCCTTACCTATGGTCAGTTAGTCTTGGCAATGTGTGCCACACATCTATATTTTGAACAGCAAGCTGCTTGAATAAAGAAATGCAAACACACACCACAGTGCCTCAAGGTTTCAAAGTTTAGACAAGTTGTGCAGCAGGTCATCATTACCCTGAACCCCCACTCACCAATGGATATGATCTAAGACCATATATGAGCATTCTAAGAATACCCTGAATCCTAAAGGTTTGACCTAACCTCCCCTGAAACATAGAATATATACCTGATCCACCAAGGAGAGTAATATGCACCATATGAACCTCTGCATTGTTAGTCTAAAACCACATAAAACCACTTTTGAAAACAGAACACACCCTGCTTAAGAGAAAAATTCTCTTGGAAGGGGAATAAACCCCAAGCAGGGGAATCAGTGTTAAAAAGCAGTGGAATGAAAGATATGGTAAAAGTGACTAACAATTATACAACAACAGCAATGAAGTAACCCTGATTACATAAGACAAAAATAGACATCAGATTTTAAGGAGTAACCATTCCAATACCTGCAACCAGATACTGAAACCTCCCTACCTCAAAAGCTTTTGTTAAAAGATCAGAAACATTAAGTTCTGTATCAATTTTCTCAGGGACAATTAGTCCTTTTTCAAAACAATCTCTGATAAAGTGATGTCTAATTTCAATGTGTTTGGTTTTGCTATGAAAAACAGGGTTCTTTATGATGCAAATAGTGCTGTTGTTGTCAATAAATATCTTGGTTTTAAGAAAGTTGTACCCGTAATCAAGTAATTGATTTTGCACCCAAAGAACTTGACCACAGCATGCAGCAGCTGCTACATACTCAGCTTCAGTTGTGGATGTTGCCATGATGGTCTGCTTCTTACATTGCCAAGATATAAGTCTGCTCCCCAAAAATTGGCATCCCCCTGTTGTAGACTTCCTATCATTGTTGTCACCAGCATAATCACTATCTGAATAAGCTATCAGCTCAAATGGTGACTCCTTTGGATACCAGAGTCCTAGGGTGGGATGACATTTGAGATACCTAAAGATCCTTTTCACAGCAAATAAGTGACACTCTGTTGGTGACACCTGGTATCTTGCACATAAGCAGACTGCAAACATGATGTCAGGCCTGGAAGCAGTGAGATACATAAGAGACCCAATCATAGACCTGTAGTTCCTGACATCAATGGGCTTGCCAGGACCATCCTTGCCCCATGGATGATCCTTGTCCATGGGAGTGGACACCTTCTTCCCATCAGACATGCCAAACTTCTTTACAATCTCAGCTACATATTTGTCTTGTGAGATAAATATCCCATCTTTCCGCTGCTGAACTTGTAACCCCAAAAAGAAGTTTAGTTCTCCCATAGCACTCATTTGAAACTTATCCTGCATCAATTTGGCAAACTCTTTGCTAAGCATGGAGTTAGTTGATCCAAAAATGATGTCATCCACATAGACTTGTACTAGCAAAAGGTCACCCTTTTGTTTCTTTGTGAACAGGGTCTGATCAATCTTCCCCCTGCTGAATCCATTGTCTAGAAGATATTTGGAAAGAGTACCATACCAGGCTCTGGGAGCTTGGTGAAGGCCATACATGGCCTTTTTCACTTTGTATACTTAGTCAGGATGTTCTGGATCTTCAAACCCTGGTGGTTGCATGACATATACTTCTTCATCAATGGTTCCATATAAGAATGCACTTTTCACATCCATCTGAAAAACAGTGAAGTCCATGAATGAGGCATAAGCAAGGAATAATCTAATAGCTTCAATCCTTGCTACTGGAGCAAACACCTCTTCATAATCAATCCCTTCTTCCTGAGTATACCCTTGTGCTACTAACCTTGCCTTATTCCTGACAACTATTCCCCTTTCATCCTTTTTGTTCCTGAGCACCCACTTGGTCCCAATAGGCCTTGCCCATTTGGGACAATCAACCAGAATCCAAACCTCTTGTATGTCAAATTGTAAGAGCTCCTCTTGCATAGCTTCAACCCAACTTGGGTCATTTAAAGCTTGAAAAATCTTCTTTGGCTCTTCTTGTGACAAAAATGCAGTAAACAGACAACATTGCATGTTGTCATGATTGAACTTCATGGTGATGTTAGCAATGAAGCTGTGCTCCTTCGCTGTATACCTTGTATGTCTTGGAGCTTCAGGATCACCAATAATCTGTGAGATAGGATGATCTTTATTAATTCTATAGGTAGGCTGCATGATGACTTATGTTTCATCTTCTTCCAAATCAGAATTGATGGGGCTGTTTTGATTAGGAAAGAAGTCCTCAAAGGAACTTCCAAATGTGACAGCATGACCTAAAGATGGGTGCTTGTGAGCAGAATGAAGCTCTGAATAACTAGGACCTCCACTCCTGATGATTCTGCTTCCACTGCTGGATATGATAGGACCATCAGTTATGGGTGTAGTTGATGAGATGAGTGGGGATTCTCTTTCTGCATCCGAAGTCTCATTAGCATCATGATCCTTTGTGAGAGAGGAATCAATTCCTTTAGCAGGGGAATCCAGGATTCCACTGCTTTCAGCCATTCCACTGCCTTCAGACATAGCAGGGGATGAGATTGGCTGTTCTTTTCTTGAAGCAGAGTCATCTTCTTGTTTATCAGCTTCACTAGGAAACAATGAGGGTACATTCATGTACCTCAGAGGTGACTTTTCAGCAGCAATTGTTTCTTGAGTACCTGAAATGTTAGTGTTCTGCAAGACAACAGGTACATAATTCATGGACTTAGAAAGTACATCTATATCAAAGAACCAATCAGGACCTGTTTGAACATCTTCAGGTTTGTCTTCAAGAAAGTTCACATGAAGATTTTCTGTGATTTTGCTTGTCTTCTTGTTGAAGACCCTATATCCCTTGCTGTTTAAAGAATAACCCACAAAATATCCATCATCACCCTTTTCACTAAACTTACCAAGATTGTCAATAGTGTTCAAGATGATAACATGACACCCAAAAGGTCTGAAAAAGTCAATTAAGGGAGGTCTTCCATTAAACAGCTGATAAGGGGTCTTGTTGTGTGCCTTGACTACCAAGGCCCTGTTTTGCACATAGCAAGCAGTGGATACAGCTTCAGCCCAAAAAATAACTGGAAGCTTGGAATCAGACAGCATAGTTCTTGCAGCTTCAATGAGTGTCCTATTCCTTCTTTCTGCCACTCCATTCTGTTGAGGTGTTCTAGCAATGCTAAATTGCCTCTTGATGCCTTTGTTTATGCAGAAAGAATCCAGCTTGTGATTTCTGAACTCACCACCATTGTCTGATCTTATGGTAACTACCTTCATGCTTTTTGACAGTTCAATTTGATTGATGAACCCAATGAGTACATCAGCAGTGTCACTCTTTTCAAATAGAAAGAATGTCCATGTAAATCTTGAAAAGTCATCAGTAATCACTAAGCAGTACCATTTCTTCATTATACTTGCCACAGAAGTAGGACCAAAAAGATCCATATGCAATAGTTCCAATGGCTTGGTGGTGGACATACTTGTTTTTGACTTGCAAGATGCTCTGTGTTGCTTTCCTTTCAGACATGCTGCACAAGTATGTTCAGTGACAAAAGACTTGGAAGGAAGACCATGAACCAGATTATGCTTTACCAGTTTGTTCATGTTCTTGAAATTGAGATGACCAAGTCTTCTATGCCATTTCTTACATTCATCTGCTGAAGCTTTGGCAATGAAACATGTTTCATTGTCTTGGAGAGAGATGTCCTTGAGATCAATTGTGTACATGTTCTTCTGTCTTGGTGTTCTGAGAACAATTGGAGTGTCTTGTGGCAAGACAAACTCTTTTCCTAATACCAAGCATTCAGTGTCAGTAAATAAGACAAAATTCTTGTTATCAGTCATCTGTGACACACTGAAGAGATTATACTTGAGCTCCTTCACCAAATACACATTGTCAAAAGTCATCCCATTGGTGACAATAGTTCCTTTTCCTGTTATAGTCCCATGCCCATCTCCAAAAGAAACACCATCATTGTCATGTAGGGGTACAAAGTTAGACAGGTAAGCTTTGTGTCCAGTCATACTCCTTGAGCATCCACTATCCCAGTATGCTCTATCATCTCTTGTCTTCTTTGTCACCTGCAAAAGGAAAAACAAATTAGTTTTTCTTGGGGACCCAAGCCATTACAGACTTGGATCTACCTCGTGTATCAATGTAAGATAGCTTATCAAAGACTAGAGATACACCATTAGATTGAGTACCCCTTTTGGGTGCCCAAACCCAACGAGCTGAGGCTTTCACAGCTTTTCCCCATCTTCCCATGTTCCTAGAATGCACACCTCTTCTAGCAGGGGATACCCCAGTTTTAGCAGGGGAATCCTTATGCTTGGCAGAGGGAACCCACCTTTTGTTTTGGCCTCTATTCATGTGTTGGTAAGGTCTTGGGCCAGTTTTATTTGCAGTATAAGGTGTTGGGGTAGTCACAGACGTGTTGGGCTTTGGGTGAACATCATTTTCCTTTCTAAGGGATGGAGCAACATATTTCTCAGCAACTCTATTTCTTAAGGCAGGGGCAACATACTTGGCAGGGGAAAAGGATTTTGCCCCTGCATTTAGAAGAATGGCTCTAGGTTGCATATCCTTTAAGGGATTTGCAGCCACCATCTCCATTGGTGCCTTACACTCTTGATAAGTGTGTTCAAAACTGCCACATGTGAAGCAGGGCTTGGTATTGATCACAAAGTCTTTTCCTAACTGATGGGACTTTTGGTCATTCCAATTCCTTTGATTACCTCTGACATTCCTGTACATACCAGCATATTTAATGATAGGTTTAGGAGACTGTGGTCTTGCCCTGCTCTTAGAGTTTGGATTGCTGCTAGAACTTCCTTCTTTTGAAAATTTCACAGGGTTATCAATTTTCTTTAAGCCAACCTGTTCCTGTTTAATATCCCTAATGACACTAGTTTTAACTAGAGGCTCTTCTGTATCAGCATTATTAGGTATATAAGCACTCAAGTCAAACTCAATGTCATCCTGTTTTTCAAAACAAGGGAGACCAGTCCATGACAAGTCTTTTCTAGGATAGGGAGCATGGATGTTAGTAGGGGGTGGGGGTATAGTAGCATTCATGTTCTTAATTCCAAACCCTGTTTTGTCCTTAGGAGATTGACCAATATCAAATGCCTTGGTTAAATCTTTTGAAGCTTTTCCAAATTTTTCAACAGTTTCCTCATCTATCTTTTGGTTAGCTTTAAAAATTTCAAGTTCAGCAGTTAAAACATTTATAGATTGGTTATTCTCCTTGGCATCTCTTTCTAGAATCACAATGTGATCCCTATATTCACTTTCTCTTTGCCTATACTCTCTTATGGTGGACTCTAGTTGTTCTAAAGCACGTTTGTAGTTATCAAGATCATTATCACAATTTATATAGTCAGCTTTTACCTTTCTGATTTGATCATTCAAAGTTTCAGTATTTTTCCTACAAGCTTTAGTACAGTATGAGTCATCATATACCTCATTGTCAGAGCTGGAACTTGACATGGCCATAAGTGCAAAGTCTTCTTCCTTTTCCTCAGCCACCAAAGCTTGGTTTCTTTCCACACTTTCTGTCATAGCACTCCAGTCCCATCCATTTGCTCCATCTATCCCCTGTATTGCTACCATAGCTTTAGCACCAGAATCCTCATCCTTTCTATGGCTATTTCCAGACTTAGGTCCTCTGCACTCCCTGGCAAAATGACCCTTCTTGCCACAATTGTAGCATTCAACTTTTGCTTTATCAAACCCAGCCACATCAGATGGATTAATTGTGATCTTCTTCCCATACTTCTTTTGGAACCTGTTGGCTCTCATGCTTAGCAAAGCCATATTCCACTTGATATCCAATTCTTCTAGTGCTTGCTTACTGATTTGATTCAGATCTTCATGTAACACTGTAGATCCTTGTGGACCTTGAGATGCTATGAAGGCACATGCAGTATCAAGGCTGAATGTAGCTGGTCTTTCTTCATCATAGGAAGGTCCAGACCTGGTAGCAGGGGAATAAGTAGCAGGGGCTACTTCTATTCCACTGTTCTTGGAGATTCCACTGCTTTGTGATATGAATGCCATGTTAGCAGGGGAATCAGCAATTCCACTTGAGTTGGTGGGAATTGTCCCTTTTGACTTCATTTCATTGACAATAGGTTCAAAAACTTTTAGATTATTGTATATATCATCAATATTCTTGTTGTCCAAGTCATCCTTATTTTGCCAGATTGCCTTATAGACAAACCATTCTTTCTGGAGGCTGTTCAGAAACCTGGTATTCACCTGCTCTTTTGTCACCTCAATATCAAAGAATTCCAAGTGGGCCACCATGTCTTGAAGCCTATTGTAAATAGCTCCAATTGATTCATCACCAATTGCTTTGAAAGAAGCAAAATCGTCCAGCATTTGGTTCTTCTTCTTCTTCTTTGTGGCTTCATTTCCTCCAAAGGTTGTGCCTATGGCTTCCCATAGTTCCTTAGCTGTTTTGTATTTCCTGAATCTGAGTTGATGTCTATCAGGTAGGGCCAACAGCAATGAGTTGTGAGCCCTGACATCATGCCTCCTAGCCAGTATTTCCTTATCACATAGAGCAGCAGATTTCTTCTTGTCCTTACCTTTGGAACTTTCACCTTCATCCTTGCCTTCTTCAACAGCCACCATTTTGTTGAATTGATCACCAAACTCTATGATCTCCCAGAGAACATAGTGTTCCATTTTCAGGTATTGTTGGATTCTGAATTCCCATAATTCAAAGTTTTCAGGATCCAACATGGGTAACTTGAGGTTATTGTGGTTATTGCTATTTGTGGATGAATCTGAAGACATGTTTGCTATAAGGATTTTGTTCTTAATTTAGACAAAGTTTCTCAACAAGCTCTGATACCACTTGTTGATCCCAAAGTCAGATCTTAAACCTTAATAGCTTGTTTAAGGGTTGTGATAGAGAGAAAGAATTCAATCTAACACTAGAGAAACTTTGCAAAGCAAAGTAACTAAACAAGATGCGGAATGTAATGTTTAGCACAAGAACAAATGAGATTCAAACGTTGCACTTTAATATATCAAAAGATATACGAATACCCAAAGTGGTATTAGGGTTTACAAAACCTTAAAGTAATAATAATGAAAAACGAAATGAGAAAGACACACATTGCATGCTAACCTAGTGAGTCCTTTTATAGATGCAAGGACCCACGTACAAGATCACTACTAACAAACTATGGAAAGTATTAAGGAATAATAACTGAAACGCGTAAATATCTATTCCATGTTTATCTTGACAGCAGGGCCTTTGACTTCAGCAGGGGAACGGATCCCCCTGCCTTTGTTATTTAGCAGGGGGAACTTACTCTAGCAGGGGTATGAATAATCAACTAGCAGGGGAAACAAATAAGCATAGATTTATTCCCAACAAAAATCTGGACAAGATGAAAGAGAAAGGTGATGCATGCATTTTAGTGGGGTATGCAACTCAGTCTAAGGGATACAGAGTATACAACAAGAGAACAAAATTGATAGTCGAGACTATTCATATCAGATTTGATGAATTGCAAGAAATGGCACTTGAACAAAACAGTTTAAGTCCCGATCCACAAAGACACACGACTTCCGTTCACAACCGCACGGAACTCGGAACTCAAGACCACAGCACTGAACCGTCAAGTTCAAAGCTGGTTCCTGAACATGTTCCTAGAGCAGATATGACAGTGGACACGACACTTGAAGAGTTGGAAATGTTATATGGACCAATGTATGATGAATATTTCACGGGGGAGAAACAAGTTGCATCAAAGTCTTCCGCTGTCACTCATGATACGAATGATGATACCAATCATCATCAACAAAAGGATACAACTTCATCTACTTCAACACGGGTTGTTGCAGATTTACCTCCTCAGAATATCACTTCAACAATAGATCCTACAACATCCACAACTACTGTCATTGCTCCAGAGAACACAAATCAAGCAGACGATGCATTATCTGACGATGACGATTTTCACAACCCATTCGGTACACCGGTACACGAAACTGGAGAGTCTTCTACTCGCCATCTTGATTCGTCAAATATGCATACGTTCTATCAACGACATCCTTCAACACATCATTGGACCCGAGATCATCCTTTGGTTCACGTAATTGGAAACCCTTCACAGCCTGTTCGTACTAGACGACAATTAGCAACCGATGGCGATGTTTGTATGTTCGCACTCGCCGTGAGTACGGCTGAACCGAAAAACATCAAAGAAGCCATGGCTGATCATGCTTGGATTGAATCGATGACGGATGAACTTCAACAATTTGAAAGACTTAAAGTCTGGGAACTTGTTGACAGACCATACGATGTGACTCCATTAAATCTTCGTTGGATCTGGAAAAACAAGATGGATGAAGAGAATACGATCATCAAGAACAAAGCTAGGCTAGTGGCTAAGGGGTATGGCCAGAAAGAGGGAATTGATTTTGATGAATCATTTGCACCAGTTGCTCGTATGGAAGCAGTCAGGATTTTTCTTGCTTATGCTGTACATAAGGGATTCACTGTCTATCAAATGGACGTAAAGACGGCATTTCTTAACGGTCCTTTGAAGGAAGAAGTCTATGTCACGCAACCGGAAGGATTCGTCAATCCTCATTATCCTGACAAGGTGTATCGTCTCCACAAAGCACTATATGGACTCAAGCAAGCTCCAAGGGCGTGGTACGACGAGCTCTCGAAATATCTGGTATCCAAAGGTTTCTCAAAAGGTTCCATTGATTTAACTTTGTTCACTTATAAATATGGGGATGACATTCTGCTTGTGCAAATTTATGTTGATGACATTATTTTCGGGTCTACAAACCCAAAACTTTCAAAATGGTTTGAAAAAGTAATGCACAGCAGATTTGAAATGTCTATGATGGGCGAACTAAAATTCTTTCTAGGAATTCAAGTTCACCAATCCCCAAGTGGTATCTTTATAAACCAAGCTAAGTATTGTCAAGAGATAATCAAAAAGCATGGTATGACATCATGTGACCCCGTTGGGACACCATTATCAACCACATCGCTAGATGCTGACTTGGAGGGATTACCCATAGATCAAACGAGATATCGTTCCATGATCGGGTCCCTCATGTACTTGACAGCAAGCAGACCAGATATTCATCATGCTACATGATATTGTGCACGATATCAAGCACGACCCACTGAAAAGCACCTCAAGGAGGTTAAACGGATCTTTCGATACCTTAAGAATACCATTCATTTGGGACTCTGGTATCCGAGGGAAACCGGTTTCTTTCTAACGGCCTATTCAGATTCTGATCATGCAGGGTGTCTTGATACACGAAAAAGTACTTCTGGTGGTGCACAATTTCTAGGTCAAGATAAGCTTGTGGGATGGTCTTCCAAGAAGCAGGATTGCACGTCACTTTCATCAGCCGAAGCGGAGTATGTGTCTCTATCTGCGTGTTGTGCCCAAGTTCTATGGATGAGAACACAACTCACGGATTATGGCTTCCACTTTGATAAAGTACCTATGTACTGTGACTCAAAGTCGGCCATAGCCATCTCCTGCATCCAGTACAGCATTCCCGCACGAAGCACATTGATGTCCGATATCACTTCATAAAGGAACAAGTTGAAAGAGGTATCGTTGAATTATACTTTGTTGGAACGGATTACCAATTAGCCGACTTGTTTACGAAAGCTCTGTCGAAAGATAGGTTTGAGTACCTCGTTAGGCAAATTGGTATGAGATGTTTGACTCCAGCAGACCTGGAGATTCTGGCAAAGGTGCCTGCTTGATTTATCTTTCAAACATCAACTTGTAAATATCTTTGAAAAAGCAAAATACAAAAATATAAAACACATAAAAGCAAAACACAAAATTAAAAATCTTTCAAAATCCAAAAATATTCTTCTCGACATGTCTTTCAGTATCGATAATATGGACGTGCCTAGAAATGTCGCTCAATAACGACACGGGTGTGTACATAAAGCTCGAATGAAAGTTGTAAATATTTTTCAAAACATGTCATTTCTTCTTTTAATAAAGGTAATTGTCTATTTTGGACAAATATTTCCAAACAACGGGTAGAGAAATCTATCACGGGTTGAGCTTGTCACAAAACATTCAACGTTTTGAGCTCAACACAATGGCTTGTAATTACTTTCAGATTGCAACCCGGAACTATATTCACGGGGGAGTGTACGATTTCGTGCCCTTACCCTCAGCAAAAGAAGAGAAATCTTCTTACACTTGAGTGGATTCGTCAAGACATTCAAAGTCTATGAACTCAAGTTTATGCTTCAGAAAAACCTTTCGACAAAAAGAACTGATTTTTCAAAAAGCGTTGAACACAATTTTTTCAAGAATTTTTCAATGATATTCAACATCTTTCAAAAATTGTGTGTTCAACAACTCCCATCCTCAAAAAGCGAAATGTGGATCATATCCTCACAATGACAATTCAATTGGATCAATTTTTGAGGGGGGGCATTTTAACTTCATGCAAAAGATTAACACATCTTTCTCCCAGAGATTTCAAGACTATTTTTTCAAAATATATTTTAATCAAATTTGGTATCTCTAATTCAAAAGATTTTATATATTAGAGATAGGGGGAGAAAATGTGATTAAAAATGTGATCTAATATAAGACTAAAGCACTTTCACTCCTACCTATATGTGCGAAAAACTTTCGATTATCGATGCACATGTGAAGGGGGAGCATTTATAAAACGACAAAACTAGCAAGGTGTTAAATGTTTTTCAAACACTTTGTTAGAATTTAAAGTGGTTTTCATGGTTATGATCAAATACCCACAACATCTTTAATTCACGACGTTATTGGTGTCAAAAGGGTGGTTAGGTTTAAGTCCTATGATCCAACCTGAACCGGAGGGATCTTCCCAGGGACAATCCAATAGATTATTAGAAGTCCTTAGGAAAGATGGAGTAGAATGTGAACGTAGCTGAATGCCGACTAAGTACTGATGCTAGCACTGGAACATTCACAACAAGGTGCTAGTAATGATGTCTTGGTAAGCATTGAAGGGGTTGAAGAATGAAAAAGAAATGTAAGGATAAAGGGTCTAAAGAAAGAAGCCCTCCATACAACTTAGGCAGAAACCGGGTCAACTCATCATGAAGACAAACTCATCATGGACCCAGTGATGTGAAGCACAACCCTTTCCTAGCTACTCAGGCTTCTCTTAAAAGAAGTTTGTTTTATTGTCACGGAGATCAACACGATTTCTATTGACTTTCTCACTCCGAGATAGTTGATATTGAATAGGTGGCATCTGCTCCAGCCTCCGACCACTAAAAGTGCACAAATAGAGTCTAGAGCCAAGAGATCAATCAAATCTCGTTAGGACACACGGATGAAGATCAAGAGAGTCCTACGCTATATCCTTGCGATATTGCTAGAACACTCAGAGTGATACTACTTAGTATTCACAATGATGAGTGGAAATCCTTCCAGTGTTAACATCAAAGAGCACTGCGGTAGGTCATATGCAAGATTCTTTATGAATTGAACATATGTAAAACTGAAAAGCAACAGTGGTTTGATCCTGAATTGATTCAAACTCGTTTCAGGTTTCTACGCAATATCTTTATGGTCTTGCCAGAACATTCAGAGTGATATTCATTAATATTCACAGTGACGAATGGAAATCCTTCTAGCGTCAACCTCAAACAGCGCTACGGTAGGTGACTTGTGAGATTCTTATGAATCAAACTTGTGTCAACTGGAAAGCAACAATGGTAAGATTCGTTAAGAATCAAACTTGTTCCAGGAATTTGAATTGACGACTTTAATCAAGCGGATATCTATCCAATTGATTCACTCTTTATGTTCGCAGTCTTGCTTTGAGACGGTCGAGTAAAGAGAACGGTTGGTACAGCCGCGAAACCCTGTCAAGTAGATTCTTAATTGAATCTACCTGATCACAGGTACGATATTTAATATCGTATAACGGTCTTCACCGACCGGAGGTAAAACGCTACCGATTTAGGACGAATTTCAAAGCCATTCTGTCCGTGTCTATGTTTTGTCTCGAGAAGGTGGCGTCACGGTGTACTCATCAAAGTCAATGATTCAGAAACCACATACTCATGCCTAAAGACATATTCAACAATTAATAGTGTGAGTATGTGGATGAAGACACAAGATCGTAAGATGGCAAAGACAAGTCAAGGATGATTTGAAGATCTCAAGCTTAAAGACAAAGTCGAAAGACAACGACAAAGGCTCAAAGATCACAGCATGAAGGAACAAGACTACGATTACACGTTCAAGACTCATTTATGGCGAGATTAGTAATCTCTACAAATTTCCTAAATGACCAAGGTTTATGACCTCTCATTGGGGGAGATTGTTAGCCTCAAAATATTGAGCCAAACAAGAATGCTCGGTCATATGTTTATTATGTATCGTATTTTAGAACGTTGTAATAGGTAGTATATTAGTCGTGTTATTACGGGCTTAACTTTAAGCTAAGGTTCATTAATAAGTAACCAAAGCCCAAAAGGAAAGCCCGGCCCATGATCATATAGCCCATTAAGCTACATGTAAGCAAAGGCTATATAAACCCTTCCTAGCATGTTAGGAAGGGTGTTGGTCAAATCATTTTATCTCTAATCTAATATTCCATAAGTTTCACCAACCATTTTTCTCTCTACTTTCTCTCACTACTTTCTCTCTCTAGAATTCTTCTCATATCTACCTTTCTTCTTTAATTCGTGTATAACATCACATATATTAGGGACAATAACATAGGATTGCACGGGTTTTATCGAAGAAAAAGACTCAAGACGAAGTCTATTGTCCAAGAGATGCAAAAGATTTGAAGTCATTGTGCCTATTTGAAGATTTATCGAAGAAAAAGGCTAAAGATGGAAAATTCTTATATGTCGAAGAACTCGAGTCTATTAAACAAAAGATTATAAGACGAGTTGGAATTATTCTCCGAAACTTCTCAAAATCCAAAGTCGGAAACGTTTATTCAAAGAAACGTAAAGACTAAAGAAGAAAGAAGAAAAGAAGCCCAAAAACAAAGCCCATTCACAAGCCCGCAAGCAAACGCCTATAAATAGGACTTCACTTCACAAATTTTGGAGGGAGTTAGTTTTTAGTTTTAGTTTCACTTTTCATTTTCCTTTCTAGTTTTAGAGAGAGAAAGTTCTCAACTTTCTCTCACTAAGTTTTCAACTTTCTTACTTTTAATCTTTCAAGATTAAACCTTTGTAGTGTTGATTTCATTAATTAAGTTTAAGTTTAAGCTTTTAATCTCTCATCTCTTTCTACCTTTCTTTGATTTTGGTTCACTTTTGGTGCGAATTACTTATGATCCGTGTTGTTCATCAATGTTTTCGTGCTTAAAAAGTTAATCTTTTTATGTTTATTTAAGTTCTCATACGAATAAGCTTTAAGATCTTTGTGCTTATTGGCTTATTTATATGTTTAGCTTATTTACCTTTTTAAAAGTTTTCTTAAAAATTCATCTTTTTATTGTTTGATTTAAAAGTTGTTTATTTGAAGTTTAGATAGGTTGTTATTTGAGCTTATTTGATCCGATTCATTTTAGATTCGTGCTAGTTTTGGTGTTGGCTTATTCCCATAGCTTATCACATTGCTTAAGTCTCGGATCAAAAGGGTAATCGGAAAGGGTAAAACCCTTTTCCGATCTGTGTATTCCGACCAACACTACCCCCCTTATTCCGATCGTTTGATCGGAAAAGGGTTTATGATTATTCCGATTGGGTGTTTCTTGCATAGCATTCCGATCTGAATCCCTTTATGATTATTCTGTTAGCCTTAAAATGTGTGCGACTAACGGAATTACATTAGTTTCATAGCCGGGACTTGCATGGACTAATATTGTCATATGTAAAGTCCAAGTCCCGTGCTATATAAACCCCTCCGTACTTCCATCGAGGGGTGAGGCTTATCATTTCTTGTTTTCCCTTTCTCTCACTAGAATAAAACACACACTTTTATTCTTACTTGTTTCTCTCACTAAAATGGCTAAACATCTCTTCTTTCCTCCCCAACCTCCGGATCATAAACCCGTGTTCTTAGTGAATCCATGATTAACAATTGGTATCAGAGCTAACCGGGGGTGTTTCGTGTTTTTAATTCGTGGCTATGTTCGTGTTTGTGCTTGATTCGTTCTTGGTTTGATTTCTTTATCCTTCTTTAAATCTGTCACAGATTTTGTGTCTTTTGTCCTATATGTTCTTTACATATTTGTTATCCATAGAATGTATAAAAGTCACGAAATTTTTGTCAACTCATTTTTTTATCCTTTCATATCCGTCCCCTGCTATTAATTTTTTTCCTGTCCAAATCTGTCCTTTTTCCCATCATTCCCTTCAATAAGTTTAATTTTTTATATATTTCTGGGTTTTGGTGAATGTTAATGACGATGAACAAAAAAAAATCACATGGTCTTATTCCATCATTTTCGGGGTTACCAAAGAAATGGTCAAAACCTCACTCCGATGGTGAGTTACGATGGGTGCCACTGGCTTCGTCCCGATGGCGACTTTTGGTTTAGATCGCATTGACTGCGATGGTTGAATACTATGAGTCACTATGACGAGTCGCTGCGATGAGTTGCTGCGATGAGTCGCTGCAATGAGTCGCTACGATGAGTCGCTGCGATGGACTCATGTTGCGATGGAACATAGTTGACTGCGATGGGTTCTTTTGATTGACTGCGATGGCTGCATTTACAAAGACTGCGATGGACTCATTATTTTAGACTTACTTGCGATGACTGGTTCTTTTGGTTAGACAGACAATGAGACTCGTTGACATAAGTTTTATTTCTGAATATGTTTTGACCAAACCAGGAGTTCATCTCATCACCGAGTCAACTCGGTAATTACCGAGCTGACCAGGTCAACTCAGTGAGTCGAGATAATCAATAAAACCATTATTTTTTACACCATCCTTTTAACTCCCATCAACACCAAGTATCTATCCTAGCCCATCGTCACCTAAACCCAATCATCTAGACTCGATAACTTAAACTGACAATAAAATGGATCTCAGTTTATTAAACGTTTTCTTCTAAATCTTTTGAAGATTTTGGTTCGTTTAAAATAACTACATCATAGATCCATTTTAAAAACCGACATGCAACTATCAAATCTCTTTTATCAATCCCATCTAAACTCAAACATTAATGGTATCACGATCTCAGAATAATGTTTTAACCACACTCTCATCTTCGATCAATGTAAGGATTAAACCATCATTTGATATACGAAATTAAAGATTGACTAGTAACAAGTTTGTTATAGTCTCTCCTTGTTTCGATGGACACACTAATCAAATTACTATGAAATCGACACCTACCCGAGACCCTTTGTCAAAGGATCTTGAAGACCATCCTTCTTAGTTTCATGATATTAAGCTGTTCAGGAAATAAACGGGGCCTCGATGTATTCGATGTATGTATGATGACGAGTTGTTCTGTTTGAGGAGATTTGGTATTGAGTTTTGTGATTTGGATGATGACTGTTAATGGAGTTTACCAGAGATGGGAGTTGATAAGGTTTTGATGAGATAGAGGCGGAGAGTACGATGGAAGGGGATGGGGCGGACAATTCTATGTGTGTGATTAGGATACCTAATCTTTAGGATTGAGTAATATATATCCCAAGTGAGAACCCGGTTATTAGGGAACTTAGCAAGCCCAGTTTTGATACCATTAAAGTTGATCAGATTGGGCTGTAGTTGTTGTGGCATGGGCCAAAATGTTTTGTGATAACAATTATCTGCTATCCGAATTTTCTATTGAACTGGGTCGTATAGTAAGAACTGTGTCACAGTTATAGTGGTTAATATAGTTATCATATTTTCAAGAGTTTGGCCGGGTATGATGGATGTGCGGATTATGGGGATATGGTGATTATGGGTTCATTATGATTAAAGAAAACCTTCGTTTTGAACCTATATTTTTCCGAAATTTTTTCGACGACCTCACCGCGGAGGTCGATCCGCGCATCAGTTGGGTATATGATTGATTTGGGCTTTAAAAATCAAATTAGCTAGACGACGTTGACGACTTCTCATTCTCTAGTCATTGTTGGTTCCCTAGTTAACGACACTCAATCAAACGCAACAAACACAAACAAACACGACAAACACGACAAAAACAAATAAACACCAAAACGATCCTTTAAGATTCACTTAATTGTCACAACGGCTAGTATTCGGGCAAAGTAATGTCAAGTGATTACGAAGTGGATTTGATATTTATTATTTGAAGTTGAAGTGGAATATCACGAAGGCGTCTACTCAATTCATCATCGAGCCTTCTCACCCCCTCTATCGATTGATGATTCGCTTCAGCATTAATGATTAAGACTTGATTTATCTAGTTTCCACTGTCAAGGGGTGGATGGTCGACGACATGGACAACTATCACTTAAGGAGTTTCGTTGTAGTGCTCAGTGTCACACTCACCGGGAGTTGTGGATACTTCAAGAGGTGTTCTACATCTTATACCTCTCTCTTTATGTATAAGATTCTAAGAGACGTTTCTCTGCACCGTTCTTCAATCAACACAGTGCTAAGCGTAAGTAACAAATTTGGGAGATTGTACTTTAGTTTCAAGTTTGGAATATCAGGTTTACTTCACCAATGGTCAATACAGATAGCCGAAAGAATACGAGGTTGGTATGTTTAGCCAGAGAGTACAAGAGTAGAGATGTGATCAGCAACCAATTCTCACGGGCAACATGAGCAACAGAATGTCAACAAAGATTTCTGCTTCAGACACGAATATCTCGCGATTCGGATTGTACTCGTCAAATGATGCTTCCGAGTGTTCTTTACCACCATACTTTTGACAAGAATGCTACCGAGTGTTCTTAACCACCATACTTTTGACAAGAATGCTACCGAGTGTTCTTAACCACCATTCTTTTGACAAGAACGCTACCGAGTGTTCGTCACCATCATACATTCGATAAGAACATCTCGTGATTTTGACCATACACGTCAGATGATGCTTCCGAGAGTTCGTCACCATCATGGGGGAAGAACGTGTACTTTGGAGACTTAGTTCCCACTCTGGTGTACTTAGTTCAACTTCCAGGGGGAAGTATTCTACAAGCGTGAGAAGATTTGTTGCTAATTTCTTACATGTTCCCCCAAACTCATAATCATTAAGACCTAAAATGTCAAGGTAGTAGTTACTTGGTGTGGTTTGCTTCTTCTTCTACAAAATTCCGCTGTGCACTTTAAATGTCAAAGATAGAAGATTGATCAAGCTACAGATTCTGCTCAAGACAGGGATATTGGTTTGGAGGGAAGCTGATTCAGAAGCTTCGTCAAAAAGAAGTCTATGAAGAAAGCTTTTAAAGACATGTGGTATGAATTGGGGGGAAGTTAATCCATTTCATACATGATACAATGGTTCCTCAACAAGAAAATACAAAGAGGATTCAAACTGGGGTTTAAGTTTTTCTAGAAGACTTGAAGACAACGGTGTCATCCTCAGCATTGGAAGCAAACTTAATACTGTCATATTTTTGTTGTACTTGCATTTGTTAGGAACATTGTAAGTAATTCCGTATGTCACCACATTGGGGGAAGATTGTTAGCCTTAAAATGTGTGCGACTAATGGAATTACATTAGTTTCATAGCCGGGACTTGCATGGACTAATATTGTCATATGTAAAGTCCAAGTCCCGTGCTATATAAACCCCTCCATACTTCCATGGAGGGGT
This sequence comes from Glebionis coronaria, assembly GCA_025667525.1. NCBI lineage: Eukaryota > Viridiplantae > Streptophyta > Magnoliopsida > Asterales > Asteraceae > Glebionis > Glebionis coronaria. The sequence continues at coordinate 306,353,655 of CM046881.1, read as the reverse complement.
GAGGCTTATCATTTCTTGTTTTCCCTTTCTCTCACTAGAATAAAACACACACTTTTATTCTTACTTGTTTCTCTCACTAAAATGGCTAAACATCTCTTCTATCCTCCCCGACCTTTGGATCATAAACCCGTGTTCTTAGTGAATCCATGATTAACAATTTCCGATTAGATGTCTACCATTATTCCGATTGCCTAATTTTTCTCTATTCCGATTTGTGCTTTCCGATTGCATTATTCCGACAAGGGAGTTGTTGTACATTCCGATCAGTTACATTTTTATGCTATTCCGATTGGGTTGTTGTCCAACTTTCCGATTGCTTCAGTATTCCGACCAGGGGTGTTATTGACATTCCGATCAGCCCTATTCCGACTAGATATTCCGATCAATGCACTTTAGATATTACGATTTGGCTGTTTTCCAATTTTTTAATCTCTTGTTTTTGCAAAGTTTTCAAGTGTTAGATTTATTAAGTGTTCAAGTATTTTTCTAATTTTGCCTTTAAGTTTTCAAACATTTATTTTCAACTCGTTACTTGAGTCTAATCTTTAAAACTCTTTTAACTCAACGACATTTACATTTAATTGCTATTAGTTTAAAATAGATAACAAACCAAACCCTCTATTTGTCACCAAGAACAATCATTCCACTTTGAATCGTGATCAATTCGAGGAGATTCCGAGAACTAATCTGAACCCTATCTAAACCATTGTATCATCTAGTCGCTCCAAGTCTTTAATAATTTCCTCCTTTATCTCAAAGTCGTTGATCATTCCGGACTTTCTACTAAGTGCATCTGCCACTACATTCGCCTTGCCGGGATGATACTGCAGATTTATGTCATAATCTTTCAACAGCTCTAACCATCTCCTCTGTCTCATGTTCAATTCACGTTGAGTGAAGATATACTTCAAGCTCTTGTGGTCCGTGAAAATGTCGCATGATTCTCCATACAAGTAGTGCCTCCATATCTTCAATGCAAACACGACTGCTGTAAGTTCCAAGTCATGCGTAGGGTAATTTTCCTCATAAGGCTTTAGCTGCCGTGAAACGTACGCGATCACTTTCCCATGTTGCATGAGAACACAGCCAAGTCCCGTCCCCGATGCATCACTATAGATCTGAAATCCACCTGTACTAGATGGGAGAATATGAATTATTGCAGATACTAACTTCTGCTTTAGGTCTTCAAAGCTCTTGTCTCTTTTTCAGTCCAGACGAATTTCTCCCATTTCCGCATCAGCTTGGTCAATGGTAGTGCTAAACGGGAAAAGTTCTCCACGAACCTACGGTAGTAACCAGCTAAGCCTAGGAAACTGCAGACTTCAGTTGCTGATGTCGGTCTTGGCCACTTGGTAATAGCCTCAACCTTTGCTGGATCCATCGTGATTACTTCTGCTGATACAATGTGACCTAAGAATGCCACTTTATCTAACCAGAACTCACACTTGGAGAATTTATCATACAACTGCTTCTGGCGAAGAATCTGTAGTAATGTACGAAGATGGTCTTCGTGTTCCTCCTTGGACTTAGAGAATATCAGGATGTCGTCAATGAAGACAATGACGAACTTGTCTAGAAATTCATTGAAGATTGTAAAACCCGCAAGCTTTTAACATAAATAGTACCCTTAAGATCGTACGTACTAGATTAAAACTTTCCTACTATAGCATGATTACGATTACGTGTTAGGATTTTACGTATTACGTACGTGTTAGAACACGATAAGTATTTACTACGCACGAGCACGCAATAATTATTTGACAATAATTAATCACGAACATGCGATCATGAAATCATGAGCGTATTTAAATCACGAACTATTATTAATTACGTATATATATTTATTACGAGCGTAAATAAATATAGTAGGTCACGGTAATTATTTAACGAGAACACATTAAACGCGAACACAAATAATCACGAACGAGTAATTAATCAACGAGACACGGAAAACGGTACGTGTACCCCATGTGGGGCCCCTACCCGCGGCTACAAGGGAAAGATGGGCCAAGCCCATCTCAAAATTTACTAAGGAGGGTAAAAGGAAAAACCACTACTCATTTTTCACTTTTACAAAACATTTTACAAAAACCTAAAAAGGCTCTTCCTTCTCCTTTTTCTTTCTTTTGGCCGCCACCCATAAACACACCAAGAGGGTGTTTATTTGATCTTTGATCTTGGTTTTGGTGCTAGTGTTCGTGTTTGTTCATCGTTGTTTAGATCCACGCATTCGGTAATTCTTTTAACCCTTTTCTTTTGATTTAATCTTTTAAATAATTAAGAACATGGTATGTTTATTTTAAAAAACCTAATTAAATCATAGATCTAACATGAAATTGGTTTTGGAATAAATCAAAAAGGGTGATTTAGGGGTGTTTGTTTTTTGCCGACGCCTAAACCGAACCCGAGAGGGTCTCGGTTTGGCTACACGACCACCACCGAGACCATATGGTCCCGGTTGGTTGGTGTGGGTCCTACGGCAGCAACAAGACAAGGGTAACCCCGATGTGGTTCGGGGTATGGTGTCGATTTCATGTCCGGTTCTTGGTTCTTAGTCAAGATCCGGTTCACGGTGTATGTTAAGATTATTTTTTTATATATAATCTTATGTTAAAATTAAATTAATAAACATGACATGATTAATTTAATAACATGACTTAGGTTATTTCAATTATTAAAATCATGAAATTATTAACCTAAGTATTTTTATATTTTTAGACTTATAATTAATTAATTATTTAAAAACCATGGTTATAATTAATTAATTAACATGACTTAGGTTATATTATTAATAAATAATAATACATGTTTTAACCTAAGTATTTAACTTTATTTAATTAAAAACATGATATACTTTAATTAAATATTTTAACCTATAGTTTATTTTAATTACATGAAATAATTAATAAACTATACATTATATCATATGACTTAGGAAATAATCATGAAAAACACTTAGGCTTATATACTTAGCTTATTTAACCAGCTTATTTCTAATTATGGAAACTTTCTATTTTTAGAAACTTAATTAAATAAGGCAGCTAATCTATTTATGGAAACTTTCTATTTTTAGAAACTTAATTATTTCAGGCAGCTAATCTATTTCTGGAAACTTATTTAATTAAGGCAGCTGATCTATTTATGGAAACTTTCTATTTTTTTGAAACTTATCTATTTTAAGCAGTAATTCTATTGTTGGAAACTTTCTATTTTTAGAAACTTTCTATTTTTAAAAACTTTCTATTTTTGGAAACTTTCTATGGAAACTTTCTATTTTTGGAAACTTTCTATTTTTGGAAACTTTCTATTTTTGGTAACTTTCTATTTTTGGAAACTTTCTATTTTAGGAAACCTGCTATTTTTGGGAAGTTACTTATTATTACACAGTAAGTATAATAATACATGAAATACCAGAAATACTTAATCAGAGTAAACAGAATATAAGATAAACACAGTTTAAGGCTTAAAACAGTAAAACATGGTAAGAACATATAAAATAAGCTAAGACATGACATAAAATCAGTTACGTATTAATAAGCAAATACTTATTCATGTATGTATTTATGTAGCATTAGTGGTACGGAAGTAGGATTCCTCTCAGTTCATCTTCTTCGTTCACTGGACATAAGGTACGGATTCCCGTCCTTTCAGTATGGACATTCTTTCCTTTTTTAGGATTCCCCGTATGCAGCCAACTGTTTTCCCAGTATTTGTTTTATATGTTTTTGAATTGCTTATGTTTAATTAGAATACCTAAAGCCATATACATGCATGACCAGTTTCACCTAGTTATGGAGGTACCATAACCATAACATTAGAGGCACTGATGTTATGACTTCACCACGGCGGAGTGATTGCTCGTGGCGTCCCTTCAGCTTTTGGCCATTTATTATATTTATCATGTGGGGCGTATGGGTGCATCCTAGTTACATGTTTTCAGTCAGGATTTCATGGTGAATGTGGTGTGTGCCTTGCATCCTTCACAAGGAGCTGATCCCTCCTACCCAGAACCAGTATATTAAATTAGAGGCAGCCCCTCTAATTTGCATGATGAGGTCACCCCTCCAAGTATTCATGCACGGTGGATTTTCATGACCTATATTGGCTAATGGTAAAATATGTTAACCAGTTTTCATAAGATAAACATAAGGCTTTTCAAACTATAAAACCAGTTTTATGAACATGTTCCAGGTTTTCCTGGACTTACACATTTCTGCTGCTATTAACTCTCTATTATGTTTTAGTCACTTATACTATGTCTATATCCGTGCACTGAGCGTTTTGCTCAGCCGTTACTTTCCTTTCCATGTCCCAAAACGGAAGGAACCATAGGAAAGACTCGAGCATTTGGAGGACGTGCATAGGATGGAAGCTGCTAGAGACTTCTTTTCCTTTTTGCCTTCATACACTTATGCTTGCTTAGTATTTCATTCATTTCTTTTACTTTATTATGTTTTGGGCTTATGTTTGGGAACCGATGTTTGATTCCGGTTATCCCTATGGTCATGTAATGTTTCAGACATTTATCCTTGTATGCTTTGATGACACGCTATAATTATGCGTGATATTCCATTTATCAAAATAGGGTGTTACAATTATGGTATCAGAGCCAAGGCTTCGACCTGTAGGCTCTAAAACTCGACCTGTGACTAGTGGGTAGTCACCAGAAGCTTCCTAAGCCAACGTTTGTTATTCTACGTATTGATGTTTTCAGCGCATTGTTGTTTTAACCATGATGTTTTTAGCACCTTGAGGTTTTAACCTTGATGTTTTCATCGATTATGTTGTACTAATATGGATGGACAACCGTCATTCATATTTTGTTATGTGTCATTGTTTCATGCATGACGTTCCTCGTGAATCGTGACTATGTGGACTGAACCTCAATAGTTCATAATTAGTCACATAAAAATTTTTCTGATAAGTTTTAACAGATGAGTTTCATTTATTTATGTTTCATGTATCATTGTTGCAGGGATTATGACTAAGTAATGGTTGGTACAGGACTGGCCCTATTTAGTCGCATGTGCTTTTATAAAAACTTTTAACTTTGGGACCGACCCATAGGCGTCCCCTCGCCATGTCTTTTGTTTTGGGACCAACCCATAGGCGTCCCCTCGCACATATAGAGGTTTTTATAAACTACATTACGCATTCATGCACTGTTTTTCATGCATAAAATTTTTCTCATGATTTATTGGCATAAATTTTTTTTCATGTCCCCTCATAAGTTACTATGTATTTATGTCAAGTATGTTTTCATACTGTCATGGTTAAACTCAGTTTTATGTTGATTATGTTATACACTCCTTTATGATAGATCGTTTTATGTTCGTTCATGATAATTCCGTCATCATGTTGATTACGTCTTACGCCTCTTTTGTTATTTATGCTTTCACGCAAGACATTGTTGGATTTCATTGAATTCCGCTTTCATGATAGTCATGGTTTGTTTTCATTGATCATGCTGTCGGGCAAATCATCGTTGAAATTTTGTGTAACCACACTTTAACGCTTCTCGATATAACCAAAATGATGTCTATGCTAATACTGCCAGGTTATCATGATGGTTTTCCTAACCGTTTAACCGATATACTTTCCTTAAATCATGATAAATGATCGACCCCATAACTATCATTTCATGTGCATTCCACGTGTACTCCACGTACCGTATTTCATGTGTATTACACGTACCTTGATCCATGTGTATTCCACTTGCAATACTTCACGAGTATTCGCTAGTCGATTCTGAATCAACTCAGGCGTATTTTTCAATTGCTAATATTCTACAAGATTGCTGATGCCGCTCATAACTTGGAGATGTTACTAAAGGTTGATGTTGTTGACGTTCGGAGACGCTACGAGATGCGGATGTTGTTCACAACCTGAAGATCCTACGAGACGAAGACAAAGGCATCAGAGCAAAGCTATTGGATGAGAAGATACTTCGCCATCAGACGATTTTATCAATCATTGTCCCAAATTCTTAGTTACATGTCACACGTCATTCAGTTGTCGTTTCAGTCATATGAGTGCAAACCGGTACTAGCCGGCCACTCAGCTGAATAGTTACATGAATCACGGTCATGAGAATGACCGTCATAGAACCGACAGACAGAATGATAGTAACCACTACTATGACAGCAACTATCCTAGAAATCGCAACCGAGGCTCCGACCGCGGACGTGATCAGACATACAAATGATCAGTAGTCCAACCGATCCGCCAATTCTGGCATAATAACCTAATATTTGTAGTTCTAATTGTTTCACATCTCGAGACACATGTCAAGTAATCAGTCAAGACACATGTCCCACGTATACTTTCTGAAGACACATGTCAAGATACCAGTCAAGACATATGTCCCACTTACATTTCTCAAGACACGAGTCAAGACACATGACTCACGTCTAATTATGGAACATTTCTAAGAAATTCAGGGTACTCTCCAAGGGTATATCCATTTTGTTATGCCATGTATTAATTAGGACACAAGAATTTCAATACCATTACAGGCACATCAGTGAGAAATGTCACGTTGCCGATGTCACTTTCATTTCTTTCACCATATTTCATATATTCATGACTATGAAGGACGCCTTTCGTATTCCCACGTATACGAAGGTTTTCCTTCAGCTTTATGATGAGATCCAAGCTGCTAACGCATTTACTCGGACAGACACGAGATGAATTTTATCCTAATTATGGACTATGAACAGCACACCATGCTACAATTCATAATTATGTATAGTAATGTTCAGGCTCCTGAATACATTCAGCTTGATTTTTCCATCAGGAAAATCTGTACAAATTATCTATGCTTTCCAAGCACGTGCTTTGTTAGCCATGATTGCTAAGATTTTCTAGCTGTCAGTAACGCACGACTACTAAGGTCCTTTTACGCATAACCAACGGATTATTCCAAAATTGTCCCTTACACTCCAGAAGAACCTTCAAGGAGAAGGACGGTAACATAAGATTATGTGTCGACTATCGTCGATTTTTAAACAAATCACCATTCATGACCATTATTCTCCTCCACGTATTGACAACATGTCCAATCGACCTTATAGTGTTAATCACATTTCCAAGATCGAACTCATGATCTTGCTGCCAACAGTGATGAGTGAAAGAGCAGGACATGTACATGACTGCTATTCGTGCACGACTCGGTCATGCTAGATTTATGATTTTGATTTAGTCTCATCAATGCTCTAACAGCATTATGGACTTAATAAATTGAGTTTCCATGAACTCCTAAACAAATTCATCAGCATTTTCATTGAGGATAACCTGATTTCCTTTAAGCCTAGAGAAGAACAGAAAGACCATACCTGCACTATATTGCAAATTCTTGACAAGAGAAATTTTACCCTAGAAAATTTTCCAATATCAATTCTGTTTGATTACAGTGACACGCTGAATCACATTGGTTTCTACGGTAAATCTTACCATGACTCTGCTTATGCGTAAAGGAGAGAACCCTACACTACATTAGGTGTTCTAGGAAATCCTACGCTAGGAGAAGTCTAGATTCAGAGACTCAAATTTCGCAACCTTCTATGTATTAAGTTTCTACGAAGCAGGATACAGCTACGTCCATATCTATGTACCTGACATACCAACAGGCTAAGATAGGACACCAACAAACTGGGATGTTTCATCATCTGAATGTGTGAACTAAAATGGGACAAGATCTCCATGGATTTTGGTTACCAGATTAATGCAAACTCAGAAGAAGCATGATGCTATCTGGGTTATTGCAAACAGGTTGATCAAGTATGCAGAATCCTTACATCCGCAAGGATTTTAGAACCAACAGATTGATCGGACATATTCCAGTCAAGGCTCATCTGATCACTTGGCAATTCCTCAGTTATCGAGTCAGAAAAATATTCACAATTATGCTCCTTGTTTACTTCACGTCCTTGTTCTGATTTCACGACTTGCTTTCGCGCTCGCGTTCGCGTTCATGACACTATTCATGTTCCTGATGGCATCTCGGATTACGATTTTATGTTCTTTTCTCATTCTGGGAAGTTTTGCCAGAACTTGAGAGACCAGACCCAAGTTTAGTATAACTCCCTATCCTTAGATAGACGTTTCTCGTCATATTCTATGTCCCACCTTGTAACGTTTGGCGTTAACACCATTATATTCTATGTTCACGATATGTTTCACATGTCATGTTCATTCCACGTTCCTCATATCATGATCAAGATATGTTACACGTATCATGGATCACGATATGTTTACTCATACTACACTCGCCATATCTTGACGTAGCACGTTCAAAAATTTTCACGTATCACGTTCAGTTAAGTCAGATTGTCTTGCATCGTAACGTTTCAGTTACCCTTGCACGTTAACTCTTATTTTTTTCTTTCCTCGATCGAATTTAGGGGATCTACCTTCCGTTGATAACCAAGAATTTCTTCGTATTTCAAGTCAAGGTCAGGAGGACCAAGATTTATCATGAGTGTTAATGCAAGTGATGCCTAAAAACATTATTAGTGTTAACTAATCTTTCTTAGTTTTGATCACAACAAACCATACAACACATTTAGTGTAAAACACAAAATGAATTATTTAACTAACACTATCATCAAGGTAATAATCATATCACTAACCTTTCTTAATCATACTTAGTGATCATCAAAATGATTATCCTTAAAATTTACTTTTGTTAATATGACAAAAGACTTTTTAATAAACTTTCTTTTTTAGAAAATGTTTTATTAAAATGGAAAATGAAAATTTGAAAATAGCATATTCCAAATGCTGTTAGAATATCCTTTGAAGGTTTCAAATACCTCAGATATTCCCACCCTACTAAAAGACAAAAAACGGAGCGGAGTCTAGTGGCGGTACCTTAAGTACCTACGCGGTTCCTTGGCGATAAGGTACCGCGGGGTGAGATAAGGTACCGTGCATAGCTAGCCGTTATAGATCCGTTATACTTTGTCTCCTTTAAATAGTGGGTCAAATCTCATTTTCCAGCAAGCCTCTTGGACGTTTTTCTCAGCCCTCTTTCTATTTTCTATAGCATAATCATTAGTAAATGATCACTTAAATTGTTAAGGATGTTTACATATGATTATCCTCTTGATCCCCTCCTTTACCTTGTCCAATGAGAAGATCACTCACTCACTACTGTTGTGATAAAGATGAATCTATGAGATAGTCATATTCATCATGATACCTTTTTTGTTTTAGGTCAATCCAATGTATTTATGAATACTTGGACTAGTTGTGTTCATCCAAGTTATTTGTGGATACTTGGATTTGTTGTGTACATCCATTGCATATGTGTTTGCTTGGATTTGTGTTGTGTAAATCCAAGCTACATGTGTGTACTTGGATAAGTCTAGTTGAGTTGTAATAGATTTGATTAGGAGTTCTCACTAAACTATAAAGTGATGTGGTTGTGTCTTGTGAGTTCTCACTAAACTTTAAAGTGATTAGTAGTTGTGTTGTGTGAAGTTCTCACTTAGCTTCAAAGTGAAGAGTCGTGAAGATTGGTTCTAGCTTTCGATTAGAACTCGACATCTAGCCTTGTGTCGTAAAATGATGAAGTAGGCAACGTCGTGAAGATTGGTTCTACCTTAAGATTAGAACCCAACATCTAGCCTTGTGTCATTAAATTGTGAAGTAGGCAACGTCGTGTAGATTGGTCCTAGCTAAAGATTAGGTCTAGACATTTAGCTTAGTGTCGGAAAATAATGTAAGCAATGATGTAAGGTTTTCTCCGCCGAGAAGGGAGCTTGTGGATATAGTGGAAATCTCGAGTAGGTGTACTCGAGGAGTGGAGTAGAAACGAGGATAGAGCCTCGTTGTCGAACCACTATAAATCTTGGTGTCTTCCCACTAGGTTGTCTCCTTCCTTACTTTTTACCTATTTCATTATTATTACACTTACCTATTATCTTTGCTAGTGCATTTGAATTGAACCTAATCATTATGTAACTTAGCCTCAAGTAAAAGATAGTTTTGATAAAAACCAAATTGAAAGTAATTTTAATTTGGTCACCAATCGAAGAGAAACTATTCAACCCCCCCTTCTAGATCCTACAATTGGTATCAGAGCGATGGTCACTCAATATCTTTAAAGTATATTGTACTTTGAAACTTGGATCGATCTATTGTCTCCTCAAATGAGAAGGTCTAGTTGTACTAAAGTTTTTCTTTGGCCAAAACTATGTTTTCTTTGAAAATAGGTCTTTTAATTGATAATATTGCATCCCACTTAAGATTAGTAGCCTTTATACATTTTAGATATACTCTTGAAATGTATCTACTAGTTTGCATCTTGCTTTGTGTAGGTACTCATGAAGATCAATCACTTAATTGGTTGTGGATTGAGTTACTTGCACTTGTAGAAGACTCGTCTTCATTGATCTTTAACATCTTTGAATGATGATACCAAGATGATTGGGAATGATACTAGTCCTTGTAGACTTAGTACTCATCATATTCATTGATTGGGCATAGCACTTATTCCTTCATGGATTGCTCTTTGTGGCCAAGGTACGCTTTCGTTCTTCCACACGCCCTTTGATCATTCTTTTGATCATTACTTGACTATGTGCTTGTTCTCGGCATCCTTGCCTTGACATTTATTTGTGGTTTGTGTTTCTTTTCCTTTATCCTCTCAAACCTTCATTGCTTGGATACTTGACTCACTATGGTGATGTAGAGTGAGTTAGTAGAAGCTTAAAGTATCAAGCATGATTTCCATGGTTTACACCCATACGGTTAGTAGGCCCTTTGTGGGAGAGAAAGTGAATTAATACCTTGCTCATATTTTGGTTTAGACTAAGACTATTATTGAAAGTGATCTTAGCCTATACTTGAATATTTGCTTTGTGCTTATTCATTACCAAAGCCGTTAAACGTGTCGCCAGAAAGGCACGTCTTAAACCACTATATATGACACAAGCTCTTCGTTACCACTATTTAAAGATTGTCATTAATCCCTTGAGCATTGGTCCTAGTCTTGATTCACTTCCCTTGACTTCTCTCCACTTAGTCGTTTTGCTACGAGTAGTCGTTTGTCCGTTTCGGTTCTTTTCGATCTTTATTCAACTCGTAATCCTTCATTAAAACATATTGCTTAGTGTTATGATGATCCAATGATATTCTAAAAGGCTCATGATTTAATCTTAAGTATTTTAGAAAAACTTGGTTTTCAAAATTTGGCGTTTGTCATAGATAAAAACCTGCCTCTGTAGGCGGTTCCTTATCTAGGCGGCTCAAAGGCGCGGTACCTTATCGATAAGGTACCGTGGGCAGTAAGTTATGTCAGAGCGCCAGTTTGATTATTTTTTTCTTTTTCAAACCAAACCCTCTCTCTCCCAAAAACACACAGCCGACGGTTTACCCTTTTTCCACCATTGTTGAAGCTTCCAAAACCTTCAATCACTCAAATTAATTGATCCCAAGTTGTGGGTTTCACTCATCCTTCATCTAACATCAATTAATTGTAAGTATTTTCTTTCAATTTCATCTATTTTGTTCTAGGGTTCATCCTTTCATAATTGGGGATTTTTAAAATTGAAATTGAATTAAAACCTTAATAGGAATGTGGGTTGACATGGTTATTTTACTATGATTCCTTAGGTTCATATTCATTAAGATTTCACTAAAACCCACTTGTAGAACAAATCCGAATTTAGGATAAATGATTTTGGTTGAATGATGGATTTGAGATGAACCCATGAACAAGTAGGTAATGACATTGTTAATGCTTACCTAAAAACTTTGTTTTGAAAAACCAATGTTCTAATCCATTGTTGATCTAACATAGATCATGTGTTCTTGGTTAATGATGGAATAGACACATTGTGAACATGAGAATGATATGGATTCAATCCTATGTTTGTCAAGAATTTGATATAACACATTCTTATATTTTTTATCTTTAATTCTTATTTTTCATATGAGTGATTGGAGAAATATTTTCTTGTGTTTATTTTGGTACTAACCATGCCTTCACAATACCAAAAGGATCATCAACTCACCAAACAATATATGCCTAACGTATCCGACTTTTGTCACTCAACTTACCTTGCCCATACTTTTTCCTCTCTTCAATCTCGTTGCTTTCATGAGGGTAGAGTTGTCCAAAAAGATATCAAGGATTATGTCTACATCAAGTCCATGTTTGAAAACATTGGATTTGATTGTTTGTTGAACATTAAGGAAGACATCTATCCTCGATTCCTATTGGAGTTCTTTAGCACATACTCCGTCATTGAAAACAATGATGGAATATTTGTTAGGTTCATCTTGAAAGATCAACTCATTCAATACTCTCTCGAAGTGTTTGGCCAAATTCTTGATGTCCCATTTGTAGGCACTTGTCGCTTCACGGATAAATGGAAGCTTAGCGCTCTCCTTGAATCCTACAATTGTCCTCCAAATGATCATGAGGAAATTGATCTTGACTTCATTGTCGACATTGTCTCCAAAAAGAAATGTGTTTTGTCTTGGTGGAAACCGGGATCATGTTCCGGCGTGTTTAGTGCATATGTTATATTGCATCTTTACCAACACCAAGTTCAATTTGGCATATTTTATCACTCAACGGATCAATTATGATATTCACAAGCCTAAAACAAACCTCTCTTACGCAATGCTTCTCACTCGCCTTTTTAAAAGGGTTGGCCGTGATTTTCCAAATCTTGATCTTTCTCAGTTTCAACCGGTCAAACGGGTTATGCTACCTATTCAAGAGGTATAAGAGAAAGACAAGATCTGATCGTAAATTCGACCAACAAGAGTTCAATGATGAGGACATGGACATGCCAACAAGTGATGGTGATGGCATTGGCACAAGTGCTCCCATTGACTCTTCGAGTTCTTCTCACCACTCCACAAACTCATTCGTGGATGGCTTAGAAGACATTGCTTCCCCTCCCCACCATTCCTCTAGTGAAGTTCTTAATAATCTCAATTTAGAGGAACTTTACCGTCAAAATCTTCGAACCCGAGGTGATTTGCACGAACACCGGGTTGAATCAAGAAAAGGTTTCAAGTTCTTGGGGAATATGATCAAGGGATTGGGCAAAAAGAGAAGGTGAAAGCTTTGAAGTATTTCAAAGAATACATGTTGGTAAACATGTAATGTTGAACAATTTTATTTTATCTTGGATGTGTATTAACTTATGATTGCATGTTTGGATTATCATTTATTTTGATCCTTAATATTAATTATGCCATCATGTTCGTGATTTACATAGCTTTGTGCATCTTTGTGATAGTTAGCTTATTAGATTATGATCTGTAGTTAACTTTGGCTTGTGAATCTTTTGGGAAAAATCTGGGTTTATCAAAATTTGGGATGAGAAATTTTTGAAAGCCCTTTGGTCGCGGTTCCATATCGACCCGCGGTTCCTTATCGATAAAGTACCGCCGGTCCTAGATAAGGAACCGCCGGTCACTATGCACGACAGCATCTTTGCTTTACACTGTTTTCTTAAATCTGTGTAAACCTTGCATGATTTTCAGTAATAAAACTGCACATTTCCTAAACTAGCTTACCTAAATTCATTATTCACCTAAAATGATTTTAACCCATTACTAGTTTGGATCATCCCCTCACCCATTTAAACCCACCTTGTTTGCCATGTTCTTCACACATCAAACATACTTCCCTAAACCTTAAACCGCCCTAAACAACCATGGTATGTACCAAAACCTCAAACACTTCCAAGACCTCCACCCAAGGAAAACACTCAAAATAAGGATTAAGGTAGCCAAGCCTAACTCCTCACCTTTCCACACACCTAAGAATGAGATGGCTCCTATCCTCATTTCTTCATCACCTTCCCCACCTCTTGCACCACGCAAGACATCATCCACCCATGGTACTAACCACTCCATTGGTTCTACCTCCTCTTCATTCAACTCAAGAATGAATGAGCTCTCTTCACCCTTCACTCCAAGTGCACCCTTGGATGTGACCGCACAACCCCAACCAATCCAAAGCATTCCTTTTGTGAATGACTTTGATGACACTTTGGTGACTTCACCATTTACCCCTCACAACTCACCTATTTCACCAACCTTGGAGAATTTACCTCCACACTCACCCATTTCCCCTTTAGGGAACATGCCTCCACTCTCACCAACATCACCCTTGGAGAACATGCCTCCTCCACCTCCACCCAACTCAAACATTCCAATTTTGGGTGTTCTACTTTCCCTCCTTTTGGGTGATCCATACTATGGGTTTCAACAAACTCATGGTCCTAGTTGTCCATGTTGTCTTTACAACCACTACATCATCCATAACCTTAGGATGGATATATATGGACTACATAGGAGGTTGCAAGAGTTCTTGCTTGCCTTGTTCTCCATGCCTCCTCCTAGGAGATGAATGATGGAGTTTTCTAAATAAGAGTTTTCAACAAAACCAAGCCAAAGAAAACTACTTATCTAGATCTAATGTTAAGCTAGCTATGTATTAGTTAGTTTTACTTGTCATTGTACTTGCTTCTTTCATGAATGTTTCTTTTTGTTGATCTATGGATTTAGCTTTGTGTGTTTCTATCCTTTTGTGCACACTAATCAACTTTAATTTGAAATTAAAATTGAACCTAAATCTATCACAACCTCTAAACTTGACTAAAATTGGTTCAAAATGATATCTAAATTATTTTGTCACCCTTTGTCAAGACATTCTTTGTGAATGTGTTGCTTTATGCAACCCTAGCATAATTTGGTGCTAATAGAGGTAAAATTCCAAGATTTGCAACTTTTTGAAAAAGTCTTAGTTTTTCCCAAAACCCAGGAAAAACATGGTTTCAAGTCCACTGGACGCGGTTCCTTAAAGTCCCGCAGTTCCCTAGCGATATGGAACCGCCGGTCCCTATAAGGTACCGCAGACAGTAAGTGGCTCTTGACGAATTTTTGGTCAAAACTTTTAAAACCCTATACCCTGTCAAGATTCCTTGTTTACTCAAATTGACTAAACATTCCTTGACACTACACATTTTGTATTCAAACTCTTACCTTGATTACATTTTACTTATACCCCAACCTTGAGATTTCATTCTCACACCTTCCCAACCTTGAGATTTCATTCTCACACCTTCCCAACCTTGAGAATTCATTCTCACATAACCTTGAGATTTCATTCTCACACTCTCACAATGCCTAACTCCTACATTCCTAACCTTGACATTTCTTTGTCACAACCCCACTCACCCAAAGCTTCCTCATCCAAGCTTTCAAAGAAACCGAAAATCTCGGTTCGAACTATTTGGGTTAAGAAGAATGAACCATCTTCGTCAAAACCACCCAAAAACCCTACCTTCTCTCCAATCAATTATTGGAATGAAACTTATACCATAAACCCCATCACCGGAGCAAAAGAAAATGTTCCCCTACCACCAAAATCCTTCAATACCCCTCAACTCAATGACCTTTCAACCTTCCTAAACCTCACAAGGCATTGTGAAAACATTCCCAAACCCATTACCCCATCACCACCAAATCCTAAGTTTGATGCCATACCCCCATCAAACGATTTTGTGTTGCATCATGGATCCTCGTGTGCTTGTTGTCGATTTCAACAAATTGAACTTGCTCATGTGTATGAGAAGTTAAATTTTCTTGAATTCCTCCTCACTCGACCTTCTATTCAAGTTTTCGTTCCGGTGGACAAAACTTCGAATGATGCATCGTCGTCTTTTTAGTCTTTTTTTTTTCTTTTTTAAGCAATCTTGGAAAATATCACTATTAGACTAGCTTATGCTTAGTGGTTTATTTTCCATACTTATTGCTTTTAGATACTCATATTGTGTGTATGACTATCTTCTTTGTTGTGTCTTTTTCCTTTTATGTAACCTTTGTGTTATTTGTGTGCTATTTCATTAGTTCTATTTTGAGTTGATCATGGTTAATTTTTACAATTGCTTATGGGTGATTCCATCAATTCTAAGCTTTAACCCATTGACAAGCTTATCATGTTCATTGGATTGAAGTTTGATTTTGTCAATTACCTCTTTGGACATACTTAGCAAAATACTTGCTTCTATTTTGAGATTTCTTCTCTCTCTCCCTCTCAAGTTACTTAGTAGGTAGTGATCATATATACATTGGTGTTTCTTTCCTTTCTACTAACCTTTGTGTAGCATGTCACCTTAGCTCACAAACTTGGTGCCCCAAGCAAGGGGGAGCAACCACCAAGGGGGAGCTACTAGCAAAGTTCGATGTTCTTCAAAGACTTGTGCTAACCTTTTTGCTACGACAAAGGGGGAGAAATGATAGTGATAAACTAGTTAACAATTCCATATTTTGTGTTTCTACGTAAATGAGTTTATCGTTTGTCGTAATCAAAAAGGGGGAGATTGTTAATGCAAGTGATGCCTAAAAACATTATTAGTGTTAACTAATCTTTCTTAGTTTTGATCACAACAAACCATACAACACATTTAGTGTACAACACAAAATGAATTATTTAACTAACACTATCATCAAGGTAATAATCATATCACTAACCTTTCTTAATCATACTTAGTGATCATCAAAATGATTATCCTTAAAACTCACTTTTGTTAATATGACAAAAGACTTTTTAATAAACTTTCTTTTTTAGAAAATGTTTTATTAAAATGAAAAATGAAAATTTGAAAATAGCATATTCCAAATGTTGTTAGAATATCCTTTGAAGGTTTCAAATACCTCAGATATTCCCACCCCACTAAAAGACAAAAAACGGAGCGGAGTCTAGTGGCGGTACCTTAAGTACCTACGCGGTTCCTTAGCGATAAGGTACCGCGGGGTGAGATAAGGTACTGCGCACAGCTAGCCGTTATAGATCCGTTATACTTTGTCTCCTTTAAATAGTGGGTCAAATCTCATTTTCCTGCAAGCCTCTTGGACGTTTTTCTCAGCCCTCTTTCTATTTTCTATAGCATAATCATTAGTAAATGATCACTTAAATTGTTAAGGATGTTTACATATGATTATCCTCTTGATCCCCTCCTTTACCTTGCCCAATGAGAAGATCACTCACTCACTAGTGTTGTGATAAAGATGAATCTATGAGCTAGTCATATTCATCATGATACCTTTTTTGTTTTAGGTCAATCCAATGTATTTATGAATACTTGGACTAGTTGTGTTCATCCAAGTTATTTGTGGATACTTGGATTTGTTGTGTACATACATTGCATATGTGTTTGCTTGGATTTGTGTTGTGTAAATCCAAGCTACATGTGTGTACTTGGATAAGTCTAGTTGAGTTGTAATAGATTTGATTAGGAGTTCTCACTAAACTATAAAGTGATGTGGTTGTGTCTTGTGAGTTTTCACTAAACTTTAAAGTGATTAGTAGTTCTGTTGTGTGAAGTTCTCACTTAGCTTCAAAGTGAAGAGTCCTGAAGATTGGTTCTAGCTTTCGATTAGAACTCGACATCTAGGCTTGTGTCGTAAAATGGTGAAGTAGGCAACGTCGTGAAGATTGGTTCTACCTTAAGATTAGAACCCGACATCTAGCCTTGTGTCGTTAAATTGTGAAGTAGGAAACGTCGTGTAGATTGGTCCTAGCTAAAGATTAGGTCTCGACATTTAGCTTAGTGTCGGAAAATAATGTAAGCAACGATGTAAGGTTTTCTCCGCCGAGAAGGGAGCTTGTGGATATAGTGGAAATCTCGAGTAGGTGTACTCGAGGAGTGGAGTAGAAACGAGGATAGAGCCTCGTTGTCGAACCACTATAAATCTTGGTGTCTTCCCACTAGGTTGTCTCCTTCCTTACTTTTTACCTATTTCATTATTATTACACTTACCTATTATCTTTGCTAGTGCATTTGAATTGAACCTAATCATTATGCAACTTAGCCTCAAGTAAAAGATAGTTTTGATACAAACCAAATTGAAAGTAATTTTAATTTGGTCACCAATCGCAGAGAAACTATTCAACCCCCCCCCCCCCCCTTCTAGTTTCTACAATGAGTGTCAAGATCTTCTGAAGGAACCGTTCCAAGAGGGAGGCCACTTGGAAATGGATAAGTTCATCCCGAACTTTTATCCGTTATTCTCTTATCAACTAGATATGTCCTTTCAGTCACGTCACGTTCCATGTCCTTTCAAGACATGTCACGTTCCGCGTTCCTTCTGCCAGGAAACCCGCACGTTCATTTATCTTACATACCCTCTTAGTTTGATTCGAGTATGTTTCTCTTTTAGTTTACGTTATCTATAATTCGGGGATGAATTATTCTTTTTAGGGGGAAGAGTTGTAAAACCCGCATGCTTTTACCATGAATAGTACCCTTAAGATCGTACGTACTAGATTAAAACTTTCCTATTATAGCATGATTACGATTACGTGTTAGGATTTTACGTATTACGTACGTGTTAGAACATGATAAGTATTTACTACGCACGAGCACGCAATAATTATTTGACAATAATTAATCACGAACATGCGATCATGAAATCATGAGCGTAATTAAATCACGAACTATTATTAATTACGTATATATATTTATTACGAGCGTAAATAAATATAGTATGTCACGGTAATTATTTAACGAGAACACATTAAACGCGAACACAAATAATCACGAACGAGTAATTAATCAACGAGACACGGAAAACGGTACGGGTACCCGATGTGGGGCCCCTACCCGCGGCTACAAGGGAAAGATGGGCCAAGCCCATCTCAAAATTTACTAAGGAGGGTAAAAGGAAAAACCACTACTCATTTTTCACTTTTACAAAAGATTTTACAAAAACCTAAAAAGGCTCTTCCTTCTCCTTTTTCTTTCTTTTGGCCGCCACCCATAAACACACCAAGAGGGTGTTTATTTGATCTTTGATCTTGGTTTTGGTGCTAGTGTTCGTGTTTGTTCATCGTTGTTTAGATCCACGCATTCGGTAATTCTTTTAACCATTTTCTTTTGATTTAATCTTTTAAATTATTAAGAACATGATATTTTTTTTAAAACCTAATTAAATCATAGATCTAACATGAAATTGGTTTTGGAATAAATCAAAAAGGGTGATTTAGGGGTGTTTGTTTTTGGCCGACGCCTAAACCGAACCCGAGAGGGTCTTGGTTTGGCTACACGACCACCACCGAGACCATATGGTCCCGGTTGGTTGGTGTGGGTCCCACGGAAGCAACAAGACAAGGGTTACCCCAATGTGGTTCGGGGTATGGTGTCGATTTCATGTCCGGTTCATGGTTCTTAGTCAAGATCCGGTTCACGGTGTATGTTAAGATTTTTTTTTATATATAATCTTATGTTAAAATTAAATTAATAAACATGACATGATTAATTTAATAACATGACTTAGGTTATTTTAATTATTAAAATCATGAAATTTTTAACCTAAGTATTTTTATATTTTTAGACTTATAATTAATTAATTATTTAAAAACCATGGTTATAATTAATTAATTAACATGACTTAGGTTATATTATTAATAAATAATAATACATGTTTTAACCTAAGTATTTAACTTTATTTAATTAAAAACATGATATACTTTAATTAAATATTTTAACCTATAGTTTATTTTAATTACATGAAATAATTAATAAACTATACATTATATCATATGACTTAGGAAATAATCATGAAAACACTTAGGCTTATATACTTAGCTTATTTAACCAGCTTATTTCTAATTATGGAAACTTTCTATTTTTAGAAACTTAATTAAATAAGGCAGCTAATCTATTTATGGAAACTTTCTATTTTTAGAAACTTATTTATTTCAGGCAGCTAATCTATTTATGGAATCTTATTTAATTAAGGCAGCTGATCTATTTATGGAAACTTTCTATTTTTTTGAAACTTATCTATTTTAAGTAGTAATTTTATTTTTGGAAACTTTCTATTTTTGGAAACTTTCTATTTTTTGAAACTTTCTATTTTTGGAAACTTTATATTTTTGGAAACTTTCTACTTTTGGAAACTTTCTATTTTTGGAAACTTTCTATTTTTGGTAACTTTCTATTTTTGGAAACTTTCTATTTTAGGAAACCTGCTATTTTTGGAAAGTTACTTATTATTACACAGTAAGTATAATAATACATGAAATACCAGAAATACTTAATCAGAGTAAACAGAATATAAGATAAACACAGTTTAAGGCTTAAAATAGTAAAATATGGTAAGAACATATAAAATAAGCTAAGACATGACATAAAATCAGTTACGTATTAGTAAGCAGATACTTATTCATGTATGTATTTATGTAGCATTAGTGGTACGGAAGTAGGATTCCTCTCAGTTCATCTTCTTCGTTCACTGGACATAAGGTACGGATTCCCGTCCTTTCAGTATGGACATTCTTTCCTTTTTTAGGATTCCCCGTATGCATCCAACTGTTTTCTCAGTATTTGTTTTATATGTTTTTGAATTGCTTATGTTTAATTAGAATACCTAAAGCCATATACATGCATGACCAGTTTCACCTAGTTATGGAGGTACCATAACCATAACATTAGAGGCACTGATGTTATGACTTCACCACGGCGAAGTGATTGCTCGTGGCGTCCCTTCAGCTTTTGGCCATTTATTATATTTATCATGTGGGGCGTACGGGTGCATCCTAGTTACATGTTTTCAGTCAGGATTTCATGGTGAATGTGTTGTGTGCCTTACATCCTTCACAAGGCGCTGATCCCTCCTACCCAAAACCAGTATATTAAATTAGAGGCAGCCCCTCTAATTTGCATGATGAGGTCACCTCTCTAAGTATTCATGTACGGTGGATTTTCATGACCTATATTGGCTAATGGTAAAATATGTTAACCAGTTTTCATAAGATAAACATAAGGCTTTTCAAACTATAAAACCAGTTTTATGAACATGTTCCAGGTTTTCCAGGACTTATACATTTCCGCTGCTATTAAGTCTCTATTATGTTTTAGTCACTTATACTATGTCTATATCCATGCACTGAGCGTTTTGCTCAGCCGTTACTTTCCTTTCCATGTCCCAAAACGGCAGGCACCCTAGGAAAGACTCGAGCATTTGGAGGACGTGCATAGGATGGAAGCTGCTAGAGACTTCTTTTCCTTTTTGCCTTCATACACTTATGCTTGCTTAGTCTTTCATTCATTTCTTTTACTTTATTATGTTTTGGGCTTACGTTTGGGAACCGATGTTTGATTTCGGTTATCCCTATGGTCATGTAATGTTTCAGACATTTATCCTTGTATGCTTTGATGACACGCCATAATTACGCGTGATATTCCATTTATCAAAATAGGGTGTTACAAAGATTATGTTTATCAAATCCATGAACACTGTTGGAGCATTAGTAAGGCCAAATGGCATGACTACAAATTCGTAGTGGACATAGCGTGTACGGAAAGCAGTCTTGGCGATGTCCTGATCTTTAACCCGTAGCTGATGATAGCTCGACCTTAGATCAATATTGGAGAAATGTTTGGCCCCTTGGAGTTGGTCAAACAGATCGTCTATGCGTGGTAAAGGATATCTATTCATGATGGTAATCTTGTTGAGCTCGCGATAGTCTATGCAAAGACGCATACTGTCGTCCTTCTTTTTAATGAATAAGACTGGTGCGCCCCATGGAGATGCGCTCGGTCTAATGAAGCCTCGTTCTAGAAGTTCTTGCAATTGATCCTTCAGCTCCTTCAACTCTATAGGAGCCATGCCATAAGGAGCCTTGGAAATCGGCTCAGCTCCTGGGATGAGCTCGATATTAAATTTCAATTCACGTGCAGGCGGTATGCCCAGAAGTTCTTCTGGAAATACATCTTGAAATTCTGACACTATCGGCTAATCCTGAATTGATGGGGATTCAGCATCCATGTCATAAACAGTAGCTAGATAGCCCTCACAACCATGTGAAAGTAATGCACGTGCTTGCAGGGTTGATATGATTTGTACAGACCTTCCGGGTACGAACCCGTTGTGAATGTACTCTGCAGCATTAACATCACCGAAGATGACTCGATATGAATGGCAGTATATGGTAGCATGATGCTTGGATAACCAATCCATGCCCAAAATCATGTCAAAATCATTCATGTCCAACGGAAGTGCGTCAACAGGACGAATCTTGTCATCAAACTCTAGGGGAAGGCTCTTGTACACATGGGTTATGTGTATCGAGTCTCTTAAAGGCGTGGAAATATTCAGTATATTCTCTAGTGGCATGGGGAGTATCCTCACATTCTTGGCATAAGCAGTAGAAATGACCGAGTGAGTAGCACCCGTGTCAAACAGAACACATGCAGCTTGACCATACATATACAAGATTCCAGTGATGGTACCTGTAGACTTGTTGGCCTGATCACAAGATGTCGTGTAAACACGTCCACTAGTAGGAGGCGGCTTGGTATCAGCATGTCCCGATGTGCCCTCCATCTCGCCCTTGCGGCAGTCCTTCATGCGATGGCCAGGAAGACCACACTTGAAACATGCGTCGCTGTCGCGGCGACATGGCCCTGGGTGCCTACGGTTGTAGGTAGTGCAAAGAGGATGAGTATATCCTCCAGCAGGTGTCCTGACTGGCTGAGAGCCTGATAAGAACAATATACATGAGACATGATAATAGGTACAAAGGACGATGCGGATAATCGTAAGATGGAATACCAGTGATAGCTAGACGGTTAGGCTGAGAACCTCTCTGGTTCTGGTCCCTCCCGTTTCCATGATTCCTGGTAGAAGATTCTCTAATGTGTCAGAATTTAGAATGATAACATGTAATCATAAGAAAAAGAGTAAGTATAAGGACCTACTGTTGTTGGAGTGTCCAACGTTGTTACGGTAATTACCATTACCGCCACGCCTATCCGTAGAAGAACGGTCACCATTTCCCTTGGGCTGAGTAGGTTGTTGCTGAGTAGCCGGCTGAGACCGGTCCCCAGTCTTCTGCCTGGAAGATACAGTTTAAAAGAGACGTAAATATTGACATATGTTGAAAAGAATACGGTTTCGTCACCGCTGAATACGAATGTTTACCTCTTCTCGGATCTCTTTACTTCCCCGAACTCTTCTCTTTCCTGCAGCATCTCCAGCTTACATGCTGCATCGGCCACTTGTGCCACCGTGTTGAACGTAGCACACACTAGGTTGTTTGCGACCGATGTACGAAGAGCCCACCTGAAGTGGTGTGCTTGCTCTTCAAGATTACCTGTTACTGCACCAAGAAAACCAGCCAAGCGAAGAAACGCTGCATGAACTCGTTGTTATTCTCCCCATCTCTCTGTCGAATTCCATGGTACTCTCTCTTCAGCTTGTCTTGCTCAGCCTTGGGAAAGAACTATCCCATCACCAAATCCCTGAACTGAGCCCAAGTAAAACCAGTCACCTAATTATCACCTCCCTTAGACTGCTTCAGTGTCGTCCACCATGATAGCACATCACCTTCGAACCTGTAGCAGGCCAACCTCGACTTGAAGACGGGGTCGCAGCCCATAGCATCGAAGATCTTCTCAATGTGAGCCAACCAGCTTTCAGCTTCACTGGGGCTATCTGTTCTCTCGAAAGCTCGAGGGCGTAGCTTATTGAATCTCTCCAGCCATGTGACTAATGTTGCTGGAGGAGGAGGAGGAGGTACTGGGTGTTGCTGTTGATTGTTGGCAGCCTGCACCTCAGCCCTGATTTCGTTCCTCAGCTGAGGAAGCATAGCTTTCATTGCAGCTTGGATTGCTACAGTTGTTCCTGCTCGCGTGTGAGAACCATCTGACAGTATAACATAAAATACATGATTAAACTGATCAAAACATAAACTATATACATGAAAAAAATTTATACCAATAAATCATGAGAAAAATTTTATGCATGAAAATTTATACATGAATGCATGATGCAGTTTTTTGAAAACTTTTGTATGCGAGAGAGTGAACGCCTATGGTCAGTTCTCTCAAAACAAAAGACATGGCGAGGGGACGCCAATGGGTCGGTCCCAAAGTTAAAAGTTTCGATAAAATCACATGCGACTAAATAGAGCCAGTCATGTACCAACCATTACTTAGTCATAAACCTGCGACAATGACATATATATGTATGCATGAAAATGATGAATGCATGAAAACCGACTGTCAGTTCTAGGAAGACCACAGTGACTACCCACTAATCATAGGTCGTGTTTTGAGAGCCTACAGGTCGAAGCCTTGGCTCTGATACCATAATTATAACACCCTATTTTGATAAATGGAATGTCACACGTGATTATGGCGTGTCATCAAAGCATACAAGGATAAATGTATAAAACATCAAATGACCATAAAGGAAATACCGGAAACAACCATCGGTATCCCAAAAGAAGAACTCATCATACATAAACATAAGTACTGTAAATGAAAAGGACTAAACAATGTCCATAGAAATGAGTATCAAAAGTATGAAGAAATGCATAAAGTAATGAAGGCTAGGAAACTTCCAATCCATATGCACGTACGCTTAAAGTCTACGAGCGTCCTTGAGTACCTGCCGTTTTGGGAACATGAAAGGAAAAATGGCTGAGCATAATGCTCAGTGCACGGATATACATATAAAGCATGAATAATATAAGCATATAAGCATAGAGCAGCGGAAAAGACTAAGTCCTGGATAACCTGGTATATCTTAGTAAAACTGGTTTTATAGTTTGAAAAGCCTTATGTTTATCTTATAAAAAAATGTTTAACATGTTTACCATTTAGCCAATATCGTTCATGAAATATCAACGTGCATGAATAATTAGAGGGGTGACCTCGTCATGCAAATTAGAGGGGCTGCCTCTAATTTAATATAAGTTTTTGTGTAGGAGGGATCAGCTCCTTGTGAAGGATGCAAGGCACACACCACATTCACCTGAATAATCTGCTGAAAACATGTAACCTAGGATGCACCCATACGCCCCACATGATAATAATAATAATATGGCCAAAAGCTGAAGGGACGCCACGAGCTATCACTCCGTCGTGGTGGAGTCATAACACTGGTGCCTCCACTGTTATAGTTATGGTACCTCTATAACTAGGTGAAACTGGTCATGCATGTATATGGCTTTAGTATCTAATTAAACATAAGCAATTCAAAAACATATAAAACATATACTAGGAAAACAGTTGGCTGCATACGGGGAATCCTAATAAGGAAGAATGTCCATACTGAAAGGACGGAGAATCTGTACCTTGTGTCCAGTGAACGAAGAAGACGAACGGAAGAGAGTCCTACTTCGATATCACTAATGCTACATAAATAATATATGTGTATAAGTATCTGATTACTGACTACGTAACTGGTCTTATATCATGTTTTAGCTTGTTTTATATGTTCATGTCTTGTTTTACTGATTCTAACTTTATACTGCGTTTATCATGTATTCTGTCTTATTTTGATTAAGTATTACTTGTATTTCTTGTATTATTATACTTGTTGTGTAATAATAAGTAACTTTCTAAAAATAGCAGGTTTCCTAAAATAGAAAGTTTCCAAAAATAGAAAGTTTCAAAAAATATACTGTTTCCAAAAATAGAAAGTTTCCATAAATAGATTAGCTGCCTTAATTAAATAAGTTTCTAAAAATAGAAAGTTTCCATAAATAGATTAGTTGCCTTAATTAAATAAGTTTTTAAAAATAGAAAGTTTCCATAAATAGAAATAAGTTGGATTATTAAGCTAATAATATATAAGCTTAAGTTTTACTGATCAATATTCTAACTCATGTGATATATAATATAGTTTATTCATTATTACATGTAAACAATAGGTTATAAGATTTAATTAAATATAACATGATTTAATTAAATAAAAGGTAATAATACTTAGGTAAAAACATGTATTAATATTTATTATTAATATAACCTAAGTCATGAAAATTAATTAATTATAAGTCATGTTTAATAATTAATTAATTTTATAGTCTAACTTAATAATATATACTTAGGTTAAAATCCATGTATTATTAATAATAATAATAACCTAAGTCATGTTGTAATTAAATTAAATAAATAACATGTTAAATTAATTTAATTTACCTTGTAATTATTTAACTTGTAAAAATAATAATTAACCTCGAAAAATAACCCGTAAACCGAACCCGTGTTTTAAACTAAACATGTCATGAACCGGACCTGTAAACCCGTGAACCGGCCTACAACCCTTAACCATGG
Organism: Glebionis coronaria; assembly: GCA_025667525.1. NCBI lineage: Eukaryota > Viridiplantae > Streptophyta > Magnoliopsida > Asterales > Asteraceae > Glebionis > Glebionis coronaria. The sequence continues at coordinate 306,327,553 of CM046881.1, read as the reverse complement.
CAAACCACTACTGCCCCACACCGATGGTGCGTGTGGTGTTCCAACCGAGACCCCCTAAACCACAAAGGATAACCCCGACATGCGTCGGGGTCCCTTGGTCCTCTCGGCCGAACCACAAAACCAAACCGAGACCTTGTGGTCTCGGTTGGTGGTGATCAAACAACCACCGAGAGCCCTTGGCTCTCGGTTCTACCCATAGCCGAACCAAACACCCCCTTAAACCATGTATTTTTAATATCCCTTGATTAGATTTATGTGTTATTTAACTTGTTTTAATAACCCATGATTTCATGTTCTTAGATCTAATAAATAATTAAAAAGAAAAGGTTTAAGAAGATTACCTATACGTGAATCAAAAAGAAAACAATCACGAACGACCTTGCAACAAATTGGATTAACCAAGATCAACAAACACCCCCTTGTGGTGGTGATATGGGCGGCGGATACAAGGAAGACGGAGGAGGAGGGTTTTGATTTTTTTTATCTTTCCGTAATATGAAATCCTTCCCTTCCTTTTTGTTAAGTTTCAATTTAAGGTGGGCTTGGCCCACCCTTGTTTATGCCGGGCCTATGTGGGCCCCACATGGGGAAACCCGTTGATTTTCCCGTGTTCTATATTTACGTGTTAACGTGTCGTGATTACTTGATTTAATTATTGTTCGTTCGTGTCGTAATTTATATTTATACGTACTCGTGATAAATATACGTAAATACATAATATTAAGCTCGTGATTATTCACGTTCATGATTTCATGTTCATATGTTCGTGATTATAATTATTGTTGAAATAATTATCGTGCATTAATACGTATTAAATACTTATCGTGTAATAACACGTACGTAATACTTGTAAATTCCTATCGTGAAACGTAAACGTGCTAAATAAGGAAAGTTCTAACCATGTACGTACGATCGTAAGGGTACTATTTATGGTAAAAGCATGCGGGTTTTACAAAAGCCTTAGAAACCCTAGAAGTCACTTATAAACTAATGTTTCAAGCAATATAACTACATAATATCTATGTACTATTATCAAATACATTATACTAATTATAATCTATCATATAAAGGAAAGGTAAATAATCACAAAACACTAATATTCACTAATCTCAAGCTAATTACAAGAAAATGACTTAAAACCAAGATTAGCATATAAAATCCATTCTATAATGAATTAAAGTCTAATCTTTTGCAACTAATTATAAAAATCAAGTAAGTATCATAATAAGTTAATACATTTGTCTTAAACTAAGTTAAAAATTATTAAAGCATAAAGTACAAGTTTTTAAAGCATAGGACCTTAAGCTTATTTAATTAACCCTAAGATATGATCAACCTATATAAACCCTTAAACTAAGAATGTAGAAAATCTAGAATTCATAAACATACTATATAAGACTTAGTTAAGCTTACATTAAGATATAAACCCTAATTACCCAAGATAGAAAGTCATTAGGCTTAATGATATAGAAACCCTTATATTAAGAAATCAACATTGAATCATTACCTAGTCTTTTAGGACAAGTCTACACACTTATAGCACTTCATTAAGTTTATAAGATTATGTTAAGACAATGTAAAAGTATCCTAATGCACAAGGTACAAGATTTCAATGCATGACTTGTAAATTAGGTCAAAATAGGTATTTTCAATCTTTAGACATGTTTACTTAAACTAAGCTATCAAACCAAGTGTCAGAACTCATTGGACATTTAAAACACAATGTCTAAGACCTAAATTAAGTTTAAATTATTATGTAAGAAGAATATAATGACTTTTACTAAGATTTAAACCTAGATCATTAGAAAACCTTAATCTACATAAGATTACTTCCCATTTTCAAATCAAGCCTTTGTTAAACTTCAAACCAAGGACCCAAATCATATAAATAGAATTTATAAACCCTAATTAAGCCTTAATCATTCACTAATCACTTTCTAAAGTCCCTAATCACCAAAATTACAAATCATAAGTTACAAGCCCTAGAAATTAGACCCGATTTTGTATTTTCCTTCCAAAACTCATTTTATACACTTTCCTTCTTATCACATCCTTGTAGGTGCATCACATCCTTGTATGCTACACATCACCATTCTTATCAAAATGTTGTCGTGACTTTATATGAGCCATATGTTCAAGATATTTTCATCCTAGAGTCTATAAACTTGTTTAGAGCTTCACTATCTATCCCTAGTCATTAGTCTATCTATGTTACAAGTTTAAGGCTAAGAACTTGGAGGCTAAGTCGTGAAATGTGTATAATAGGGGCGTATGGACTAAGCTTATACTTGCACCCCGTTTTCTCTTAACCTCCTACCCATTCTTCATATTCACTTCTATAAACGTCTTAGGACATCCCAAAAAAGTCATAAGGAGCCATTTTGGAGCTACCTAGGTAATTCTTACGCTAAGCAAGCTTTGAACTTGTTATAATGAATACCAAGACTTCTTATAATGCCAAAATTATGTTAGAAAGATAATCCAAAAAGAATTAAGTCATATGATCAATTTAAATGAAAGTTATAAGCTAAAGATGTCTTAAAACCCTAGTTTTGTATTTTACATAAAACAATGACTTAAAATCTATTTCAAGAGGTATAATTCTGGTAATATGTTTTTACTATGATTATAAATGTGTTTTGAAAAGTTTTTTTAAAATCCTAGATCATTTGGTATTTTTTGAAGAAGTTATGTGATTTTTACAAGTATAGGGACCAAAACTGTCATTTTTGAAACTATTTAACATTTTGGGGAAAAAGTGTTATTTTATGAAAGTTAAAGCTATAAGAATAAATGTTGAAAAGTTTAAGACCCCAAGATTAAATATTGATGGATTAAATTGCAAATAAAGAAACTATATAATTAAAGGGTTAAAAGTGTAATTATGCCAAAATATAACTAAAAGGGCTATTTTTGCCAATATTGACTAAATACATAAAATGTAATAATATAATATGTTTCATGTTAGTAGGTAACTTTTTACAAAGATGTTCCATCTCGATATTACGTTCTGACTGAGTGGTTGAGTTTACAATTTAAAGTGCCCTCGCTCCTTAAACGTTTATAGAATGGCTTCTAAGTATAATGGCCCGAACAATGATAATATAATAACAAAATATATGAACCAACTAATATATATATGAAATAAGAAAAGATTGAACTCAAAGATTATGACTTGATATATATACATATTGTGTGTTAACTCATATATTGTGAGGAGGTTGTGATTGGTTATAGCTGAATAATTCAAGACTCTTTAGGCTAATGTGAGTTCATAGCCTCACTTTTAAATGCTTTATAAATGATTTGAAAACCCGTGATGAGGATATATTCTAAAACTAGAATACAAGTGTTTTTGTATGTTGCCTATATGATTATTTACACTACGTTTACTGATTATCGTTAAGTCCCTTTTTAATTATGGACCGCTAATCATGTAATGAACGCTAATATTGTGAATAGTACTATTGGAGACTGACATCTCCTATCTGGGCGAGTCGCACTTGCTAGCAGCTAATGGTTCCAACCTAAGCTAAACAGATATGCTTTATTTTGCTAACTCAGGATAGTCCGGAAAACTTTCTTAAGGGAAATTTGTTGGTTTTTCTGATAATGTCTAGTCGTGGGGCCATGAGCTAGTGCAACAAGAATCGACGAATTTAAAAAGTTGGGTGTATAACATTGTAGCCCTGGAGTCGTACTTGTATTCAAATATTGTTTAAAGCCTATGAATTCACTCAACAATTGTGTTGACTTTAAGGCATATATTTCATGTGAATGAGGAATAGCGGGCTGCGGATGGTGGTGTCTTGAAAAGTTATCATTCTAGATAATAAAGCTAGATCTTTTGGGAAAACCTGTGATGTACAGTTATGTACAGTTGTTTATATTAACTCTGAATAATAAATAAATGATAACGTAAATATTTATAAAATGTTTTTGAGCATTTTCTATTATTGTGACTATGGTACTTTGATAGTAATATCCCAAATTAGCTTCCACTGCCATAAGGTAAAATGGGGGTGTTACACATCTCCCTCACTAATTACTCGTCATGTCATACATAATCCTCCACACAATACTCCACTACCAACACCTATAGTTGGCCCACCAACACCAACACCAAACCACAGCCATCTTACTCCCAACCCAAACCATTCTAGTGGCTAACGATCATTTAATGGCCCACCACTGAGTTTTTCTCCACTTACCTCGGCACAGTCTGCACATCACCCTACATCATCCATGACCCATGCCCTATCTACAGACCTAGTTCCAACCGAAACCCAAACCTAAACTCGGACCACCCCATAACCCATCACTAGTAATCCACCTACCCGAACACACCATATGATCACTCGAAATCAATATGGCACACGTAAGACTACTCAGCTTCTAAACCTTCATGTTTCTCATATATCTTTGATACCAAAATCCCCGTCACTTGCTTTATTTGATCCGCACTGGCGGGATGCTATGTATGATAAATATAATGCTTTAATTAAAAATGGTACATGGGTTCTGGTTCCAAGACCTCTTAGTGCCAATATTATGCGGTGTTTGTGGTTATTTCGACATTAATTTCATGTTGATTCATTGAGTCGGTGTAAATCTCGATTGGTTGCCAATGGTAGTAGTCAATGTTGTCCCTTGATTTATGATGATGGATTAAAGAAATAAGGAAGAAAATAGATGTATTTTAGACATAAAAAGTAGTGAGAGAAAGTAGAGAGAGATGATAAGTATGTGAGGTTAGATCAAGAATAATGAACAGCCAACCTCTCCTAGCATGATAGGAAAGGTATTTATAGCCTTGACTAAATGTGGCATAATGGGCTATATGTTTGATTAGGCCAGGTTTGAATAAATTCTTAGTACCTTGAAAGAGGCCTTTTAAGCTAGCTATCAAGCCCGTATTATCACAACTATTATACTACCTATTACAATGTTCTAATAAACGATACATAATTAACCTATGACCGATTATTCTTGTTTGACTCAATATTTTGAGGCTAACAATCTCCCCCAATGAGAGTTCATTCCCCTTCGACATTTGTAGATTTATAGAGATTGCTAATCTTGCCATATCTGAGTCTTGAACGTATAATAGTAGTCTTGTTCCTTCATGTTGTGATCTTTGAGCCTTTGTAATTGTCTTTCGACTTTGTCTTTTAATTGAGATCTTCAAATCATCCTTGACTTGTCTTTTCCATCTTGTAATCTTGTGTCTACATCCACATGCTCACACTATTCATTATCTTGAAAGCTTGCTTTGATCATCAGAGTTGTGGTCGTCTTTAGCGTTCTTGATTGTGGAATATGTCTTTAGGCATGAGTACGTAGTTTTGAACCTTCGACTTTGCTGAGTACACCGTAATGCCACCTTCTTGAGACAAAACATAGACACGGACTAAATGGCTTTGACATTCGTCATAAATTGGTAGCATTTTACCTCCGGTCGGTGAAGACCATTAGACGATATCAAATACCGTACCTGTGATTAGGTAGATTCAATTAAGAACCTCTTTGACAGGATTTCGTGGCTGTTCTAGCCGTTCTCTTTACTCGACCGTCTCAAGGCAAGACTGCGAACATAAAGAGTGAATCAATTGGATAAATATCCGCTTGATTAAAGTTGTCAATTAAAATTCTTGGAACAAGTTTGATTCATAAAGAATCTTACCATTTTGCTTTCCAGTTGACACAAGCTTGATTCATAATAATCTCGCAAGTTACCTACCGTAACGCTGTTTGAGGTTGACGCTAGAAGGATTTCCATTCGTCACTGTGAATATTAATGAATATCACTCTGAATGTTCTGGCAAGACCATAAAGATAATGCGTAAAAACCTGAAACGAGTTTGAATCAGTTCAGAATCAAACCACGGTTTCTTTTCAGTTTTACACATCTTCAATTCATAAAGAATCTTACACATGACCTACCGCAGTGTTGTTTGATGTTAACAAAGGAAGGATTTCCACTCATCATTTTAAATACTAAGTAGTATCACTCTGGGTGTTCTAGCAATATCGCAAGGATATAGCATAGGCTTCTCTTTATCGTCATTCCGTGTGTCCTAACAAGATTTGATTGATCTCTAGGCTCTAGACTCGATTTGTGCACTTTTAGTGGTCGGAGGCTAGAGCAGATGCCACCTATTCAGTATCAACCAACTCGGAGTGAGAAAGCCAATAGAAGTCGTGTTGTTCTCCGTGACAATAAAACAAACTTCTTTTGAGAGAAGTCTGAGTTAGCTGGGGAAGGGTTGTGCATTACATCACTGGGCCATTATGTGTTGTCTTCATGATGTGTTGACCCGGTTTCTGCCTAAGTTGTATGGAGGGCTAATTTCTTGTCACCCTTTATCCTTACCTTTCTTTTTCATTCTTCAACCCTTTCAATGCTTACCAAGACATCGTTACAAGCACCTTGTTGTGATTGTTCTAGTGCTATCTTTAGTACTTAGTCTGCATTCAGCTACGTTCACATTCTACTCCATCTTTCCTAAGTACTTCTAATAATCTATTGGATTTTCCTTGGGAAGATCCCTCCGGTTCTGGTTGAATCATAGGACGTATGCCTAACCACCCTTTTGACACCAATAACGTCGTGAATTAAAGATGTTGTGGGTATAAGATCGTAACCATAAAACCATAAACTTTCAAGTGGTTTCAGGAAATGCTCCCCCTTTACATGTGCATCGATAATCGAAAGTGTTTCGCACATGTAGGTAAGAGTTAAAAGTGCTTGAGTCTTGCTAAATAGATCACATTTAATCACATTTTCTCCCCCTATCTCTATTATATAAAATCTTTGATATTAGAGATACCAAATTTGATTAAAATATATCACAAAAAATAGTCTTGAAAAACTTCAGGAGAAAAATGTGTCTTAACAAGATGAGTTTTCGAAACGCCCCCCCTCAAAAATTGATCCAATTGAATTGTCATTGTGAGCTATGATCAACATTTCTCTTTTTTATGGTAGGAGTTGTTGAACACTAATATTTGTCTTTATAAGTATAATCGTCTCGGTATCTAATCGAATTGATATAACTTTTCAAGTTTGACTTTATTGTTTTTTGTTATAAAATCTTGATTGGTTTTTAAACTACTTGCACACAAAACATGTAAAAAGGTAAGAATACTATGTATATGTACTATCTAAAAACAAGTAGCAAGTACGAAATTTAAATGCACAAAAAATTACAAAAATGTAAAAACCAAAATACAAATTTAAACTACTAATATAAAACGTAAAATATAAATGCACTGGAAACGAGAAAAAAAACAATGAATATAATTTCCTAATATACTAACAGGCCTATATTAATCTAAAAGTTAAATGGTCCTAAATCTAGAACTACACTTAATAGCACTAATACTAAAAAGTTTATACCAAAAATAAACTCAATTCATTTTAACAGAAATCCTAATCAACTAAGCTAGCCAATCATGTTTTCAAGCCCAACAACTAATAAACGTCCAAAAAGATTAACTAGACTAGTGGGCAAGATCTAAATTTTGATATAGAGTATTAAAATGAAGGACCAAACATGCGAATTCGATAAACTTTGACAAAAAGCAATGCATCTATCATATTCAAGATTACTGATCCAAATATAATATGTAGCTATTCACTCCTAATTATTTTTTCTAATGGAGAATCCATTCCACTAACTGATCTAGACTTAAGCTACCAATATAGCACCTCAGCAACTTTATTTAATCAAACTGTATGAAAACTATTAACCTGTTTTACTTTTGATATAATGCGAACACATGAGTTTGACTACGACTGGATACTAATGCTACTTATTTCAAAACCCTTATAACTGCTTAAAACTCACATCGACTAAATTCCAAGTTACAAACAAAGTTCAGTCAGTAAATTCCTATGCCAAACACCAATTAAACGAACTTGAATCAAAAAATGCAATCTAGATCATAGATGAAATCACAAAACCAATAACCAATAACAACGCTTAATAACAAACACATATTGCAATCGAGAAACACTACGATACTAAACAGTAACTAATCTAAAGAATTGTATAAAATAGAAACACGTGCTTAACCTATTGAATCTGACGCCTCCATTGTGGGTGTAGGTCAGCGCTGAGCTGCCTTGTTCTCTACTCTTGATTACGCCAGTATTACAAACCTTCTAACCTCATCACAAATTGACCAGCTCACCGACAGTAAACTATTAGTAGCTTATGTAATCAGCTACTCCAAACGAACTTGCAGATTCGAGATCTACCACCAAAATCCAGCATAAACAGAATGAAAATATAACAACGTGAACTTCTGAACTTATGAAATCTCTACTTTTACTTGATTGATTAGAACTTAAAAAGATTATCGAAAATATTTTCCAAAACTCTATATAGCTTTTGACTAACAGCTTATTGAAAAACTTAGTTCGGATAAACTGAAGTCAGCTAATGATGGATCAACTACCAAAGTACTTTGAAAAACTGAGTTTCTATGTCCTTATAGAGATAATGAATTAACTCTCATATACTAACTACCAAATTCTTCTTAACTGATTTAAGTTTGAACAAAACAAAGTTCATGACAACATAGAAAGTAAAGATTGATGTAGAATTGTAAATCTATGCTTATGTTTTTAGAGAGAGAAAGAGATAGAGAGATGGTAGATTACACACACACTTAGAGAGAGAAAACCAATGTTTACTATGTGTAAATTATGAAACCACACACCCTCTCCATCAAAGGAGAGGGTTTATATACCCAAGCCTTGTGATGGGCTTAGGCTTACAATGTTGGGCTGGCCTACACATGTTGTAGGCTAGGCTTGACTTTGTTTGTTTAATAAAGATGTCTAGACTACGAGCTACTACTTAATATATTGTCGGAGTGACCGAATCTTCCTAAATACGTAAAAACGTATTTCCAACAATCTCCACCTAAGGGAGGTCACTCCAAACAAGGGCGTTACACGAGTTACAATAATGAAATAAACCTAGCATACTATGCTTGTCTTGAGCTCGTAGTCTTCGTCTTTCTTTTCTTTTTCTTTTTTTCTCATCTGGTGAACATGCTGATGTGATCTTTGATATCAATCTTTAGCATCAATCTCTTGCCTTGATCTCGTGCATCCATCACTTGTGATCTTCTCCTCTTCGTGACACCATGTCCCACATACTTATACCTTCGTAATTCTTGACTTCAGAGTTCGATACAGCGGAAGACTTAACTTTTAGGCTTTCTTGAATTTGATGAGGTATTAAGTGCATAAAGTATAAGCATGCGGGGACGACTTCTTCTTGGATCCCGCAACGCCACCGTCTTCAAATGCCGCAACATAAGTAGACACGAACGAAATGGCTTTGAACATTTCATTCTAATTCGGTAGCATTTTACCTCCGGTCAGTGAAGACCGTTGGACGATATTAGATATCGTGCCCATGACGGATAGTTTCAATTAAGTAACTTCCTGACAGGATTTCGCGGGTAAACCCGTTCTCTTTATTCGACCGTCCAAAGCTGACTGCGAACACAAAGAGTGAATCATTTGGATAATAATATCCGCATGATTTGAAGCCGTCAATTCATGTTCCAGGAACAAGTGAAATTCAATTAAGAACCGCACCATCGTTGCTTTCCAGTTGTCACGAGCTTGATTCGTATAGAATCTTGCAAGTTACCTACCAAGTGCTGTTTGAGGTTAACACTAGAAGGATTTCCACTCATCACTGTGAACACTAAGGTATCACTCTGAGTGTTCTGGCAAGATCACTAAGATATTGCGTAGAGGCCTGGAACGTGTTTAAATTCAGTTAAGAATTAAACAGCTGTTGCTTTCCAGTTATCACAAGTTTTATTCATAAAAAATCGCACAAGTCACCTACCATGAGCTTTTTGATATTCGCTCAAGAAGGATTTCCATCTTCATTGTAAATACTTTCGTATTACTCGGATGTTCAGGCAAGATCATGAAGATTTTGCGTAGGACTCTTAAAATCTTTCTTACTTTTCACAGTGTGTGAAGAAGCAAGGAGATATGAAAGTGTGTCCTAATGAGATATTTGATGATCTCAAATGGCTCTAGACTCGATCGTGCATTTTGGATTTTAGTGATCGGAGGCTGGAGAGGAGTGCCACCTTTTCAATACTAATTTATTCGGAGTGAATAAATCAATAGATAATGTGTTGTCTCCGTGTGATTAAAACAAATACCTTTTGAGAGATATCTGAGTTAGCTGGGATGGGTTGTGCATTGCATCACTGGGTCCATGATGTCTGTCTTCAATATCTAGAATCATTAAAATGATCTCAATAGCATATGTTTTGACCCGGTTTTTGCCTAAAGTTGTAAGGATGGCTTCTTTCTTTACACCCTTTATCTTTACAATTCTTTTTCATTCTTCAACCCCTTCAATGCTTACCAATACGTCATAACTAGCACCTTGTTGTGATTGTTCCAGTGCTAACTTAAGTACTTGGTCGGCATTCAGCTACGTTCACAATCTTTCTCCAACTTTCCTAAGGACTACTATTTCTAGCTATGGAATGTCCTTGGGAAGATTCCTCCGGTTCTGGAAGAATCATAGGACTTAACCTATCCTACCATCCTTATGTCACCACAATCTTCATCGTCGTGAAATAAATGGGTTTCGGGTAAGTATATGTCACCATGAAAATCCATTTTGATATGCAAATCCGTTTTGCTCCCCCTTAACATATGCCACGATATTCGAAAACATTTCGCACATGTCGGGATGAGCCAGCACATTAAGTCAAACCATTTGTGATAATATCCCATATTAAATCACATTTTCTCCCCCATATTAAAAATATTAACCCAATCGATGTTTTTAATATCAATTGATTTAATGAAGTTTTAACAAAGGTTTTGGGAAGAAAAATGCAAGTCCATTTTATATTCATGATATCAAACGCATGAGATATGATACCGATTTGTAACATGATCACATATTCACCATATTAGAAAAGAATTGACAAGGTTGGACCTGATAGATGAGAACATCATATGATAAGATCAAATGGTTCTTGTCAGCATATGTTGGTCGCCTCGTCACGTCTGAAGTCATCTCTTGTCACCACGTGTACGATTGGTATTGTTGTCTTGACACCAACTTGTGAACTTGGCATTTTCGGCATCGAAGAATCTGAATGCTTGACAATTGCTCCCCCTCAATTGTTGACCCGTGTTCTATCGAAAGAGCTGTAGTCGTCGGTTGAGTAGTCGCATCGTCGAGTATGTAGATACCAATTGTAGATAGCATGGTTGTAGAGATGATAGCTTCATAAAAACAAGACTTCTCTTGTTTGTACAAATAAATGCACTGAGGCGTACATAGATTTGTGTTAGACCAAGTTATAAAATAAACTTGATCCCTTACAAGGTTTTAAAGTAAACCTTGCCTGAGAAAATTAATTCCCGTTGTGAGCCAAAGCATTCATAAGAAATACTTGACTTTAATATGAAAACCGGGTTGCAGTCAGAAATAACTACAAGCCATTTAGGCATGTTTTATGAAATATTTTCAACTTTTGTACGAACTCTATTTATGGCGCCGTGTCAATATTAATCGACATTTCTAAGGCCGTAAATATTATCATACCAAAAGACATGCCTTTGAAAGATAAAGTAAAAATATTTTTGGATTGTTATGAATTTTTCAATTTTTATGGTTTTTATATGGTTATATATTTTTGTATTTTGCTTTTGTGGATAAAAATATAAACAATATATACAAATGATCACCAAGGATACGGAGAATAGTTTTACCACCACTATTATTTCGCTTCATCTGCCAGTTCCTTTAGAGTCTCAGGCGAGAAAGTTCTCATTCCTAGCTTGTCGGCCAAAAATTCAATTCGAGCGCGATCTAAAGCTTTCGTGAAAATATCCGCCAATTGATACTCAGATCGGACAAAGTAAAGCTCGATTACTCCATTTTCCACTTGCTCCTTGATGAAGTGGTAGCGAATGTCAATATGCTTCGACCGGGAGAATTGAACGTTGTTGCAGCATAAGGCAATTGCACTCTTGTTGTCACAGTACATCGGAATTTTGTTGAAACCTAGACCATAGTCGGTTAATTACGATCTCATCCAAAGAATTTGAGCACAGCAACCGGACATAGCTATGTATTCTACTTCCGTACTTGAAATTGCAGCGCTTTTTCTGCCTTTTTGATGCCCAACTGATTAATCGATCTCCTAGTAGTTGCAATGTTCCACTCGTGCTACGCCTTGTATCTTGACAACCCGCGTGATCCGCATCTGCATATGCCATTAGTGCAATAGAAGATTCCTTCGAATACCAAAGTCCCTGATTAATGGTTCCTTTAAGATATCGAAAGATTCTTTTAACAGTAGCTAAGTGTAACTCAGTAGGCCTAGTCTGATACCTAGCACACATACATATAGCAAACTGAAGATCAGGTCGAATGGTTGTGATATACAGAAGAGTACCGATCATTCCACGATAAAGCGTCGGATCAAGGGAAACTCCATGTGGATCTGCATCAAGCTTAGTTCGTTCCACCATTGGAGTATCCACGGGGTCGCAAGATTCCATCTTATACTTCTTTAGCGATTCAAGGGCATACTTGGATTGATTGATGAAGATGCCTCCGGGACTCTGAGATATCTGAAGACCTAAGAAGAATGATACCTTGCCCATCATTGACATCTTAAACTTGGAAGACATGAGTGTCCCAAACTCATCCGATAAGGTTTGGGTCGAGGCTGCAAATATAATATCATCAACATATATTTGTACCATAATCACATCTTTACCTCGTTTCTGAATGAACAGCGTGGGATCCACCTTGCCTTTAGTGAAGCCTTGCATAATGAGGAATTGTGACAATAGATCATACCATGCGCGAGGAGCTTGCTTCAACCCATAGAGAGCCTTCTTAAGCTTGTACACATGATTAGGATAATTAGGATTCACAAAAACATCCGGTTGTTGAACATAGACCTCTTCCTTGAGTTCACCATTAAGAAATGCTGTCTTCGCATCCATTTGATAGACGATCATATTCATATGGGCTGCATAAGCGAGGAATAGTCGAATAGCTTCCAAACGGGCAACAGGCGCAAAGGATTCTATAAAGTCGATGCCCAATAATTGCTTGTATCCACGAGCTACTAGTCGAGCTTTGTTCTTCAAAATTCCGCCTAACTCGTCGAGTTTCACCTTGTAAACCCATTTCAAAGTGAGTAACTGCACTTGATCCAGGCATGGGACAAGTTCCCATACTTCAAGGCGTATAAATTCATTAAGTTCTTCTTGCATAGCTTCTATCCAACATGATTGAGTAAAAGCTTGTTGCCATGTCTTAGGTTCAACTTCAGTGAGAAACGCATCAAAGTGACAAAACATTGCACTTTCTTGTAGCTGACTTCGTGTGGATACCGGACGATTAGGGTCACCAATAATAGAATCTATAGGATGATCCTTTGTCCACTTGCTGTCATGTTCACGAATCCGTGGATTAGAGTAAACTGTAGTAGGAGCTTCCTCTGAGGTGGACGACCCGGCTTGATTAGGGTTGGGAATAGGTACACCAAAGAATGGAAGTTCACGCATTTGAGCGAATTCCAAATCGTGATCATCATCATCCTCTTCATCATCAATAGGCATGACATGGGTAGTTGAAACAGGTGTTGGTTGAGAATTACTTGTTGATGGTATATCTTGACCAATTGTAGGTGCAGATGTGTCTGATTGTACTTCGGTTGCTGGAGCGACAACTTCGGTTACCGGAGCTATTACCTCAGGTTTTGGAGCAACAATAGTTGGAGGAGTATAGAATTCATCAAAGAACGGTTGAAACAACGTATCCCATTCAGTCCTAGAAGGTGGTGTAAATGATGATGAATTAGGGTTGTTTGGGACAAGACGAGAACTAATGTTATTGGGTCCCATTTTATGAAGTGCGGGTTCAGAGCTGCTTTGCTCAAAAGCCATTGCTGTCAGCTCATCAAAATCAACATTCATAGTTTCGAGGATCTTGCGAGAGTTACAGTTGTAGATTCGGTATGCCTTCTTTGCGGGTGCGTAACCAATGAAAATACCAATATCAGCCTTTGGTTGAAGTTTTCCCAAATTGTCACCATCATTATTTGGATAGCAAAGTGAACCAAATACATGAAGATATGATAAATCTGGTACTTTTCCATGGAGAAGCTCATAGGGTGTTTTACCATGGCGTTTACGAATTAGTGACCGGTTTTAGGTGTACACTGCTGTAGATACTGCTTCTTCCCATAAAAACAATGGAGCCTTTGCGTAAATTAACAGCGTTCGAGCAGCTTCCATAAGTGTGCGATTTCGCCTTTCAACGACACCTTTTTATTGTGGAGTGCGTGCAACAGATGTTTCATGAGATATGCCAACTTCTTCATAATAATCACGCAAGATTTGATTCACAAATTCGGTTCCATTATTTGTACGAATGCGTCGGACAGTAGTGTTGAGACGCACTTGAATCATCTTGAGAAATCCGATGATGAATTTAGGTGCCTCATTTTTTGCTTTAAGAAATTTCACCCATGTAAACCGAGAGTAATCATCGACAATGACGAGGATGTACTTTTTACCACTAAGACTTTCAACACGCATTGGCCCACAAAGATCCATATGCAACAGATAAAAATTCTCTTGGTTGGTGTCTTCCGTCTTGGGTTTGTTAGATTTCTTAGTGCTTTTCCCCATTGTACACGCAGAACACAAATGATCCTTGTGATATGATAGTTTAGGAAGACCACGAACAAGTTCGTTTTTCGCCAAGTGATTAATAGCGTCAAAGTTAAGATGAGATAACTGTCGATGCCATAACCATGACTTAGTCTTCGATTCTTTGGAGAGAAGACATACGGGAGAGGCGGCCATCATGTCGTGGAGAGACAAAGTATACAAATTATTCCCTCGAGTGCCTTTCAATAAATCAACCCCTTCCAAATTACGAATGAAGCAGGTATGCTCTCGAAAAGCAATTTCTAGGTTTGCATCACAAAATTGTCCCACAGAAAATAAGTTGTGACCGAGACCTTCCACGTAATACACTCTTGAAATTATAACATTCCCAATATGATATTCACCATACCCCATTATCTTTGCAATATGATCATTACCAAATCGAACCGTACCAAGAAACTTGCTGACGAAATTTCTGAGCTGAGAGCGATCTCCGGTCATATGCTTGGAGCAACCAGAGTCCAAATACCAGAGAACAATTTGGACCACTTGTTTTCAATAACAACAGTAGACAATGCATTGGAAACTATTGGTTCCGGAGTGTTAGCAGATACAGATATAGAATTATCAGAATTGCTAACATTTTTTAGACCCTTAGATTTCCTGCATTTTCTAATGTGAGTCTTAGCACTAACAGGTTTTACTGTTCCAACTTTCTTAGGTTTTGGATTATTCGCGGGCACTACAATGGGAGTAGACCTATTTAAAGGGCATTTGGTTCCTACGGTAGTGTCGGTGTTCCTAGTTAAAGGACACGCTTGTGTTTTGGAAGCCTTGGTACTCCTAGTTAAAGGGCACGCTTTCTTCGCTGTAGTGGGAGTGATCCTAGTCAAAGGGCACATATTTCCTACTATAGTGAAAGTTCTACCAGTGGGGCGCTACATCCAACTAACTTGGGTTAACACTTTCCCAGTCGGTTTCCATTCTAATCCATTTTTCCGGGCATACATCTCATTTACATGGTCAATAAGGCAAGAATCATGACGACTAGAAAACATACATTCATTGCAATTCCAACATTTCAAATTAGAATTCACACTAGGCTTAGAACGCTGCACAACCGCAGAGCCTTTAGGTTTAGCTACATGATTCTTTTTATTCAAAACAGAAATAACATTCCTAGGATGGGCTTCTACTTTCTTCTTCACTTGACTACTAGATGGGGGCAAGATCCTATCATTCTTCTTGTTTCTCTTAAGCTTAGATCTTTGAGCCTTAGTAGTGGTGCTTACTCCTGTAGAAGGCAACACGGGAATATTAGAAGCTGGTTTTGATTCCGCCTTATCTTTAGTGACCAAAGTTTGAGATGGTTTAGTCCTAAGGCCCTTGTTAAGTGGTGTGACGGCTATAAGGTTCCTTTTGATTGCACTAGAGGACGATGCTGAGACAGTGGCTGCAACATTCTTACCTTTTAGAGTACGAAGTGTTTCCTTTAACTCAGCCAAGACCAGATTCTTATCACAAATTTGTTCCCTTAAATTAGATATTTCCACCGACTTTCGATTCAATTGTTCAATCAATGATTGATTCTGTGCAGTGGTATTAGCACATGCGGGCTTTACTGAATCGAAGAGTCGTGTATTTTTCTGTTTTAAGTGATCAACTTTGCACAAAATCTTGGAAACTCGATTATTTAGATCAAGTTTAAGATTCTCAGCGACCTCAAGTACGTTCAAACAGTTAAGCTCCTTAGATTTCTCTATGTCTATCGGCAAAGATTGAGCAACCTTGTCACTTGGCTGACGCTGTTTTGATTGTAAATTCAATCGAAAATTCTTTTCAAAGTTTGCATCATCGATATTAACACCTTCGAATGACGTTTCAAAGATTTCTTGAATAAATTGTTGCTTGCATTCAAGCGAAATACAATGTGTTTGAATCTCATCAAAATGTTTTGAAAGCAAAGAACATGAATCTTGAAGCTTTAAAAATTCAGCGTCAGATTCGTGACAAGTACTATCTACCACATTATCCACAGATTCAACATTATGCACAATAGAATCATTATCAACACTTGTATTCACACAGACAGAAACTATATCATGAGACATCACTTGATTCAGAAGCATATCATTATGGCGTGAAACCCGTTCTATTTCAAGTAAACTGTTTTCATAAGCATCATTCATTTCATTGAAAACACGTCTAACTTCTTCTATTTCCAAAAACAAATCTTGATCAAGATTACTAAGACAAGCCTTAACATTGTCTACAAACGGAACAATTTCATTTCGGAACGCAGCTCTAGTGTGCTCAAAGTTCCATTCACCTTCCGTTATGGCCGAAGCCGTCATACGTTCTAAAATGACCTTGTCAAAATCGGCTAAGTGTTGGTGAACCGCATTTAAGTTAACGGACGCCTTGCTTACCGGTGGAATTAACTTTGTTAAATCCGTTTTGACAAGTGTAGGAGACGTGCTAGGAAGGTTTTCATTTGACAAACTTTGGGGCACAAGAACTGTCAATTCTGCTAATTCCTTTTGTAAGCGAATGCGTGTCTTTTTCGAAAATTGATCTTTGTTATGTTGAACATAATCAATTGTATGGAATTTTGAAAGCATTTTAGAATGAGTTTCATCCGCAAGTGATTGTGTCTCCTCAGTACTACGAACAAAAGGTGCTTCTTTCGATTTGCCAATTATGGTCATATCATAAAGACCAGGAATATATTCCTGAGTTTGTTTTGCATAACCGGGATTAGGTGGTAAATCTTGAAGACGTTTAAGTTCGAGTTCTTTAAATGATTTAGTTAAAAGATGAACCTTTTCTGTGGAAGCGTATTGTTTTAAAAGCTGTTGTTCCTTGAAATTAAGAAGTTTGGTAGCATTAATTTCTGATTCAACCTTTTTAGACTCGAGAGTTTCAAAATCCATTTTAAGTTTCTGAAAATCATTGACAACCGGCTCCTTTTCTTTTAATTCATTGGAAAGATTAGCTTTTAATGATTCTATTTCTTTCAAGTGTTCAATCTTTTCAAAACGAAATTGTTCAAATTCAGAACATGTTATTTTCTCTGCTTGAGGGACCATTTCAAAAGTTTTGATCTTTTCTTTATGCAACACAAGCTCAGCAGTTAGGGTGGAACTGGTATCTACGGATTGTCTTAGGGCCATATGCATTTGATCAATTATATGTTTAGGCACCATGACCAAATCATGTTGAGCATAAGATGCCATACCCGTCGTAGTATTTGGTTGAGGTTCACTCAAATGTGTAGGATTGGGTACCACATCATTTGAGTTACTAGTTCCCAAATGTTGTTCGAGGTTGTCATTTTCATGCCCAACTTGATGTTGGTTATCATCAATATTATTAGGTGTGGTTGGTACCTCACTGATGACATCAGAACCGTAGTGAGAGAGATTAGCAACAAGTGCAGCTTGGGCAGAGTGAATGTCATCACAATCCGAATCGTATGCATCAAGATCGTCCGCTTGATAAGTTGCATTAGAAGTGGAAACAACTACAATGCCTTCAGTATCTGCTGCCCCTGGGTCTGCAAGAAATGCTAACTCCTCTGAATCCAAAATCTTCCCCTTAGACTGAGCATCAACCAAATACATCTTCTCACGAAACCATGCATCATCCCTTCTCCTTTTCGTCTGAGTGCATTCCCTAGCCATATGACCTTTTCCTCGGCAATTGTAGCAAGTCACAACCTTTTTAGGACCAATAGGGCTTCCATTTCCACTAGCTTGAGAATTCACAACTTGATTGTTCCCAGTCCTTGTAGGAGGTCCATATGAATTTTGCCTTCCCTGAATAGGTTGCACTGTTACTTGACCATCTTGAACAGTAGCTTGTTGTCGAGGATTTGAAGAGGTGCGGAGCTGATTGTTTGTTGGTGGAAATCCTCTAGTTGCAACAAGTTTTGACAAGTAGGCGGTGAGATGGTTTAGTACATCAGCTGACGTATCATTTGGAGTAAAGACCGGTGCTTGGATTGGTGGAAGTTCATTAGAGTAGAAAGCTTGTGCTGGTTGTGCTTCAATAGGAAAATATCCTTGCTGAGGAGTATAGCCCATTGGAGAAGTGTTGGCTTGTGATGGTGATGTCTGATATTGTGGTTGCTGTGGAAAAGATTGTTGATGAACACTGTGTTGATATTCTTGCTGTGGCATCATTGGTGGTTGATAAGATGGTTGTTGTGGTTGTTGATAGATGTGTGGTGGTGGCTGCTGTAAGTATGATGGTTGTTGATAAGTATAAGCCATGTTTTGTTGAGAAGCATACATAGCAAGTGGATCATGAACTTGAGGTGTAGACAACTGAGCCTCGATCACATGGCATTCGTGTTGTTGAAGAAAAGCTTGAAGTTGATCCACATTGGTGTTATGCAAGTCCTTAGCCAATTTAACATCCGTCGCGTATTTTTTCCATTCCAGAGGAAGAGTGTTCAAATACTTGGTGTTCAATTGAAAGGTAGGAATTGCCATGCCATAGATATTAAGCTCATTCAACAATAGGGTAAATCTCAGATAGTAATCATTGAGAGTCTCCCCTGGCACATAGGCAAACTTATCAAAAGTATCATAAAGCTTACACTCTCGTTCTTGTTTAGTTAACGAGGTGCCTTGCATGAGAACACGAATTCTATCCCATAACTCTTTGGCAACTTTATGTTTGCTGACGAGTTTGTAGACATCTGGAGGAAGGGCTTGGAGAATGATGTTTGTAGCATACTTATCACATTTATCTTGAATCTTCATATCTCCCGTCAACTCACCCGTTGTGCGAGGACGAGTAGTCGTACCTTCCGTCACTGTACCATAATCTAATGGTCCATTGAGCACCGATGCCCAAATTAGATGTCCATTTTCCTTGTTCAACATATAAAGTTCCATTCGTGAAGCCCATTCCTCATACATAGTCTTCACCAACATTGGTGGACGATTATCCGTACCCGAGAGGATGGACTTATCCGTAAGAGATGTGTACTCCATTTCAATAAGTTAAGATTTACAAAGTTGATCGAACAATGAAATAAGGTTAAGTATTTTTGTGTTGTTGTGAGTTAAAATCGAGAAACAATGTTAAAATCCCCTAAAATATGTTCTCGATAAACCAAAAATTCCAAGGCAAAATTACACACGATCGAAATTTTTTAAGGAATAATTTTTGGATTGTCGGAATGTCAGATCGGAATGCCAGATCGGAATGTTACTATCAGAAAGTCCAGATCGGAATGTCACACAATCTTAATGTCCAGATCTGAATGTCTCTATCGGAATGTCACTATCGGAATGTCACTATCGGAATGTCCAGATCGGAATGTCACACTATCTTAATGTCCAAATCGGAATGACCAGATCGGAATATCCAGATCGGATTATCCAGATCAGAATGTCCAGATCGGAATGTTGCTAAAATAAAATGGACAGAGTGACGTCACAAGAATCCTTAAAGCCGTCGGAATCCCAGATCGCAATGTCAGATCGGAATGTCACGTCGGAATAAGGTGTTTAACTCCAATGATCGCAAAGTGGAACCAATAGGTTATTGCGATCAGACCACCCTCACGTTGTACTTTCCGATGGAAACCTTGCAAGAATTTCGGAATGATGAGAAACAAGAAATTTTGCAACTTTCGATCCAAAAAACTTGAGTTTTAGTCAAAAACCAAGATACCCAAGATACTACGACACGATTAAAGACTGTATTCGACTTTAGAACACCAACAAACATGAAAAATTTGATGATTCGGCAAAGAAAACTCAAAATCCTACGATATGCTTAAGAAAGCATACACAACACGAAAACCAACCTATATTTCATCCAAAGCTCTGATACCATTTGTAGAATTGTAAATCTATGCTTATGTTTTTAGAGAGATGGTGGATTACACACACACTTAGAGAGAAACCAATGTTTACTATGTGTAAATTATAAAACCACACACCCTCTCCATCAAAGGAGAGGGTTTATATACCCAAGCCTTGTGATGGGCTTGGGCTTACAATGTTGGGCCGGCCTACACATGTTGTAGTCTAGGCTTGACTTTGTTTGTTTAATAAAGATATCTAGACTACGAGCTACTACTTAATATATTGTCGGAGTGACCGAATCTTCTTAAATACGTAAAAACGTATTTCCAACAATTGAAATCGAAAGAACTCTCATTTATGGAGATAATGTCTTAACAGAATTCTAACAAATTTGTGATTAACTAAAACTGATTTAACAGACTTGAAAGCAAAATCTCAAAAGAACTCAGAACGAAAATTGAAGACTTTTAAAAGCTTCTATAACAGAGAGTTAAACACTTAGAAAACTAATCAATCTCTTAGAAAACACTTCGCACACTAAGATCGAATCATGAAGCTCGAATTCAAAACAGTCGATAAGATGATATAAGAGAAAGCAAGATATTGAGAAAACTGAAACTTTAAACTTCCATTAATGGTGGAAAATGAATTCGGTTACAAAAGCTTAACTAATTCGGTTACAAAAGTTTAACAAGAAAACTAAAAGAGGATTAAACTAACTAACTAATTTCGAAACTAACTATGTGTAAATCTACTCCTAAGCTAACCATATTCAAATAAGGGGCTCCCTTGGTATTTATAGACGTCGAGAGGACTGAGATGACGTGCAACCTCCAATCATCTTCTTCCACGTGTAAATACGAGGATTAGCTTTATTAGGTTTCTTCATCAAATGCAGATTGGGGGTTTCTTCAATTCTTGATCTTGATCTAATTGGTTTGGACCATCTTGTAGAGGAGAGAAAGGTAATCACTTTTGCTGTTTAAGTCTTCGTCTAAAACCCCTTGTATCTTCCTTGAAATGATCTTGAAGGTTTTGGTGAAGAAAGCTATAAGTCGACTGAAAGTTTCTTTGATATCTTTTCTCTCTCTTGTTTATGATGAAGACGCGTTTGTTTATGAGACTTGGTCTTTTGACTTTGACCAAGTTAGATGATAGATAAACTTTCTCTTTTTTTTCTATTTAGTCCTTAAATTTTTATCTTTTATCAAAAGTGTTAAAGATTATTTAGCAAATCCCCATTTCATCCTTTGTCTTATGAAAGTTACAACTTAAGTCCTCCTTCTGTGTAATTTTGGCAAGTAAGGTCCTTGAAGACTTGATTTGTCTTTTTCTTTGTCTTTTGTCATATATTTCCCTTGAAAACGCGTGTTTGCTCCATTATGCATCTTGTTTACCTGAAAACACAAAAACACAAGTACCCACGTAATTCTGATATTTAAAGGTTTAATATAATGTATTCGGCTGTGTTTTTAGTGGTTTTTGGATCATAATTGATGAGTGTTTTCACACGTATCAACTCCCCTCCACTTGACCATTGTCATGGCCTCATTCAATGCAGTATTTTAAAGCTCTAGAGGGCACTTTTCTCATAATTAACCCACCTTGGCCATTTTATGATTTAATATACTATGCTATGCTACATAATGAATGATTTTGATTATTTACAATGCAATGCAAGGAAAGCAAACTTATTTATATATTTTTTATTTTTCTTGAAATGGTTTTGATGGAAATAACTCATAAAGAAATCAATGACTTAGATTAGGTCTTTGAGTACCATGGACATTTATCACCCTCAAGTTTCACTTTCCCCATACCAAGCTTAAAAACAAGATCCTTGTTATCCACAAGTGAAAGTGCGTCAACTCATTCATATAGATTAATTGTGTTACTATTATACCCCCACTTATTATGCCTCTAAGACCGGTTATTATTTGAGCAAATTGATTTTGGGAAAATTTGTCATTATTTAAAGCGTGAAATATAAGAAATGTAAAATCTCAAAATAAAGAAGCACGGTTTAGTCCTAAGTAACCATCTTATCCATTACTTAAAAAACCGCTCACAATTAATATAAGTCCGACTCAAAATAATAAGTCGTTCGCCTTATGTGTAAGATCCTTATGTCATGCATTAATAAGTAGCTACACACTCGCTAATGTGGAGTCCATTGATCGTTAGACTCAATGGTTATGAACCATTATATCTAGGTTGATCATCATTCATATGATAACATAGCGGAATAAGAACAATGATCATAACAAGGTGTTTAGGCACGAATAACATGAATTAAAACAAATGGATTGCTAATTATATTAATAATCAACAATCACTAGGTGTGTGTACATTGAATCCCACACCTAGTCGACACACGCTTTAGGTTTACATTGTATGAATTGAATTGTAAATAAAACCTAAGACTCTTGTTTCTTTTATAGTGGAAGGAACAGAATCTACAAGAGATAATATCAAATAAACATCTAAATCTTCTATTTAGATAAACTATATATTGTGTATATCATAAATAATATACTCAATATATTCCCTAAATAGAATTCTCCATCAAATCTTCAACATCCATCAGCGTTTGACTTTGTTGACTGCGTTTGACTTTTGTTGACTTCTGTCAACGCCCAATTTGCTCTTGTCAACGCTGGAATTACTCTTGTCAACGCTTGAACAAATGTCTTGATATTTTCTTCGATTTTGAGTTTCTGCCACATCAAATTTTTGACCCAACAATCTTCCCCTAGTTGATGTCGGCAAAACTCTATGTGTATCTCTTGTAAGTTGTACATGATCTTCAAATTGCTTCCCCTCAAGTGTAGCATGCGTATCTTCCCCTTTTTGTCACATCAACAGGAAAGTAAACAATGTTGCAATGTTGAAGATTCTCCATATGTAGGCTCTGTGTAATGATCTTGAAGAACAATTAATATAATATTTTTGATGTAGAAGTAGAATAACCCAAACCTATGTTCCATGTCTTGTACTATCCATGTGACTAAGAACTTATACTCATGGCACAAAGTATAAGTAGACCTCGATCCCTTGTCAATATTCTCATCCTATGTGAGACACTGAGCACGATAATGTAACTCCTTCAAGTGTTATGACAAGTCGTCGTCACCAACCATGTAAAGCACGAACAAGTTACCTTTAAAGTCTATGACTGGAAGTGCATGACTTTAAGATATGATAGAACACAAACTCGCGAAAATCTTCTTCAATCATCAAACTTACCATAAGAATTCTTCCCCTTAAGCCAACATCTCTTCATGATGAACCAATATCTTTGTATGTAAAAGTCAATAACGAATAACTCTTTCATAAGGCTATCCCGATTACATACTCCAATAAATTACTTCATGAATCGTTGCTAACTTACTTAAAAATCATTTACTCCTTGTAAAAATATCCGAGCCATAAATATCATCATGATATTCTAAATTAAAATGGAGATTCCATGTACCTTCGTGTGTATAATCCTCCTTTTTATGTGCTCAAAACGTCCAATTTTCTCAAACAGCAGCAAACCTTGTGTTGTCCAATATCCTCTTCTGTCCAATATCTTTGGCAGATGTATTGTCCAATATCTGACAATACCTATCAGCGTTGAAGTGCATATATCGGACGACACTGTCAACCTGTCAGCGTTGACTTATTCTGTCAGCGTCAAAATTCTTCCTGTCAGCGTCTGAATTACAAACGTCAGCGCCAACCATAAACCTTGTCAGCGTCCATTCTTATCAACGTCAAACCATACTCTGTCAGCGTCTCATCCATGCCAGAAATCAGGCCATATATCACACGTCTTTTAATCTTAATATTCTTTTGAATGGGCTTTGATCAAGTGACCGCAGGTACACCATAACTAATCGTGTGACGTGAACACAGACTTCTTTCCACCAATGAAAAATCTTGCTTCATGTGAACACAGACTATCACAAGGTAACAACCAATTGGAAGACTTTAAGCGTGTGAACACAAGCATGAATATACTATTCTTCTTCTTATGGTCGTGTGAATGCAAGTATCTTCCACCAATTAGAAAGCCTTTACCGTGTGAATGCAACTATCTTTTGGATGTATATCCTTCTCGCAACAGCTTAGAAAAAACAGCAACTAATATTCTGTATTCCTTCGAATCATAGAATGGCGTGTGAACACACGTATAACCAAGAATTTAATCATGCGATCCAACTTCATACCAGTTTTGTTTCATACTCACAGCGTCTTCTTTTGATTCGTACAAAAACCGCACGTGAATAATAATGAAACAATAATCGAACCAGTAGGAAACATAGTTACCTCACACATTAATTGCACACATGATACTAACTGCAGCTCTTCTGTTTTAAAACTCAATCTAGGGCTTATAGAATTTGAGCATCGAAACCCTAATTAGGGTTTGTAAAAACCTTAGATCAAGTATTAACTTGAATCACCACAGCCACAATCCTTGTAACATCCTGCTTTTTATGTAGATCTAGGGTTTGAGAAACCCTAGTTCATGATTTCATGTGAAAAAGCAAAACGTTATTACTTTAACCAGCGAACTTTGACCTTGAATAACTTCTTCATTAGGGCTCAGATCGAAGATCTCTCCAGTGAGATTCAAGACACAAGTGCCAAGAATCTACAGTTCAAAAATCACGAAGATCCAACGGTTAACGAAGGAGAGATCGTGTTTTGAACATGGCTGTCCATAGAAAACTGCATATACCCTACTGCTGACTTTGACGCTTAATAACTTTTGCCTGGGGATAAAACTCGACAATCCCTCCGGTGGATTTTTAGATCTATGTATGTAGAACACACATATAAAATTTCGTGACGATCCAACGGTTCAATCAAAAGTTATGACCTTCTGAATACTGCTGCGCACACAAAAACGTCCAGAAAAACTCTATACGAATTTTTCTTCTTCTTCACAATATACGAACACCTTGTCGGACCTAGATATCAAGAGCCTTAGGCTCTGATACCAATTGTGGAGTCCATTGATCGTTAGACTCAATGGTTATGAACCATTATATCTAGGTTGATCATCATTCATATGATAACATAGCGGAATAAGAACAATGATCATAACAAGGTGTTTAGGCACGAATAACATGAATTAAAACAAATGGATTGCTAATTATATTAATAATCAACAATCACTAGGTGTGTGTACATTGAATCCCACACCTAGTCGACACACGCTTTAGGTTTACATTGTATGAATTGAATTGTAAATAAAACCTAAGACTCTTGTTCCTTTTATAGTGGAAGGAACAGAATCTACAAGAGATAATATCAAATAAACATCTAAATCTTCTATTTAGATAAACTATATATTGTGTATATCATAAATAATATACTCAATATATTCCCTAAATAGAATTCTCCATCAAATCTTCAACATCCATCAGCATTTGACTTTGTTGACTGCGTTTGACTTTTGTTGACTTCTGTCAACGCCCAATTTGCTCTTGTCAACGCTGGAATTACTCTTGTCAACGCTTGAACAAATGTCTTGATATTTTCTTCGATTTTGAGTTTCTGCCACATCAACTTTTTGACCCAACAGCTAAGGAAAGAAAAATAAAACTCCCGCAATAATTTATATTTGGATCTTCAATCCCGCAACCCGTCAAGGTAATATTGGATTGGAGCAACTATTAAATCCCCGCAACCCTTGTGAGAGTAATATTAGAATTCAATGGCTACTATAATTAACACATCACTGCCCCTCTTGGGAGTCTTGTAATAAGTGTGTAAACACTTATCCTTTTGCCACTAAAATCAAGGAAAAACAAGACCTAATCATGTGTTTACTGTCGTAAAAGTCGGAATTATGCGTGGTTTTGTGTTTTTGTGTTCAAATAGGTACAAATGATCAAAAGAAGAGAAAACACGGGATTTCACGGTCAAAAGTTAAAGAAAAGTCCAAAAAGAGACGAAGACAAAGTCAAAAGATCAAAAGTGTGCCGAAGATTACGAAACCCGACAAAATCGATACGATTTGAAGAAAAGACCAAAATGCCAAAGATCAAATCGTTTTATTCGAGGATTTAATTCTTACGATGATTTTGGGCCTTGGGGGTCCCACATTGGATCTATTGGGCCACAAAGCCCATTTATCAAATTTATTCAATATAAATGGATTGGAAAGATTGGGCTAAAAGCCCATTTGGCTAAATTGATGTATATAAAGGGACGGAAGGATTGCATTCTGGGCCAAAGCCCATTGCACTTCATTATGGACGGATGAATACAGTTTTTTGCTAGTCAAAGTTATAAATGTTGTTTTGTGAGATAGTCAGTCAACTCTCAAATAAACGATTTACTCTCACTTTTCAAACCCACGTTCCATTTTCAACCCTCACAATTCATAGTAAATAAACTTTATTACCCAATCCTCACCCACACGTGTTTTACCCACAAACATATCAACCGTTTAACTCACCCACTCACATTAATAACATTTACCCATCCTCATTTTTTTGTTTCGATCATAACAAAGCACCACCCAACTTTTACCTTCTCTCCCACTTTTCTCTCACATAGCCACCACCATAGTTTTACCCTAACCCTAAATTTCCTAAACCAAAATTACACTATTAATTTTGGGGCTTTTACCCTTATTGGGTAATTCACACAAATCTAAATAAATCCCCCCAAAAATCGGGTTGCAACACCAACTGTGGTCCTCAAATCCTCACCTACGTGGCTCCCATCCTTTATTTTGATTGGTTGTGACAACACCCTCCACCAATTAAAAGACTCCACATCAGCCTAAACAAACACAACAAACACACCCTCACGCCACGAGGGCGATCCGTGTGATAATGGAGAGATTTCAACCGTTGATCAAGTAAAGAGAAGAGAGAGAAAGAAGAATGACGAATTAAACGGCCTGGATTGGAAGCTTACTTTTGAAGCTATCAAGAAGTTTCTAGGGTTTCCCTATAAAACCCCGTTATGTGTAATTTATTTATGAGCACTTTTTCTTTATTTTTAATTTTCAGTAAATTAGTTTTAGGATTTAATCTTGTATTTTTTTTTCAAGTATTTGTAATTTTCTTTAATTATTAATGAAAAGTTAAATTTTGTTTAATTTCGTCTCAATTTTAAGTTTCTGTCAAATTTAATATTTATCTTGAGTCTGAGTTTTATTACTGTTCGTTTTATTAATTATTCGATCACTGTTTTTTTAGTACTGTTTTTGTTATAATCACCGTTATTTTCATTCGATTAATATAAAAAAAGGTAAGTGAAAGTGTTAAATTATTTTCCCCACTGGGAAGATAATACAAGTTACTGTTCTACTGTTTGGTTCGTTTGATTGGGATACTATTTGGTTCGTTTGGTTCGAGACGAAGGAGGTGATTCGAAAGGTGGTGACAGTTCGTTTCGATTCACAAGGGGGTTCAGCACCACCCTTCGGCTCAACGGAAATCGACACCGGGTTCTCATCTTCTTTTCATTTTTTGTCAAGTTTATTTTAGTTAATACTAATCTGCTAGTTTTTATTGGATTTAGTTTGTTGTTTGTTTATGATATTGTTTAATCTGCTTATTTAAGTTTAAGTGTTTGGGATAATTGTTATAGATATAGCTGTTAGTTTATGTTATTTGCACCATTTAGATCTGCTTGTGTTTTTATTCAGTGTTTGGATTTGTTTTAGAAATTATTAAGTCTGCTAGTTTTGCTTGATTAATATTGGTTTATGTTATCTTTATCTGGTTTAATAGTTTTCATAAGTTTTAGTTATTGTCTTTTAATCTTATGCTTATTTGTTTTTTCATAGCTTATTTGTTTCAGCTTATTTAGGATTTATTGTTTCAGCTTATTTTAGACTCGGTTTACTTTTGAATTTCTGGTTTTGTCGTTTAAGCTTATATTATTTATCTGATAATAGTATGCACATGAAACAGATCCTTTGATCTGTTTTACTTTTAAAATCCAAAAAAAATAATTATAGCATAAATTTTGTCTAGGGTGGGATCCGAACCCCAGACCCCTCGCATACCAGCCAAACGCACCAACCATCTCATCTAGATACTTTCTTATGATTTACTTTGCATCATTAATTTAATGTAGTGTCTAATTTTACTGCCAGTTTTTTAAATAGTCTAATTCAAAGTTTTTGGTTTATTTAAATTTAATTAGAAAGTTTTATTTTTCTTCAATTCAGTTTTTAATAAAAAATAAAAAGATAAAAAAATATATTTTTTTTACTTTTATAATTTTAAATTTGATTTCTTTTTATTTTGTTCATTTAAAAATTGTTTTTATTTAAAAGTCTTTAGTTTAAAATTAATTAGTTTTCAATTTAGATTTAAAGTTTTATTTTTAAAAATAATCTTTTTACATTAGTTTAAGTTTTATTTAAAAATAGATTTCGATTAAAGTTTTTAGTTTAATTAGATTTAATTTTTAAATAGTTTTTATTTTAAATAGTTTTAAATTAGTTTAAAAATACCAAAAATATCGTCACCAAAAACAAGTAATCTTACGTTTAATCGGATTTCAATTTCGAGTGAGTCGAGGAAAAACGAACATTAATTGCTTAATTGGACTAAAAATCCTAGTATTAAAAATCCTAGTATTAAAATGGCGCCGCTGCCGCTTCGCTCGTACGATTGACGATTTTTCGTGAAGACGTTTGGATTTTGGGATCCGTTCGCTTTGAACGTTACGTTTCTTGCAACAAAAAAATCAAAAATACAAAAAAAATCAAAAAGTTAAAAATACAAAAAATTAAAAAATCCCAAAAGCAATTTCTTTCCTAAGAATTGCACCAAAAAAATTAAAAAAAATCAAAAGTAATACTTTTTCCTAAAAGTATTACACCAAAAATATTACGTATTACTGTTAAATTTTTAGTTCGATTTCTTTCGATTTTTCTTGTGAATATATATTTTTCTAAAAAAATACAAAAGATTTTTCTTTTAGTATAGTATATTACGTAGCACAATAATTTACCTACTTTTCAAATAAGCCTTAGTTGGGATTTCATCACCTAACTATTGTAGTCGCATCCATAACGAAATAAAAGGGCAAATTAGATAAATACTAGTAAGACGTTTGAACTCGATATATACAAACTATAAGGTGGGTATAAGGCGACGCGCTATAAAAGTCCGTCTAAGGAAAAAGGTTTTTAAGTGCTTTGTGCCACCTCGTTTCCCCGCTTGCTTGTACGTATATTGAGAGGGACGACCGATTATTGGTTTGCCGACTCAATTAGTATTTAAGTATATATTTTTGTAGCTTTTTACTATTGCTCCTCGAGAGGGAAAATCCTTTTCCTCTCAAAGTCGACCGAGGTCACCTACCTCATTCCAAAGTTTTAATTGTATGCGCACTCGCGCGCGTACATACATACCGAGTGGTGTACCGAACTCTTCCAATTCTTCCAAAAAGAAGAAGAAGAAAAAAACAAAAAGACCATCATTAAAGCCGATCCCGAGAATCGAGCTTTCGACAATACGATGGCAACGGATAATCGACCAATGATTGAGATTCTCCAATCTCATGTTGAAGGAAACGATGACGCGATTGTGGTGCCGAATATTGGAGCAATTCATTTTGAACTTAAATCGGGTTTTATTCAAATGGTTGCCGCTACACCATTTTTAGGCCGTACTAATGATGACCCACACGCTCATATCAAACGTTTCATCCAATTAGCTAATACCGTCAAATACAATGGGTGCCACAAGAGGTCGTTCGCCTACAACTTTTTCCTTTTTCCCTCGAGGGACAAGCCCGGATTTGGCCTGATAAGGAACCACCCCAAAGTATTACCACGTGGATCCACTTAGAGACCAAGTTCATAAACTACTTTTTCCCACCATCACGGACTACTTCTTTAAGGAATGAGATCATTACCTTTGAACATCAATATGGGGAAACGTTTAGTGAGTCTTGGGATCGATTTAAAGAACTTTTGAGAAAATGTCCACAATACGGTTTCACTAAAGTGCATCAAATTAATACGTTTTATAATGGTTTAACTCTAAATGACCAAGACTCACTTAATAGTGCCGCGGGGGGCAATATTCTTGTGAAATCAATGAACGAGGCTTGGGCCATAATTGAAACAAGGCTAAAGTGCAAACCAAGAGTGTTAGGCTACTATGGCAAGTGCTAGTACTAGTAATAATGAGGTGACTAATCAAATTAAGGAGCTTACTTCAATTGTGAAACACCTTGCTCTAAAAACCGACGCCCTCACTACACATGTGAATGCCGTGAAAGAAAATTGTGAAACGTGTGAGACTTGTGGTGGACCACATTCATATTTCAATTGTGACAAGGTTTACAATCAACAACAACAAATTTGTGCTTTTAATGCTAATGAAAGGGTTCCATTTAAACCAAATGTTGATGTTAACCATTTGTCTTACAAAAGTACTAATTATTTGGCTCCCCCGGGTTTTGTAGCACCGCAAAGACCACCCCCACCCGCCCAAAATACCCAACACCAAAATAGGAACCAAGGTCCTCAAATGGGTAATTTTCAAGGGAATGCTAATCAAGGGAATTTTAATGGTCAAAATCAAGATTTTCAAAATAATAACCAAGGTTTTTATAATAACAACGGTTTTCAATCTCAATATCAAAACCAAGGTTTTCCTAATCAAGGGTTTAATCAAATGAACATGCAAAATCCTCAAATGGACTTGGTTCTACAAAAATTGACCGAACATGAGAAAATCATGAAAGCAATGCAAGAATCTTCTAGACAAATACAAGAGTCCAACGATAAGAGATTTTTGACAATGATTCAAGCCCTTAGACCCCAAGGAGCCTTACCATCCAATACCGAGATTAACCCTCGTGCTAATGTGAGTGCTATCAATACTCGAAGTGGAGCCACTTTAGTGGGACCTTCCATCTCTTCGCCCATAAAGGAGAGACAAGGCCCGGAGGTCATAATGAGTAATCCTACTCCCCCTTCGGTGATTCCGCCCACTACCACTCCTAGTACTAGTTCTCCATTGCCGAAAGAGCCTATCCCTACGGTTGTTCAAGAAGTGAGTCCTTCTCCTTCTCAACCTTCAAAGTCTAAGCCTAATATCCCTTATCCATCTAGGTTAGACAAGGCTAAAGTGCTCACCAAAGATGACGTTCATGTCTCTAATTTTTTGAAAATGATTTCCAACGTCAATGTTAACATAAGCCTTATTGAAGCACTTGCTCAAATGCCAAAATTTGTGAAAATGTTTAAAGATTTGCTTAATAAGAAAGAAAAAATGGTTGAGCTCGTGAACACTCGTTTAAATGAGAATTGTTCCGCGATTCTTCTCAAAGAGCTTCCCAAAAAACTAGGAGATCCGGGACGATTCGTGTTACCTTGCTCGTTTCCTCAAATCGATGATTGTATGGCTTTAGCGGATCTCGGCGCTAGCATCAATCTTATGCCACTTTCAGTTTGGAAACAACTATCATTACCCGACCTTGTACCGACTCGTATGACTCTCGAGTTAGCTAATCGAACTCTCGCATACCCCGTTGGTATTGCCGAAGATGTTTTTGTTCGAGTTGGTACATTTACTTTTCCCGTGGACTTTGTAGTCATCGACTATGAGATGGATCCTCGTATTCCAATAATACTTGGTAGACCATTCTTACGATCCGGAAGAGCCTTAGTTGATGTGGCCGAAGGGGAGTTAATTCTTAGGGTTCGGGATGAACAACAAGTTTTTAAAATGGGAAAAATCACAACAAAATCAAATGGAAAAGAGTCGATCAATATGATTGATGTTCTTAATTATGATAATGAAGAGATTTTTATTAATCCTTTTGGAATTAAAAAGTCTAATCAAAATGATTTTGTGATAACCTCATCCTTTCCCTTAGAGCCTCAAATTTTTGAAACTCCTATTTATTATACCTATAATGATGACACTTCTTCAAGTGATCACACTATCTTCGGTTTAGACGACTCGAATTTTGACCCACCCACTTTTGACCCACCCATTTATGATACCCCAATCTTTGATACCTACGATGATGACACTTCTTTAAGTGATCTCATTAACTTTGATGACCCACCCCTTGATCTTAATACACCTCATATTTCTACGAGTGATTCTTCCATGGAGACTCCTTTTGACTTCTATACTCCAATTTTAGAAGTCATGACTTATGAGGAGGATCCACCACTCTTAGAGATCATACCTACTTTAGAGGTTATTCCATTTGAGGAGGATTTAGATATCTTTCTAAATACCTATTTTCCTCATGAGGAAGAGTTTTCCTATGACTCCGACGATACTTATGTTTTCACATCAAGTTTGGAAGAGGACGACCTTCCTACTTTGGATTTTGATGATATTTTGAGCTTAAATGTCAATACCTCTTGCTATTTTCCCGTTAAGGAATCGGTGTTTGATCCCGGAATAGAAACTTTAGTGCTTTCATTGCCATATCTCCATAACACCTTCCCTAGTAAGAGACTTTTGCCTAAGGATACCCCACTCTTCTTTGACTTGCGTACCACCTCGGGGTTTATTTCCTTTTGTGATGGAAATTATGTGTTTGACCCGCGTGGATTTTCATGGGGTATGCCTTGTATGACTTTGTTTCACCCTCTATCATGGAGAGATTTTCCTCCCTTGAAAATCTCGGTTTTCCATGATCTTCCCATTTGAATGATGACATTTGGGAAATCGAGTCGAGCTAGAGACTCGTGATGATAAATCAAGCATCGTTTAACTAGGTTAGATTTTTACCTTTTCCACCCTTTTTACCCTTTTTCGCTTTCACCCATTTTCACCAATAAGTGTAGGGGGAGCCATGTAGGTTGTTTGTGTGTTGTAATGTTGTGTGCAGGGACATGTGCTTAATGATCCACTTTTGGTGCTTTTGACGCGACCCGTGTTCCCGTGTTTCCCATGTACCCGGTTCCTTCGATAAGTTTTTGCTATTGTGATTCAATCTTGTATATAAATAAAACAAATAAATGTAATCACTTTAGTTGTCCTTTCCTTAGCTCGATTTTAAACAATGTACTCAATGTCCTAAGTGTAGGGGAGTTTATTCTCCCGCATGCTTAAACATTGAGGACAATGTTTATATTAAGTGTAGGGGGGATTTCTATCAAAATTTTAGTGGACTTTTCCATGAATTTGAACCCATTTAACCGGAAAATTTAAAAAAAAAATTCAAAGTTTTTCAAATTTTTGATCTATTTTGGCCTAGTAGTATTTTGTTTTATTTTCTTTCCTTTTGTCATCGCATCTTATTTATATTTTCTATTTCAAGAATAAAGTCAAAAATAAATAAATGAATAAAATGGTTTTAACAAGTTTAGATATCTTTGACATATTAGGCCCGTCGTGAATATTTTGACTCAACCCGAGTTTACTTATCCAAGTTTACTCTAGCTAGTATCCTTAACCATATGGACCTTAATTGGTTTATTAGGCTAAGCATCCACGAGTCTCATTCCTTGAGATTTTAAATTGTGGAGAACGAGAGATGATAGAGTTGATAATAAGTTTAAGGGTTAATTTTTGCTTATATGGTTTTTGTGGCTCTTTCTTCCCGCTTGTATATTTAAATTGCTTAATAAATGAGGATTCTTGCGGTGTAGATTCGATATCTTAACTCTTAGCCAAATCTTTATTATCCTTGTAATTAAAGCTTGAACACATTGAGGATACCAGCGTTGTGGACTTCCGAATAAGGTGGCTCATAACCGCTAAGTAGGAGGTATTCAGACCATGGGACCGCGGAATTTGGCCTACTATATATATCATAATAAGAAAGAATAAGATTAAAACATGACCTCAAGGAGCCTTAGGGTGTGGGGCATGTAGCACGAACCTTGTCATTAGAGCCTTGGGGTGTATGGCATGGTAAGTGTTGAATAAAAATTTATTCAAAAATCAATTCCCTCGTCTATCGTTCAAGGAGCCTTCGGGTGTGGACAATAGACGGGGAGCATTTTTACATCTTAAAAAGCCTAAGGGTATATGATGTGAACTTGCTAAACTCCACATAAAGTCTACATGACTTTGGAGGAAATAATTAATAAGTAGTACTATTTGGCCAAATTTTGGGTCCGGGAATTTATTCCCCAAATCGTGTTAAATCATCCTTGATGTGGGCTTACTTTAGTGACAACGTTTTTGAGGACGAGGTTAGGTTTTGAGTGTCGGGTTTGCACCGTTTGGCCTTCATTTTTTGAATAATAATTATCAAATAAGTCAAATGAGCCTACGGGTGAATGACAGTTGATAAAATCTAGAGATACAAAGTAGGAATTGGAGAAAGAGTATTACACAATTATCTTATATGAGTGGGATTTAACTTGAGAACTTATGGTAAACAATGATCTCGTTTTTAAGCTTAGTATGGGGAACGTGAAACTTGAGGGTGATTAATATTCATAACACCAAAGCCCTAATTAAAGTCTTAGATTTCTTTACAAGTTTCTTCCATCAAATAATTTCCAAGTTAATAAATTGTTAAAACTTTTGTCTCTTTTTAAATTTTTATCTTTTCATCGTAGTAGTAGTAGTAATAGTAATAAAGGCCGAGATGGATTAATTACGAGAAAAATATAATTATATGCTTTGAAATAATGCATTGCATGGGGTCATTGCAATGGTCAAGTGTAGGGGATTTAATAAGTGTGTAAACACTTATCCTTTTGCCACTAAAATCA
Organism: Glebionis coronaria; assembly: GCA_025667525.1. Lineage (NCBI taxonomy): Eukaryota > Viridiplantae > Streptophyta > Magnoliopsida > Asterales > Asteraceae > Glebionis > Glebionis coronaria. The sequence continues at coordinate 306,292,344 of CM046881.1, read as the reverse complement.
AGGAAAAACAAGACCTAATCATGTGTTTAATGTCGTAAAAGTCGAAATTATGCGTGGTTTTGTGTTTTTGTGTTAAAATAGGTACAAATGATCAAAAGAAGAGAAAACACGGGATTTCACCGTCAAAAGTTGAAGAAAAGTCCAAAAAGAGACGAAGACAAAGTCAAAAGATCAAAAGTGTGCCGAAGATCACGAAACCCGACAAAATCGATACGATTTGAAGAAAAGACCAAAATGTCAAAGATCAAATCGTTTTATTCGAGGATTTAATTCTTACGATGATTTTGGGCCTTGTGGGTCCCACATTGGATATATTGGGCCACAAAGCCCATTTATCAAATTTATTCAATATAAATGGATTGGAAAGATTGGGCTAAAAGCCCATTTGGCTAAATTGATGTATATAAAGGGACGGAAGGATTGCATTCTGGGCCAAAGCCCATTACACTTCATTATGGACGGATGAATACAGTTTTTTGCTAGTCTAAGTTATAAATGTTGTTTTGTGAGATAGTCAGTCAACTCTCAAATAAACGATTTACTCTCACTTTTCAAACCCACGTTCCATTTTCAACCCTCACAATTCATAATAAATAAACTTTATTACGCAATCCTCACCCACACGTGTTTTACCCACAAACATATCAACCGTTTAACTCACCCACTCACATTAATAACATTTACCCATCCTCATTTTTTTTGTTTCGATCATAACAAAGCACCACCCAACTTTTACCTTCTCTCCCACTTTTCTCTCACACAGCCACCACCATAGTTTTACCCTAACCCTAAATTTCCTATACCAAAATTACACTATTAATTTTGGGGCTTTTACCCTTATTGGGTAATTCACACAAATCTAAATAAATCCCCCCAAAAATCGGGTTGCAACACCAACTATGGTCCTCAAATCCTCACCTACGTGGCTCCCATCCATTATTTTGATTGGCTTTGACAACACCCTCCACCAATTAAAAGACTCCACATCAGCCTAAACAAACACAACAAACACACCCTCACGCCACGAGGGCAATCCGTGTGATAATGGAGAGATTTCAACCGTTGATCAAGTGAAGAGAAGAGAGAGAAAGAAGAATGACGAATTAAACGGCCTGGATTGGAAGCTTACTTTTGAAGCTATCAAGACAGTTTCTAGAGTTTCCCTATAAAACCCCTTTATGTGTAATTTATTTATGAGCACTTTTTCTTTATTTTTAATTTTTAGTAAATTAGTTTTAGGATTTAATCTTGTATTTTTTTTCAAGTATTTGTAATTTTCTTTAATTATTAATGAAAAGTTAAATTTTGTTTAATTTCGTCTCAATTTTAAGTTTCTGTCAAATTTAATATTTATCTTGAATCTGAGTTTTATTACTGTTCGTTTTATTAATTATTCGATCACTGTTTTTTTAGTACTGTTTTTGTTATAATCACCGTTATTTTCATTCGATTAATATAAAAAAAAGGAAAGTGAAAGTGTTAAATTATTTTCCCCACTGGGAAGATAATACAAGTTACTGTTTGGTTCGTTTGATTGGGATACTATTTGGTTCGTTTGGTTCGAGACGAAGGAGGTTATTCGACAGGTGGTAACAGTTCGTTTCGATTCACAAGGGGGTTCAGCACCACCCTTCGGCTCAACGGAAATCGACACCGGGTTCCCATCTTCTTTTCATTTTTGTCAAGTTTATTTTAGTTAATATTAATCTGCTAGTTTTTATTGGATATAGTTTATTGTTTGTTTATGATATTGTTTAATTTGCTTATTTAAGTTTAAGTGTTTGGGATAATTGTTATAGATATAGCTGCTAGTTTATGTTATTTGCACCGTTTAGATCTGCTTGTGTTTTTATTCAGTGTTTGGATTTGTTTTAGAAATTATTAAGTCTGCTAGTTTTGCTTGATTAATTTTGGTTTATGTTATCTTTATCTGGTTTAATAGTTTTCATAAGTTTTAGTTACTGTCTTTTAATCTTATGCTTATTTGGTTTTTCATAGCTTATTTGTTTCAGCTTATTTAGGATTTATTGTTTCAGCTTATTTTAGACTCGGTTTACTTTTGTATTTGCTTTTCTGGTTTTGTCGTTTAAGCTTATATTATTTATTTGATAATAGTATGCACATGAAACAGATCCTTTGATCTATTTTACTTTTAAAATACAAAAACAATAATTATAGTATAAATTTTGTCTGGGGTGGGATTCGAACCCCAGACCCCTCGCATACCAGCCAAACACACCAACCATCTCATCTAGATACTTTCTTATGATTTACTTTGCATCATTAATTTAATGTAGTGTCTAATTTTACTGCCAGTTTTTTTAAATAGTCTAATTCAAAGTTTTTGGTTTATTTAAATTTAATTAGAAAGTTTTATTTTTCTTCAATTCAGTTTTTAATAAAAAATAAAAAGATAAAAAAATATTTTTTTTACTTTTATAATTTTAAATTTGATTTCATTTTATTTTGTTTATTTAAAAATAGTTTTTATTTAAAAGTCTTTAGTTTAAAATTAATTAGTTTTTAATTTAGATTTAAAGTTTTATTTTTAAAAATAATATTTTTACATTAGTTTAAGTTTTATTTAAAAATAGATTTCGATTAAAGTTTTTAGTTTAATTAGATTTAATTTTTAAATAGTTTTTATTTTAAATAGTTTTAAATTAGTTTAAAAATACCAAAAATATCGTCACCAAAAAAAAGTAATCTTACATTTAATCGGATTTCAATTTCGAGTGAGTCGAGGAAAAACGAACATTAATTGCTTAATTGGACTAAAAATCCTAGTATTAAAAATCCTAGTATTATCTTGTATAATTATTTTTTTTCTTTTTCTTTTTTTTTCTAGCCACTCATTTTTTTTCATAAGCCGCTCTTATTTTTCTTTATTCCTCACAAAGAAAGTTAAAAAGAATAAAAGGAAAAAACACCCGCTAAGTATTAAGCATGACATAAGTCTAGTACACATAAAACGTTCTAACTTAGAATTTTAGGACGTACTTATACCAACCAAGAATGATTAGTCAAAAATGCATAAGAGACTACAAACCAATTAAAACCGTTCTTGATTATTTATTAACATATATACATGTGTTGACAAGAAAGTAAAGGTTACGAAAGGGGATATAAAAGCCATAATTAATGAATATGAGGTTTATCTAGCCCTTAACACTTACTTCAAACTCTATCATCTCTTGTTCTCCACAGTTTAAAATCTCAAATAATGAGACTAGTGGATGCTTAGCCTAATAAACCAATAAAGGTCTACATGGTTAAGGCTACTAGCTAGAGAATGCTTAGATAACAAACTCGGGTTGAGTCAAAATATTCATGGTGGGCCTAATATGTCAAAGAAGTCTAAATTTGTTCAACCATGTCCTTTATTATATATTTTTTTATTTTTATATATTTTTGAAGAACAAAAGAAATAAAAGATAATGCAAATGTGTTATGCAAATGAAAAATGATTAATGCAAAAATTATGAATGCATATTTTTGGTGGCCAAAGTAGATCAAAAATTTGAAAAATGTTGAAAAATAATTTCCAAGTTATCATGAAGGTCAATGACAAAGTTCTAGGTAAGGTCATTTCGATAGAAGACCCCCTACACTTAAGATAAACATTGTCCTCAATGTTTAAGAGTATGGGAGTAAACTCCCATGCACTTATGACATTGATACCTTTGATTATCCCAAGCTAAGGAAAGGTCTACTATAGTGAATCCATTTTAATCACAATATGGTTTGAAAATCACAATAGTAACGAAGTGAACCCGATACAAGGGCCTCCTCCATAAGCTCCAATGCATGCAAAACGAGAGAGCAACCCTACAAACATCATGAAGACAAAAGAGAGTCATCCCCCTACACTTCTTCTCAACTATATACCCTTATTCCTATCCTACCACACTGTAGTTCTAAAAACTCTAAACCTAGTTATTCAAGCTTGATTTATGGAGTCTCTAGCTCGACTCTTCCCACAATGAATTAATTCTTGGGGAAAATGGGGATCTCATGGACCATTTCCACGGAAATGTCCTACCCAAAGTAATGCTTAACACGGTGACCGCTCACTTTGAAATTTGGGCCATTTGGTTGTGACAACTCAATAGTCCCATATGGAAATACTTGAGCAACGGTGAATGGACCGGACCATCTTGACTTAAGCTTGCCCGCAAAGAGTTTCAACCTTGAGTTAAAGAGGAGAACCGGCTCTAAAACTTTGAACTCACGGTTCTTGATCTTAGCATCATGCAATTTCTTTGTCTTTTCCTTGTAAAGCAACGAGTTTTCATAGGCATTGGCTCTCAATTCATCCATCTCATTGAGTTGGTCTTTTCTATGTGAACCGGCTTGGTTTAAATCTAAGTTAGCCTATTTGAGAGCCCATGAAGCCTTATGCTCTAACTCGAATAGGAGGTGACAATCTTTTCCATAGATAAGCCTATATGGAGTACAACCAATTGGTGTCTTAAAAGCCGTCCTAAAAGCCCACAAAGCATCATCAAGCTTATCCGACCAAGAAGCTCGATGCTCTCTCGCCGTTCTCTCTAAAATCCTCTTTAAACCACGATTTGTGACCTCAGTTTGCCCATTGGTTTGAGGGTGATACGCGGTAGAAAGTCTATGGTTAACACCATACTTCTTCATGACTCTTGTAAATTGATCATTACAAAAATGAGTCCCACGATCACTTATGATAGCCCGAGGTACACCAAATCTAGCAAATAATTGCTTCAAGAATTTCACTACAACTCTAGCATCATTAGTAGGCAAGGCTTTAGCCTCAACCCACTTTGAAACATAATCCACGGCTACGAGTATGTACTTATTGCCTTTTGATGATGGAAAAGGTCCCATGAAGTCTATACCCCATACATCAAACATCTCACACTCTTGTATGAAATTTTTTGGCATCTCATCTCGTTGATTAATCTTTCCTTGTCTTTGACATACATCACAAAATTTCACTATCTCTTGGGCATCTTTGTATATGGAAGGCCAATAGAAACCTGAATAAAAGACTTTCTTGGCGGTGTAGTTTGGCCCAAAATCACCTCCCGTAGGTCCTTTATGACAATCTTCTAAGATCTTAAATGCTTCGGCCCCATCTACACATCGTCTTATGATTTGGTCCGCACATTGCCTAAGGAGGTAAGGGTCCCCGGCAGCGGCGCCATTTAATGTTGAGTATTTATTCAAGTTCGTTTTTCCAAGCTCAAGACAAATTGAAAGTCCAACCAATATCAAGTCATTAATTGTTTTTGGTGTTTCACGGTTATTTGGTATCTATGTCTATTTTAAACAAACACGTAAAAAATGGAAAATATTATAGCTATATAACCGTAAAACAAATTGCAAATACCACAATGATAGCACAAAGTACAAGTATTTAATGCACACAATGTAAAATTACTCAAAATGTAAAGAAAATGAAAGTATAAGGACCAAATGTATAAATTCAGAAAGTATAGGGACTAGAAATGAAAAATGTAACAAACTATGTTAACAAACTAACAATATCCAAAATCTGCCAAACTGAAATGTAACTAACTCAAAAAATGGAAGGACTGATTAAGAAATCCCTAAAAACTTGTAATTACAAATCAGTTTAGCAAAACTATGGAAAATTGAGGACCAAAATGCAATTAAAAGAACTTTAAACCAAAAACGGGCAAAAGAACTTCAATAAGCTCGTCTAAGCTTATTAACCAACCAAAATTATTCTATTTTCTTTCAAAGTGAATAAAAATGAAAATAAGGTAGGCCTGTAAAAGGAATTTAGCTAAAAGCAAGTGAAACTCAAGTTTGCTTATTTCAATAAGCTCGAAATAAGCTAAAAACTTTTCCAGACATCCACACTTGGATTTTCTTATTGAGAATGATTAGACAAGCGACAAGAAGCTTGGAATATCAATTAGATTTGAAAATGATTAAGAAAATAAGCTGGAATATCAAATAAGCCAAAACAGCTTATCGTTGACCAAGTTTGACCAGATTTTTCAAAAAGCTGATTTTCACAAAACTTACTCAGGACATGTTTGCAAACAGAAATGTGAAAGAAAATGGTATGTTTTATGAAGTAGATTAAGAGAAATGAGAATAGCAGCTCAACTTTATCATAGAAACTGACAAATGCTCAAGTGCTTATTAATAAGCTGGTATCCAACTCAAAATTTGATACTGTATTATTTCCTCACTAATACTAAAAGTTCATATGATAAGCTAAGACTGAGAACAAAAAGTAACTGATTTCATTCACCAACAAAGAAATGCCAATGGATCAAAGTATTCTTGTTTAGACTGTTTAAAACATGTAAAGACGGACCTAGTCTTTTTGAGTGTCAATTGCCTGTTTGACTTAAGTTTTGACCACATAACTTTGTAAGTGAACTTGTATACACCTAATGAGTGTAAATGATCTCAAAACAACAGGTTTTAACAACTGATTCACTAAATTCAATATTAACCAAACACTAGTTAAAAATCTGATATGGAACTTTTTCAAAGGCTTTTTGAGTAAAACCTTATGACAACAAAAGACTTTTATCAAGATTTGTTATTAGACTCAAATGAACCTCAATGCAGCAAAATTCCATCAAGTAAACACTAGAGAGCAAATTTTAGCTAAATCATGAATATTAAAATTGAATAAGGCCAAATATAAAGCTAAAATTGAATCAACGCTAATCAAACTACTTGAAAACTATCAGATTATCAAAATCACACCACAAGAACACTATCACAATCACAATTCAGCAGTTAAGACTTATTTCTAGGAATATAGCATTGCAAATTCAGTTAAGTGGAATTTTTAACAAGAAAGTGTTCCTTTTAGCTTGTAGAATCCTTTGATGAAGTAGAGGAGCGATGAGCTCTCGAAAATCAACTAAAACACCATTAATCAACCACCAAAATCCATCATATCAACTTCATCATCTACAAATCTACACCCCTGCTACAATCTGGAATATTGGCTATGAAATGAACTGAAATTCGTCTGAACCAGCTACAGGCTTCCAAAAGGCATCAAACACATTCCATTGATCAAGTATGATCAATAGAATCAAATAGTAACAGTAGGAGTAGGATTGTGCAGTAATAAGAAGTAGAATTTAGTGAAAATGAACTTGAATGTTTATTAATGGAAGAAAGGTTGTTACAATTCTGTTACAGCTAACTAACTAACTCTCAAGTGGTTGTCAATCACTTGAGAGTAGTATCTAACAAACTTGCTAACTGAAATGAGGGAAATTTAAGAAGTGTGTGAAAAATACACACACTAAGTACATACAAGAAATGAAGAACTAATGGGGTATTTATAGAAGTCGGGATGGAGTTTGTTGGAAGTAGGTGACATGTTGGAGCGAATAGCAAGCTTCTACGTGGCCTTGGTTAGTCAAATGATGATAGTCGTTGATGATCCAATTTGGGGCTTTTTGATTGTGTTGATTTCAGGCTAATTGAGTGGTTGGGTTGTGATCGCCCCTTGATTTAGAGCAAATTTCATGTATAACACTTCTCTTGAAACGCACTCTAGCTCTTTCTTCGATCTGGGTTCGTTCATATTTGAATGTGACACGTGCCTTGTTGTTATTGGTGGAAATAGAGAGACACGGATCATTATCCTCTTCTTGGTTTCCTATTTGTGGAAAATGAGTGAGTGGACTTCACTGTTTAGATTTTGTTTATTAAATGAAAACGACGCTAGTGGGGTGAGGTGGCGTTTGTTTGGCAATCCGAGTGAAGTATTCCTTGGCTTCTCATTGGCTGATAAAGCTAACACATGGATTAAGAGTAAACTTTTTTTCTCAATTTTGGCAACTTTAACCCCTTAACTTGGCAGATTATTAAATTAAGCTCCAAGCTTCATTTCCTTGTCATTTTTGGTCCTTCTAACTTCAAACTTGTTCAATAATCATCCTTTGACCATTTGACTTCAGAGTTGACCAAATTTGACTTTGTTCTTGACTTTCTCATAATTGCAACTTTAGTCCCTCATCTTTGAAAGTTGTCAAGAAAGGTCCTTTGTCTTTGCAAGGCTTGTCACTTTTCATCCTCCTTTTGTCTTTTCTTCATAAATAAAGCTTGATTTCACTTGTTTGCTTCAAAATTGTATCTTTTTACCTACACAAGCACAAACAACAAAACATACCCATAATACTGCTTTTATGAATAAAAATTAGGTATTTTGCTTTGTGTTTTAGGGTGATTTGTGATATTATTGATATGAGATTTCACTCATATCAAACACACAATTTTCGAAAGATTTTGAATATTCACTGAAAAATTCTTTAAAAAATTGTGTTCAACGCTTTTTGAAAAACTCCATTTCTTTTTGGCGAAGAGGTTTTTCGAAAGCATAAACTTGAGTTCATAGACATTGAATATCTTGACACATTGATGAGACTACTTTTATACATAGTCTCATCGTCCAAAACGGGCATAAAATGGTTAAAATATCATAAAAAGTGCCATATATATGCTTATGTTTTCTCAATGTGTATTTTAGCTACGGATATCAAGAAAATGACAAAAGATCACAAGAATCAATCAAAAATGAATACGGGAAAAGAAGCCGCACAATAAACCGGGCCCTAGAGTTGATTTTCCAAGAAAAGGCCTTGAAGATTTGAAGATTTACAAGATAGATCATTCAGCATTGAATAACTGACACTTAATACCCTTGTATATTCATAATTACAAGTTTGGTCCCTTAAGTTTGTCAAAATTACAAAAGAGCCCCTCAACTTTGACGAGTTGGCAAGAATAGTCCCTACAAAATGAAGACTTGTCAATATTGGTCCTCCTCAAAGTCAAACATACCATGAAGACATTCAAAGTTCAAAAATGTGCAAGATCAGTCCTTCAATTATCAAATAAATATAAAACAAGTCCTTATAAATCCTTGTGGAAAAGTTTTGTTGCCAAAATGGAAGTTTAGAAACTTTATTTACAAAGGAAACTAAATTTCGGGCTGTTAAGAAGGAAATGAAGACAATGTGCAAGATTGGGGACCAAAGCTGCCAAGACAGCCATACTTACCTTAACCACTCACACACTGCCACCTCACCCACCAAATCCCCACAACCAATCAAAATACACCCTTCCTCCACATCACCATCCACTAACTGATTAATAGCTATTAATCACGTTTAAATAAAAATTGGCGCCTAACACTTTCTAAAACCCAAACAAAGATCAAATGCCAGTGTTCTTAGTTCATAAACACAAATTGGGTAATTTTGGTTAAGCAAAAATTGCGCCTTCATACCTTCCGGAATTATGACTAAGGCATCCGTAATCACATTTTCATCCTTAAACCACACCCCACACCTTTGGTCCCCTCCCACGTGTCACCTAGTGGGGCGTCTTCCACCTCCAAACAAAATTCACTTTAGCGTCAACGGTTTGGAGAGTTTATACTTGGTCCCTACTTCAAAACCAACGCACAAGATCATCTTTTGACAACCTTGCATCCACAAAATGCCAAGGCATTGTCACATGAACCAAAAGAGCCAAAATCATCAAGGGCATACTTGGAAGTTTACAAGCTAGGGTTTTTAGTTTTCCTTTATGTTTCTAGAAGGGTACTAGTAGTATTTAAGGATTCCTCAAGTTGTGAGAGACCCTTGTTCTCAGTTTTTCATTTGTCAAACCTTGTAAAGCCCTTTTCTGAATTTATGAAAGTATGGTATTATGTTATGATTTAAAACTAAGTTTCGTTATCTTATTGTTGTGTTAAGTAGTTATTTGTCATGTTTTTTGTACTTAATCAAAACCTTGAACAAGTCCAATAGCTCCTATAAGCCTGTGAGTCCCTTTGTTCTTGCTGTGGTCAAGAATTTGGCTTGTGCTTGGAGAGGATTGTTCATTGAGGTGTTTCCTTAAGTGACATAAGTCACATTTCAACTAGCTTAAGCAATATTGGAAGTTGGTTATATGTTTTATAACAAAAATCTATCAAGTGGTTTGTTAAGTGCTTATGGTTTAACAGCTTGCTTATTTGAGCTTAAGGGTGATCATAACCTTCTAATCTAGACTGATTAAGGGGTGGTGAGGCCTTAAGGGAAGATTCAAGCCTTGTGGGAATCTAAGTCTTGAAAAGACTTAACCTTTGTCACCTTATTTCATCTTATTTATGCTAACCTAGGTTCAAGCCTTTGGCTGAGCTTGTTTCCTGTTCTTAGCAGTGGAAAGTTGGTGCTTGTTAAGCTAGCACCTCAGCTCTTTGATTCCAAAGTGTGGATGTACATTTTGGAGGTTTGTACTCTCAATCTTCATTTTTCTGATTAAGTGATGTATGTTATGTGATTTTGTGTTCTAAGCCTGAAAGTTGTGAACTTTGTGCTTGAATCTGTCACTAGGGTCTATATAAACTTAAATCAGTCATAATATTGCATGCTTAAAGGTTAAAACCAAAAACTTCTTTGAAATCAGTTGTTTAAAGGGTTGTTTGGTTTTGCCTGTTGTTAGGGTTTAAGGCCTTGGGGCTTTGTTACTTGTGCTCTTGCTTCAATTGTGTGGTCATTTTAAGTACTAAAAGATGTATGCTAAGTCTTGAAGACTGATAAAAAAATTTTTGCATGTTAACCACTTTTTCACTTGAAAATAGGTCAAACACATCAGATAGCCTTATTTGTTTGTTTGATTGATTTGAAGCCAGAAACTTGGTCTGCTTATAGTTTTCGTTGGTGTTCATCTCTGCATAACCTGGTTTCTAATTTTGGTGTCTTATTGAAAAAGTTCTGGCTTATTGAATCTCATACTTTTGGTCAAGTATATCAGTGAATGCATGGTTTGTGATTTTGATGTTCTTGGACTGAATTGTGGTGCTATTTGCTTGTAATTTCTCCACTGTTTCCTGTTTAGTGTGTGTGAAGTATTTGGTGCTTATTTCAAAAGCTCATAAGCTCACTGGCTTATTAGCTTACTTATGCTCAAAACAAGTCAAGTCCACCCAATTGGTGGGCTTTGATTCACAAGGTTTGTACTCAAGCCTTGGCCAACAGGGTTTAAACAAAGCTATTACAATTCATTAAGGCTGTCAGTGCCCAAAATTGCACTTTTCAACGTTTGAAATTCATTTGTCAACGTTTGACCATTGGTCAAACTTGGTCAACAAGCTTATTGAACCTGTTTTGCTTATTGGCTTGTGCAACAACTTACTTTTTGTAATAGGTCTTATTTCTCTCGGCTTATTATTGATATTAGAAGTTTACAGCTCATTTGGTTAAGCTTTTACTAGAAAACTAGCTTATTTTGCTTTTTTAGAGTGCTTATTTGCTTCTACAACTTATTTGACTTGGCTTTTTGGAAATTTTATCATTGATTATTCTTAGTTAAGCCATTTAGAACATTTTGCAAAAAGAATCAGCTCTTGAATCAGCCTAGAACTCGAAAACGACTATTTTGTCGTTTTGTGTAAAGAGCTTTTGCTTATTTCAGGCTTATTTATTGAGCTTTTTCAAAAACTCTTTTTACAAACAGCTTTATAATCTCAAGAGAAGAATGTGTGTCAAATTTTAGCTTATGGCATTAGCTTATGGCTTAATGGGCTTATTGGCCCATTAAGAATAAGCTATTTGCTTATAAAGTTGTGATAAGCTCACTTTCAGCTTTTGGGCCTTTAGAGTTTTTTGTTTAAAATCAAATTTTAAGCTAGACTGGAACTTTTCAGCTTATTTGGTTGAATTTTTTCTTATAGGACTAAAAATCCCATTAAGGTGGACTATTTTCACGTTTAGCCCATTTGGAGGCCCATTAGGGGTATTTTGGTCATTTAACTCTCATTTTCTGTTTAATTAAGTTAAAATAAAGTAGTTTGCAAGTTTTTAGAATTTTTTATTAATTTTGAATTTTTAATATTATTTTATTATTTAGTTTTAATTTTTAATCATTTTAAATAGGTTTAATTAGTTTAAAATTTTTCAAAAATAGTTTTTAGTTCAATTAAGTTATTTTAGAGGTTTACAAATTGAAAAATATTATTTTGCGCTTTTTATTCATTAAATTGATTTTTAGGGCTTTAATTAGCATTAAAAATTATTATTTAATTAAATAAAAGGTTTGAGTAAATTTTGATTTTTAGTAAACTCTAATTGCATTTTTTAGATTTATTGTGATTTTCTAGGAATTTTTACGGTATTTTTTAAATTTCGTCACGTTTTACGGTTTTACGTTTACGTCATTGTCTTAGTTTAATTTTATTCGTAATCATCATCATTTTCTTTCGCATAAAGTTAATCATTTCTAAACACACACAACAAGCCTCCTTGAGAACGAACTCACAACAAGAGTCATTTGTGCACGGTTTTCCTAAATCGTCGTACTTACCCTATATTTACGCTCTTTTTCCTAAAAGAGTGTAATACTACACCTATCACACATCCACTCAAGTGTAAGAAGGTTTCTCTTCTTTTTCTGAGGGTAAGCGCACTAAATCGTACACTCCCCCTTGAATATTGATCCGGGTTGCAATCTGAAAGTGATTACAAGCCACTGTGTTGAGCTCAAAATGTTGAATGTTTTGTGACAAGCTCAACCCAAGATAGATTGCTCTACCCGTTGTTGGAATAATTGTCCAAATTTGACATTTTCCTTTATTAAAAATATAAATGACATGTTTTGAAAAATATTTACAACTTTCATTCGAGCTTTATGTACACACCCGTGTCGTTATTGAGCGACATTTCTAGGCACGTCCATATTATCGATACTGAAAGACATGTCGAGAAGAATATTTTTGGATTTTTAAAGATTTTTCATTTGATTTTTTCCTTTTATATGTTTTATATTTTTTATTTTGCTTTTTCAATGATATTTACAAGTGGATGATTGATAGACGAATCAAGCACGCAACTTTGCCAGAATCTCCAGTTCTGCTGGAGTCAAACATCTCATACCAATTTTCCTAACGAGGTACTCAAACCTATCTTTCGACAGAGCTTTCGTAAACAAGTCGGCTAATTGGTAATCCGTTCCAACAAAGTATAGTTCAACAATACCGCGTTCAAATTGTTCCTTTATGAAGTGATATCTGACATCAATGTGCTTCGTGCGGGAATGTTGTACCGGATTGCAGTAGATGGCTATGGCCGACTTTGAGTCACAATACATTGGTACTTTATCAAAGTGGAAGCCATAATCCGTAAGTTGTGTTCTCATCCAAAGAACTTGAGCACAACACGCAGATAGAGACACATACTCCGCTTCGACTGATGAAAGTGACGTGGAATCCTACTTCTTGGAAGACCATCCCACGGGCTTATCTTGTCCTAGAAATTGTGCACCACCAGAAGTACTTTTTCGAGTATCAAGACACCCTGCATGATCAGAATCTGAATAGGCCGTTAGAAAGAAACCGGTTTCCTTTGGATACCAGAGTCCCAAAAGAATGGTATTCTTGAGGTACCGAAAGATCCGTTTAACCTCCTTGAGGTGCTTTTTAGTAGGGTCTGGCTTCATATCATGCACAATAGCATGTTGCATGTGCAATATCTGGTCTGGTGGTTGTCAAGTACACGAGGGATCCGATCATGGAACGATATTTCGTTTGATCTATGGGTAAACCCTCCAACTCAGCATCTAGGGATGTGGTGGATAATGGTGTCCTAACTGGGTCACATGAGGTCATACCATGATTTTTTATTATCTCTGGATAATACTTGGCTTGGTTAATAAAAATACCACGTGGGGATGGGTGAACTTGAATTCCTAGAAAGAATTTTATTTCACCCATCATTGACATTTCAAATTTGTTGTGCATTAGTTTTTCAAACCATTTTGAAAGTTTTGGGTTTGTAGACCCAAAAATAATGTCATCGACATAAATCTACACAAGCAAAATGTCATCCCCATATATGTATATGAACAAGTTAAGATCAATGAACCTTTTGAGAAACCTTTGGATACCAGAAATTTCGAGAGCTCATCGTACCATGCCCTTGGAGCTTGCTTAAGTCCATATAGTGCTTTGTGGAGACGATACACCTTGTCATGATAATGTGGATTAATGAATCCTTCCGACTGCGTGACATAGACTTCTTCCTTCAAAGGACCGTTAAGAAATGTCGTCTTTATGTCCATTTGATAAACAGTGAATCCCTTATGTGCAGCATAAGCAAGGAAAATCCTGACCGCTTCCATACGAGCTACTGGTGCAAATGGTTCTTCAAAATCAATACCCTCTTTCTGGTCATACCGCTTAGCCACTAGCCTAGCTTTGTTCTTGATGATAGTGTTTTCTTCATCCATCATGTTTTTCCAAATCCAACAAAGATTTAATGGAGTAACATCGTATGGTCTGTCAACAAGTTCCCAGACTTTAAGTCTTTTAAATTGAAGAAGTTCATCTTGCATCGATTTAATCCAAGCATGATCAACCATGGCTTCTTTGATGTTTTTCGGTTCACCTGTACACGGCGAGTGCGAACATACAAACATCGCCATCGGTTTCTAATTGTCGTCTTGTACGAACGGGCTGTGAAGGGTTTCTAGATACTTGAACCAAAGGATGATCTCGAGTCCAATGATGTGTTGACGGATGTCGTTGATAGAACGTATGCATATGCGGATCAACATGGCGAGTAGAAGACTCTCCAGTTTCATGTAATGATGTACCGAATGGATTGTGAAAATCGTCATCGTCAGATAATGCATTGTCTGCTTGATTTGTGTGTTCCATAGCAATGACTGTAACACCCAATTTATTAAAATGGAATATCATAGTAATATATGGCGTGTCATCAAAGCATGCAAGGTAAATGTCTAAACATTCATGACCATAAAAGGAAATACCGGAAACAAACATCGGTAGTCCAAGTAACTCAACACAAGCAAATATAAGTACGGTAAAGGAAAAGGACTAAACAATGTCCAACATGGAATAAAGTAAGATAAAGTATGATAAATGCATAAGATATAGAAGGCTGGATAGCTTCCACCCGAATGCACTTACTCTTGAGATCCTACTTGCGACCTTAGGTACCTGCCGTTTGGGAACATGGAAATGGAAAACGGCTGAGCATAACGCTCAGTGAACGGATATAGAATAAAGCATGGAAACATAACGTAATGGAAGCATAAAAGAGCATATAAAGCATGAAAGGCAACGGAAATGGATAAGTCCTAGGAAACCTAGACGTATAACATGTTTACTGGTTTTAGTTCTGAAAACATAGTTATGTTTACTTATGAAAATCTATATTAGTTTAATATACCAAAAGCCAATATAGGTCATGAGGTCAACAACGTGCATGAATACTTGGAGGGGTGACCTCGTCATGCAATTAGAGGGGATGCCTCTAATTAATATGGTAATGGGTAGGAGGGATCAGCTCCTTGTGAAGGATGCAAGGCACACACCACATTCACCATGAAATCTTGACTTACACTATAACTAGGATGCACCCATATGCCCCACATGATAATAAATAATAATAAAGGCCAAATAAACTGAAAGGGACGCCACTAGCTATCACTCCGCCGTGGTGAAGTCATAACACTAGTGTCTCTAGTATTATGGTTATGGTACCTCCATAACCAGGTGAAACTTGTATGCATGTATATGGCTAAGGTAACTAATAAAACATAAGCATTTAAATCTGTAACTACTGGGTAAACAGTTGGTTGCATACGGGAAATCCTAATAAAGGAAGAGATTGTCCTTACTAAAGGACGGGAAATCCGTACCTTGTGTCCAGTAGAAGCTAACGGAAACGCTGACGAACCTACTCCGCCTTGATGGATAATACTACATAAGAAAAGGGACGTGTATGAGTTGTTGGAATCACATATGTTTTACTGGTTCTGTGTGTTCTTAGTTTATTATTCATGTAGTCATGTTATAACTGTTTAAGTGTTAACTATAGTTATTCTTGTATTCTGTTTTTTATTATTCATGTAGTATTATGGTATTATAATACTTGTATTGTAATACTAAGAAACTTTCTAAAAATAGCAGGTTTCCATAAATAGTAAGTTTCTAAAAAAAGAAAGTTTCCAAAAATAGTAAGTTTCCATAATTAGAAATAAGCTGGATTATTAACGTCAAATAAAGTTTAATTAGTAAAATATAAGTCATGGTTCAAGTATTATAGCTTATTACATAATTAACTTGGTTAATTTAATAACTATAGATTATAAGAATTTAATTAAAAATAACATGTTTTAATTAAATTAACTAAGTAAAATACTTAGATTATACATGAAATATAAATTTTAATATTTAAACCTAAGTCATGCATTTAATTAAATTAAATAGTCTAGAAAATGATTTAATTAAATATATTTTCTGATTTTAATACTTTCCCGAACTCGAACCCGTGATTTAAAATTAACCCGAGCCCGAACCCGTGTTCCATAAATAAGCCGAAACAAACACCCTTGACAGTGGCTACTCGGCCTAGCCGGTTACCACTGTCTGAGCAATTTTACCCACTGCCGAGCCACGGCTAGCCGCTGTCGAGCTCGGTTCATACCGGTTGAGTGCCAGTTCCCCCTGTTTTCTGTCGGCTTCCCACTGTTTTCACTCTAAGTCCCACCGAGACCCTATTGGTCTCGGTTGACACGCGATACAAACCAAAACCATACCCCGACCTTGCATCGGGTTCCCTTGTGTTGTGATCGAGCCAAAAACCAAACCAAGCCGAGACCATGAGGTCTCGGTGGTGGTGATTAAACCAAGCCGAGAGCTTTTCCTCTCGGTTGTGGGTCTCGGCCGAACCAACAAACACCAAACATCCCTAAATCCATGTTTTCTAGCAAACCCTAACATGTTTTTATGATTTGCTCTTGATCTCAATACATGAAATCATAAAAAGATTGAAAAGAAATAAAAAGAAAAGGTTTATGATTATACTGAATGCGTAGTTGTTTAGGGGTTGTGAACACGAACACAAACACGTAACTTTCTTGGATCAAAATCAACAAAACACCACCCTTTGGTGTTCTATATGGTCGGTGGCATGGGAGAGGACCAACTAGGGTTTTCTTTGTTTTCCTTGTAAAATAATTATGAGGAAAAATTCCCCGAGAGTTCTGTTTAACATGGTTTTTAATTGGGTCATGGGCCAAAAGGCCCATTCTCTCCTTTTGTTACTCTTTAGTCGCGGCACCCTTGGAGTCCAAAGACAAAACCTTAGCTTTTGTTAAGTTAAACATTTACGTGATCGTTCGTGTTTTATTAATCGTTCATTTATATGTCATGATCGTAAACACATTTATAATATATACGTACGTACATGTTATTAATACCGTGACACATGAAATATATTATAAATGGAAAGTTTAAATTTTATTTATTTTTATGTATTTACTATTCATTTACTGTTCATGGTTTTTTAATGCGGGTTTTACAACTCTTCCCCTCTAAAAGAACAATTCGTCCTCGAATTGGAGAAAACATAAATTGAAAGAAACATACCCAAATCAGAACTGGAAATGAGGGTAAGAAGCCCGTATAGACTCCTCCGTCTCCCAAGTGGCTTCCCGCTCAGGAACTCTCTCGGGTTCCTCGACATATGAAAGATCTTATCGAATCTGATCAAGCGGATACTGAACAACATGAACTGGATGATAGTTGTATCCTCTGAGTAAGGACACATGGAACATGTTGTGAACGTGTGATAGCTGAGGTGGTAACGCTAAACGATATGACACTTCACCAATGCGTTCTATGATATCGAACAGTCCGATGAAGCGAGGACTGAGCTTCCCTCTGATTCCAAAACGTTTAACTCCCCATGCAGGTGATACCTTGAGGAAAATGTGATTACCTACGTCGAAAGATACCTCTTTACAATGTTTATCAGCATAACCCTCATGCCAAGCGCGAGCTTCCTGAATCTTCGCCTTAGCGACAGCGACCTTCTCATTGGTTAACTCAATCATCTCTAGACCTTCAATCAGTCGTTCGCCCACCTGATCCCAGCAGATTGGGGCGCGACACTTCCTACCATACAACATCTCAAACGGTGCATACTCGATGATAGCGTGCCAACTGTTGTTGTATGTAAACTCCACTAGATAGATATAATCATCCCATCTTCCTATCCACTCTAGAGCACACGCCCGCAGCATGTCCTCCGATGTCTGAATGGTACGCTCTGACTGTCCGTCGGTCTGAGGATGAAAGGCAGTGTTGAGCTTAAGTCTGGTGCCCCAAGCTTTCTGCAGACCCTGCCAAAACCGTGAGGTGAAACGGGGATCTCTGTCAGAGATGATTTCTGATGGAGTACCATGCAGTCTGATGATCTCCTTCTGAAAAGTGTCTGCCAATTTGCTAACCGGATGCTCCTTGCGGATTGGCAGAAAGTGAGCAGATTTGGTCAATCTATCTACAATAACCTAGATGGCGTCGTGTTTCCTCTGAGTCACTGGAAGACCAGTAACAAAATCCATGGAGATTGTCCCACTTCCATTCTGGAATATCCAGTGGTTGAAGTAACCCACTAGCTCTCTGGTGTTCAATCTTAACCTACTGGCAGATCATACATTTAGAAATGAAGGTGGTAACATCCTGCTTCATACCACTCCACCAGAAATGTTGCTTGATGTCGTGGTACATCTTGGTGGAACCAAGATGTATGGTAAATGGAGAGCTATGAGCTTCAGTCAGCACAGCTTCCCTGAGTGTAGAGTCATTAGGAACAACTAGTCTAGTGCCCTGGCGTAATATACCGTCATCATCAACACGAAACTCCGTCTGCTGATCAAGGTTCTGAATGATAGCCCAAATCTCACCATCGTCCTTCTGAGCTTCAATGATCCTAGGATGTAAGTCTGGTTCCACTCTAAGATTCGCCCAGTAACCATGCTGTCCTCGTACACAAAACTCAATATCAGTCATCTCTAGGTCATGGATGATCTCCTTTGCAATCCAGATGCCAGCAATCATACCCGACCTTCTACTTAGAGCATCTGCCACCACATTCTCCTTACCAGGATGGTATTGAATGTTGGTGTCGTAATCCTTCAGTAGCTCTAACCATCTTCTCATCTCATGTTTAGTTCCTTCTGGGTGAAGATGTACTTGAGACTCTTGTGATCTGTGATGATGTCACATGATTCACCATACAAATAATGCCTCCAGATCTTCAATGCGAAAAAAACTATTGCAAGCTCCAAATCATGCGTAGGATAATTTTCCTTATAAGGTTTAAGCTGTCGTGATGCATATGCAATAACCTTCCCATGTTGCATGAGAACAT
Source organism: Glebionis coronaria (assembly GCA_025667525.1). Classification (NCBI taxonomy): domain Eukaryota; kingdom Viridiplantae; phylum Streptophyta; class Magnoliopsida; order Asterales; family Asteraceae; genus Glebionis; species Glebionis coronaria. The sequence goes on along the minus strand of CM046881.1, from coordinate 306,273,133 downwards.
AGCCTAGACCCTTTCCTGAAGCGTCACTGTAGATCTGAAATACACCTGTACCAGATGGGAGAGTAAGAATTGGTGCAGTCACTAACTTCTGCTTAAGGTCTTCAAAGATCTTCTCTATTTCCTCAGTCTAGACAAATTTCTCTCCTTTCCTCATCAGCTTCGTCAAGGTAAGGCTAGCCGTGAAAAGTTCTCTACAAACCTGCGGTAGTAGCCAGCTAAACCCAGAAAACTTCTGACCTCTGTTGGAGATGTAGGTCTCGGCCATTTGGTGATAGCTTCAACCTTGCATGATCCATGGTGATCCCCTTTGTAGATACAATATGGCCCAAAAATGCCACCTTGCTTAACCAGAATTCACATTTGGAGAACTTGGTATACAGCTGCTTCTGTCGAAGAATATGCAAGACTTTACGGAGGTGTTCCTCATGTTCCTCCTTGGATTTGGAGAGAATCAGGACGTCATCAATGAAAACGATAACGAACTTATCCAGAAGCTCATGGAAGACACGGTTCGTCAAATCCATGAAGACTGCTGGAGCATTTGTAAGTCCGAAAGGCATGACTACGAACTCGTAGTGCCCATAACGTGTACAGAAAGCAGTCTTAGAGATATCCTGCTCTTTAACCCATAACTGATGATAGCCGGACCTCAGATCGACCTTGGAGAAATACTTGGCGCCCTGAAGTTGAGCGAATAGGTCATCAATACGCGGAAAAGAATAACGATTTTTTATTGTGATCTTGTTCAGCTCATCATAGTCTATACACAAACGCATGCTGTCGTCTTTCTTCTTCACGAAAAGGACCGGTGCACCCCATGACGATGCACTGGGACGGATGAAACCTCGTTCCAAAAGTTCCTGCAGTTGATCTTTTAATTCTTTAAGCTCTATAGTAGCCATCCAATAGGGAGCCTTGGAAATTGGCTATGCACCTGAAATAAGCTCAATTCCAAACTCGACTTCACGAACAGGTGGTATGCCCGGGAAGTTCATCAGGAAAAACGTCAGGAAATTATGACATAATAGGCTGATCTTGGATCGATGGAGACTCGGCAGTAATGTCATGAATATTGGCTATAAAGCCCTGACAGTCGTGTGTTAATAAAGCACGCGCCTCCATGAATGAAATAATTTGTACCGACCTCCCTGGCAGAAAACCATGGTGTATGTACTCTGGAGATTTAACATCACCGAAGATAACTCGATAAGTGTGGCAGTCTATGGTAGCCTGGTGTTTGGATAACCAGTCAATGCCCAATATCAAATCAAAATCACACATGTCCAAAGGAAGTGTGTCAACTCTGCGGATTTTATCATCAAATTCTATGGGAAGATCTTTGTACACGTGGTTAATTCGTACAGATTCCCTAAGTGGCGTGGGAATGCTTAAGGCATTATCTAAGGGTATAGGGGAAGTCCTAAAACGTACAACAAAAGTAGTGGATATGACTGAATGAGTCGCTCCAGTATTAAACAGAACGCATGCTGCCAAACCATACATAAAGAGATTCCCAATGATGGTACCTGAAGTCTTGTTCGCATGATCTCTAGTAGTAGTGAACACGCGACCAGAAGTAGGAGGTGGTTTGAAGTCGGCATGTACAGAAGTGCCTTCTATCTCACCTTGGCGACAATTCTTCTGCCGATGGCCTTGTTGGCCAGACTTGAAACAACCACCAGTACCTCGGCGACAAACACCAGAATGTCTGTGCAAACAAGTAAGGCAGATAGGATGCGTGAATCCTCCAGCAGGCGTCCTAGCTAGCTGAGAGCCTGTTTCAGGATTACATGCATGAGACATGATCATGGAACATAAGCATGCTTACATAGAAGGTTTAAATAGTTACCAGATAACGTAGAACGGTTAGGCTGTTGATATGAGCTAAAACTCATATCAATTTATCAACAAATAACCCTAAAACATGAAGCAAAATACTAATTTATCTTGTAAAAAAAGTGTTATGTGGTATGTTTGTGTTTGTGTACACTTGTGTAGGTAAAAGGATGCATTTTCAAGCAAACAAGGAATAATCAAGCTTAATTTGATGAAAAAGACAAAGAAGGATCAAAAGTGACAAGACTTTGAAGTGCAAGGACCTATCTTGACAAACTGCCAAAGTTGAAGGACCAAAGTGTAAATATTGTTAAAGTCAAGATCATAGTCAAATTTGGTCAACTCTCAAGTCAACTCAGTCAAAGAACCAATTTTGTTCAAGAATGAAAGTTGAAGGACTAAAAATGCCAAAGAAATGAAGTTACAAGCTCAAAGATGCAATCTGCCAAAGTCTAGGGACTATTTCTGCCTATTTTGGAAAATTATACAAGAGTGATCCATGTGACAAGTTTTGGACCAATGAGAAGCCAGGATTAAGTGGACATGGATTGCCACATAACAGCATTAATTACCTACTAGGCGCCGCCTTCATTTATTAACGAATCACAACAGTGTGATCCGTGTGCACTAATTTCAACCATTCAAAGCTTGACACGTGGCATCTTCAAAACGTACAAATATTTCCAGGACGGGTTTGGAGCTAGAGGCAATTTCATGAAAAGTTATAAACATCAAAATTGCTCAAAATTACAAGACGAATCCATTGGTCATGATCAATTAACTTGAAATCAACTCAGTAAAGAAACCCCAATTCATGTTCATACCTGCAAAATCAATTCAGCAGAATTTTGACACGTGGAAAGCTGGGATTGGCTCCAACACGTCACCAACCCCAACTAATCTTCTTCTCAAGTCTATAAATAGTTTGTTTAGGCTTCATTTGTAAAGTGTAGTTGTAAGTGTGAAAACACACACATTTACTTTTTCCTCTCATCATTTTCCTTTTTTAGCTAAACTACTCAAGAGTTTGACACACTCTTGAGTTAGTTAGTCAGTTAGTTACCTTTTTAACAGCTTTGTAACAAATCTCCATTAATAAAATTCAAATTCAACTTTTCCCGCCAAATCTTCTCATCATCTTTATTGTTCATTCCTTGCTTCCATTGATACTTTTGTTGCTGAATTGAGTTTGTTATGATCATTCATTGATCATAACTGACTTTGAAGGAAGAATTGTAGCTGTTTGATTGATTTCAGTTCAAGACCTAGCATTTGTGATGAATTCAAGCCTTTATGATGATTCTAGTTGATGAGTAGCTGTTTGTTGATTGTAGATAGGTGAATCTAGTGCTAAGGTGGTGGTTAGCACTAGACTAGAGAGTTCAGCACTCCTCTACTGCTCAAAGGTTACTTCACAAGGTGCTTAAGTTTCTAATTTTTGGTTCCACTCAAATTGCCAAATGCATGCTCAATTCCTAGCTTAAATCTTTGGTGTTTGCATGATAAAACTTGTTTAGATTGATCTTTACTTGATTCTAGTAGTTTGTAGCTTAAGTGTTGCTTATCTGCTTATTGATTTGGATTTTGTCCTAGTTGTTAGCTTATTTCAGTCAATTCTAGACTTACTTCCTTAATTGAGTTCTAGTAGTGATCATTGCTTGCAATTAGCTTTAAAACATCTCATTTTGATCACATTAGTTTGGTTTGCTATAGGTTTTCATTCAGCTCAAACTTGTGCTTAAAAAGTCTTCATTAAAATCTTCAAAAGTTCAGTAATGAGTGTTTGGCATTAGATGAAATCTGATTTTCAAGTGTTGAATTTTGGCAAACTAAAGATCATTTCTAGTTAAAAGGTCATAACAAAAGGTTTTAAACCATTTTCAAGTCAAATTTAAGGTCAAAAAGGCAATTGGCATTTAAAAAGTTTGGGTCATTGTTCAGTCAGTTTTGCTCTAAAAAAGTTGCCAATTTCATTTGGCTTGCATTTACTTGATTCTTGATGAAATTTAACCAAACCAGTTCTCATTTGTAGTTCATATTATGAAGTTTCATTGTCCATAAGCATTTGATACAGTTTTCATTAAGCAAGAAGAAATAAGCAAAATTCTAAACACATAATCAAAATGAAGTTTCTGTAAATGAAAACAGCTTTTTCATATCTCTTAATCCACTTCAATAACTTGGCAATTTTCTTTCACAATATCACTTAGTAGGTGTTGGTGGTTGATTTTTGAGATTTTCAGCTTTTTGAAAAAAATCTTGGTCAACGCTTGGTCAACATAAGCCAAATTCATCTTATTTCAATTTCCAAGCTTATTAATGGATGATTTTTGATGAGAACTGATTTACCGTTCATGTTTTAAGCTCATTAATCAGTTTCAGTACAAAAATCCAGTTGTGTATGTCTAGATTTTCTTAGTGCTTATTTTGTGCTTATTAGAAAGTGCTTATCAGCTTATTAGACAATTTCAGCAAAATTCTTCTTACAGACCTAGCTTATTTTGAATTTTAAGCATTTTGAAACTGGTTTGACTGATTTTGGTTGAGAAATAAGCTCAAACGAGCTTATTTGTTCTTAAAACCCGTTTTTGCTTAAATACTTTTGATAATTGCACTTTAGTCCCTAGTGTATTAAACTGGTGTTAATTTTGGCTAAACTTGATAATTTTTAGGGTTTGCACTAATCAGGTCCTTTAAGTTTGATTTTTGTTAAAATTCAGTTAGTAGTTTTGGAATTTGTTACAAATTGGTTAGTTTGTTACATTGTTTACATTTTTTATCCTTTTGGTTAACTGTTTTACCATTTCAGTCCTTGTACTTGTTAGATTTACACTTTGAGCATTTATTTTTCATAGAATTTACAATTTCAGTCCTTTTAGTTTTAAAATTTACATTTTGAATTTACTTGAATAAAAACTTGGTATTTGCACGATGTTTTACATATAAGTAGATAATATTTTTCAATTTTGCAAGTCATTGTTTGAATTTGCAAATAGAATATCCAAAAAATATTAACAACCAAAAACAGTTAAAAACCCGATATTGTTAGGACTTTCAATTAGCAAGAACTGAGAAAAACGAACTGCATTATACACAATTTCAAATGGCTCCGCTGTCGGGTCTTTGACTTTACGAGAGACTATCGATTGACGGTTTTCATTGGCTTTTGGGATCCGTTCACCTTGTGAACGTTATTTTTACGTATCATAAATCAAAAACAAATAAAAAGTCAAAAATATAAAAATATATAAAAACTAAAAATTAACAAAACAATTCTTTTCCTAAAGAATTGACCAAACAAATTAAAAAATCCAAAAAGCAATCTTTTTCCTAAGAGATTGCACCCAAAAATATATATTATTGGATTCTCTCGGTTTTATGTACATATAGTATTTTCTCTTAAAAAACTCATAAATACAAAAATATTTTCCATATATTATTATAAGTAAATACGTATACGTATAAGAACAACCAATCTACATATTCTCCATAAGTATTGCCAAGGCAATACACCGTGTTGAGGGGCGTTCCGGTCCTTGACCCGTGTATCGATCAAACAAAATAAAGCAAGAATAGATAAATACTCTCAATAAGCAACAATTCGAAGAATACGAACATTTAAGTGAATAGAAAGGCGATGTGCTATAAAATGCCATCTAAGGGTCAATAGGTACTTAAGTGCTTCGCGCCACCTAACCCCCCGTTCACTTGTGAGTATTCTAAGAAGGAAGGCTTCATTGGGGGTCTTGCACCCAAGTAGTACATACATATATTGTTATTTTCTTGTGGATATTTAATATTGAAACTCGAAGAGGATAATCCTTTTCTCTTCAAAGTCACACGAGAGCTTCTCTCTCATTCCTCGTATTGAGTTGCATGCTCACTCGCGGGCGTGCACAAATACCGATTGGTGTACAACCTCTTCCTCCGAAAAGGAAGAAAAAGAGAAAGAGTAAGACCACCACCGTCCATCAAGCCGATCACGAGAATCGTGCTTTGACTCCTCCACCAAAAGAAGCCATGGCTGTTGATAATCGTTCTTTGATGGAACGTATGCAAACCAATGTTCATGGATATGCTAGTGCTATTAGGATTCCCGACATTCCCGCAAATACATTTGAGCTCAAAACGACTATGATTACTATGGTTTCACAATCACCTTTCTATGGTAACAAGAATGATGATCCTCATGATCACCTTAAGAAATTCCTTTCTCTTTGCAATACCATTAAGCAAAATGGAGTTCCACATGATGCTATTAAGTTGATGTTAGTGCCATTTTCACTTGAGGGACAAGCTAAGCATTGGTTAGACACTCAACCACCCGATAGTGTCACCACATGGGATGGTTTCACCACTAAGCTTTTGAACAAGTTCTTTACTCCATCTAAGACCATGGCCTTGAGGACCTTAATTATAGGCTTTCAACAAAAACCTAGTCAATCCTTTAGTGATGCTTGGGAAGAGTATAGAGAGTTATTGAGGCGATGCCCTAACCATGGATTGGATGACGTTCACCAAATCAATACCTTCTATGATGGCCTTAAACCTCACCACCAAGATTCACTCAATGCTTCCGCGAGAGGGAATATTCTTCTTAAATCTGTGTAAGAGGCCTTGGACATCATTGAGACTAAAGCAATGGTTCAAACAAACAATCAATTTGAAGAAAGGGTTCATGTTATCTAAAACACTTCTCAAACACCTTGTGATAACCAATTCCTTAAATATCACCAAGAGATCCTTCAACAAGTCAAACAAGGAAAACAAGAAATGACTCAAGAGATAGTTCAAGCCCTTAAGACCGCTTCATTGAACAATTCTTCAAATAATGTGAATGCCATTACTCTTTCTTGTGTAACTTGTGGAGGTCCTCATTCTTATGAACAATGTGATAAGGTGCAAGTTTATCAAGGGGAATGTTATGCTTACCAAGAAGAACATCGTGAACACTTCAAGCCAAATATCAATCCAAATAACCTTTCTTACAAGTCCCAAAACTACCTTACTCCACCGAAATTCCCACCCCAACCACCCACCCAAATTCAAAAAAATCCTCCTCAACTTTTACAAAGAAATCAAGGGCAAAGACCACCTTACCAAGGAAATAACTACAAGGCACCCAACAATGTTCAACATCAAGGAAATACCTTTTATCCACCACATCAAGGATTTAATCAACCACTTCCACTTTTCCCCAATCAAGGATATGCTCCAATACCAAATCAAGCTTATCCTCAACTTCAAAATCAAGGATATGGGATGCAAGAGACTCAAGATTATGTTGACAAGAAAATGCGTGAAATTGAGAAGAGAATGAATGATCAAATGAAACGTATAGCGGATGAACAAACCAATAGGCTTTTAATGGCATTAAATCAAAGACCACAAGGGGCTTTACCTTCCAACACACAAACAAATCCAAGGGCAAATGTCAATGCTATTACAACAAGGAGTGGAAAAACAACAAAGGATCCTTCACCTCCTAAACCTACTATTGTTCAACCCACTTGTGCTCCTACTTGTGACAAGCCTTCTACCTCTACTTCACCACTTCAAAATGCTCCCATTCACTCAAACACACCTTCTCAACCTATTCATACTTCTCCTTTACCTTCCACACTTCCCAATGAAGAAGCTAACAAAGACAAATCTTCCACTACAACACCTATTCCACCTATTCTACCTACACCAAAACCTACTCTTCCATATCCTTCAAGGTTGAAAAAGGACAAGTTAAAGAACAAGGATGACATCCAAGTCTCCAATTTCTTAAGGATGTTCAAGCAACTCAACATCAATATATCCTTTGCGGAAGCTCTTGCTTATATGCCAAAGTTTGCTAAGATGTTCAAGGATTTACTCTCAAACAAAGAAAAATTGGTTGATTTGCCCAACACATCCCTTAATGAAAATTGTTCCGCCGTGCTACCTAAAACCTTACCAACAAAACTTGGATATCCGGGGCGCTTCTTGATACCTTGTAATTTTCCCGGTGTTGAAAATTGCATGGCTTTGGCGGATCTAGGGGCAAGCATCAACCTCATGCCTTTATCAGTTTGGAAAAAACTCTCTCTTCCCGAGCTCACTCCCACTAGGATGACTCTTGACCTAGCCAACTGAACCATAGCTTACCCCGTAGGTATAGCGGAGGATGTGTTTCTAGGTGTGGATAAGTTTACGTTTCCGGCCGACTTTGTAGTGGTTGATTATGACATGGATCCTAGAGTGCCTTTGATTGTTGGTAGACCGTTTTTGAGAACGGGTCGTACTTTGATAGATGTGGCGGAAGGAGAACTAATTATGAGAGTAGAAGATGAGAGAGTGGTGTTTAAGTTAGGGAAAGTTTGTGATAGGAAAGAGGTTAAGGAGTCTAGACCGTGTGAGACTATTAACATTGTTGATGTGTTAGATGAGGTGTGTGATGAACACTTTCATGATGCTTGTAAGAGTACTAGTGATGAGATGCCCCATGTTGAAACCGTGGCCTCAATTGCTCCCTCTTTAACACCTTTTGGAGAGAGTGATTTCCTTTTGGAGGAATTTGAGTCAAACTTTCTTGGTGATGATGATTCTCCCATTAATTGGGAAGAAGATATTCTTACGATCCAAAAGTTGCTCAATGAGGACCCTATTCCTTCTCCTATTCCACAAGAAGTTACCATTGAGGAACCTTCCATAGTAAAACCTTCCATAGAGAGTCCACCTCCTATTGAACTTAAGGACCTTCCATCCCACTTAGAGTATGCTTTCTTAGAGGGCAAAGACCAATTACCTGTGATCATTGCTAAAGAGTTGAAAGAGGATGAGAAGGAGCAACTTATTGAAGTCCTTAAAAAACACAAGAAAGCCTTAGCATGGAAAATATCCGACATAAGGGGAATTGATCCACATTTTTGTATACACAAAATCCTTATGGAGGATGACTACAAACCCGCCATTCAAAATCAAAGGAGAGTTAACCCAAAAATCCATGAGGTTATTAAGAAGGAAGTGATTAAACTCTTAGATGCGGGTATGATTTACCCCATTTCCGACTCTCCACGGGTTAGCCCGGTTCATTGTGTTCCAAAGAAAGGTGGAATCACCGTAGTGCCTAATGAGAACAATGAGCTTATTCCCACGAGACTTGTGACCGGTTGGAGAGTTTGTATTGATTATAGAAAACTCAATGAGGCGACTAGGAAAGACCATTTCCCGCTTCCTTTTATGGATCAAATGCTTGAACGCTTAGCGGGAAATGAGTACTATTGTTTTCTTGATGGCTTTTCGGGTTATTTCCAAATTCCCATTGACCCTAAGGATCAAGAAAAGACCACATTCACTTGTCCCTACGGTACATTTGCTTACAAGAGGATGCCTTTTGGCTTATCTAATGCACCGGGGACGTTTCAAAGGTGCATGATGGCGATTTTCCATGACATGATAGAGCAAACTATGGAGGTTTTTATGGATGATTTTTCCGTCTTTGGAAATTCATTTACCTCATGTCTCACCAATCTTGAGAGAATGCTTAAGCGTTGTGAGGAAACACGTTTAGTGCTTAATTGGGAGAAATGTCACTTTATGGTGAAAGAGGGGATTGTTTTAGGACACAAAATATCCAACAAGGGATTAGAAGTGGATCGAGCTAAAATTGATGTGATTGCTAAGCTTCCCCCACCCACCTCGGTTAAAGGTGTGAGGAGTTTCTTAGGTCATGCGGGATTTTATAGGCGCTTTATACAAGATTTTTCTAAGATAGCTAGACCGATGACTCACCTCTTGGAGAAAGAGGCTCCTTTCATTTTTAACCAAGATTGTTTGGACTCTTTTGAGACTCTTAAGGAGAAATTGACTAAGGCTCCCGTTTTGGTTTCTCCAAATTGGGAATTACCTTTTGAGCTTATGTGTGACGCTAGTGATTATGCGGTAGGGGCCGTCTTAGGACAAAGAGTTAATAAGCATTTTCAACCTATACACTATACGAGTAAAACCATGACCGGTGCACAACTTCATTACACTACCACGGAAAAAGAATTGCTTGCTATAGTATATGCTTTTGAGAAGTTTAGACCATACCTTGTGCTCTCCAAAACCATAGTGTATACGGATCATTCCGCTCTCAAGTATCTTATGACAAAACAAGATGCTAAGCCTAGGCTTTTGAGATGGGTTTTGTTTCTTCAAGAGTTTAAGATAGAAATTCGTGATAAGAAAGGGGCCGAGAATTTAGCGGCGGATCACTTGAGTAGACTTGAGCATCATTTTCAAGGAGATTTGCCACATCAAGAAATCAATGAATGCTTTCCATTAGAGGAGCTCATGTTTATCTCTTCTCAAGAGGATGCCACTCCTTGGTTTGCGGATATCGCAAACTATCTTATGGGCGATGTGCTTATTGAGGGTCTTACTTATCAACAAAAGAAGAAGTTTCTTAAGGAAGTTAAGTACTACTTTTGGGATGATCCTTATCTTTTTAGGCAATGTGCGGACCAAATCATTAGACGGTGTGTAGATGGGCCCGAGGCATTTAAGATCTTAGAAGCGTGTCATGAAGGACCTACGGGTGGACATTTTGGGCCCAACTATACCGCCAAGAAAGTCTTTGATTCGGGTTACTATTGGCCTTCCATTTACAAAGATGCTCATGAAATGGTGAAATTTTGTGATGTGTGTCAAAGACAAGGAAAAATTACGCAACGTGATGAGATGCCACAAAATTTTATCCAAGAGTGTGAGATATTTGATGTGTGGGACATTGATTTCATGGGACCTTTTCCATCCTCTAAGGGAAACAAGTATATACTTGTGGCGGTGGATTATGTGTCAAAATGGGTGGAGGCTAAAGCCTTACCTACCAATGATGCTAGAGTTGTTGTGAAGTTTTTGAAACAATTGTTTGCTAGATTTGGTGTACCTCGGGCCATCATAAGTGATCGTGGTACGCACTTTTGTAATGATCAATTCACGAGAGTGATGAAGAAATATGGAGTTAATCATAGACTTAATACCGCGTATCACCCTCAAACAAATGGTCAAACCGAGGTTACAAATCGTGGTTTAAAGAGAATTTTAGAGAGAACGGTGGGAGAGCATCGAGCTTCTTGGTCGGATAAGATTGATGATGCTTTGTGGGCGTTTAGGACGGCTTTTAAAACACCAATTGGTTGTACTCCTTATAGGCTTGTCTATGGAAAAGCGTGCCACCTCCCATTTGAGTTAGAACACAAGGCATCTTGGGCTCTCAAGTGGGCTAACTTTGATTTAAACCAAGTCGGTTCCCATAGGAAAGATCAACTCAATGAGATGGATGAATTGAGAGCCAATGCATATGAAAATTCTTTGCTTTACAAGGAAAAGACTAAGAAATTGCACGATGCTAAGATCAAGAATCGTGAGTTCAAAGTTGGAGAGCTGGTTCTCCTCTTTAACTCAAGGTTGAAACTTTTTGCGGGCAAGCTTAAGTCAAGATGGTCCGGTCCATTCACTATTTCTCAAGTATTTCCCTATGGAACTATTGAGTTCTCACAACCCGATGGTCCAAATTTTAAAGTCAATGGTCACCGTGTTAAGCATTACTTTGGGGAGGACATTTCCGTTGAAATGGTCCAAGAGATCCCCATTTTCCCCATGAATTGATTCATTGAGGGACGAGTCGAGCTAGAGACTCATTAACTCAAGCATCGTATAACTAGGTTTAGAGTGTTGTAGGTTAGAAATAAAGGGCTAGACTTGGAGATAAGTGTAGGGGAGACCTTCTTTTGTCTTCATGATTGTTTGTAGGGTTGCTCACTCATTTCATGTTTTGGAGATTATGGAGGAGGCCCTTGTATCCGGTTCACTTTGTTACTATAGTGATTTTTCATTGACACCTTGTGCTTAAACATGATTTCACTAATAGTTGCCCTTTCCTTAACTTGGGTTAAGCAAAGTCTATTCATTGTCATAAGTGTAGGGGAAGTTTTTATACTTCCATGCTCTCAAACATTGAGGACAATATTTAGCTTAAGTGTAGGGGGTCTTCTATCGAAGTGACCTTATCTAGAACTTGTCATTGTCTTTCATGATAACACGGAAAATTTGATTTTTCAACATTTTTCAAATTTTTGATCTACTTTGGCCACCAAAAATATGCATGCATAATTTTTGCATTAATCATTTTTCATTTGCATAACACATTTGCATTGTATATATTTCTTCTTTCATTTTTCATCAAAAAGATATAAAAGAGAAAAATTATAATAAAAACATGGTTTAACAAGTTTAGACTTCTTTGACATATTAGGCCCACCATGGATATTTTGACTCAACCCGAGTTTGCTTATCTTAGCACTCTCTAGCTAGTATCCTTAACCATGTAGTCCTTCATTGGTCTATTAGGCTAAGCATCCACCAATCTCATTATTTGAGATTTTAAATTTGTGGAGAATGGGAAATGATAGAGTTGAAGCAAGTATAAAAGGGCTAGATAAACTTCATGATAATTACTTGTGGCTAAACCTTTCTCTTCTTTACCTCTATTTTCTTCGCATGTATATAATTGTTAATAAATAATCAAGAACGGTTTTAATTGGTTTGTAATCTCTTATGCATTTTTGTCTAATCATTCATGGTTGATATAAGTACATCTTAACATTCTAAGTTAGAACATTTTATGTGTACTAGACTTATGTCATGCTCAATATTTAGCGGGTGTTTTTCCTTTTATTCTTTTAAGCTTTATTTGTGAGGAATAAAGAAAAATAAGAGCGGCTTATGAAAAAATAAATGAGTGGCTAGAAAAAAAAGAGAAAATAAAAAAATATATATATACAAGACTCCCAAGAGGGGCAGTGTGGTGTTAATTATAGTGACTATTGAGTTCCAATATTACCTTGACGGGTTGCGGGGATTCAATAGATTGCTCCAATCCAATATTACCTTGACGGGTTGCGGGGTTGAAGATCCAAAGTCTCAAAAAGATGGCGGATGTAAATTATTGCGTGAGTTTTATTTTTCTTTCCTTAGCGAGTGTGTAGCTACTTATGAAAGCATGACATGAGGATTTTACACATAAGGCGAATGACTTATTATTCTTGAAACGGACTTGTATTAATTGTGAGCGGTTTTTCAAGTAATGGATGAGAGGATTACTTAGGATTAAAACCGTGCTTCCTTATTTTTGGATTTTACACTTCTTATACTTCACACTTGAATAAATGACAAATTTGCCTTCAAGCAATTTGCTCAAATAATAACCGGTTCCACATTTAATTGTCATGAATAAGTTGATGCACTTTTTACTTGTGAATGCAATGATCCCTTTTTTTAAGCTTGGTATGGGGAAAGTGAAACTTGAGGGTGATAAATGTCCATGGTACCCAAGCCCTAATCAAAGCCATTTAATTCTTTATGAGTTATTTCCATCAAAACCATTTCAAGAAAAACCAAAAAGATATAGATAGAATTGTATTTTGTTCATTGCATTGTTAAAAGTAAAAATCATGCATCATGTAGTTTAGAGTAGTGTAGATGCATTCCATATGGCCAAGGTGGATTAATTATGAGGAGAATGTAAATTTGTGCTTTAAAATATATTGAATTGCATGAGGACATGACAATGTTCAAGTGTAGGGGATTTGATATGAGCTAAAACTCATATCAATTTATCAACAAATAACCCTAAAACATGAAGCAAAATACCAATTTATCTTGTAAAAACAGTGTTATGTGGTATGTTTGTGTTTGTGTACACTTGTGTAGGTAAAAGGATGCATTTTCAAGCAAACAAGGAATAATCAAGCTTAATTTGATGAAAAAGACAAAGAAGGATCAAAAGTGACAAGACTTTGAAGTGCAAGGACCTATCTTGACAAACTGCCAAAGTTGAAGGACCAAAGTGTAAATATTGTTAAAGTCAAGATCATAGTCAAATTTGGTCAACTCTCAAGTCAACTCAGTCAAAGGACCAATTTTGTTCAAGAATGAAAGTTGAAGGACTAAAAATGCCAAAGAAATGAAGTTACAAGCTCAAAGATGCAATCTGCCAAAGTCTAGGGACTATTTCTGCCTATTTTGGAAAGTTATACAAGAGTGATCCATGTGACAAGTTTTGGACCAATGAGAAGCCAGGATTAAGTGGACATGGATTGCCACATAACAGCATTAATTACCTACTAGGCGCCGCCTTCATTTATTAACGAATCACAACAGTGTGATCCGTGTGCACTAATTTCAACCATTCAAAGCTTGACACGTGGCATCTTCAAAACGTACAAACATTTCCAGGACGGGTTTGGAGCTAGAGGCAATTTCATGAAAAGTTATAAACATCAAAATTGCTCAAAATTACAAGACGAATCCATTGGTCATGATTAATTAACTTGAAATCAACTCAGCAAAGAAACCCCAATTCATGTTCATACCTGCAAAATCAATTCAGCAGAATTTTGACACGTGGAAAGCTGGGATTGGCTCCAACACGTCACCAACCCCAACTAATCTTATTCTCAAGTCTATAAATAGTTTGTTTCGGCTTCATTTGTAAAGTGTAGTTGTAAGTGTGAAAACACACACATTTACTTTTTCCTCTCATCATTTTCCCTTTTTAGCTAAACTACTCAAGAGTTTGACACACTCTTGAGTTAGTTAGTCAGTTAGTTACCTTTTTAACAGCTTTGTAACAAATCTCCATTAATAAAATTCAAATTCAACTTTTCCCGCCAAATCTTCTCATCATATTTACTGTTCATTCCTTGCTTCCATTGATACTTTTGTTGCTGAATTGAGTTTGTTATGATCATTCATTGATCATAACTGACTTTGAAGGAAGAATTGTAGCTGTTTGATTGATTTCAGTTCAAGACCTAGCATTTGTGATGAATTCAAGCCTTTATGATGATTCTAGTTGATGAGTAGCTGTTTGTTGATTGTAGATAGGTGAATCTAGTGCTAAGGTGGTGGTTAGCACTAGACTAGAGAGTTTAGCACTCCTCTACTGCTCAAAGGTTACTTCACAAGGTGCTTAAGTTTCTGATTTTTGGTTCCACTCAAATTGCCAAATGCATGCTCAATTCCTAGCTTAAATCTTTGGTGTATGCATGATAAAACTTGTTTAGATTGATCTTTACTTGATTCTAGTAGTTTGTAGCTTAAGTGTTGCTTATCTGCTTATTGATTTGGATTTTGTCCTAGTTGTTAGCTTATTTTAGTCAATTCTAGACTTACTTCCTTAATTGAGTTCTAGTAGTGATCATTGCTTGCAATTAGCTTTAAAACATCTCATTTTGATCACATTAGTTTGGTTTGCTATAGGTTTTCATTCAGCTCAAACTTGTGCTTAAAAAGTCTTCATTAAAATCTTCAAAAGTTCAGTAATGAGTGTTTGGCATTAGATGAAATCTGATTTTCAAGTGTTGAATTTTGGCAAACTAAAGATCATTTCTAGTTAAAAGGTCATAACAAAAGGTTTTAAACCATTTTCAAGTCAAATTTAAGGTCAAAAAGGCAATTGGCATTTAAAAAGTTTGGGTCATTGTTCAGTCAGTTTTGCTCTAAAAAAGTTGCCAATTTCATTTGGCTTGCATTTACTTGATTCTTGATGAAATTTAACCAAACCAGTTCTCATTTGTAGTTCATATTATGAAGTTTCATTGTCCATAAGCATTTGATACAGTTTTCATTAAGCAAGAAGAAATAAGCAAAATTCTAAACACATAAGCAAAATGAAGTTTCTGTAAATGAAAACAGCTTTTTCATATCTCTTAATCCACTTCAATAACTTGGCAATTTTCTTTCACAATATCACTTAGTAGGTGTTGGTGGTTGATTTTTGAGATTTTCAGCTTTTTGAAAAAAATCTTGGTCAACGCTTGGTCAACATAAGCCAAATTCAACTTATTTCAATTTCCAAGCTTATTAATGGATGATTTTTGATGAGAATTGATTTCCCGTTCATGTTTTAAGCTCATTAATCAGTTTCAGTACAAAAATCCAGTTGTGCATGTCTAGATTTTCTTAGTGCTTATTTTGTGCTTATTAGAAAGTGCTTATCAGCTTATTAGACAATTTCAGCAAAATTCTTCTTACAAACCTAGCTTATTTTGAATTTTAAGCATTTTGAAACTGGTTTGACTGATTTTGGTTGAGAAATAAGCTCAAACGAGCTTATTTGTTCTTAAAACCCGTTTTTGCTTAAATACTTTTGATAATTGCACTTTAGTCCCTAGTGTATTAAACTGGTGTTAATTTTGGCTAAACTTGATAATTTTTAGGGTTTGCACTAATCAGGTCCTTTAAGTTTGATTTTTGTTAAAATTCAGTTAGTAGTTTTAGAATTTGTTACAAATTGGTTAGTTTGTTACATTGTTTACATTTTTGATCCTTTTGGTTAACTGTTTTACCATTTCAGTCCTTGTACTTGTTAGATTTACACTTTGAGCATTTATTTTTCATAGAATTTACAATTTCAGTCCTTTTAGTTTTAAAATTTACATTTTGAATTTACTTGAATAAAAACTTGGTATTTGCACGATGTTTTACATATAAGTAGATAATATTTTTCAATTTTGCAAGTCATTGTTTGAATTAGCAAATAGAATATCCAAAAAATATTAACAACCAAAAACAGTTAAAAACCCGATATTGTTAGGACATTCAATTAGCAAGAACTGAGAAAAACGAACTGCATTATACACAATTTCAGCTGTGAACCTCTACGGTCCTGATCCCTATCGTTGTTATTGTTCCTGAATATGATTCGTTGGAGTGTCAAAATACCATAACATAAGATAGTTTAACATGAAAGAAGGTAAATGTAGGGACCTGCTGTTGTTCGAATTATTGGCATTGATACGGTAATTATCATTACCGTCACGCCTATCTGAACTAGAATGGTTGTTGGTCTGACCGTTTCCCTTAGATGCTTATTGCTGAGCGGCTGCAGGCTTACGGTCGTCAGTCTTCTATCTGAACTGTAAAGTTGAACAGAGGATGATATGAAAATGAAAATACTGAAAGGAATAAATGGTTTACAATTGGTGATTGAAGATACCTCTTCACTGATCGATCATCACCAAACTCCTCTCGTTCCTGAAGCATCTCAAGCTTTCGGGCTGCATCAGCCACCTGTGCCACTGTAGTGAACGTAGCAGAAACCAAACTGTTGGCAACCGAAGTGCGAAGATCCCAGCAAAACTTCTCAGCTTGCTCCTCAGCAGTACCAGCTGCTGCTCCCAAGAATCCAGCCAAGCGAAGTGTTGGGAATAAAATGAGTTAAGTCACTGAGACGCTGACAAGAGTAATTTGGACGCTGGCAAGAGAAATGAAGCGCTGACAGATCAAGCACTAACAAGAAATATCCAAACGCTGACAAGAAGAAGTCCAACCACTTATAGGAATACTTAGTCAACACGTTTAATATTTGAAGTAAAGATATGCTCAATATTGTATTTTCTATATTTATCTATACCTAGAATATTTGATAGGTAAACCTTTGTACACGACTCCTTGTGTTATAAAATGAGGTCGTAGGGTTTGTAGTTTACACATATTATTCGGTTTTACAACTTTCATTGTAAGCAAGTTCGTTTATCAATCTAAAGTGAAAGTTTGGTTTACTTGTTTGTTTGTTCTTTATTCTAAGTGTTAATTCCTCATAAGACTTGGATTGTTTATTACAACAAAGTTTCTCTAAGTATTAATCTTGATTCAATCTCGTTTAATACAAAGCTAATCGATCTAAGTTTGGGATCAACAAGTAGTATCAAAGCTTGTTGAGGAACTTTGATCTAAAAGAACAGTAAACCCTAAAAACACCAGAAACCCTAAAATCAGACAAGATGTCTACCACATAATCTTCTTTCTCATCAAATCACAACCTAAAAATCCCTATGCTTGACCCTGACAACTTTGAACAATGGAAGTTCAATTTTGAACAATACCTTCAAATTCATGACCATACTCTCTAGGAAATTATTGAATTTGGAAATCAATTTGATAAAGCAGCTAGAATTACTGCTGCTATTGCAGCAAGAACCACAGTTGGTTCCACTGCTGAAGAGCTTGCTGAAAGACCTGAAGATGGAAGAGCTATCTCAACTGCTGATATAGCCGCAAGAAGGAATGACATGAAAACTTTGAACATTCTTAAACTTTCCTTGGGTCCAAAGAATCAACACAATTACAGAAGTTTTGAATCTGCTAAAAAAACTTTGGGCAGCCCTTCAAGTCACCTATGGTGGTAATGAAGATACTGTCAAAGAAAGGAAGAAGCAACTTTTGCATGAATATGTTGTGTTTAAGGCTCATCCCAATGAGAAGCTAAGTGAGGTGAGAAGCAGGCTTCTAGACATCACTAGCAAGTTGTCTTTAATGGGAACAGAACATGATGATGCTGATATCATTGCTACTTTCCTTAGAGTTCATTGTGATGCATGTAAAATTGAAGCTAGGTCAATCATTGCTACCAATGCCCATAAGAGTTCTTCCTTTGATGACGTCAACAATAAGTTATAAATTGTGGAGAGTGAGATCTTGCTTGATCATGGAAGCAAGTCAACAAATGGAAATATGTCTTTTATCTCACATAGTGAAGCTTAAACCAGTGAAAGAGATTCATATGTACATCCTGTTACTGGATCAACTTGTGTCAGTGGTGGATCAACCTTTGTCAGCGGCTCAAATTCTGACGCTGACACATACAATGTTGACTCACCAAAGCTTAAACCTGTTGGTATTGATTTGGATACAGTATGTGCATACATTTCTGCATTGCCCAATGGTTCCTTAATTACCTATGAGGATCTTGAGCAAATTAGTGATGTGAATTTGGAAGAGATGGATATCAAGTGGAATATGGCACTTGCAAGCATAAGGGCCAACAGATGGAATAGGAGATTTGGAAGGAAGATGATCATTAATGCTAAAGACACAGCTGGATTTGATAAATCCAAGGTTGAGTGTTATAACTACCATAGGATAGGTCCCTTCATGAGAGAGTGCAGATCTCCAAGAAGATCTGATGCTGGAAAGACTTTAAGCCAAATCATCAAGGTTTAAGATGCTAAGCCAAAGGCTATGGTCGCCATGCAAGGTATTGATAGTGTTGGATGGGACTGGAGCTTTATGGCAAAGGATGTGGTAGAGAATTAGGCTTTGACTGCTGAGAAGGAAGAAGAAGAGCATGTTCACTTTGCTCTCATGGGCAACTCCTCATCTTCATCAGATAATGAGGTATATGATGATGCTTTCTGTAGTAAAGGGTGTCGATTAAACACTGAAAAGCTTAACAAAGAAAATTTAAAGTTAAAATCAGATGTGTTTGATGTAGAATGCAGGCTAGCAAATTATAAAATGTCACTTGCACAAACTTAAGGGACTATAGAGGAATATAAGAAAATGTAATTTGACCTAAAAGATCAAATTAATGTTTTGTCTCATGATCTTAGAGTTAGTGTTGAACTTAGGGACACTCTGATGAGATCCAGAGCAGATGTGCAACTTAAGTTAGATGAAGCCATTAAAGATAAAGCAAATGTAGGGCTTAAGATTGAAAAGTTTGATAAAGCTAGTCAAACCCTAGAAAAATGTGTCAGTGAACAAAGAGACCCTAGGGACAAGTCTGGGATTGGGATGAATGAATATGTTGTTGTTCCTCCACTGGGAACTTTTATGGTGTTCGGAGAAAAGATCTATCTTGGACTGGTATACCAGAACTCCAAGAAGAGGAATTTATTCCTCCACCTAGAGTGCTTACCCCAATTGAGGAATATCAACAATAGGTGACTGATCTTGAACAATGGAAAGCAGCCAACCCTTTTCTTTTTGTTAAGGGTGGATTGCTTAGTGAGAGTCCATTTATGCCTACACCCATTACTGTGACCAATCCCACCACTGGTAAACCCATTGACCTTGGCTCACCAGTTAAGAGAAAACCTAGTGTTAAATATGCTGAAATGTATAGAAAACTTAGGTCACCCCAAAGCCAAGCTAGTGTTAATGGGACAGGGTTCTTTCAATCTAGACCTAAGGCTATGTCTAGAAAAGCTTGTTACACATGTGGGAGTTTTTCTCATTTGGCCTATAAGTGTGTGAGTGGCTCTAAATTCACCAGTGATAATAGGTCAACCATGGTCAAACCCAGACCTTTTGTCCAACCAAGCCCACAAGTCACTAGACCAGCTCCCTTCTTTTCTAAAGGGATAAGTATTCGTGGACAAAGTACCTTTCAAAAGATCAACACTTGGTCTAACAAACAATGGATTCCTGTAGCAAACCCTAATTTGGACGCTGACAAGAACAAATTCAGCGCTGACAGTAACAAATTCAACGCTGACAAGAACAATTTCAACGCTGACAGCTCTAGGTTTGGTATGAAAATGCCACAACAAGCTGCTGTTAGACCTTGTGTTAGACCAAGTAACAATAGTTATTTAAAAACTAAGGGAAATGGGTCTAAAGCTTCATCTAGTTTGACATGGAGACCTAAACAAGACCAAAACCCTAATTCTAATGGAATTTCTATGACCTGCAACAGATTTAATTATCTTTCAAAGGTCATTACTAAACCAATTGGGGTAAACTGGGTTTTCAGGCCACAAAGGGGTGAACAAGGGGTTGTTATAAGGACTAAGTATGTTCTTGTTGAACAACCACATGAATCCAAGTTTACTCAGGCTTGGGTTCCCAAAGAAAACTAATTTGTTTTCTTTATGTGCAGGGCATTCAAAAGCATGTCAATGATCATGGATATTGGGACAGTGGATGCTCTAGGCACATGACGGGGAAGGAAGATTATTTGAAAGACTTTACCCCCATTAAAGATGGTGACAAAGTGTATTTTGGAGGAGGATATGGAACTATATCTGGCAAAGGCACTCTTATCACCAACAACTTATGTTTTGAGAACGTTTTTCCGGTAAAGGAACTTGACTAACTTGTTTAGTGTGTCACAAGTATGTGACAACAAAAATAAAGTTCTTTTTACTAGATACTGAATGCTTGGTGTTGAGTAAGGATTTTAAGATCCCTGATGAGAAGTTTATTGAATACAGAACACCTATGCATAAATACATTTACAATGTTAATCTAAAAGGAATTAAAATGAACAAAAATATGTCTTGTCTTTATGCTAAAGCATCAGTTGATGAAAGTAATTTATGGCACAGAAGGTTAGGGCACATAATTTTTAAGAACATTAATAGACTTGTGAGGCATGATCTTGTTGATGATTTGCCTTCAAAGGCTTTCCACAATGATCACCCTTGTGTTGTATGCCTTAAGGGCAAACAGCATAAGGTCTCCTTTAGGTCTAAAAGTGTGCATTCCAGTTCTAAACCACTTCACTTGCTACATATGGACTTATTTGGCCCAACTAATATAGAAAGTTTAAATGGTAAATCTTAATGTTTTGTTATAACTGATGATTTTTCTGGGTTTACCTGGACTTTCTTTTTGGCCTTAGAAAGGGATACTGCCAAGGTTTTGATTAACTTTATTACCCAAATTGAGAAGAAAACGGGTAATGAGGTTAAAATTCTTAGAAGTGATAATGGTGGTGAGTTTAGAAATACATTGTTAGATACCTTCTGTGTTGATAAAGGGATTTCTAGAGAGTTTAGCATAGCTAGAACTCCACAGCAGAATGGAGTAGCTGAAAGAAAGAATAGAACCTTAATATAAGCAACTAGGACAATTTTGGTTGATGCTAAGTTTCCCATTGCTTTTTGGGCTGAGGCTGTGAACACAGCTTGCTATGTTCAAAATAGAGCCTTGGTCAACAAGATCCACAATAAGACACCTTATGAGCTATTTTGGAATAGAAAGCCTAATATAGAATTTCTTAAACCTTTTGGATGTCATGTCGTGATCCTTGATACTAGTGATGCCCTAGGTAAGTTTAATGCAAAAGGTGATGAAGGATACTTTGTGGGTTATTATATGAATAGTAGAGGGTATAGGGTTTACAACAAAAAGGAAAAACGCATTCTTGAAAAGGTGCATGTTAAGTTTTTAGAAAGTAAGCCCAATGATCCTGAGAATGGACCAGATTGGTTATTTGATTTAGAACCCTTATCTAGGACCTTGTATTATATGCATGTTACTAATCCAGACATTGTGAAGAAGGATTCAAATGTCTTGGAAGAACCTACTGTTGAGATTTCAGGTACACGGGTTGCTAAAGAAGAAGGATCACATGCATTTGAGCCAAACCCCATACTTGATTATGTTACCATTCCTATACGGACTGATGGGTTTATGCAAGCCTCTGCTGCTGCTGAAAAGGAGGAAGAAGGACCACAAGAAAATCCAGTTGATGAAACCATGCATGCATCTTCAAGCGCTGACAAAGCCAATTCAGACGTTGACAGGTTGAATTCAGACGCTGACACATTGAGTTTAGACGCTGACAACCTGTTTGGAAATTTATTTTCTTCCTCTAACAGAAATATTGTTGAACATGTTGAAGCTCCCATACTCAATCAAGAGGTCAATTTAAGAGGTCAATTCAAGTGAGGATGGGAGTGGCAATGAAGATGATATTGGTAATATGGAATCCGTTATAAAAGATAATTCACTATTTGGGGGAGGCATACTTACAAAGGTGGCCAAAGATCATCCTCCTTCCCAAATAATTGGTGATGTTCAAACTCCTGTTCAAACAAGGAGATCTCATCCGACTCAAGGTGGTTTCATTGCCAATATTCACAAGAAGGAAGATACCCTCTTGTGCAAGCATGTTTGTTTGCCTGTTTTTTGTCACAAAAGGAACCCAAGAAGATTTTTGATACTCTTAAAGAATCAAGCTGGGTGGAAGCAATGCAGGATTAGCTTCACTAGTTTGCCATTCAAGATGTGTGGGAGCTAGTGGATTGTCTAAGGTATGTTAGACCTATTGGGACACGTTGGGTTCTAAGGAACAAAAAGTATGAAAGAGGAATTTTGGTCAGAAACAAGGCACGACTAGTTGCTCAGGGCTATACACAAGAAAAAGGAATAGACTATGAAGGGTTTTTGCACCTGTTACAAGGATTGAAGCAATAAGGATTTTCCTAGCCTATGCTTCTTGCATGGGTTTCATAGTTTATCAGATATATGTGAAGAGTGCTATCTTATATGGCACAATTGAGGAGGAAGTATAGTAATGTAACCTCCTGGTTTTGAAGATTCAAAGCATCCAAACAAGGTGTATAGAGTCAAGAAAGCAATGTATGGACTTCATCAAGCCCCAAGAGCATGGTATGGTACGTTATCCACCTACCTGGTGGAAAATGGGATTAAGAGGGGCACCATAGACTAGATATTATTTACCAAGAAGATTGGTAAGGATTTTCTTCTTGTTTAGGTCTATGTGGATGATATTATCTTTGGTTCATCAAATCCAAAGATGAGTGAATACTTTTCCAAGCTCATGACAAACAAATTCAAGATGAGTGCAATGGGAGAGATGAACTTCTTTCTAGGTTTACAAGTACAACAGAAAGAAGATGGTATCTTTATCTCTCAAGAAAAGTATGTAGCTGAGTTCTTGAAGAAGTTTGGTTTTTCTCCATATGAAAAACGGGCTAGCACACCCATGGATAGGGAACACCCTTAGGAAAAGACTGCAAATGGAAAAGATGTGGATGTCAGTCATTATAGATCAATGATTGGTTCATTGATGAATCTTACAGCCTCTAGACCTGACATCATGTTTGTTGTGTGTGCATGTGCACGCCATCAAGTGACTCCTAAAGAGTGTCATCTTCATGCTGTCAAAAGGAGCTTTAGATACCTTAGGTGTTATCCCACCTTGGGATTATAGTATTCTAAAGATTCTCCATTAGAGCTTATTGGCTATTCAGACAGTGACTATGGAGGTGATAAGTTTGATAGAAAATCCACAACTGGTAAATTCCAATTTCTTGGGAGCAGACTGATATCTTGGCAATGCAAGAAACAAACAGTGGTGGCAAATTCTATAACTGAAGCAGAGTATGTGGCTGCAGCTACTTGTTGTGGACAAGTTCTATGGATACAAAACCAGTTGTTGGATTATGGGTATAATTTTATGCATACCAAGATATTTGTAGATAATAATAGTACATTATGCATTATTAAGAATCATGTACATCATTCTAAAACAAAACACATAGAAATTAGGCATCATTTTATAAGAGATTGTTTTGAAAAAGGTTTAATACATCCAGATAGGGTAGACACAGAAGAAAATGTGGCTGATCTTTTAACTAAACCTTTTGATGTTGGGAGGTTCCAGTACTTGGTAACAAGTATTGGAATGATCAGTCTCACCTAAATGTATTTTTCGAATCATTGTATAGTTTGTTCAGGATGTGTACTGTTATTTGTCTTTGTACAGAATTAGGTTTTCCACTTTATTTTTCTAACGCTAACAAATGTTAACTGAACGCTGACAAGTGTTAAAATGGCCGCTGACAGTAATATGTTAGTTTTGTGGTTTTTGATCTAATCATGCAGGCATTATGAGCATTGTACATTTGGATACAGAGTTGCTTATGGGTCTTTTGAGCTTACAAGAAATGTGTAAAAGTTTATGTATGATGGTTGGAATGTTTACATTCCTATCTTAACATAAATTTTTGTCACATACTTTTTATTTTGCAACTATGTATATCTTAGTTTAAGGGTAGGTTTAGGAAACGTTTAGGCTTTTGGGTATTCTTATAATGCTCTTATCACAATTCTAGATTGTGTCCACTGGTGAGTACGATTTAGATTTTCTAATTCGTGAGGCACTGTATAATGCAAAGTTGATATACTGTGCACGCTGCCAAGACATTTTGGACTAGAATTGGGTTTGGTCGGTTGGGAGACTTGGTGACGTTTTCATTAGGCTTATCTGGGAAGTTACAAAGGGTTTATATGAGGTAACTTCATTGTTAAGAACTTTGGTTAGCAAGGGACACTTGAGGACAATTATGTCTATCTTCCTTAAGCAAGTGTGCATGATTGGACTGTGCTTGCCACCCTATAGTCATTTTCAGTCTAAGAGTTATCTTCACTAGGATAAACTTCTTTGTTAAGGTCTTTTTATTTTTAATTATTTTTATTTTTGGCCACTGGCATGTTTTCTTTCCAAACGCTGATAAGACCAATTTAAACGCTGACATGGCAAAATTTCAACGCTGACAAGAATATAGCCGTTAGACGCTGATGTTTACTTTTTGACCGTTGAAAAACATTGGGTCCTACCCAGTTGTTATTTTTAACAAAAATATGGGCCGTAATTTTAACGAATTGATAACTTTTAATTAATGTATGAGATAAGTTATATATTTTTCAAGATTGTGATGATTACTTTTTGAATATAACTGCCTTATTTTTCAACCAATCGTACGTTTTTACCTCTCCTATAAATTTGGCTATTTTCTTTCAAACATGGTAACTACTATTTCTTGTCTGCTAAAATCTCTCAAACCTTCATAGCTCCATTATTTTCATATCACAATTTTCTCAAATCAATCTTCATGGGACCAAAGTTTAAACCTGCTCAAGTGGAATTGGGGTTCAAAAGCCAACACATCATGGTGGCTTACTTAGAAGAAGATAATACTTTGCATCCCCAATACACTCAGATGATTGCGTATTTGAATGCGTCTCCTTTAAGGTATGCACTTTCACATACTCCACTCGTACCTATCACACACATCAAGCAATTTTGGAACACTGTTAGTTCTAGAACAATTGATGGAGTGATTACATTGACTGCTACTGTTCATGGGGTTCAATGGGTGGTTACTAAAGCTTTGGTTCGCCAAGCTTTGCATCTTGATGATAATGATGGTATAACTACCCTTCCCTTGACAGAGATAGAGTTAGGACTCCAAAGCTTGGGATATGCTTTGCCCCCAGTGGGCCATTTAAACAAATATACCAACCAATAATATCCCCTAGCCTGGAAGTTCCTTATACATGTCATCCTATAATGTTTTGAGTCCCAAATTCTCTTCATTCAATGAAATCAATTGTTCAATCGGGAGTGCCATTGTTTGTATTGCAACTGGGCAAAGATATAATTTTTCAAAATTGATTTTTGATGGCATGTGTCACAACAAGGGTAACAAGATGACTCTTGCTTACCCTAGGTTTTTACAAATGGTTTTTGATATGCAAGGATATTGCAATAGGGACCATGACCACTTTTATGAGGTCCCTGCTCAAAAGAAAATTATGTTTGGGAATATGAATTCGCCACCTTATAGAGACTTACCACTCATCACAGCCATGCTAGCTGTCCTTGAGGCAGCTGCACATCCTCAACCACAACCAAACCCACTCCTAGAACACCCTCCATCACCCCAACACATGGACCTTGACCCTCAACCATCAGGCGCTGACACTCAAAATATGGGCGCTAACACATCAAACCCAAACGCTGATACCAGTATTCCTCACACCTCCACACCCAAACAGTCCCTCATTCCACTTCCTCTTTAGAACAACCAGATTATAGGTTTGAGAAACGCCAAAGGACTACTGGAGTGTTCTCCTCTAGTGGTCCTAGCCATGTAGCAAAGAGAACCACTACCACAAGTGTGGTTGGTGAAATGGGTGGGGCTGGGACTATTGACTCTGGCTTAGACGTAGGTCAAGGCAGTCCCAACATCATTAAGACCCCATCCATTCCTGATGAATCTCTTTTGGGAGGTCAAATTCCCATCATAGAGGAGGGAATATTGGAACCTTTATCAATTTTGGAATTGACGGCGGTTTGTATTATCTTGCAAAAGCAAAATGCAGACCTTGTACAAGTTGTCACAGGTCAAGGCCTTGAACTCAAATCATTGAGGGAGAGGATCGTTGTTTTAGAAGCTGCCAATGCTAGGAGAAGGCAGGCTAGAGTCCTTTCATCATGGGAGGATTCTTATAAAGGGGAGGAGGATGAACCTACTGAGCCATTAAATTTGAGTGACAAGGGCTCACCAGAAGAAGGTGGTTCTATTAGAAGTAAGAATGTGGAGATAGTTGAAGCATTGACTATTTGAAGGAGAAACCATTTCTAGATGTTTATTTAATTACTCCTAAGAAGCTATCCCGTTTATAGAGATGGTGATGCAGAATCAGCCGCTGACATTCAGAGTTTGAGCGCTGACAAGAGCAAAGCAAGAGCCGACAGACCTACAAGTATGATTAGTGTATCCCAACCACCAGTTATCATTAGGGATGTTACTATACAGGTGCCAACCATTACTTTACCAGCTATTGGAGCAAAAGACAAGGGTAAAGAGATTTTAGAAGAGGTTCGGGTACCCAAGAATGCATCACAGGTACACTTTAATTCTGTTTTGGCTGCACAATTAGAGGAACATGATAGGATGGAGACTACCATAGAAAAGGTTAAAGATGGTAGTGGTGATGATGAGAGCTCTGGTTCCAGTGTTATGATTATAGAAGAGCTAGAGAGGTTGGAGTATGGGGAGGATGACTTAGCTAGGGAAAGACTGAGAGAGTTGAAGATGAAAGTAGATTTTGATATGCCTGAAGTGATGCAAATGTATTTTGCATGGGAATCTACTATTGAAAAGACTCCAGACATGTCAGTTACTGGGAAAATTTGAGGTTTGGAGATTTTGTTAAGAGTTCAGGAGGATTGCAAGGTAATCTTGAAGCACAAGGCTAGCAAGGTGCTTTCTGAGCTCAAGAGGGATATAAGAGAGCTATACTATATGCTACTTAGGTGTCATCAAGGTGGATGGACCTATGAGAGATTGAGAAGGATATCCTTTGAAGAATTGGAATTTCATGCTTATCCAATTTGGGAACGTGTTTGTGAGGCAAACACTATAAGGCTTCTCTCAGATGAAAGGAAAGAAGAAATTGAAGAGAATATGCAGATCAAGCGGGCTTCTATTGTACCAAGGCCAGTAAAGAAAGGAGTTCCCATTGAGTTTCCAGTCCTTGATAAATTGAATCCTAGTGAAGCAGTGATCAGAAAGAGTATAAAGCTTTCACCTTTGGAGTCTTCAGATGTTGTAGAGGTATTGCCCATGGATTTCAGAAACCCAATAATCAATTATGAAGAAGATGCAAGTGGGTTCTGGATGATCACCAGATATGGTAAAACAGTACATAGTTTTACTTCCTTCATCTCCTTATTTGCAAGCATGGATATAGAAGACTTGGTAGATTTGTGGAATCTGATGAAGACCAAGTATTATGCTGAAGAGTCTACTTCAGCAAATGGAATAAAGATCTGGACAGTATTCAAGAGGATGATTGCACCAGATGAAGCTGATCCAATATGGTTGGCTGGATGATATCAGTGGTTTAAAGTGGCGTCTACATTCAGCTGCTAGCGTATACCATCTAACCACCACAAAGTTTTCAGAATATCTTCTGGTTGATGCTCAATATCCTATGTCTAAGGATGTTTTGAAGAAGATGGTGTCTACACAGCTAGAAGTTGATTATACTAGTGATGTTAGCAAGGATTTAATTAGATTTGTTTGTTTTCTAATTAACAAGTAGTTTGTATTTGTAAGAATCCTCCTTGTACTTAGTTTATATTCAGAAACTTGATTCTTAGAGTAGATATCAAGTTTAGGGGAGGATTGTTGGGAATAAAATGAGCTAAGTCACTGAGACGCTGACAAGAGTAATTTGGACGCTGACAAGAGGAAATGAAGCGCTGACAGATCAAGCACTAACAAGAAATATCCGAGCGCTGACAAGAAGAAGTCTAACCACTGATAGGAATACTTAGTCAACACGTTTAATATTTGAAGTAAAGATATGCTCAATATTGTCTTTTCTATATTTATCTTTACCTAGAATAGTTGATAGTTAAACCTTTGTATACGACTCCTTGTGTTATAAAAGGAGGTCGTAGGGTTTGTAGTTAACACATATTATTCAGTTTTACAACTTTTATTGTAAGCAAGTTCGTTTATCAATCTAAAGTGAAAGTTTGATTTATTGTTTGTTATTTATTCTAAGTGTTAATTCCGCATAACACTTGGATTGTTTATTACAACAAAGTTTCTCTAAGTATTAATCTTGATTCAATCTCGTTTAATACAAAACTAATCGATCTAAGTTTGGGATCAACACGAAGAAACCTCTGCATGAATTCGTTGCTGTTCTCCCCAGCAACCTGTCGGATATTATGATAATCCCTCTTTAGTTTCTCCTGCTCAGCATGTGGGAAGTACTGATTAAGGAAGAGCTCCTTAAACTGGTCCCAAGTCAACAGTACAACCCAATTATCACCACCATTGGACTGCTTGACTGACTTCCACCACTACAGCACATCACCTTCAAACTTATAGCAAGCCAGTCTTGCCTTGAAAATACCATCACAACCCATCGCATCGAATATCTTATCGATGTGAGAAATCCAAGCTTCAGCCTCGTTGTGGTTGTTAGTCTGCTCAAACGAACGGGGTCTCTGTTTGTTGAATCGCTTCAACCAAGTCATAAGGGCAACAGGCGGTGGAGGTGGAGGATTGTTGTTGTTCTGAGGATGAGGGCCAAATTGAACGCCCTGGGCTTGAATTTTAGCATGAACTTCGTCCTTGATTTCATTGCGAAGTTGGGGAAGGATGGCTTGCAAAGCTGCATTGACAGCTGTAGCTAGTTCTTGAACATTGCGTGTGTTCACCATCTGATAGTTTAAAACAAAATGCAACATAAATAATGAGTCTGATAAAATATGACATGAATAAAAAATGCATCAACAATGTATAAAAAATGAATTTATTTATGATGCATAAAACAGTTTTAAAATGCATGGTAATTTAAATATGATGATATGTCCATGAGTGAACGCCTATGGGTCGGTTCACAAAACAAAAAGGCAAGTGTGGACGCCTATGGGTCAGTCCACTAAACAAACAAAATGTTTCGATAAAACCACATGCGACTAAATAGGTTCAATCCTGTACCAACCATTACTTAGTCAAAATTCTTGTAATAATGAGATGAAATGCATGAAATGAATACATGAAATGAAATTGAAATGAATGCATGCAAATCAACTGTCAGTTCTAGGAAGACATTGGTGACTACCCGTAAGTCACAGGTCATGTTTTACAGAGCTACAAGTCGAAACCTGGCTCTGATATCATAATTGTAACACCCCATTTGTTAAAATGGAATATCATAGTAATATATGGCGTATCTGCAAAGCATGCAAGGTAAATGTCTAAACGTTCATGACCATAAAAGGAAATACCGGAAACAAACATCGATAGTCCAAGTAACTCAACACAAGCAAATATAAGTACGGTAAAGAAAAAGGACTAAACAATGTCCAACATGGAATAAAGTAAGATAAAGTATGATAAATGCATAAGATATATAAGGCTGGATAGCTTCCATCTGAATGCACATACTCTTGAGATCCTACTTACGACCTTGGGTACCTGCCGTTTGGGAACATGGAAATGGAAAACGGCTGAACATAACGCCTAGTGCACGGATATACATTAAATCATGGAAACATAACGTAATGGAAGCATAAATGAGCATATAAAGCATGAAAGGCAGCGGAAATGGATAAGTCCTGGGAAACCTAGACGTATAACATGTTTACTAGTTTTAGTTATGAAAACATAGCTTATGTTTACTTATGAAAATATGTATTAGTTTAATATACCAAAAGCCAATATAGGTCATGAGGTCAACAACGTGCATGAATACTTGGAGGGGTGAGCTCGTCATGCAATTAGAGGGGATGCCTCTAATTAATATGGAAATGGCTAGGAAGGATCAACTCCTTATGAAGGATGCAAGACACACACCAAATTCACCATGAAATCCTGAATGACACTATTACTGGGATGCACCCATACGCCCCACATTATAATAAATAATAATAAAGGCCAAATAAACTGAAAGGGACGCCACGAGCTATCACTCCACCGTGGTGAAGTCATAACACTAGTGCCTCTAGTGTTATGGTTATGGTACCTCCATAACTAGGTGAAACTGGCATGCATGTATATGGCTAAGGTAACTAATAAAACATTAGCATTTAAATCTGTAACTATTGGCAAAACAGTTGGCTTCATACGGGAAATCCTAATAAAGGAAGAGATTGTCCTTACTGAAGGACGGGAAATCTGTACCTTGTGTCCAGTAGAAGCTAACGGAAACGCTGAAGAACCTACTCCGCCTTGACGGATAATACTACATAAGAATAGGGACGTGTATGAGTTTTCTGAATCACATGTGTTTTACTGGTTCTGTGTGTTCTTTGTTCATTATTCATTTTTAGTCATTTTTTAACTGTTTAAAGTGTTAACTATAGTTATTCTTGTATTTTGTTGTTTATTATTCATGTAGTATGGTATTATAATACTTGTATTGTAATACTAAGTAAATTTCTAAAAATAGCAGGTTTCCATAAATAGTAAGTTTCTAAAAATAGAAAGTTTCTAAAAATAGTAAGTTTCTAAATTAGAAATAAGTTGGATTATTAATGTCAAGTAAAGTTTAATTAGTAAAATAAAAGTCATGATTCAAGTATTATAGCTTATTACATAATTAACTTGGTTAATTTAATAACTATACATTATAAGAATTTAATTAACAATAACATGTTTTAATTAAATTAACTAAGTAAAATACTTAGGTTATACATGAAATATAAATTTTAATATTTAAACCTAAGTCATGCATTTAATTAAATTAAATAGTCTAGAAAATAATTTAATTAAATATATTTTCTTATTTTAATACTTTCCTAAACCCGAACCCGTGATTTAAAATTAACCCGAGCCCGTACCCGTCTTCCATAAATAATTCGAGACAAACACCATTGACAGTGGCTACCCGTCCTAGCCGGTTACCACTGAGCCATTTTACCCACTGCCGAGCCACAGCTAGCTGCTATCGAGCTCGGTTCACACCGGTTGAGTGCCGGTTCCCCCTGTTTTTGTCGGTTTCCCACTATTTTCACTCTAAGTCCCACTGAGACCCTATTAGTATCGGTTGACACGCGATACAAACAAAAACCACACCCCGACCTTGCGTCGGGTTCCCTTGTGTTGTAGTCGAGCTAAAAACCAAACCAAGCCAAGACCATGAGGTCTCGGTGGTAGTGATTAAACCAAGCCGAGAGCTTTTGCTCTTGGTTGTGGGTCTCGGCCGAACCAACAAACACCTAACATCCCTAAATCCATGTTTTCTAGCAAACCCTAACATGTTTTTATGATTTGTTCTTGATCTCAATACATGAAATCATAAAAAGATTAAAAAATAAAAAGAAAAGGGTTATGATTATACCAAATGCGTAGTTGTTTAGGGGTTGTGAACTTGAACACAAACACGTAACTTTCTTGGATCAAAATCAACAAACACCACCCTTTGGTGTTCTATATGGCCGGCGGCAAGGGAGAGGAGCAACTAGGGTTTTCTTTGTTTTCCTTGTAAAATAATTATGAGGAAAAATTCCCCTGGAGTTTTGTTTAACATGGTTTTTAATTGGGTCATGGGCCAAAAGGCCCATTCTCTCCTTTTGTAACTCTTTAGCCGCGGCACCCTTGGAGTCCAAAGACAAAACCGTAGCTTTTGTTAAGTTAAACATTTACGTGGTCGTTCGTGTTTTATTTATCGTGTATTTATATGTCGTGATCGTAAACACATTTATAATATATACGTACGTACATGTTATTTAATACCGTGACACATGAAATATATTATAAATGGAAAGTTTAAATTTTATCGTATTTTCATGTACTTACTGTTCATGTTTACTGTTCATGGTATTTTAATACGGGTTTTACAATGACATTAGTTGTGGATGTTGTAGGATCGATTGTTGAAGTGATATTCTGCGGACGTAAATTTGCAGCAACCCGTGTTGAAGTAGATGAAGTTGTATCCTTTTGTTGATGATGATCAGTATCATCTTATCATGAATGACAGCGGAAGACTTTGATAAAACATGTTTCTTCCCCATGAAATATTCATCAAACATTGGTCCATATAACATTTCCAACTCTTCAATTGTCGTGTCTACTTTCATATCTGCTCTAGGAACATTTTTGTGAACCAGCTTTGAACTTGACGGCTCATGTTGTGGTCTTGAGTTCTGAGTTCCGTGTAGTTGTGTACAGAAGTCATCTGTCGTTGTGGATCAGGACTTAAACTGTTTTGTTCAAGTGCTATTTCTTGCAATTCATCGAATCTGTTAGAAATACGTTTTAACGTATATTAGAAGTATCGGTCACTCCACAATAATGTTTATGTTGTAATAGCTCGTAGTTAGTGTTACTTATTAAGTTAAGTAAGAAACCGGCCCATGGGCTTGTCATGGGCCGGCCCAAGTCCAAATAAGGCTTGGAAGTATAAATACCCCTTTCCTCCTTGGAAAGGGGTTGGTTGTTGTTCATTTCTTGTTTCCACTTAATAAAATATCACATAGTTCTCTCTCACTTTCTCTCTCTAGTTTCTCTCTCTAGAAAACATCAACCCACTTCATAGATTCATAGGTTATCAAGATTCTACATTTGGTATCAAGAGCTATGGGGTGATTTAAGGTAATGATTTGTGTGGTTTTTTAGTTTTTGATTGTATTAGTGTTCTTTAAGAAGATCCATCTTGATTCTTGGAGTTTTTGGTGTTTTTGTGATTGGGATTAGTAGATAAGTATTAGTTTTTACTTATTATTGTAGAAATCACAAAACTTTTTGGGTCATTTGGTAAAAATCTGGGTTTAATCATCATTTTTGATCGACTGTTCATACTCGTACAAGTTTCTGTTTACCCAGCAAAGTTCCGAACCAAAACTTCCGGATCAAAAAGTTCCGGATCAACCAAAGTTCCGGACCAAAAAGTTCCGAACCAAAAAGTTCCGAACCAAAAGTTCCGGATAAAGGAAAGTTCCGGATCAAGGAAGTTCCGAACCAAAAGTTCCGGATCAAGGAAAGTTCCGGATCAAGGAAGTTCCGAACCAAAAGTTCCGGATCAAGGAAAGTTCCGGATCAAGGAAGTTCCGAACCAAAAGTTCCGGATCAAGGAAAGTTCCGGATCAAGGAAAGTTCCGAACCAAAAGTTCCGGATCAAGGAAAGTTCCGGATCAAGGGAAAGTTCCGGATCAAGGCAAAAGTTCCGAATCAAGGTATTCCAAGCCAAAATCTTCCGAATCAGCACTTCCGAATCAACAAAAGTTCCGAATCAAGGGATATTTTACTTGTTTTTTCGACGATTTTTTAGAGGATTTAATCTTGGTTTCTTACAACAAAAACTCAACACAATTCACAAACTTTACTTCACTGCTCGATCAACCGATAATCTTTGTCTCTTTGAAGTTAACAAAATGAATCCGAATTCAGTAATGCCTCAGACGACATCCCTTACGGATATTTCCGTCATTACGGGAACGGATAATCGCCCTCCAATGCTCATCAAAGAAGTTTTTGAAGCATGGCAAGGCCGGATGATGTCTTACCTTAAGGGAAAACCGGTTTATGGGAGGCTTATGGTTAAGTCATTTTTAAATGGTCCACTTGACTATGGTACCATCATGGTGAACAATGTGACTCGACCAAGGGAGTTTGAAGAACTTACACCAGCTCAACAACTTGTTGCTGATGCAGACGAAAAGGCTCTTCAAACCATTCTCCAAGCTCTTCCACATGACATCTATCGAATGGTAAGTCAGTATACGGTGGCAAAGGATCTATGGGAACGTCTAGAGGTGTTGCTACAAGGTACGTCTCTCACCAAACAGGAAAGGGAATGTCAGTTGTATGATCTGTTTGATAGATTCACGTACAGCCCAGGGGAAACGCTTCACAATTATTACTTCAGATTCACCACTCTCATGAATGATCTGAATGTATACAATCTTGTGATTGCTCCATTCCAGGTTAACACCAAATTCTTGAATACTTTACCTCAAGCTGAATGGGGTGAGTATATTACCGATGTTAAGTTAACCAGGGATTTGCATAAGTGCAATTTGGATCAACTATATGCTTTTCTTCAGCAGCATGAGAAACATGTGATCATGCACCGTTCGCCTCGAGGTATGTACCTTGATTCATTAGCTTTGATGGCGAATCAACCAAGCTTGTCACACAACAACACTCCTTATATCTTGGGACATCAAGCCTATCATCCATCACCTTACATGACACCAACCTTCCCCCAATACTCGATTCTACCGCAACCACCCACCTCACATCAGCAACAATATCGGTTTAATGCACCTTCATCACAATATGGTTCACAACCTCACCCAGCAAGCATTGCACCTTATGCTCAGCCTTCATATTCTTCTTATCAAGAGAATGCAGCATATCCATCAAGCTACTCTGGTCACATGAGTATTCCTTCTAGTGATTATGCAGCTCAACAAGACCAAGCAATGTATTGTGATGATGAGGAAGTCCCCATTCCTGTATTCAAACAAGGAGCTGACCCAGTTGAAGTGTTAACAACTATGTCTGCTTATCTCACAAGGACATTAAGCAAACGAGGATTTAGAGGATCAGCTCCAACTAACAATCAGTTGAGGAATTCATCCAATTCTCGCCAACAAGCTACTATTGAGAATGGCAGGGTAATGGTTCAACCTATTCAACCTTATCAGGGGAGACCTACTACATCAAACACCAATGCTCGCACGATCAATCCTGCTCCAATGGTCAACACTCCTCCACGGGCTAATTCCACAGGCAAGTTGAGAATGATTACATGCTACAATTGCAAGGAAGAAGGTCACATGTCCAGGGATTGCAAGAAACCCAAGAGGAGAAGGGATGGTCAATGGTTTGCAGAGAAGATTTATCTGGTGAATGCTCAGGCACAAGGAAGGGAACTTGATGAAGAGGAGCTTGCATTTCTTGCTGATCCAGGGATTGCTGAACAAGACGTTGTCACCATACAGAATGCAGCATACCAAGCAGATGATCTTGATGCGTATGACTCAGACTGTGATGAATTTCAATCTACAAAGGCAGCTCTTATGGAAACTATCTCCAGCTTAGGGCCAGAAAAGAGATCTAAGGTACTTATTAATACCACTGATAATACCACTGATGCTAGTATTCAACCACATCAAGTTGTGCAAGAGCGTACTGATTCGAATGAATCTTCGGTGGTGAGTCTTTCAAATGAGGAGACAATCAATGATAGTAATGTCAATGTGAGTCCTCAGACTTTGAGTGAATCACAACCGGGAGCCATTTCGCATTCGCATACTCCTGCTCAACAAGATTTGGTCATGGTTCCTGCTACATTACTTAGCCAAATGAATGCTGCACTCTTAGAAACCCTAGCTAAGAATAAGAATTTGTCTGATGAGCTTGCCTTAAGCAACGAGAAAGTTCACACTTTGGAATTAGTTCCTTCGTCTAGTGTTCTAACAAATCCCGAATATGATCATTTTCGAAACAAACAAATGGGTCATTTGCAAGAAATTGAAAACTTAAGAGCAAATCTTTCTAATGAACTTAAAGAAAAGGAGTTAGTGGTCACTAATTTTCAAAAACTTCAAACGGATTTTGAATTACTCGAGTCTAAGAAGAATGAAATGGAGATTAATGCTGCTAATAAGATTAGAAGTCTAGATTACTTGCTTTTAAGACAATACGCTGCTTCTCAACTAGTGCACTTATTTGATGCTTCGTTTAGAGAATTTAACTTATCACGTCAAAAAGGCCTTCCCCCTAACCCACGGTATGCAAAACAAGCTTTGATCCATAATCCTAGACTTTATAATGCAACCCAATTAGGATTGGTCTTAGACCCGATTGTTATTTTCGATGATCGCACAAGTAAGGATCTAGTTGATGAGGATCGGTCATACAATTCTGCAAAATATCCTGATTGTGATTATTTTAAAATGAATCAGGAGCTTGCTAAAATGGATTTTAGAATTCGCTTCCATATGGACAAAGATCTCATTACAGCACCAACCTACATGTTGAATGAAGAAAACCCTAGTACATTTCCTACACTTGTCAACATGGAAGGTCCTAAGGAAATTCCAAAGGATCTTCCACCTGTTAGCACTGTATGGTTAAACTTGCAAGAGATTAATCAATACTTTACTAATTTTGACAAGGTCATTTTGGAATGTACGACTTCAAATGGCCTAAACGCCGGAGAATGGGCTTTCGAACACATGAACGAGGTGTTTAAGAATGAGATCAATCCATTTGTCGAAAGTCTAAAAGGAAGTTTGCATCTCTTAAGGAAAATCTTGAATTTGAAATTGGAGAAGTTCAAAAAGTGTTTTATGAAATGGACACCGCTTACGAACTACAACTAATTGAAAAGGAAAAGATTTTATCCGAATATGACCGATTCTTGTCCGAAGTAATCTCGTGTGATGTGCTTACTGCTGTAAATGTTAATTATTCGAATGAGCTTACATCCGCTATGATTAATTGTGATGCTGTGAATATATGTGATGATGTGTGTGATCTCTCTGTAAATGTTGTTGATACTGTAAATGAGGTAGATAATCATTCTTGTCAGGAATCTAACGCTGAGTTTTTAAAGCTACAAGATTCTTACAATTTACTTTCAAAACGCTTTAATCAACTAGAACAACATTGTATATCTTTAGAATTAAAACAACAAACTCAAAATGAGGATCTTTTGATAACAAATGGTTGTGAAAACGGTGTTGAGACGAGTGACAAGATGATTGCAATTGTTAAGGCATTAGAGGAAGAGATTATGAGATTGAAGAGAGATGTGTCATCAAATGAAACACTAAAATTGGAACTAGAGGCTGCAGAGTCTAAAAACCAGGACTTAGAAATTAGACTTTCGTCTATTCTAGGGGAGATGGATCGTGCAAGACAGGGAATGTCCAAAATTTATGGTTCACTAGAAGAACGCTTCGCTTTTAATGCGGCACAGCAACAATTTTATGTTGAACAATTGAACCAAAAATGTGAGGAAATCTCTGACTTAAACATCCTGCTCATTGACAAAAACATGGTTTTGGCCGAGTTAAAGGAGACACTTCTTCTCACCCGACAAGAAGCTGTTGATAACTTAGCTACCAACTCTGCACCGTCCTCTAGTGCTCCAACAACCAAGTCAGTAGTGCTTTATAAGAACCCGCTTCATAAGAGAAACCCGGTTACCTACGATGATTATATGAGGAATGCCATTAAGCATGTAGATCTTGTTAGGGATATTTTAGACGATCTTTATGCCTTAGATCCCTCAAGTAGCTACTATTATTCAGCCCATGAATATATTAAGCGAGTTCAATATTGCTTAGCTTATTTGCAATACATAGGTAAACCAGGTTCAGCACTACTCACTAATCGACCCATTGCTGTAACTCCATTCAATAAGACCCCAGGAGCAAAACCGTCATTGGCACTATCAAGTAAGGAACC